>CM035840.1:67835496-68435496 GCA_020510985.1 Pholidichthys leucotaenia
AGGTATTAAAATATTGATTACCCCATATTGGACTAAATTGTGACAATAACTGTGGTTCTTTTAAATAGTTTTTAGCTTCACACCATATTTTGATCATATGCTTTACAAATGGATTTTTAACTTGTTTTTGTAATTTTTTTGCCGAATCTGAGTATATGAATATGGGAAGAGGTAAAGGTAAATTGTATGATTCCATTTCAGTCCAGTGAGGGAGATCATTTGATGAAAAATAATATGTCATAGACCTCAGTTGTGCCGACCAATAATACAACATAAAATTTGGACATTTCAGACCTCCACGATCAAATGGTAAATATAATAAAGACAGACGTAATCTAGCCCTCCTGTTGTTCCATATAAATTCCACTAACTTTTTTTTTATTCTTGAGAATAGATCTAAAGGTGGTGATAAGGGAATGTATTGAAATAAATAAAGTATTTTAGGTAAAATATTACTTTTAAGTATATTGATTCTCCCGATCATCGACATTGGTAGTGACATCCATCTCTGAGTTAACTCACTGATATCTGACATTAAGGCTTCATAGTTGACACTGGCGACTGATTCTAGCTTAGGCATAATTTGGATTCCTAAATATTTAAACTGATTTACAACATTGAATTGATTTACCTCAGGGGCTGGGTAATTTCTCTGGGTCTCATTTAGCATTAATATTGAAGATTTAGTTTTATTTATTTTATATCCTGATATTTCCCCAAAATTCTTTATTAAATTCAACAAGGTTGGAATTGATTTTTTTAGATTCGACATAAACAAAATTATATCATCGGCGTACAGGGAGATTTTATGTTCTGTTGGTCCAACTTTAATTCCATATATTTGTGAATGTAAACGTATCGCTATCGCTAAAGGTTCAATTGCCATAGTAAACAGTAAAGGTGAGAGTGGACAGCCTTGTCGACATCCTCTATTGATTTTTATTGGTTTTGAAATATTGTTATTTGTTAGGATTTCTGCTGTAGCATTATTGTATATTATTTGAACCCATTTTATGAAATTATTTCCAAGTCCAAACCTTTGTAGGACTTCAAAAAGAAAGGGCCATTCAACTCTATCAAAGGCCTTTTCGGCGTCCAATGATAGGAGAGCTGTATCCGGTGCTTCTTTATTAAAATAGATAATATTAAATAGTCTTCTTACATTATGGAAGCCTTGTCTACCCTTTATAAAGCCATTCTGATCTCGATTAATAATATTTGGTAAAATTTCTTGTATTCGTCTTGCTAAAATTTTACAGATTATCTTAAGGTCGGCGTTTAATAGGCTTATTGGTCTCATATTTTCACATTTATTAGAGGGCTTACCTGGTTTTGGCAGCAGTATAATTAAGGCATTATTTATGTATGATGGTAAATTATTATTTTGAAATGCTTCTAAAACCATTTCCAAAAAAGGTTTTATTAATTTATTCTTAAATTTTTTATAAAGGTCAACTGGAAGACCATCTGGTCCTGCACTTTTTCCTGATTTCATATTATCAATGGCTAGCCCAACTTCTTCTTGACTAATTTTAGACTCCAATATCTCCCTGTTTTCATTTGGAATACACGGTATAGATAGTTCGTTCAAAAACCCATTTAGTTTTGTTAAATCAGGTTCATTTTTGGTATCATATAATTTTTCATAGTAATCTCTAAAGGCTCTATTAATTTCTAAAGGATCTATAACTACCTGTCCGTTACTTATAATACTGGTAATTGGTGTTTTAATTTCCAATTGTTTAATCTGCCATGCTAATAATTTTCCTGATTTTTCACCTTGTTCATAAAAAGATTGTTTCAATCTTAGAAGACTCGAGGCAGCTCTATTCGCTGATTTTTTGTCGTATTCAGCTCTCAAAATCAGTAATTCATTCTCCAACCTTGGGTCACTTCCTGCATACACTTTTTCCTGAAGATTTTTTATTTTATGTTCCAATTTAGCTCTCTCCTCTCGAGTCTTCTTAGATTTTGATCCTGTATAACTAATAATATGCCCCCTAATAAAAGCTTTGAAAGCCTCCCACTTTACACATGCTGATGTTTGTGTAGTATTGATGTCAAAGAACTCGTCTATCTGTTTTTCTATATACTTGACAAATTCCTCATCCTGAAGCCATTTATGCTGAAATTGCCATCTACCTGATTCCTTTGTCAATTTTTTATCTACATATATTAGACAACAGGGTGCATGATCAGAGATCACGATGTTATCATAAAAGCAGTTTTGAATCTTGGACCTTAATTCTGTGGAAATCAAAAAATAATCAATACGTGAGAATGTCTTGTAGGTACTGGAATAACAAGAATAGGCTTTAACTTGTGGTTTCATTTCTCTCCATATATCTAACAATCTCAATTCTTTCATAAAATGATTAATAGCCATCCTACATCCAATGTGCGTACAATCCAGTCCTGTTGATCTATCCACACCTGGATTCAATGTACAATTAAAATCCCCTGCTATTATATGTTGCCCTGTAAGTGATGATAAGATGAGAAATAAATTAGCAAAGAACTTCTGATCATCTATATTGGGACCATATAAGTTCACAAGATTTATATTTTCTAATAGCAAAGAACCTTGAATGATTACATATCTTCCAAATTTGTCTCCAATTACATTTTTCACTTGAAAAGGAACTGATTTATGTATGAGAGTCATAACTCCCCTGGCTCGGGATGAAAATGAAGAGGTGAATACACTTCCCTGCCATCTACTCCTAATTCTTTTAACATCCTCCTCTATCAGATGAGTTTCTTGTAAAAACACAATTCTTGAACCCATGTCCTTTATTTTATTCATAACTTGTTTAAGTTTTTTTAAATTTTGTAGACCTCTGCAATTCCATGAAGTTAAATTAAGATTAACACTTTGGTCCATGATCAATAGAGAGTTTGGGATTACCTTGCAGTGTAAACATGCTCATACAGAGAAGCAAAAACATGAGTGGTTGAACATTCATCCTACAAACTACACACAAACAAATTTCCCCTTCCCACACTTGTGGCAAACCCCCCAAAATCAAAAGAAAAATTCTGTCTCCCGATATAGCCATCGACCGTTCCACACCCACGGGGAACAGCCTAAGCCACTCCTTCTTCATCCTCCCAATCACCCTAACTCTACTGCTTTTAATGACGTAACATTAACTCTCCTCTGTAGTTTTCCAACTTAACTCCAAAATTTTTAACAACTTTGTACATCATAGTTTTTTTTTTGTTTGTTTTGTTTTTGTTTTGTTTTTTTTTTTAATATATAATACAATCTATATTTTGTAAACTTACTATTTACTTCAAGTCAGTCAGATGCCTGTGCAAATGCTTAATTATTCTACCTTATATTTTGTTCATGCTTAGCTCCCACCAGTCTCTTCTTCTTCTTTGATCTTCTTGATGAACTCCTGCGCCTCCTCTGGGGTCTTGAAGATGTGGGTTCTGCCCTCATACGTGGTCAGCAGTCTCGCAGGATAGATTACACCATGACGAATCCCAAGGTTGCGCAGCTCCTTACGTACGGGATCAAACTGCTTCCTCAATTGCTGGATTCCTGTGGCCAAATCTGGGTAGAACCGCACCTGCTGGTCCTGGTGTTTAATCTCTCCTTTTTTAGCTCGTGCAGCGTTGAAGATCTTCATCCTGTCTCTGTTGTTAAGAAACTTCATAATTAAGGTCCTCGGCGGTCCCTTATCTCTCCGTGGGCCAATGCGATGTGCTTTTTCCAGAACCACTGCTGATTGCAACTCCTCGCTGCCCAGCACCTCCGGAATCCACTTTTCCAGAAAGGAACATACGTCCCGACCTTCTGATTCCTCTGGAAGACCCACCAGCCTCAAATTATTCTGTCTCGACCGAGATTCCAAATCCAAAATATTATCTTCCAGAGATTTATTTTTTTTTTCCAAAGTGCGCACCTTTAATTGAAGACGGGTGACGTCATCTTCAGCACTAGCGAGACGGAGCTCCATCTGCGCCGTTCGTTCTACACAGTCACCCAATTCCTTTCTTATTCCTTCCAACGCTGTCATAATCCCATCAAATCTAGAGGAAAAGTCCGCTCTCATTGAACTCATGGCAGCCATCAGCGCATCTGCGCCATTCCCCGCAGAAATCGCAGCGTTGCCAGCCTCCTCCGCCATATATGGAGCCCTGTTTGCTGCGTCACAGACCTGAAAGTCCGTTAATTTGGACTGTTTCGGCGGCTCGCTTTTTCCTTTTCCTGGTTTTCCAGCCTTAGGCTTCGCCGACATATCCTCGCCCAAACGCTGGGATACGTTCTGTCCCAAATGAGAGAGTTATTTGCCGATTTTTTTTCTCCAGGAGCAGAGCAGAGCGAGACACGTCCGTCCTACGTGGCAGCCATAACCGGAAGTGTCTTTTTCTTTTATTATTGAATGTAGGGCTTGTACCTCCTGTATTAGGTCTAATATTTTGTCCTGCTGGCTAGTCACTTTGGCCAATTCTTCTAACACAAAGTTCAGAGTTTTTTTAATTTCTTCCATTTCCTCTTTTTTTGGGTGGCATTTTACTGACCTGTGGATAGAAATAAGCAGAGAATCCGGCTAGGCCTCAACTAGCTCGGTCGCTACTGGACCCGCCGCTCCTGCGCAGCTTCTCCGCCGAGTGACGCTGCTCAGCTCCGCAGATCACCGCCGTCTATCGCCGGCGCCTGCCTCCGTCTACCTGGCCAGTTATGTCGTGCACCGCCGGCGCAGCCGGAATCCACCGATCACAGCCACTCGTCGCCGTCTGGCTAGGCGGCTCCTCCGCTGGGCCCTGTCCCCGTCAGTTATGTCGCACTCCGCCGGCGCAGCTCTAATCCACCGATCACCTCCGCCGATCGGTGGCCGATCACCGTCGCTCGCTGTCGTCCGGCTGGGTGGCTTCTCCTCTAGGCCCCCTCTAGGCCCCGTCACCGACCGCCGTCAGTCTGGTAGTTCCTCGGCTGGGCCTCGCAATTGGGCACCGATTCAGGCCACTGTCCTGCTGGATCCAGGTGGCCCCCGTCTCTCACCAACGCCGCGCCCGAGCTCCCAATCGCCGCCTCGGTTGGTTCGTCTGGTAAACCCTCACCGGGGACTGAGCCGCCTCGGTTGGTTCCTCCGGTAAGCCCTTACCGGGAACTGAGCCGCTTCGTGTCTAGCTAGGAGCTAGGAGCCACATCATTTCTCACGGCTGGCTAACCACTTTGGGAAGGAGCTGCTAGCAAGCTGCTTGTCCCTGTTCTCTTCCTGAATCATCGGCGTGTTAAACTCACGGCTCCGGGCCAGTCTCCTCAGCCGCCGGCGCGCTTTGCTGTCTGAAGTGAATGGTGAGTAGTTTCACTCTGAAATAAATTGTCAGTGCCCCAAAGAGCCACGTTCTCGCACTAGACCCTGAAAGCAGCACATAATCACTAGTTCCCTGTGGGTTTGACAACAGGTTTAAAGTTAAACACTCGACCTGAAAAACGAAACTTCAGCTCGGCGGCTTTAAAACGACTCGTCTACTTCCCATGGAAGTCATTACATAAAGCCAAAAAAATCTGAAAAACTAACCGGTGACCAGCGTCAACCGTGATATGAGTCTTGTGGGCGCCGCCATGACAGGTTTCAGTGTCAGTAGTTGTTGTTTAAAGGTTTTGTACCATTCTGCTGTATAGCCATCTGCTCCTGGGGATTTGTTAGCTTTAAGTTTCATAATTGCTTTTTCCAATTCTTTAGGTTGTATTTCTGACAGTAGTGTTTTATTTTGTGATTCCGTAAGTTGGGGAAGGTGTAATGTGTTTAGGAATGTCTCGGATGCGTTTTTATGTTTTTTGTGGGAGTATAAGTTCTTGTAGTAATTCTCGAAGCTTTTAAGAATATCCTGAATTCTGAATTTTATTTCCTTTGATACTGGGTCTCTGATTTTGTAGATTGCTCTTTCTGTTTGTTGTTTCCTCAATTTATAGGCTAGTAATTTTGCCGATTTACTGCCTGCTTCATAGTGTTTTTGTTTCAGAAATGTAAGTTTCTTCTGGATTTCTATTGTGTAGATCTCATTTATTTGATTTTTAATTTCTTTAATCTTAAGCGAGCCATTAGAATGAGTGTTGTCTTTGTGTTCTTTTTCTAGGTTCTTGAGTTCTGACTCTAGTGTGATTACTTTTTCTTGTCTCAGTTTCTTTTGGGTTGCCAGTTTTGCAATAATTTTTCCCCTTATTACAGCTTTGCACGCATCCCACAGTATTAAAGGGGATACTTCTCCATTATCGTTTTCTTCCAAATATTTGAAAATATCTGATTCCAATTCATCTTTCAGTGGTCCTTTCAGGACATTTGAATTCAACCTCCAGGAAAATGTATTATTTGTGTATTTTTGGATGTTTAAGTCCATATAGATCGGACTGTGGTCAGAGAGATCCATCAGTCCTATTTTACATGTTTTTACTCTTCCAATGTCTCTATTAAACATAAAAAAGTAATCAATCCTTGAGTAAGATGAATGTGGCGTTGAATAAAAAGTATAATCTTTTACATTGGGGTTGAATTCCCTCCATACGTCACAGATTCCCATTTCTTTTAGTAGCATCCGAGTTTTCCTATTTTGAGTGTTATTTTGATGTGAAGAATTACCTGTTGCATCCCAGTATGGATTCAGTCTTAGATTGAAGTCTCCACCACATATCACTAAACCTTGGGCTTTAGTTATCATTAGGTCGAATACATTTTTATAAAATTTCCATTTAGCCCCTGGTGGTGCATATACATTCAGCAGGGTGATATCTTCTCCCTCTAGCCGCCCAATTACCAAACTGTACCTCCCTTCTTTATCTTTGTGTTCTGATTTTTTTTCAAATGTAATTTTGGTTGATATCAATGTCGCTACTCCCCTCCTCCTCCCTGATTTATATGAAGATGAAGAGATCATTTTAAACCCTTGTCTATTGAGTTTAGTGTGTTCCACGTCTGTTAGGTGGGTTTCTTGTAAAAATATTATTTCTGCTTTGTCTTTTTTTCATTTTGCGTAGAATCTTGGATCTTTTAACTGGATTCAGGATCCCTTTTACATTATATGAGGCTATTTTGGTTACACCCTGTTTCTCAATTGTATTTTCTTATTTAGTATAACAGTGTGGTGGCCCTCTTTTTTGCTACTCAGAAACTGAAAGAACATTAAGAACATAAAAAACATTAAGAACATAGTGTACGAAACTTTAAAACAAAAAACTGTCAAAAAAACTTCCTGAACTGGGGTCTCTTTAAAGACCCTGTAAGAGCCCTGATGGAGTGTAGGCTCTGAGGGAAATTCCTCAAACTCTGATACGTGTTGAGGGCCCTCTCTTACCCCTGTAAGTTGTCCCATGTTTTTAACGTGAATTTCAGACCCCAATCCGAATTTGTAATGATTTTTTTTTTTTTTTTTTTATGCCTATACCCTATGAGATTGTGTGCACCCTCCCACCCCCATCACAGCAAACCTTCACTCTAGTACAGTATTTGTTAGTGTGGGGAGAACATGTGGGTCATTGTTACATTTCTATTTTAACAAGATTTTTTTTTCCTTTAAATTAAGAAGACATTTGTTTCTAATGCTATAACTGCTCCATGAAAGGTTTTACCACATGCTGATTCTGCATCTCCTTTAATGTTTGTTACCTTGTAGGAGGGGGGATGGAAGTGCAGAATGACTGAAAAGAGAGAAAAAAACAAAAAGGTCGCTATTCCTTCCTGGAACTGGAAAGCTTATCTTTGTAGCTCTGGGGCTGGGTTTCCCGCTGCTGGCCAGTGGATTTAGAAGGTCTTTGAGTGGACCACGTTTGAGCTCTGATCCTCTCGCTCAGATTCTCTGCGGGTTTAAACACCGTTACCGGGAGTCCTCTTCTCGCCATGTCAGTTGTTGCTTCTTCCGCTGAATTGTAGAGACATGACTCTTCACCGTAAAAGACCCTTAACTTCGCCGGAAATGGCGTCTGAAAGCGTAGATTCTTTTCCCGTAGAACCTTTTTGGCGTCGTTATATTCCCGTCGCTTTTTAAGAACCTCAGGGGCGTAATCGTGCTCCACGAAGACTTTTCTTTCTTGATGCATAAATCCTTTTTTCTGCCAAGCCCGTCTTACAACCTCTTGTTTTATTTTGAAATCGGAGAATCTTACCAACACTGAACGCGGGTGTGCTTCTGCCGCTGGCTTTGCGGCTAATGTACGATGGGCCTTTTCTATTTTCAAATCGGTGGTTTGTGGAATATCCAACTTCTCTCTCAATAAGGATTCCACGCATTCCGCCACTGTGTTGAAACCATCTTCAGCTCCTTCTTTCAGACCGTGAATTCTGATATTATCTCGTCTCTGTCTTCCTTCTTGGTCGGCTAGCTTAGCCTCCAGCCTTGACTGTTTTCTGTGTAAATCCAGCATAGAATCTTCAAGCACTTTTACTCTTTCTTCAGCTTCCAAGATTCGGTTTTCGGCCTGGTCCAATCTGCTGTTCGTCCTTGTTAGTTCCTCTCTGAATTCGTGAAATTCGGCCCGAAATCGTTGTAATTCGTCATATAGCGATTTCAGGCTAACCTTTTTGTTAGCTAGGCCCAGCTCTTCGTCTCCTGAATGGAGGTCCTCGGGATCAGATTCTGCGGCCGCCGCGCGTCCTGACCTGGGGAATGCCAGTTTCTTCTGTTTGTGGTTAGGCATGGTGTTTTTGTCTTTTGATTTTTATTCTTCCAAAAATCCGTTAAGTCTGATTTTGACGATGTTTTCCTTGGATTGGATCTGGGAGGTTCAGCGTTAAGTTGCTATCACCATGGCGTCCAGACCGGAAGTCACATTGAAGGATTTTTAATGAATTAATTGGTAAATTCCTCGGTAAAATAAGTATTTGGTCAATAACAAAAGTTCATCTCAATACTTTGTTATATACCCTTTGTTGGCAATGACAGAGGTCAAACGTTTTCTGTAAGTCTTCACAAGGTTTTCACACACTGTTGCTGGTATTTTGGCCCATTCGTCCATGCAGATCTCCTCTAGAGCAGTGATGTTTTGGGGCTGTCACTGGGCAACACGGACTTTCAACTCCCTCCAAAGATTTTCTATGGGGTTGAGATCTGGAGACTGGCTAGGCCACTCCAGGACCTTGAAATGCTTCTTACGAAGCCACTCCTTCGTTGCCCAGGCGGTATGTTTGGGATCATTGTCATGCTGAAAGACCCAGCCATGTTTCATCTTCAATGCCCTTGCTGATGGAAGGAGGTTTTCACTCAAAATCTCATGATACATGGCCCCATTCATTCTTTCCTTTACACGGATCAGTCGTCCTGGTCCCTTTGCAGAAAAACAGCCCCAAAGCACGATGTTTCCACCCCCATGCTTCACAGTAGGTATGGTATTCTTTTTCCTCCAAACACGACAAGTTGAGTTTTTACCAAAAAGTTCTATTTTGGTTTCATCTGACCATATGACATTCTCCCAGTCCTTAAGATTTAAGTCCCTGGTGGCGTAGTGTGTTACTGATGTAGCCTTTGTTACTTTGGTCCCAGCTCTCTGCAGGCCATTCACTAGGTCCCTCCGTGTGGTTCTGGGATTTTTGCTCACCGTTCTCATGATCATTTTGACCCCACTTGCATGGAGCCCCAGATTGAGGGAGATTATCAGTGGTCTTGTATGTCTTCCATTTTCTAATAATTGCTCCCACAGTTGATTTCTTCACATCAAGCTGCTTACCTATTGCGGATTCAGTCTTCCCAGCCTGGTGCAGGTCTACAATTTTGTTTCTGGTGTCCTTTGACAGCTTTTTGGTCTTGGCCATAGTGGAGTTTGGAGTCTGACTGAGGTTGTGGACAGGTGTCTTTTATACTGATAACGAGTTCAAACAGGTGCCATTAATACAGATAACGAGTGGAGGACAGAGGAGCCTCTTAAAGAAGAAGTTACAGGTCTTAGAGCCAGAAATCTTGCTTGTTTGTAGGTGACCAAATACTTATTTTACCGAGGAATTTACCAATTAATTAATTAAAAATCCTTCAATGTGATTTTCTGGATTTTTTTTCTCATTTTGTCTCTTAGTTGGGGTATACCTATGATGAAAACTGGAGACCTCTCTCCTCTTTTAAGTGGGAGAACTTGCACAATTGGTGGCTGACTAAATACTTTTTTGCCCCACTGTATATACTGTAATTGGGTGTGCGCGCATGATGTCTCTGTGCCATTTGCCTGCAATTGCAAGAAAATGGGGTGCATGTATTTCAAGTTATTTCCTATAAACCAGAAGTATGAGGAAAAAACAGACATAAAGGTTAGTAAGTGGTGAAAAAATGCAGATAACATACAACAATGACCTAAAAACGTCAAAAAAAATTAACTACAACAGACAAACAAACAAACAACAACCTCAACAACAAATAAATAAACATTTTGACAAATGTTATGGCCAGCGAAGTGGCGAAGTGGTTAACACTGCAGCAGCACAGCAACTCACCCTTGGCCAGGGGATCCTGGGTTCGATCCCAGCTCCCGACCAACAGTGATCTGTGTGGAGTTTGCATGTTCTCCCCGTGTCTGTGTGGGTTTACTCCGGGATTTCTCAGGTTTCCTCCCACATGCCAAAAACATGCAAGTTAGGTTAATTGGCATCAAACTGGGGATTCTAAATTGTCCTTAGGTATGACTGTGAGAATGAATGGTTGTCTGTCTCTCTGTGTTGGCCCTGTGATGGACTGGCGATCTGTCCAGGGTGTACCCTGCCTCTCACCCAAAGATGCTGGGATAGGCTCCAGCCCCCCCGCAACCCAAAAAGGATTAAGCGGAAGAAGATGGATGGATGGATGGACAAATGTTATCAAATTAAACTGAGCTCGAGTAAGAGACCTGAGCACAATCGCACTTTTTCCACCTGTAGCTACAATAAATAAATAAATAAAAATAACTCAACAAAAAACAAAATTGGTTCTAGAATAACCAGAGCGTTATAGTTTCATCCATAAACAGCTTGCCATCTATATACAGTCTATCCACAGAAACAATAGCTCGTTTACCTTCTTGGATGTTTTGTTTCCTAATGGGAAAAAGCTTCCTTCTCCTTTCCAAGATTTCCTGTGGAAATTGATCATTTAGGCCATAATTGCTGTTTTTAAGCTGCCTGCCCTGCCTCTGTACCAAAATTTTTGGCTTAAAATGCTCAAATTTGGCAACAATAGGTCTGGGACGTTTATTCTGGGAATTTTTTTGCCCAATTTGGTGGACTCAGTGGAAGGTAATTGAATTTGTGACTTCGGGGAATAGTTTTAGTTGTGATGAGATAAATTCACGGACCAGCTGTTCTGGATTTTCATTATTTTTTTTCAACAATTCCAGAAAAAACAAGGTTATCTCTCATGCTGCATGACTGCAAACTAAGAACTGTTTCCTTCATTTTCCGGTTTCCTCCCTCAACAACGCCAAGCCGCATGGTTAGTGTGTTTACTGACTTCTTCAGGCTGTTATTTTCCTCTACGAGAGAGACGAGCTGTGTTTGACTGAACTCTAAGCTCTCCCGCAAATTCTGGAACTCTTGATGAAGGAGCTCGACCAGCGCCAGTCTACCATCCATGCTGGTAAGTTTATTCTCAGTGGAGAAAAGGATGTCACTAACCTCGGTGCACTGCTGTAATTTCTCAGGCGTTATTTTTGGCGAATCTGCGGGTCTTGGTCGTTTAGACTGAGAAGCAGTGGTGGAACACACACTCGCCTGCTCCATGACACAGCAATGGTAGTAGAACTCGTCGATATAGTTCTCTAGTTCCTCCAGCTCCGTACGAAAAAAAGAAAGACACAGACAATTAGTTAATGAATCTGCGGAAAAATTTGTTTTTAAGCTCGGTCAACAGCAGTCGCCTTTTGGATTATTGCGCAAATTGTCTCGAGACGTCTCATGATCACAGCATCGACCCCCTCACGCCTACCAGAGACCCGGAACTTCTGACCATAATACACTGTTTGGAACAAAGACCTGTGTGGCATATTAACATAACATAATGCCAGCCCTGCTGTTCACACCCTTCTCTCTTCCAGCAGCTCTGGCGGTTCCTCCTCTCCCAGGGGGGTGCATCATCCATACTGTCCCGTTTGAGACCCCCCGGTGGCACTTCCTCCTCCAGTCTATTGTTCCCCCTTATCCCAGCTGCCTTCTCTGGGTCGAGAATCCCCCACCCGTGCCACCACAGTATAAAAGGAGGCACCCAGAGGCCCCGAGAGAAGTTTTCTGTGTTTTATGTTAGAAGGTGAATAAAGTTCGTGTGTTGTTCAGCTCGCTGTCTCGTCTGCTTTCATCTTCCACAGTATTGCTAAATCTGGCAATTTGTATTAATGCTCATTTGTATGTAATGTCCCTTTCAAATAAATGTTAAACTTAAAACTTATGATTGAACTTATGATGGTGAGGGATTTTCCGTTAAACCTGGCGGTGATCCACAGTGGCTGTGCTAAAAAATTAAGTCTCTGACTTCTCTCGCGGCTCGGTCCCGCGAGGATGTGGGGAAGGCGAGTGGCCAAATTCCCCGAGGATGCATAGCGGCTGTGAAACAACTGCAGCTGTGTGAGGGACTTGGCGGTTTGGCTTTTAGGTGCGGGAAACAGCCTTAAAGTCATTGGGGAAAGCAATTGGCTAAATTCCCGTTGTGCGCCGTGGCTGAGAAATCCAGACAAAGTCCTGTGTGCGGGCTGCACATCTGCTTCAGGTGCGTGAGCAGCCCTGAAGGTTCCGAGGGTGGCGATCGGCCGTGTTTCTCGGGCATGTGCAGCGGCGGAGGATGCTGTATCAGTCTGTGGAGCCGGTTTTGTCCCGTGCGTGGCGCGCACTTGGCGCAGTGACTACATAACTGGCAGTTGCGCTGTCCTCGTAATCTTGCGGTGTGTGTGTGCGGGGCTTCTGTGCATGGGAGGTCTGCTGTCGGGAGTTTAGTCAGAGTTGGGGAGCTCGGTGGAAATCAACGCAGTCGGCTCGGTGATTGTCCCCATTCAGGCTGCTTCCTTCGTTTGCTCGTGTCGCTGTTCATGGTGCGTTTTGGTCCCAGTGCTGTACTCCAGTGAGGATGAAGAGGTTGCAGGCGTTCTCTGGTCCCCTGTGTCCACAGCGCGGTGAGAGGGAGCAGATGGTCATTCTCTCTCGTCTTGTCACCACTGTGGAGGGAAGAGATCAGGCGAGGGGCGAACCATGATGCGTGCTGGGGCTTTCCCGGTCGAGGTCATCTCCGGGGTGTTCGCCTTGTGTTCCATTCTTCGTCAAGGGTCACCAGTGTGGAGGAAAAATAAGTTCAGGTGAGATGCGGCGAGCTGGAAAGTTGCAGAGTTTTATTTTCCTCCAACATCATGAGATGCACTTTGCAGCTCTATGAACTACTGTCAGAATCAGAATCAGAATGAGATTTATTGCCATTGTTCATGTAGTACACAAACTAGGAATTTGTCTCGGTGCAACGCTGCAACATTCAACATGGAGTAGCACTAAAGATAAAAATAAAAAACTATGCATGCAATAAAATGTAGAATATGAATGAGTAATACTAATCTATGCAATTTTTAAATATATTAACAAGTAGCAGATATTGTGGAGTTCCACATAGTGCAGTCGGTAGTGCAAAAGAAAACAGTGATAATTATCATGAGTCCGGTTGAGCTGCTGTACGTAGTGCACGAAAGTCTAATAAGTCACTTAGTGTTCAGCAGTCTGATGGCAGAGGGGAAGAAGCTGTTCATGTAGCGGGAGGTTTTAGTCTGAATGGACCAAAGTCTTCTGCCTGAGGGAAGGGGGGCAAACAGTGCGTGTCCAGGGTGTGAAGGGTCGGCTATGATCCGTCCTGCACGCCTCCGGGTCCTGGAAATGTACAGGTCCTGGAGGGATGGGAGCTTGCAGCCGATCACCTTCTCAGCAGCGCGCACAACGCGCTGCAGTCTTAGTCTGTCCCTGGCGGTGGCTCCTGCGTACCACACGGTGATGGAGGTGGTGAGGATGGACTCGATGATGGCCGTGTAGAACTGCACCAACATCTTGGTGGGTAGCTTGAGCTTCCTCAGCTGCCTCAGGAAGAACATTGTCTGCTGGGCCTTTTTGATGAGGGAGCTGATGGTCGGCTCCCACTTGAGGTCCCGGGTGATGGTGGTGCCCAGGAAGCGGAAGGAGTCCGCAGTGGTGATGGGAGAGTCTGTGAGGGTAAGGGGGGGCAGAGGGGCTGTGACTTTTCTGAAGTCCACGATCATCTCCGCTGTCTTCAGAGCGTTCAGCTGCAGGTTGTTGTGGCTGCATCAGGACACCAGCTGGGCCACCTCTCTCCTGTAGATGGACTCGTCGCCGTTGGAGATGAGCCCGATGAGGGTGGTGTCGTCCGCAAACTTGATCAGCTTGACAGACTGGTGGCTGGAGGTGCAGGAGTTGGTGTACAGGGAGAAGAGCAGGGGGGAAAGTACACAGCCCTGGGGTGATCCGGTGCTGATGCTAACAGAGTCTGAGACAGTCTTTCCCAGCCGCACATGCTGCCTCCGGTCCGTCAGGAAGTCGGTGATCCACCTGCAGAGGGAGTCAGGCACGTTGAGCAGGGACAGCTTGACCTGGAGCAGAGCGGGGCGGATGGTATTGAATGCAGAGCTGAAGTCCACAAACAGGATCCTGGCGTAGGTTCCCGGGGAGTCCAGGTGCTGCAGGATGGAGTGGAGGGCCAGGTTGACTGCGTCGTCCACAGACCTGTTGGCTCTGTAGGCAAACTGCAGCGGGTCAAGGAGGGGAGTGGTGATGGTCTTGAGGTGGGGCAGGACCAGGCGCTCAAAGGACTTCATGACTACAGAGGTGAGGGCTACAGGTCTGTAGTCGTTAAGTCCAGTGATCCGTGGCTTCTTGGGGACAGGGACGATGGTAGAGGTTTTGAGGCAGGCCGGCATGTGGCATGACTTCAGGGAGGTGTTAAAAATGTCTGTGAAGACAGGAGTCAGCTCCTCCGCACAGTGTCTCAGGGTGGAGGGAGACACACCGTCCGGACCGGGGGCCTTGCGCGGGTTCAGTCTGGAAAACTGTCTGTGCACGTCCTGCTCACTGATTGCAAGGGCGGGGGGGAGGAGCGGAGGGGGGGTCGCCTTTGATGAAGTGGAGACCATGGAGGCAGTGGCGCTGGGGGGAGGGGGGGAGTTGGACACAGCTGACGAGGTGTCAAAAGGGGCATAGTGTTGGGACATTCTTTGACAAAGGGCTTTGTCATCCTGTCCCTTAGAAGCCTGAGGCCGATAGTTGGTGATTTGCCTCAGTCCTCTCCACACAGAAGCAGAGTCGTTAGCAGTGAACTGTTGCTGGAGTCTCTCAGAATAAACAGATTTAGCTTTCCTCAGCTCTCTGCTAAACCGGTATTTGACCTCCCTGTAGCAGTCCCTGTCTCCACTTTTCAACGCTGCTTCCTTCTCCTTCCTGATCTGTCTGAGCTTAGCTGTGAACCAGGGCTTGTTGTTGGAGTAACTCACCCTGGTGCACGATGGAAGAATGTTCTCCTCACAAAAGTGGATATATGAGGTCACAGTGTCTGTGTACTCATCCAGATCATGCGTGGCTCCTTTAAACATGCCCCAGTCAGTTATTTCCAAGCACGTGCGCAGCTCCTCCCCAGCTTCACTGGTCCATTTCCTCGTAGTGCTCACAACAGGTTTTGTGAGCTTCAGTCTCTGTCTGTATGTGGGAATCAGGTGGACCATCACGTGATCAGATAGTCCGAGCGCAGCGCGGGGAACAGCGCGATATGCGTCCTTAACTGTAGTGTAACAGTGATCCAGCATGTTCTCTCCTCTGGTGGGGCATTTAATAAACTGTATCGGGGGAGTTCGTGGCTCAGGTTGCTCTGGTTAAAGTCACCAACCACAATAACCGGAGAGTCCGGAAAAGTCCGCTCCGCTTGCTGAATGTGATCCGCGAGCGCGCGCTGAGCCTCGCGCACGTCCGCGTCGGGCGGGACGTAAACAGCGGCCAGGATGAATGAAGCAAACTCACACGGGGAATAAAATGGCTTGCAGTTGATGAATAAATATTCCAGAGCGGGAGAACAGTGTTGGGAGATCAGTTACATCGGAGCACCAGCTGCTGTTGATGTAGAAGCAGACTCCTCCGCCTGTGGTCTTGCCGGAGAGCCCCGTATCGCGGTCTGCACGAAACAGCTGAAATCCCTCGAGGAGGAGCACGCTGTCCAGTGTCTTTTACTTGAGCCAGGTCTCAGTAAAGCAGAGGGCACACGAGGTGGAGAGGTCCTTAAATCGCATCAGCAGTCTCAGTTCATCTACCTTGTTATAAAGAGAGTTGACGTTGGACAGAAATATCCCAGGCAAAGCCGTGCGCGTGCCTCTCCTGCGAAGCCGCACGAGGGCGCCCGCTCGTCTTCCTCTCTTTCGCCGTCTCACTTTTTGGGCTAGAAAGTGAACCAGATCGGCGGCAGGAGCCAAAAAAACTGGGAGTAGGTTTTTTTGTTCAACTACTGTGCTGTGCTGTGTGTGTCTCTCGAGGCATGTAAAGCAAGCTCTTTTATACATATTATACCAACAGAGAGAATGCATGGCACATTTGCATATTGATATACATATCAGTCAATACATATCATTCGCGTGACCAACTGGCGCCCGGACGTCCCCTCCTTAATCCGGGGATGTATTACAATAGTCCATTGTTCTGATTGTCTCCTAGGGGCTCTCTGCCCGTATGCAAATTGTCCTCTGCTTAGTGCAGGCTAGCTGAGTGTGAGGATTGAATGTCCATGTAGATTATGGTGGGTCACCACAGTATATTGTTAATACAATTCAATTAAAAAATGAATGAAAACAGGCCGCGCGCGCTGCGTGTGCAAAGTTTATAAAGACGTGATTCAGTAATTGTTTACAGCAAAAGAAAAACTTCTGGTGAAGAAGAACGAAGAAGAATGAGGGATGACTCAAGACTTGTACAGCACTACATCTAAAAAAAAAAAAAAAAAAAAGGTTATCACCATGTTTACCTCCTTATTCAAATTAAACAAAATGTCAACATTTCTGTACATTACCTATGTTTAATTTGTTCGTTTTGGGAGTGAGTCTGTACTCCAGACAGTGATGTTTTGGTTTCACCTGTTTTGTATTACTAGTACATACCCGTGCATACCCATCCATGCCCGTAGAAACCAAGTATAAGCAAGTATTTCTGCATGGCCGTTACTGAAGGGTCCCCTCCTGTTTGAGACAGCTGTGTTGTTCAGTCATGCTTGCGGCGTACTGCTCAAACCTGAGGTGTTTCATCTTCACAGCATCTTTTCTGACGTGCAGCAGTTCTCCTCACTCTATTGCTCTCCATCTGGTGGGTCTTCTTGTTCTTCTTCTTTTTCTTCGTTCAGACCACTGGTTGAGGGATAGGTGTGTTGTAATTCCAGTTCATGGGCAGGATCATGAAAATGGATCTGAGCAAAAAGTGGCTTTCAACCCTGTTCAGGAAGGCCCGTGCATGCCCGTCGAAACCCAGAAACGAGAGCACCCGGAGAAAATCAGCACTTTGCTTGGCATTTTACACATTTGTGGTGTACACTGCCATTCTTCATGGATACTGCTTCAAATGGGTGTGGTTTAAAGTAGTGTGTCCTATTCTTAATGGGGTGACAGACTGACACACTGACAGATTTCTTGAATTTATAGAGTGCCTTCTGCCTTACTGAGTGAGATTTCCAGATTTACTGCTTCAAATGGGTGTGGTTTAAAGTAGTGTGTCCTATTCGGTCTCAGCTTCTCTGTGCCTTGCCTGGCGTGCAGCGTTGGCGGCCAGCCGACTATTCTGCATCTCCTCGGTCTCAGCTTGTCTGTGCCTTGGCTGGTGTGCAGCGTTGCTCGCTTTGTGGGCATTTCGGGCTTCAAGTGACTCAGCACGTGCATGGCGCACTGCCACACGTTTCCTATCTGTCTGTGCATCCTTGTCTGTTGTACCCTATGACGTGCTCGAACCTCAGGTGTTTCATCTTCACGGCATCTTTTGTGACATGCAGCACAGTCATGCTTGAGAGGTACTGCTCAAACCTCAGCTGTGTCATCTTCTTCTTCTTCTTTTAGATTTGATTGGCAGTTGGCAACCAGCTTACAGGTGCACTACCGCCACATACTTCACTCTATGCTCTATCTGGCATTATATCCTCTCTCTTAGCTGTTGTCATAAGCCTCCTCGTGTGCTTTTATGCAGCGCATCGAGGAGGGGAAGGAAGAACGGATTTATGCGCTGGATTACACCACCACACATTTATTGAACAAAAGGTAAACAAAAAAACAACTGTACAAAACAAAACAGCTCAGGGCACACCAGGAGTCCTCCAGGACGCTCACAGTCTCTGACTGAAAATACCGGGAAAATAAACACAGCCAATACTCACAAGCTGGAGCAGTCCGAGTCAGTCCCAACGTGGCCTGGCAAAAAACACTTGTGCATGACAGTACATCCAATAGACGATTCAACGGACCAGCAATGCTTGACTGGTGAATGCCACTTAAGTACAAGCATTGCTGGTTCCACAAATTGGGTACACCTGGGCGAGGGGCAGGAATGACAATCACCAGAGTAGAATCAGCTGGCTGTCAAGAGAGGGAGAGGGTGTGGTTGGACCGGCGAGTGTCAGACAACGCCCACACGGATGTAGGTCAAGAGGCTGCCTAACAGCCGCCGGCCAGAGCGGTGGCTACAGGCATGGAAAAGAAAAGGAACAAAGACAAAAGAACAACAAGAACTCAAAGGATAACACAATACATAAATAACCCGATACCTGAGCCACAGAGAACAGTCAGAACCGAGCCTACAGGACAAGACCGGCTTGGTTCGTGACAGCTGTGTCATCTTCATGGGATCTTTCCTGACGTGCAGCAGTTCTCCTCACTCAATTGCTCTCCATTTATGTTGTGTGTGGTTGGTCTATATGACATCATAAATACATCGAGGCAGGCATGTATTGGTTGACGGCATCGCGAGTCCTATGTAGCCTGAGATCATAGGATCATCATAGGACAGCCTGCAGACATCATAGGCAGGCATCATAGGACACTACATCAAAAGTAACCAGTCCTATTGCCTATATGACGGCATCGCCTATCTGACATCATTGCGAGTCCTATGTGGTATATATGACATCCTAAAGACATCCAGGCAGGCATCGTAGGACACTACATCATAGGCAGCCAGTGCTATTGCCTATATGACGGCATCGCCTGTCTGACATCATCGCGCCAGTCCTATTGCCTATATGACATCACCTATATCATGAGTCCTATGTAGTCTGAGATCATAGGATCATCATAGGACATCAGGCAGACATCATAGACAGGCATCATAGGACACTACATCATAGGTAGCCTGTCCTATTGCTTATGTGATGGCATCGCCTATATGACATCATCGCGCCAGTCCTATTGCCTATATGACATCACCTATATCGCAAGTCCTATGTAGTCTGAGATCATAGGATCATCATAGGACATCAGACAGACATCATAGGCTGTCCTATGATCGCGACAGACACGCAGAGATTTCTTAAATTTATAGAGTGATAAATGTTCTTTGAGTTTATTGATTTAAAAAAATATGTGATATTATTATCTGATAAAATTGAAGCATTCATAAACACCTACAGATGCAGCTCAAACAAAACAATAAACACCACCCACTGATTTTAATCAGGGTTGTCACTTGCGGGTCCTTTAAAAGTGATTGGGTAAACACAAGTCCCGTGATGGAGTCACGTGAGGAGGACCTGGTGACTGCAGGAAGTTTGATCAGCTGCTGCCCGGTGCACATTGTTACTGATAGAATTGACTTGTTTGTTGGAGTTTATTGACTTTGAATTTGGAGTTCGGACTGGGTATTGGTTGACTTAAGTGAGTCTTGGTTGAGTGGAGTGATAGTCGGCCGACGGCCTGTATAGGCCCAGTAAGACGGTGATATTGTTCTGCTTTCCCTTGGCTGTAGTGATGGACAGATGAGGCTTTCTGGAGGACTTGAGGCCTTTCATCAAAATGGCTCATATAGACAAGGCCTCATGTGAAACTTTATTTTCTCTACTAGACCATCTAGTGGACAAAACATATACAACATGCAGATATTTACAAGGGTGTTATTGGGTTGTGTATTTTTTCATTTCAATAAACTAGTACATACCTGTGCATACCCATCCATGCCCGTAGAAACAAAGTATAAGCAAGTATTTCTGCATGCCCGTTGCAGAAGGGTCTCCTCCTGTCTCAGACGGCTGTGTTGTTCAGTCATGCCTGCGGCGTACTGCTGGAACCTGAGGTGTTTCATGTTCACATCATCTTTTCTGACGTGCAGCAGTTCTCCTCACTCTATTGCTCTCCATCTGGTGGGTCTTCTTCGTTCAGACCACTGGTGGACAGGATCATGAAAATAGATCTGAGCAAAAAGTGGCTTTCGACCCTGTTCAGGAAGGCCCGTGCATGCCCGTAGAAACCAAGAAACCAGAGCACCCGAAGAAAAGCAGCTCTTTGCTTGGCATTTTACACATTTGTAGTGTAGACTGGCATTCTTCAAGGTTACACATTTTTACTGTGTCAGCACCTCTTTAAAAATGACATTGCTGAGAAAGCGACACTTTTGCTTTGTTTCTTCATCTTGAGCAACAATATGAAGACTGCTTGATCTAGCAACTCTGCTCGTGGCAACATAGAATTGGCCATGGCTGCAGAAACCTGTCGTGCAGAAAACATGAACGCGCTGTAGAGACTGGCCCTATGACTTATTCACCTTGCCAATTTTGAGCCATATGACATCATAAAGACACATTAGTCTAGGCATCGTGAGTGATGGTCTATATGACATAAAGACACATTTGTCTAGATGCCATCATATAGACATGGTGATGGTGTATATGACATCATAAAGACACATTTGTCTATGTTCCGTCATATAGACATGTGACGTCATATAGACATATCTTTATGACGGCATTGCGAGTCCTATGATGCCTGAGTTCATAGGACGTCCTATGATGTTCAGGCAGAGATCATAGGCTTTCCTTTGATGTCCTATAAACATGGCAGACAGACACACAGAGATTTGTTGCTTTTTAATAGTGATTACAAGCATCAGGCCCTACCTAAGCATCTGCCAATCATGCACAATCAGAACCAACCACGGACAGAGAGAGAGGACAGAGACAAAGCGAGGCTTTGGCTTAGTTTCTTCATCTTGAGCAACGATACGAAGACTGCTTGATCTGGAAACTCTGCTCGCGGCAACGTAGAATTGGCCATGGCTGCAGAAATCTGTCGTGCAGAAAACACGGACGCGCTGTAAAGACTAGCCCTGTGACTTATTCACCTTGCCAATTTTGAGTCATATGACATCATAAAGCCACGTCTAGGAATTGTGAGTGATGGTCTATATAAGATAAGATAAGCCTTACGGGTCGCAGGGGGGCTGGAGCCTATGGATGGATGGATGGAAGATAAGCCTTTATTAGTCCCACAATGGGGAAATTCCAGGATTGCAACAGCACAGGGATAGCAACACTCAGAGCAACAATCAGAAGGCAAGAGGAAAAAAAAAAAGCAAGAGCAGCTAATATACATATGTACATATTACTATAAATATACGTATATACATATGTGGCGATTTGGGAAAACCCCCACAAACAGACTAAGGACAGACAACTCGCTACTCCTGGTTTTTTCCGCTACACTACTGTGATAATGTCACCTTTCATGCATTGTGTTCATGCGTCCTGTCCTTACTGTGACCTAGAGACTCAGATCAATATGTAGATGTGCCTGTTAACCCCTTTGTTCTGCAGCTGGAGCAAAGTCTAGCAAATCTGCCTATTGTGATGTATGCCTCTCAAATGCAAATGCCATACTCCCTGCTGTGAATGCCTTTCATGCATTGTTTGTAACTGGTATTTAAGCTGACTGAAATCCATGCTCTCTCTCTCACTCACACTTCAACCTCTGCTGCAGACACGCACTCTGTGTCTTCTTCTCTGAGAGCCAGAGGATCCCCATCCAGCCTGCACACACTTGGGCTGGAGAGGGGATCCCATGACGGCGGTATGATAATAAAACTCTACTTAAAACCTCCAACAACGCCGCTTTATTTCATGCCGCCGCACATATAGTATATATATACACAGACACACAGTGCAGAGCATTGTAGCTGGATGGAATAAATATATGAGTATATAAACACACAGTGCGGAGCATTGTAGCTGGATGGAATAAATATATGAGTATATAAACACACAGTGCGGAGCATTGTAGCTGGATGGAATAAATATGTAGATATATGAACACCCACAGTACGGAGCATTGCAGCTAGGTGGAATAAATATGTAAATATATAAACACACACAGTGCGGAGCATTGTAGCTAGATGGAATAAATATATAGATATATAAACACACCCAGTGCGGAGCATTGTAGCTAGATGGAATAAATATATAGATATATAAACACACCCAGTGCGGAGCATTGTAGCTAGATGGAATAAATATGTAAATATATAAACACACACAGTGCAGAGCATTGTTGCTAGATGGGATGAAACAGCACAACCGTCTACTTAGTTATCCTACATGGTGTGATTATGTGCCCATACATATTCTCACCCTCCATAGCGACCGGTATTTTCCTAGTTGTCTGCCGGAGGGGACCATTGTGTAAGTCTATTGCATCTTTTGCATTCAAAAACTATTAGGTTGTTACGTCTTTTTGCTATCTCTGCGAGCAGCCCTGCTTAGGTTGTACAGTCTGACAGCCGTTGGTAGGAAGGACCTGCGAAACCTCTCGGTTGTGCACCTGGGATGATGTAGTCTGCTGCTAAATGAGCTCCTCAGTGCATTCAGTATGTCCTGCATAGGGTGGAACTCGGACTCCAGCAGAGATGACAGTTTAGCCACCGTCCTTCTCTCTCCTATCTCCTCCACCGGGTCAAGGCGCTGCCCCAGGACAGAGCTAGCTTTTTTGATCAGTTTGTTCAGTCTCTTCCTATCGGCTGCGGTGATGCCACTGCCCCAGCAGACCACTCCAAAAGTGATGGCTGATGCCACCACCGTGTCATAGAATGTCTTCAGCAGTGCCCCTTGTACACCAAAAGACCTGAGTCTCCTCAGTAGGAACAGCCTGCACTGTCCCTTCTTGTAGAGTGCGTCAGTATTGTGTGACCAGTCTAGTTTATTGTTCAGATGAACACCCAGGTACTTGTAGGATGTCACCATCTCAATGTCTGTTCCCTGTATATTTACTGGTGCTGTGAGGGGTTGCCCATGCCTGCGGCAGTCCACCACCAGCTCCTTAGTTTTCCTCGCGTTGATCTGGAGGCAGTTCTGATGGCACCAGTCCACGAAGTCCTGGATAAGCCCTCTGTACTCAGCTTCATCTCCATAGGCCAACATATGACATCATAAAGACACATTTGTCTATGTGCTGTCATATAGACAAGTGACGTCATATAGACATCATATCTTTATGACGGCATTGCGAGTCCTTTGATGCCTGAGTTCATAGGACGTCCTATAATGTTCAGGCAGAGATCATAGGCCGTCCTATGATGTCCTATAAATGTCTCACACACACACACACACACACACACACACACACACACAGATTTCTTGCTTTAATAGAGTGAAGAGTGATGATGCACTGTCTTTTAACAAATATCAATGATCATAAGCGCTATATAAATACAGGTCCTTATCCCTTATAAGGGAAAAAAAGAAATGATAAAACTGAGATGACTACAGTGAATGTGCTTGTGCTACTTATCCATTTTTATTAAGAAATAATAACTTTTCAGTCTTATACTGTCTTTTCCAGTACATTCATCGCTGTCCTTATTGTCATGCAGGGCACAATAGTGCCTCAGCATAATGATGTGTTATTGTTGTATCCAAGCTTTTTGAAACACAACAGACACTTCACCTTGCAAATAAAAATAAATTACAAGAATAACCCCACTGGGACTTTTGAACCCCAGCAAGACAGACATTTTACCTCTAAGCTACCACTTAGTGATAGCCAGATAAAGCTTTCTTGAAGACTTACACACTCTTGTACAGTAGGTGGCGGTATGCACCTTTCAGTTGTTTGCTATCCACCAGTAACTGAGAGAAGAAGAGCCTGTCCATTAAAATGATTCATATCGACGAAGCCTCATGTGAAACTTCATTTGCTCTACTAGGCCATGTAGTCAACAAAAAGTATACAGTATGCAGATTTTTACAAGGGCATTATTGGTTTAGCGTGTATTTTTTTCAATTTCAATAAATGTGCTGTCTTTTAAGAAATAGCAATGATCATAAGGGAAAAAAAGAAATAATAAAAAAGGGGTGACTACAGTGAATGTGCCTGTGTTACTTGGCGTGCTTGTACTGCTTATCCATTTTTATTAAGAAATAATAAATTTCCAACAGTCTTTGAATATACTGTCTTTGAATATACTGTCTTTCCCAGTATATTCAACTCTGGCCTTATTCTCATGCAGGGCACAATGGCAATAGTGCGTCAGCATAATGATGTGTAATAATGATCCGTGCTCTTTGAAACACAACAGACAGTTCACCTTGCAAATAAAAATAAGACTACAAGAATGACCCAGCTAGGATTCAAATCCAGGCCTTCCACTTGTAGAGCAGATGCTTTTCTGCTAAGCCATCACGTCAGTTACAATAAATATCCACTATTTGTGGAAAATACATCAATAGGAGAAATGTGCTCAAAATGTTCCCAAACGGGAGAAGTCCATGTTTTTGGCGCTGCCTCCATCTGAAAATTGGCTGTGACAAGTCCCTTACAGTCAAACATCGACAATACAAAATGTGAGGGACAGGGATTTCCATTGTGTATCGCTGCTCACTTTATTTCATGTTGCATGCAAAATCATGAAAGGCTTCCTGACCCAGTCACGTGGTACGACGTCAACACATACGTCAGCAATACATGCCTCGAAATGCGCTTTGCCAAATATTTCCAGGATAAGCTCAGAGCACCCTCGAAGCTCCGGAGCCTGTCATCCAATCACTACTTGACTGGGGTGTCATGGAGGAAAGGAAGTAGTATGACAGTATGAACTGTAATGAGGGAGAAGTTGCTGGCACGGACGGGAGTGAGTGGCAGGAGGCGGGGAAATGGAGGGCTAGTGAGAGAAAAAGGAAAAAGCAGGGGAGTAGTTCTGGAGAGACAGAGAGTGAGGAAGCAGATATGAGAAAGAAGTCTAAGGATGTCTCCCTCAAGGTATAGTGTGACCAACTACTGATCAGAGGGTCATGGGTTTGATTCCCGCGCTGTCTGCAGACTGCTTGTCGAAGTGTCCTTGAGCAAAACACTGAACCCCCAGTTGCTCCTGGTGGCCAGGCTAGCACCTGTGTGTGTATGGCAGCTCTACCGCCATCAGTGTGTGAATGTGTGCGTGAATGGGTGGATAGCAGGATCTGTAAAACGCTTTGGTCATCCAGAGATGAGAAAAAGCGATATATAAGTGAACACCATTTACCGTTCAATGTTGTTGTGTAGTTTGAGGAAGGAGGGGTAAAAAAGATGTATCCTTTGAAACTCACAAAGCTCATTTGAGGTAAGATTGGTGATGTTAAATATGTCCAGGTGTTTCTCGATGGCAATTTGTTAGTTGGATGTAACTCTGAGTCTCAGGTTAGAAAGGCAAGAGAATTAAAGGTGGTTGGAAATGCTAAAGTCATAAGTTCTGTGAGTTGGAGAGCAGAGGTGGAGCGGGAGTAGGGGAGTGATATCTGGGGTGCGTCAGCATGGCAGAGCTAGTGGAAAATCTGAAAAAGAGTAACAGACTGGTGAAGGATGCAAAGAGGTTATCCAGAGGTCCCCAGGAGATTGAAACTGAGACTGTATTGGTTGAGTTTAATGCTAAAGAGGTACCTAAGGAGTTGTACCTTGGATTTATTAAGTATACAGTGAGGGAATTTGTCCCAAAACCATTGAGGTGTTTTAATTGCCAGGAATTTGGACATGTCTCAGATATGTGTAAAAATAAAAAAGGTGTGACAGGTGTGGGGGTGACCATGAGTATGGTAAATGTGGAGCAGGTGTTAAACCCAGGTGCTGCAATTGTGGTGGGAACATAGTGTTGCTTACTGGGGGTGTGAGGCAATGAAGCGAGAGGCAACAGAGCAGCAGATAGAAGTAAAGGAAAAGGTTACCTACGCAGAAGCAGCAAAATTGGCAGGAGAGTATAGGGCACCAGTCAGACAGAGAGGCTCAGAAGAGCAAGCGGCTACTGCACAGATGGTTGAGATGAAAATTACAGAAGTAAAGAGGAAACTGGTGACATTTATTGCAGGGGTCATAAATGCAACATCAGATGTAAAGTCAAAAACTGAGAGAATTCAGATTATTGTAAAAGCTGCTGTTCACCGTCTTGGGAGGAGGTTAGGGATGAGCTTAGTATTCAGGCAAACCAGGAAGCACAATGTATTGGTTAATATTAGTGATGATTTTAATCCTCCAGTGGAATGCGAGAAGCCTGATTTCCAGTGGGCAGTATTTTAAACAGTTTGTGTATAATCAACAGTCCAAACCAGATATTGTGTGTGTGTGCAGGAGTCATGGTTGAAGCCAGCATTAAACTTTATAATAAATGGATATGTGGCAGGACGCCATGGTGGTGGAGTGGTTAGCACTGCGGCAGCACAGCAACTCACCCTTGGCCGGGGGATCCTGGGTTTGAACCCAGCCCCCGACCAACAGTGATCTGTGTGGCGTTTGCATGTTCTCCCCGTGTCTGCATGGGTTTACTCCGGGATTTCTCCGGTTTCCTCCCACATGCCAAAAAACATGCAAGTTAGGTTAATTGGCATCAAACTGGGGATTCTAAATTGTCCTTAGGTATGACTGTGAGAGTGAATGGTTGTCTGTCTCTCTGTGTTGCCCTCCGATGGACTGGCGATCTGTCCAGGGTGTACCCTGCCTCTCCCCCAAAGATGCTGGGATTGGCACCAGCCCCCCCCCCCCCCCCCATGACCCAAAAAGGATTAAACGGAAGAAGATGGATGGATAGTGTCATTTTACAGTTCAACCTCAGGGGCCTCAGGCGAGCCCGTGGTGGGCGCAGCCCTGGAGGTGCTGATTGCGGCGGACCCGGGCGCCATCATAAATCATCAGTCATCCAGAAAGTGATTGGCCCCAACCGCATGGTGATCTGCATCAGCGGGGACAGGAGCATCTGTAGGCTGTCTGGGAGTTGGTAATGAGCAGGAGTGTGTTGTGATTGAGGTGTGGACACAAGGCAGTAGTCTAGTGGTCATAAATTTCTATAATCCATGCAAGAAATTAATTATTCAAAGCCTTGAGGAGATGGGGAGAGCTAATGTTAATACAGTGTGGTGTGGGGACTTCAATGCACATAATAGGCTATGGGGAAGTGACAAAACAGATTACAATAGCCAGATAGCGGAGGAAATGATGGAAGAGAGACAGTTGGTGTGCCTAAATGATGGCAGGAAACCAAGGATAGATGTTAATTCTGGCAAAGAATCTGCACTGGACCTGACCATAGTGACCAATATCTTGTCCCCGTTGTGTGACTGGGAAATGCATCAAGAAGGCACTATTGGTAGTGATCACTATCCAATATTCACCAAAATAAATGTAGGTAAAAGACAAACTGTAGAACACAGAGGGGGTAAATGGATTTTTAAGAGCACAAACTGGGTGGATTTCTTGAGGGAAAGTGACAGATTGATGCAGCAGGTTAATGAAAGCATGAGTATAGAAATGGTTAATTCCCAAATAAGAAGGGATGGTGCAAGCAGCAGCAAAAACTATTCCTAAAAGCAAAGGAAGAGGGCTGAAGAAGGTAGTGCCATCATGGTGGGATGATAAATGTAAAGAGGCGGTAAAATGCAGAAATAGGGCATTTAGACTGGTTAAAAGAACTCATAATTTCCAACATTTAATTTTATACAAGCGGGCACAGGCAATGGACAGAAGAACCATAAGGCGAGCTAAAAGAGCATATTGGAGCGGTTTCTGTGAAACAATAGGAAATACGATACATATAGGTGAAATTTGGGGGATGATCAGGAAAATGGGAGGAGACAGGAGGGAGATGAGCTACCCTGTCTTGAATAGAGGCATGGAAACAGCAGTGACAAATAAGGAAAAGGTTAAAGTAATGGTGGAGACCTTTGTTAGGGTACATAGCCATAATAATTTAGATGAAGAAAGGAAGGCAGGTAGAGAAGCTACGAGAGAGGAAAATAGGGATCTGCCGGGCAGGAAGGGTCGAAGTGGAAGTTTGATGGATTTACCATTTTCTATGGCAGAGTTAAAAAGAGCACTTGCTAAGACCGGGGAGACAGCACCAGGGAAGGATGATGTGTGCTATGTAATGATTAAACATCTAAGTGAAGTAGCGCTGGGAAAAATACTAATGTTATATAACAAAGTGTGGGAGGAAGGGGTAATGCCAACCAGCTGGAAAGAAGCAATCATCATTCCAATCCAGAAACCTGGGAAAGACCCTAGTAAGCCTGGTAGTTATAGGCCGATAGCGCTATCATCAAATATATGCAAACTAATGGAAAGGATGGTGAATGAGAGGCTGATGCATTTCCTGGAGTCAAAGGGATTAGCTGCAGAGCATCAGAGTGGGTTTAGAAGAGGGAGAGGAACAATGCATAGAGTGATGATGTAGAGTGAAGTACGTGGTGGTAATGCACCTGTAAGCTGGTTGCCAAACGCCAGTCAAATCTAAAAGAAGAAAAAGAAGACATCAGGAAAGTGCAGGTTACAAAAGTGATGGTAGCAGCAGTGTTCTTTGATGTGGAAAAGGCGTACGACCAATGTTCCCCCTAATTTTTCATGTGTCTGAGCATACACACACACTCCCTGAGATTTCCTTGGACCACTGTGAGTAGCATCAGACGTGCACACTGTGGCCACACCAGTATCACACCTGTCCAAAACCTGAGATCATAGCAAGTTGCATGGCTTATTAAAAGAATCAAATTACAGCAGTAATTTCTGTTAGATTACTTTTAATATAAGTGATTTGTCCCACTTAGAATGAAAAAGACAAAAATCTTGTTGTTCATGAGCTGTGTAGTATGTTGTATGTCAGGGTCCTACTGTGGTCTGGGTGGGGGTCCTGTTCTGGCCTGGGTGAGGGTCCTGCTGTGAGGGTCCTGCTGTGGTCTGGGTGGGGGTCCTGCAGCTGCTCTGGAAGAATTGAGACATGTACACCTTTCAGAGATAAAATTTTGTTCACCTTAAAAGTTCACATTTTGCACAATGACGTGTGCTGTAGCACAAGCATGTGATAGTGTAAATTCCTGTAACTCTTTGTCTGTAAAATGTATAATTAAACGGTTTTTATTAGCATTTCTACTACTCATAATCTAGTAACAACATTTAATGGTTATATCCATAAATGAAAATTCTTAAATGACACTAGAATAAGCACAAATCTGATTGGGGACTTAAATTTCACCTTATTTTTTCCCATCTGTCCTTCTCACTTCTCCAATGGTTGTACACTTTGTCCAGGTTGATGGCACCATCTGCTTCTTGCTTTGACTTTATGTGCATCAGCTGATCCAAATGTGCCACTTCAAGACTATTTCTAGATGCTGTTTTGATATGATTCATTCAACTAAAGCCTCTTTCACAATCTGTACTGGATTCTTGAAATGTAGCACAAATTTCCACAAACTGTGAGATCTCCTTTAGCTCCTCACATCTAAGTGCTGCAGCCACCATATCTGAGAATGTGCTGATTGACCCTTGTTTTTGCTACATTATGTACTTAAATTCAACATATTCACTGTGCTTTCCTAGCATTACTAAGGCGCCATCGGAGGTCAGCATCACCATTCTCTGCATGTCCAGTCCATGCTTGGAGTAAAACTGAGTTATTGCCTGCACAATATCCTGAGCAGTGCATGCTGTCAGCTGGATGATGCCAGCGAACAGTTTTATAGTTGACGTCATTTTCCTCCCTCTCTTTAATATATATGACTAACATTTTGTGCACTGTTATGTCTGTGCTCTCATCTACTATCAGGGTATGCCAGGGTGCATTTTTAACATTGCACATCGTCTCATTCTGCACCATCTCATTGATTGAGTTCACAAATTCAAAGGCATAATTTTTGCTTTGACAGCTTTCTGGTATACTCGCACACTTTTCCATGTGATCATGGATTTGTTGAACCGACAGCATTGATGCATTCATTTTGATGACGAGTAGAATATTATCAGTGAGAACTTTAACTTGCTTGGGGTCGGATTTCTTTTTGTGTGACAGTTTGTTTCTCTTCTCTCGATCTTTTGCGCTCTCCCGCAATAATGTACTGATCCCCTTTCCCATCTTGTGTCTTCGTACAATTCCAACAGCATTCAAATGACTTTTCTGCTGAATTTGATGCTTGAGGTAGTCCAACTTCCATTCATTCCACACTTTTCCCTCCAAAAACTTGCTTGCTATTTTGGCTTCGCAGCACATTTTGCAGAGCAGACCTTTCTCATTCAAAAAAGAAAAAATCTCACCCAGTTTCACCGCTTGTTCTTCTGTTTGCACATACTCCGACAGCCATTCCATCTTAAAATTCCAACTGTTCTCACCCTCTGCTTAAACACTTTGAACTTCTTCCATCTGGTAAACGATTCCGGAGCATCAGAGGCAGAACCACCAGACTGATCAACAGCTTCCTCCCACAAGCTGTCAGGATGCTGAACAGCTGACCCGGAATCTCACATACACACTACTGCACCTATGGACATTTTGTATATTATAGTTAGTTATTCTTTTTCCCCAAGTATGTTTCAGGGATGTGTGAATGGATGGGGGGGTGGGAGCTATGTGGGAGTGTGTCTTAATCATGCTGCTTCTTATATGGATGCCGAGAGAAACGCAATTTCATCTTGCCTGCACTACAGTTGTATGTACAGCAATATGACAATAAAGTTTGATTTGATTTGATTTTGATTTTGATTTGATAAAAGAACCGCATTTCTTTTTTATTTTGGCTTGGTGAGTGGATGTGCCACTGCCTGTTCGTTTTGCCATAATAAGCATTTGCGTCTCTTAACTCCATGGCACTGTTAGCTAGCCAACCTGCAAAACACCGGCACGTATGGGCACGTACACATAAAGCCCTATCAATGACATTGGCTGCGTAAGTAAATATGTGTGAACCACATCATATCATTGGCTGGACAGTGTTAGTCATCTCAGTCAATCTCATGCATAACGACCGAGGCTCTGACATTATTGATATTGCTTGGACAAAGAGAATGTGTGGTGCTATTATCATAACACTTGTTGCGTAAATCACAATATATTCACCACACGCCAGCTTGTGCTGTAGGGGCGAAATCCTTTGTCTGGTTGGCTCTTCCTCTCCCCGGGAGGTGTCTAGCACTCAAGTGAGTGCTAGACAATATGTATAGGTACATATTCATACTATGTAGGATAATTAAGTAGACGGTTATGCTGTTTATTCCATCTTGCTACAATGCTCCGCACTTTGTATATATTTATGTGTACGTATGTATATCCACTGCTCTTATTTATATTTTTCGTATCTTCTTAATTATTGCTCTGAGTTTTGCTGTCCCTGTGCTGTTGCAATCCTGGAATTTCCCCATTGTGGGACTAATAAAGGCTTATCTTTTCTTACTTGATACCTCCCGGAGACACTTCCTCCGTCAGGCAATTATTCTCTCCCTCCTCTTGCTGCTTCTGGGTGTGAGAGTGCCCACATCCTGTCTATTGTTCAATGTTCACTACAATGTGTTTATTTTATTTACAGTTCAGGTTGGATTTTATTTTATGCACTGCATAGATTTTGTGTGTGCGGAGAACGCGGGAGCAGGGCGCAATTGCACAAGCGCACATTTTAGAGGGAACATTGCATACAACATAATGTGGAGACAGGGACTATTGATCAAGTTGCATAGGTTAGGCCTAGATGGAAGCATGTACAATTGGATAGCAGAATTTCTAAATGGAAGGAGTATTCAAGTTAAATAGGGTCTGATGTTTCAGTAAAGTGTGTGGTGGAAAATGGAACCCCACAGGGAAGTGTGATTAGTCCAACTCTGTTCTCAGTTATGATAAATGATATATTTGAGGGTGTACCTTTGGGTATGGGGAGGCCACTTTTTGCAGATGATGGAGCATTGTGGGTCAAAGGAAGGAATATAGACTATATTACAGCAAAGTTGCAAGAAGGAATAGACAGTGTGTAGAAGTGGGGAAAAGAATGGGGCTTCAAGTTTTCTGTAGAAAAACTGTTTTTCACAAGGAAGAAAATTAATGAAGAGAAAGTTAAAACTTTACAAGAAGGAGTTAGAAAAGGTTGAGTGTTAAGTTCTTGGGGGTTCTTTCTGATGCCAGGTTAACATGGAGAATCATGTATACAGTATTGTGGAAAAGTGTAGCAAAGTGATTAATGTAATGAGATGACTTACAGGACATAACTGGTGAGTGGATGTAAATTCACTTAAGTGTATTTATGGAGCATTTGTTAGGTCAAGGATTGATTACACAGGGTTACAAAAATAATTTTTTTGTAAGTTGTCTGTGTTTTTTCAACTGATTTAAGACAATTTTGCACCGCTGAATCCAAAAATGACATCCGTTTCTCTCAATCAGGTGCTAAGTAAAAACCTGTACTTACTTAGTACTTACTTAGTACTGTGCATGTACTTACCTTTATATAAAGGTAAGTACATGTAAATTGAATGCTACGTCATCATTGTTCAACATTCAGAGAATTTCAACACAAAGAATTTTGCATCATATAAAGTGAAAATCCCCCTCATGGATCGTCACCTTATCGTGGTGGGGGGGTTTGCGTGCCCCAGTGATCCCAGGAGCTATGTTGTCCGGGGCAATTTGCCTCTGATAGGGTCTCCCAAGACAAACTGGTCCTGGGTGAAGGGCCAGACTAAGAACGATCCAACAGACTCTCATGATAAATTGTATATCAAGGATTCAGTGTACCCCGCCCGGTATGGGGTTACCGGGGCCCCACCCTGGAGCCAGGCCTGGGGGAGGGGCTCGAAGGCTAGCGTCTGGTGGCCAGGTTTCCACCCATGGGACCCGGCCGGGCTCAGCCCGAAGGAGTTACATGGGTCCGCCCTCCAGTAGGTTCACCACCTGCAGGAGGGATCATGGAAGTCCGGTGCTATGTGGATTAGGTAGCAGTCAAAGGCGGAGACCTTGGCGGACTGATCCCAAGCTTTCTAAACTGGCTTTTGGTACGTGGAATGTCACCTCTCTGGTGGGGAAGGAGCCTGAGCTGGTGTACGAGATTGAGCGATACCGGCTAGATATAGTCGGCCTCACCTCAACACACAGCTCCGGTTCCGGAACCAGTCTCCTGGAGAGGGGCTGGAGCTTGGCCTTTTCTGGAGTTGCCCCGGGCGAGAGGCGACGAGCAGGGGTAGGTATTCTTGTATCGCCCCACCTTGCTGCCTCTATATTGGAGTTTTCCCCGGTGGACGAAAGGGTTGCTTCCCTGCGCCTTCGGGTTGGGAAACGGGTCCTGACCATCATTTGTGCCTATGCACCAAATGATGTTTCAGAGTACCCACCCTTTTTGGAGTCTGTGACTGGGGTGCTGGAGGGTGCTCCTCCTGGAGACTCCATTGTCCTACTGGGGGACTTCAATGCGCACGTGGGCAACGACAGTGAAACCTGGAGGGGGGTGATTGGGAGGAACGGCCTGCCCGATCTGAACCCGAGTGGTGTTCAGTTATTGGACTTCTGTGCTAACCACAGTCTGTCCATAACGAACACCATGTTCAAGCATAAGGGTGTCCATATGTGCACCTGGCACCAGGACACCCTAGGCCGCAGGTCGATGATCGATTTTGTTATCGTATCATCAGACCTGCGACCGTATGTCTTGGACACCCGAGTAAAGAGAGGTGCAGAGCTGTCAACTGATCACCACCTGGTGGTGAGTTGGATCCGATGGCAGGGGAGGAAGCCATTCAGACCTGGTAGACCCAAACGTATAGTGAGGGTGTGCTGGGAGCGTCTGGCTGAGGCCCCTGTCCGGGAGGTCTTCAACTCCCACCTCCGGAAGAACTTCAACCACATTCCGAGGGAGTCTGGAGACATGGAGTCTGAATGGGCCATGTTCTCCACCTCTGTTGTTGAAGCGGCGGCCCAGAGCTGCGGCCGCAAGGTGGTCGGTGCATCTCGTGGTGGCAACCCCCGAACCAAGTGGTGGACACCAGTGGTGAGGGGGGCCATTAAGCTGAAGAAGGAGTCCTATCAAGCTTGGTTGGCTTGTGGGACTCCCGAAGCAGCTGAGGTGTACCGGCAGGCCAAGCGGAGTGCAGCTCGGGTGGTTGCTGAAGCAAAAACCCGGGTATGGGAGGAGTTCGGTGAGGCCATGGAACAAGACTTTCGGTCGGCTTCAAAGAGATTCTGGCAAACTGTTCGGCGGCTCAGGAGGGGAAAGCAGCTCCCCGTCCACACTGTGTATGGTGCGGATGGGACACTGTTGACTTCAACTGGGGATATCGTCGGGCGGTGGAAGGAATACTTCGAGGATCTCCTCAATCCCACTGATACGCCTTCCACAGAGGAAGCAGGGTTTGGGGACAAGGGGGATGACTCGCCTATCACAGGGGCTGAGGTCGCCAAGGTGGTTAAAAATCTCCTTGGTGGCCGGGCCCCGGGGGTGGACGAGATTCGCCCCGAGTACCTCAAGGCCCTGGATGTTGTTGGGCTGTCATGGTTGACACGCCTCTGCAACATTGCGTGGAGGTCAGGGGCAGTGCCTTTGGCATGGCAAACCGGGGTGGTGGTCCCTCTCTTCAAAAAAGGGGACCGGAGGGTGTGCTCCAACTTTAGAGGGATCACACTCCTCAGCCTCCCTGGGAAGGTCTATGCCAAGGTACTGGAGAGGAGAGTCCGGCCGTTAGTCGAACCTCGGATTCAGGAGGAGCAATGTGGTTTTCGTCCTGGCCGTGGCACATCGGACCAGCTCTTTACCCTCTCGAGAATTCTTGAGGGTTCGTGGGAGTTTGCCCAACCAGTTTACATGTGTTTTGTGGACTTGGAGAAGGCATTTGACCGCGTCCCTCGTGGATTTTTGTGGGGGGTGCTTCGGGAGTATGGGGTATCGGGCTTGTTGTTACGAGCTATTCGGTCTCTGTACGACCGTTGTGAGAGTTTAGTTCGTATTGCCAACACTCGGTCGGAGTCATTCCCAGTGAGAGTTGGACTCCGCCAGGGCTGCCCTTTGTCACCGGTCCTGTTCATAATTTTTATGGACAGGATTTCTAGGCGCAGCCAGGGAATGGAGGGTGTCATACTTGGTGACCACAGGATCTCATCTCTGTTGTTTGCAGATGATGTTGTCCTGTTGGCTTCATCCAGCAATGACCTACAGCTCTTGCTGGGACGGTTTGCCGCTGAGTGTGAAGCGGCTGGGATGAGAATCAGCACCTCCAAGTCCGAGTCCATGGTCCTCAGCCGGAAAAAGGTGGATTGTCCTCTCCGGGTTGGGGACAGGCTCCTGCCCCAAGTGGAGGAGTTTAAGTATCTTGGGGTCTTGTTCACGAGTGAGGGGAAAATGGAGCGAGAGATCGACAGACGGATTGGAGCAGCATCTGCAGTGATGCGGACGTTGTACCGGTCTGTTGTGGTGAAGAGGGAGCTTAGTTCTAAGGCAAAGCTGTCGATTTACCAGTCAATCTACGTTCCTACTCTCACCTATGGTCACGAGCTTTGGGTAATGACCGAAAGAACGAGATCGCGGATACAAGCGGCTGAAATGAGCTTTCTCCGTAGGATTGCTGGACTCACCCTCAGAGATAGGGTGAGGAGCTCAGTCATCCGGGAGAGGCTCAGAGTAGAACCGCTGCTCCTCCACATTGAAAGGAGTCAGTTGAGGTGGTATGGGCATCTGATTAGGATGCCTCCTGGACGTCTCCCACTTGAGGTGTTTCAGGCACGTCCCACTGGGAGGAGACCCCGGGGCAGACCCAGGACTCGGTGGAGAGACTATGTCTCCCAGCTAGTCTGGGAACGCCTTGGTATCCCCTCTGAAGAGCTGGAGCAGGTGGCTGGGGAGAGGGAAGTCTGGGCTTCTCTGCTTGAACTGCTGCCTCCGCGACCCGGACCTCCGGAAAAGCGGTAGAAGATGGATGGATGGATGGATGGATAAAGTGAAAATACCCGTACGTGTAAACAAAAATGTATAAAAAAAAACATGTGGCCATAATTCAAAAAGTTGACCTGACTGAGCAAAACCAATGTGATTTTTGGATTCAGCACATCAAAATTGTCCTAAATCAGCTAAAAAAAAACCCTTAGACAATAAATTTGGTGTTGACCAGTGTTATGGAAGTGTTGTGTATGGATCTGCAGTAAAGTCTGTCCTAGCTCAGTTGGATGTTATTCAGGCTTGTGCTCTGTGGCTGTGTATAAGGGCAGTGAAGATGGCACCAGTATGTGCATTGCAAATTGAGACAAGGGAATTGCCCCTACGGTTGAGGAGGAAACAGTCAATGGCAAATTATCTGGTTAACTTGAAAGGGCAAAAGTTGACACATCCAACTCAGTGGGTAATAGAAGAGTGTTGGGAAAGAGGGAAAGAACAAAAGTCTAGCTTAGGGTGGGTAGCTAAAAATATTGCAAAAGATATGAATATGGCTGCTTGTCCACCAAACGCGTTTTTTCCACTCTGGGCAACTATTTTCCATTCATTCTCTATGTAGTCCACCGGTTACGCACTGAAACATTCTTGGCGGGGGCCGTTTTTTGTCGTGGCACTCAGAGTTGAAATAAGTTCAGCTTTTCAGAGACTGCAGCTGGGCTCGTCAATGTCAGACTAGCAGCTAATCAGAACTGCTGCGTGGACGGGACATAGGACGCTGGTACTAGTCTGTACTCAAACTCCTGCTTTCTGTGTCATCATATTTCACATCCAGAGCTGCTAAAACATGTTTTCTGTCCATTGTTAGTTAGAGACCGCTATTAAAAAATCAGTAGAAAGTCTGACCATAGGAAAGTGGAAGCGCTGAGCTGAGAGTGACAAGCTGTTGCTGGGATACAGGGCACAGGCTTTTTTTTCCCCCAGAGTGTCACGCACAAATGCTGAAAAAAAAAAAATGCTCAGGGCGGTCGGGCAACAAAAAACGCATTTGGTGTATACACAATCTATAGAGGGAGTGCAGTTTTGCCAAACTGTGTTGTGGCCTAGGCAATCGTGTTGGATGTTTGAGAGTATTTATGCTAACATGGAGTTGAATAAGATTAAGCATGGCAGGAGGTCAGCAAATTTGTGCGAAGAATTCAATTGGTGTATAGAAAGGAAATATGAACGATATACCAAGGTGTTTACTGATGGATCCAAGGATTCGCAGACACAGATCACAGGGGCTTCAGTAGTGATACCCAGGCACAGGGTGGAGTTCTGTAAAGGACCTTTTCCATTAGCCCCGCTTAGCCCAACACGGGACAGCTCAGCACGCTTTGTAAATCTTTCCACTAGCCCCAACACAGTTTAACAGCCGTGATTTTCGTCCCCGCTCAAGGGCAGGGTACAACCGTGCTGAGTCGTGCCATGTTGTGACGTCAAAAGACTGGTCGCCGCTGATTGGTTAGGTCGTAACGTCACGAAAGTGACCGTCTTCTGATGAATCTACACACGACCGCCATTTGCAATATTTCACGGACTAACTCGGTCACGGAGTAAATACGATATTAATACAGACAGCGTTGTAGGTTTTGCGGAAATCTACACCGTGGTCCAACGAAGAGGTGCGGAGTTTTCTCTGCTTGGTGGCAGATCCACAGTGAGGAGTGACCCGGACTGATACAGATGGCAGCCCAGCATAGAACCGCACTACGGACAAGCTAAAGACGAACGTGAGAGAACCATCGATGGTGAGTGATTTGTAATAATGTGCATCTGTTCGCTTATTTATCCTGTTGGTGGTAAGTTCACTTTTTTGAGCCATACAGCGCTGTTCTGTGCTGGCTAACGAGTTTTAGCTAACGAGTGTTAGCTAGTAGCTAGCTAGTACCAACTGCTGATTCGCGCTTGTTTTCTCCTAAATATTCGCTTGTGAGAGCAAAACGATGAAATATGTTAATCCTGGTTAAAGTCCTGGTTTGTGTACGTATTGCACTTTGGTGCTGCGCATTAAATTGTGTGCAATTTAATGCTAGAATGTGTTTCCACATGCCAGGGGTTAGCCTCCCTGTTTATATTGTGATACTGGTGAAATGGACCACAGGAGCCGAAATCTCGTCATATTAAAACTGCTTTTTCAAACCAGTGATTTATAAAGTCATTCATATAATTTTCTAAAGCGTCAGAATAGACCCACACACCTGTTCTGTGGATCCTGCAGTGCTTGTCAGGGAAACGAAGCATTTTTGTCACATCCCACCACTGACTTTCACAGGTGTATTTCCCTAATACAGTTACATCTCCAAAAATTAGAATGTCATGAAAAACTTCAATATTTATTTTTTGTCACTCATTTCAGAAAGTGAAATCCGTATATTATATAGATTCATTACACAGACAGTGATATATTTCAAGCGTTTATTTATTTTAATTTTGATGATTTTGGCTTACAGCCCCTGAAAACCTCAAATTCAATTTGGCAAAAAATTAGAATATTACATAAAATTAACTTTAAAAAATAGTTTTTAAATATAAATGTTGGCCGCTGAGGTGTTGGTTAATATGGGCTGTAGCTGTAATCATCAATATTAAAATAAACTCTTGCAATATATCACTGTCCCTGTAATGAATCTATATATGGGTTTCACTTTCTGAAATGAGCGACAAAAATATTGAATTTTTTCATGGTATTCTAATTTTTGAGATGTGCCTGTGTAAGTGTTGAACTTGCTTGAAACTAACCATCATCCATTTCTGTCGTCCATCTAGGCAAGAGGAAATCAGCCTCCCCACAACCTACCTCGCCACTGTGGAAAGAACTGAAATGCTTTGCTTTTATAGGTAAAGTGTCAAAACCAAAGTAGCACAATTTCCACTTAATATAAAAGGGACTGAACTGAGATTTGATTGTGTGAATATGACACATCAACTGTAAAATAAACCGATTGTTAATGTATTTTTTTTTTGTCAGATCACTTGTGTAATCCTTTGTGAGTTATGTTCATAACTGTATGTTTTGGCTAATGTGAGATGTTCAGTCGTCAATATAATTTACTTTATATGTGTAGTTTATAGTCTATCATCAATAAACTCATGCAGTAACAGGACACATTACAAATATGCGAGACCCATTGTAGTGCTTCCTTTTATATTTTAGCAATGCTAGTACAAAACACCGCCCACACATGAAGCCAGGGCAACAAGAGACACTTTTACAGACAAGACAAACTTTTATTGATAAAAACTTCATATTTTGACTGAGCGACTCCATACTCGGTGATGCACACCTTCAGTTAAAGTACTATATTCCATTCAAGTGAATGTATTAATTCATTCTGATTGCTGAGGCAACAGTAAAAACAGATGATTTTAAATGTAACGCAGCCCTTGTAAAATCTACCGAAGCGCAGCTACATGAAAATTGTGGTTAAATACAACAACGAAGTACTTTATTGTCACATTCAAATTGTAATCCCTCCTGTTTTGTTCTTCTTTTGAATTCTTGGATGAAATATGGGTGGGCAATATAAGCTGCAGCTTCAGCCATCACCCATTTCAGATAACCTATGTTGAACTGTATAATCAGAGGAGTTATTGTTTAATTTGACCTTGTTTGATTTTTTTCCCCTTTGTTATATTATTCTATTTTCTTTTAATCTTTACTTATAATCAATCCGAAATAAAGATTCATTCATTAATTCACATTCCACCACTGGCTTTTAGCAACAAGTGTATTTCCCAAATATGTTTTAAACTTGCTTTAATTAGCTCCAGCCCCTCTCCAGGACACCCTAGGCCGCAGGTCGATGATCGATTTTGTTATCGTATCATCAGACCTGCGACCGTATGTCTTGGACACCCGAGTAAAGAGAGGTGCAGAGCTGTCAACTGATCACCACCTGGTGGTGAGTTGGATCCGATGGCAGGGGAGGAAGCCATTCAGACCTGGTAGACCCAAACGTATAGTGAGGGTGTGCTGGGAGCGTCTGGCTGAGGCCCCTGTCCGGGAGGTCTTCAACTCCCACCTCCGGAAGAACTTCAACCACATTCCGAGGGAGTCTGGAGACATGGAGTCTGAATGGGCCATGTTCTCCACCTCTGTTGTTGAAGCGGCAGCCCAGAGCTGCGGCCGCAAGGTGGTCGGTGCATCTCGTGGTGGCAACCCCCGAACCAAGTGGTGGACACCAGTGGTGAGGGGGGCCATTAAGCTGAAGAAGGAGTCCTATCAAGCTTGGTTGGCTTGTGGGACTCCCGAAGCAGCTGAGGTGTACCGGCAGGCCAAGCGGAGTGCAGCTCGGGTGGTTGCTGAAGCAAAAACCCGGGTATGGGAGGAGTTCGGTGAGGCCATGGAACAAGACTTTCGGTCGGCTTCAAAGAGATTCTGGCAAACTGTTCGGCGGCTCAGGAGGGGAAAGCAGCTCCCCGTCCACACTGTGTATGGTGCGGATGGGACACTGTTGACTTCAACTGGGGATATCGTCGGGCGGTGGAAGGAATACTTCGAGGATCTCCTCAATCCCACTGATACGCCTTCCACAGAGGAAGCAGGGTTTGGGGACGAGGGGGATGACTCGCCTATCACAGGGGCTGAGGTCGCCAAGGTGGTTAAAAATCTCCTTGGTGGCCGGGCCCCGGGGGTGGACGAGATTCGCCCCGAGTACCTCAAGGCCCTGGATGTTGTTGGGTTGTCATGGTTGACACGCCTCTGCAACATTGCGTGGAGGTCGGGGGCAGTGCCTTTGGCATGGCAAACCGGGGTGGTGGTTCCTCTCTTCAAAAAAGGGGACCGGAGGGTGTGCTCCAACTTCAGAGGGATCACACTCCTCAGCCTCCCTGGGAAGGTCTATGCCAAGGTACTGGAGAGGAGAGTCCGGCCGTTGGTCGAACCTCGGATTCAGGAGGAGCAATGTGGTTTTCGTCCTGGCCGTGGCACATCGGACCAGCTCTTTACCCTCTCGAGAATTCTTGAGGGTTCGTGGGAGTTTGCCCAACCAGTTTACATGTGTTTTGTGGACTTGGAGAAGGCATTTGACCGCGTCCCTCGTGGATTTTTGTGGGGGGTGCTTCGGGAGTATGGGGTATCGGGCTTGTTGTTACGAGCTATTCGGTCTCTGTACGACCGTTGTGAGAGTTTAGTTCGCATTGCCAACACTCGGTCGGAGTCATTCCCAGTGAGAGTTGGACTCCGCCAGGGCTGCCCTTTGTCACCGGTCCTGTTCATAATTTTTATGGACAGGATTTCTAGGCGCAGCCAGGGAATGGAGGGTGTCATGCTTGGTGACCACAGGATCTCATCTCTGTTGTTTGCAGATGATGTTGTCCTGTTGGCTTCATCCAGCAATGACCTACAGCTCTTGCTGGGACGGTTTGCCGCTGAGTGTGAAGCGGCTGGGATGAGAATCAGCACCTCCAAGTCCGAGTCCATGGTCCTCAGCCGGAAAAAGGTGGATTGTCCTCTCCGGGTTGGGGACAGGCTCCTGCCCCAAGTGGAGGAGTTTAAGTATCTTGGGGTCTTGTTCACGAGTGAGGGGAAAATGGAGCGAGAGATCGACAGACGGATTGGAGCAGCATCTGCAGTGATGCGGACGTTGTACCGGTCTGTTGTGGTGAAGAGGGAGCTTAGTTCTAAGGCAAAGCTGTCGATTTACCAGTCAATCTACGTTCCTACTCTCACCTATGGTCACGAGCTTTGGGTAATGACCGAAAGAACGAGATCGCGGATACAAGCGGCTGAAATGAGCTTTCTCCGTAGGATTGCTGGACTCACCCTCAGAGATAGGGTGAGGAGCTCAGTCATCCGGGAGAGGCTCAGAGTAGAACCGCTGCTCCTCCACATTGAAAGGAGTCAGTTGAGGTGGTATGGGCATCTGATTAGGATGCCTCCTGGACGCCTCCCACTTGAGGTGTTTCAGGCACGTCCCACTGGGAGGAGACCCCGGGGCAGACCCAGGACTCGGTGGAGAGACTATGTCTCCCAGCTAGTCTGGGAACGCCTTGGTATCCCCTCTGAAGAGCTGGAGCAGGTGGCTGGGGAGAGGGAAGTCTGGGCTTCTCTGCTTGAACTGCTGCCTCCGCGACCCGGACCTCCGGAAAAGCGGTAGAAGATGGATGGATGGATGGATGGACTTGCTTTAATTAACCACCACCCATTTGTCTTTTGTCTAGGCAAGAGGGAATCTGTCCACCCCAACTGGACCTTGCCTCACTATTTACTGAGATGCAGGCTGAAGATCTGCTGAACCAGGACCAGTACGAGGGGCCGATCCAGTTGCTTCTCAGTGAGGCAGCGTGGCTGCCGTGTGTGACCATTCCAGTTTTTTTTTTTTTTTTACAGTTTGAATTTTGCACATTCTGAATAATCTGGAATTTGCTGCTGATTGTAATAAACAATTTAGTGACTTATGTGTTTGCATCATGATTTTCTATTTTGTCTGTTAAGACACCAGTGGGAAAAGAGTCAAAAGTACAAAGGATTTATCGGTGACCTTGAAAATAATGGCTCATTTTTAAGAAAAAAGTAACCAAAACAATTATTTTATTAACTGAAGACTGTATTGTTGGATGTGCCACTGCAGAAGACCCTGCATACTTTAGTGACAGTACCAGTATATGGAGGAATTCTGGGTCATATTAGCATCTGCTCTTCATCATAATGGGTTTGGGCGGGGGTGTCTAATCATGTGCCATGGAGGGCCAAGACCCTGCAGGCTTTACCTCCAACCAGTGTCTTCAACAGCAGATTCCACTGAACTTCTTCCACTGACTGATCAGTGAGAACACCTGCTGAAGAGACTGGGTAGAAGAGAGAACCTGCAGGGTCTTGGCCCCCCCATGACACATGATTGGAAGCCCCCGGATTAGGTTTAATGGGATTTAACATTTTAACACAAACTGCTTTATGGTTCATAATTCTGTTGACAGACTTACACCAAACCAAAAGTGATTTCTCAAACTGCTGGATTATTCTTAGCTTTTCCAATCTTTCAGTATTATGCCACATGGTGGTAACCTTCACATATAAAAAAAGACATCTGCAAAAACTTCAGAGGTTTATTGTCAATGCAATTCCCAGTGCAATACTACATGAATGCATGTCTAGTACATTGTTGATGCAGAGAATATATATTTCTACAGTACATGTATCTAGTAAATCAAGTATTTTCCATGTAACCTTGTGACTGCATTATTTTAATTGCTTTTAATCCTAGATCAAGTTTGTTTTGGCCTAAAATGCATGATATATCTTATTATACCTGACTCAGTACTGTTTACTTTTTGAATATATATTTTGTGGCTAATATAGTTATTAACATGGCGATCAAGTTGTGTCAGCTGATCATTTTTTTCTGTAACACCACCTCAGACTCGGTTCTGCAGAAGCAGGTACGTCCATGATGTCTCAACAGTCTCTCCATGATTTTCAAGCAGATCAGAGCAATTTGTTGTACAGGAAATAAACGTTTCTACAGACATTCTTAAGCTCTATAACCACTGATCGTTTGTGAAGCTGTGCTGACATCAGTGACAGGCTGATGACATCCGTGACAGGCTGTGCTAAACGCCCAGACCGACTGAAGCAGTAATTTCCCCACAACAGAGCCATCTGAAACACACACAGCATACATACTTTAGTACCTAACAGCGATAACTTGCAGACATTACAGTGTAGTACGACGTACTTATAGCAAACTAGCATTAGCGACATTAGCTTACCGTCATATATGACCTAGTTTGTATCCTCACGTCTTTGGCTCTCCCAGAAGCTGCAGTACTATTCCAGAGTGTTTCATCTCGCTGCCTGTACCCTTGTCTGGCGGTCCTTTTTTGGCATTTACGGTGAAAAAAGCCACAGACCGAGGAGTGGCCTTATACAGCTGCATGTGTTTGTTTTGCTTGGGTCACGTGTTTTACGTCACGGGAGTGTGGCGCTGCCTCGCTGTTATAGAAATCCCACCCACCCCAGCTTAACACGGTTGTAATGGAGACAAAAGCGAGCCGAACCATGTCGAAGTGAATCGAGACGTGCCGAGGTGTGCTGGGCTAGTGGAAAAGTGCCTTAACCCCTTGCACTCCGGTCAATTTCCCTAAAAACGCCAAAAAATAATGTGCCCAAATTAAATCCAAAGCTGTTCTTCAACCCTTTGCTGCATCTTCATGGGGTTGGTCTCATTTAAAAGAAAACACTTTGAATTTTTTGGCAAAACAGTCATAATCTCTCTAAGTGCTCCGGCCACTGAGTTACAGTCATCTAAACATAGTGAACTTGAAGAAAATAAATTTGGCCTGGGTGTTTTTTTGGATACAAATGCTTGCAAATAACACACAGCTTCAGATCCGGGCTGGAAAATGCAACAGAAATGTAGAACCAAGTGTTATCCAGCTGAGGTCCAAATTTTGTAACAATACCACAAAAAGTGAATATATTACACAGCTTTTTCCTCAGGTAGTTCCCAGGCGTTTTGGAACTGTGCCAAATTGTGCCAAATGGCACAGTTTGGAAAAATGTCTGTAACCTTTGAATGCTTCAATGTAGAAGCTTCATTTTGGGCTCTAATGAAAGGTCACACTCAGGGCTGTGTGTGTGTGTGTGGGGGGGCCGCTACAGAGGATGGACATCGACTATCGCTACATGACAGATTAGCCTCATGTGGCGATGTGGGACAGCAGCGCAGTCACCGCGGCTTCCCCCCCCTCGCTACAGAAGAATAGCGGGGGGGGGGCAGCGTTCACAGCGTTCACGGTCTGGACGCGGTGAACGACCCCTTGTACCGCGGTGCATGAACTTCAGACTTCGTGCGCTGCACAGTTGTAATTTACCAATCGGTCAAAAGTAATTTTGGATTACAATTTTCAGGGATAAAGAATAATTTAGCTTATAACACCTTACCTCTTCACAGCAGTGTCCTGGCGAACTTCTCTTCCTCATTGTCAGACGAACGCGACGCTGGTCCGCTCGTGGTTCTGGTCTCGTGACCCGATCAAAACATAATTCCATTATTGCGGTTTTGTGCTTCCATGATTGCGGTTTTTGGCGAACGATTTTTCAAAACAAATAACAGTAGTAATTAAAAAAAAGACTGCGAACGCGTGTGTGTCACTCAGCCTTCATCGTCAGCCTCCGTCGGTCTATGATGACCATGGAAGAAATCATAACGTCTACTCTGCTGGAACAAAAACAAAATAAGCACCGCCTGTGGCCGAACATGCCGATGTGCGAATGGCAGTCACTGTCACACAGGTTGCATTTGTGGGTGGTCTCCGTGCTGCTGGGTCTCTGACGGTTCTTCCTGCGGGTCCTTTTTTGATCTGCTGCAGCAGTCTCTCTTCACCCAGCCTTAAAAAAAACAGCTCGCAAACTTCTCTGCTTCAATTGGCTCACTGCATTCACAGCCTTGGTAGGCGGGTCCTTCTTGCTAGGTTTTCAGTCATTGGTTCTTCAAGGTTTCAGAAACCCAATTCAAGGCTCTTATTAGTCGAATGAGAGGTCAATCATATCCAATCTGTTCGCGGCTGTGTCTGTAGTGGAAGGACTTTTTTTTTTTTTTTCAGTGTGCTCTCCTGCGCCCTTGTGCGCTCGAGGACGCACGAGAGTGCCCTCGTGCGCTCTGGGACGCAGACACTTGCCCGCCTGCGGTACAACGGAGTGCAAGAGGTTAAGAGGCTGACAGATAACCTGAGTGTGTATGCAGTGGAACTAGCTGCTGTATTGCTTGCAGTGCAGTGGTTGGAGGAGGTGTCTGACATTGATGTACTTATTTGCAGTGACTCACTATCAGCATTATTAAGTCTACAGTCAGGAGAAGCAAAGAATCATCAGGATCTGTTGTATGAGATAATGCTCACGTTGTTAAGGCTTCAAAATCAGGGGGGAAACATTAAATTTATGTGGGTTCCAGCACACCATGGAATCCGAGGGAATGAGAGAGCAGACAGGCAGGCAAAGATTGCAATCACAAAAGACAATATTGGCATGGTAATTAAGTTGTCCAAATCAGAAGGGAAGAGTATTGTGTGGAGGAGTATCATGGTACAGTGGCAGCATAACTGGGATGGGGAGTTGAAAGGGAGGCATTTATATGCAATACATAAGAATGTTGGAAGAGTAAATAAAAGAAGGGGAAATAGGAGAGAGGAGGTCACAATGAGTCGGTTAAGAATTGGTAACTTGTAGAGACGGGAATAAGCAAGCGAGGCAGTGGGCAGAGCAGAGTTTATTAATCTCTCTCTCTAACATCAGTTAACAAGAAGAATAAACCCAGGTCGCCGGCATCTCTCTTTTATACCATACACTCGCCTCACGACCTGGGGGGTTCACATTACAACACATAGACTTACAATAACAATTTCCTTTGTCACCCAGCCTGTCGGCGCATTATTATGCAACCCAGAGGAGAACGCATATTATCTGCATTCTTATGGAGATAACCACAGGCTGTCTTGCATATCCAATCAACAGCTTTAAAGCGTCTCCTCCTGTGCTATTCAGTCTGAGTGGAGAATTGCATTATTTAGCCCCCCCCCCGAAAACTCAGACTGAGCCTTAACCTTCATATCCTTTGGGCTTCAGCCTATGTCCATAGCGGCTGTAACGGGGGGGTGGGGGTTGCTGGCTCCGAGGTGCTGCTGTGCCAGTGGGGCGCTTCTGGAGGCACGTCCATCTGTGGGGGGACAATGGGGGAGGGGGGAGAAACACATCTTCACCATGCCATTGTGACTGAGCTGACGAGTCATTTACCTGGGGAGTTCTTCAGTGGGGGTCGTCCGCGCCGAGGAGCTTGGGCCAGCACCACCTGCTTGTCTGCTAATACGAAGGCGGGCTTAAGCCTGTCTATACAGATTGTTTCTTTGTGTCCCCCAAGTCTAACACAAAATGTTCATCCCCAGGTTCCAACACTCTGAACGGGCCGTCGTAGGGCGGGCGCAACGGGGTCCAGTGGGCATCATGCCTGACAAACACGAACGATGCATCCTTCAAGGTCCTTGGCACGAAAGCGCGGGGAAAACAGTGGTGGGCCGGGCCGGGTACCGTCCCTGCCTCTGCGCTATGTAGTGAAGGCGGGGATGGATCAGTGTTCGGCGTGGGGTTGTCAGGCAAAAATTCTCCAGGGAGCTGCAGCAGCTGGGAAAAAAACAAGCTCTGCTGGGGAGGCAGCCAAATCCTCCTTCGGTGCTGAACGCAGCCCTAATAAAACCCATGCCAACTGGTCCAACCAATTTGCATCCGTAAGCGAAGCCCTGAACGCTGCTTTAAGCGACCTATGGAAATGCTGGCAAAACCCATTGGCCTGGGGGTTGTATGTGGTCGTGCGATAAATTGTGACGCCCAGGCTCCGGGCCATCATAGACCAGAGGTCGGAAACGAACTGCAGGCCACGGTTGGACGTGATAGCCGAAGGGGCGCCGAAGCGTGCCACCCATGTCAACAAAAAAGCACATGCAACTTCTGCGGACGCAGTGGAAGCTAGCGGCACCACCTCAGGCCACCGCGTGGTGCGGTCCACCACTGTCAGGAGGTGCGTGAACCCCTGCGATGGCGGGAGGAGGCCCACGAGGTCCACGTGAACGTGGTGGAACCTCTTAGCTGGGATATGGAACGGCTCCAAGAGGGCCTTTTTGTGCCTGTGCACCTTGGCTCGTTGGCACGCTACGCAGGCTGCAGCCCACTCTTTCACTTGTTTACGCAGGCTCTGCCAGACGAACTTTGCTCCCACCATTTTGACTGACGCCACACTCCTGGGTGCGCCAGGGAGTGAACCGACTCGAAAACGCTTCGGCGCCAAGCGCGTGGGACCATGAGCCGCGGGTGGCCTGTGGAGACGTCACAACTCTAGTGAATGCCGCACGACTGGCGCACCCGGACCCGGAGGCTCTGATAGCGCTCACTAACGACCCATCGGACGTGGCTATAGGGGCCATCATGGAGCAGTGCGTCGCCGGTTCTTGGCAGCCGCTCGCCTTTTTTAGCAGGTCTTTGTGCGACAATGAGCGTAAATACAGCGTGTTTGACAGGGAGTTACTGGTCCTACGCGCTAGAGCTGTTTTGGCCTCAGAAAACGCCTGCTCTCGCTCAGGAGTCCAGTCGACTCTGTCCGCCACTTTCCATTTCTTAAGCACAACGTACAATGGCTGCATGAGCTGGGCTGCACGGGGGAAAAAACGGTTGTAAAAGTTAACCATCCCCAAAAACTCCTGCAGCGCCTCGACCGTCTGAGGCCAGGGAAAATCTGCCACTGCGCGCACTTTGTCCGGTAAGGTTATCGCGCCCTCCGGTGAGATGCGGTGGCCCAAAAAATTGATTACTGTAACCCAGAACTAGCACTTCGTCGGGTTGATTATTAACCCGTGCTCTTCCAACCTCTGGAAAACCGTCCTGAGGTGGGCTACGTGTTCGTCTTCGGACGCGCTGGCCACCAGGATGTCATCCAGGTAGACAAAACACAAATGGCAGATCGCACAGCACCGCATCCATCATGCGTTGGAATGTCTGCGCCGTGCATTTTAACCCGAAAGGTATGCATAAGAACTCAAAAAGACCAAACAGGGTTATTACTGCCGTTTTGGGTATGTCTTCCATGCGCACTGGGACCTGGTGGTAACTGCGGACCAGGTCCGCCTTGGAAAAAATGCGTGCCCCGGTGAGGTGGACAGAAAAATCCTGAATATGGGGGACTGGGTAGCAATCATGCACTGTAGCGTTGTTTGAGCTGCGGAAATCTCCGCATGGTCGCCACGATCCCTCGGCTTTAGGCACCATATGAAGCGGGGATGCCCATGGGCTGTTTGAGAGCCTGATGATGCCCAACCTTTCCAAGTTGGCGAACTCCTTGCGTGCACTGGCCAGTTTAGCTGTGTCCAGGCACCGAGGTTGTGCGAAAACGGGTGAAAGTGCTCCAAAAGAAAGTGCTCCACCCCGTGTTTAGTGACAGCCGCCGAAAATGTCGGAACTGTGAATGCTGGGAACTGGGTGAGTAGTGTGTGGAACTTACCCCCTGGAGCTGTGACGTTGGCTAGTGTTGTGGACCCAGCTCCTCTAGCTGTACAGAGCAGGGAATCAAAAGACATTGCGTTAATCAGGCGTCTGTTAGCCACATCGACTAATAGTCCATGTGCACACAAAAAATCTGCGCCCAAAATGGGGAAGTTACATGCCGCTATGACGAATGTCCATTGGTATGTATGGCCGTGCAAGGATATAGTCAGTGTCCTCTCACCAAAAGTCTTAATGTCTGAGCCATTTGCGGCCGCCAGCTCAGGGCCGCTACTTCCCGCCAGCCAGTCTACGTAGTACGGCAGGATGAGACTCTTTTGGGAGCCGGAGTCCACGAGGAACTGTCTCCCTGAGCGTGAGTCCGTCACATAGAGCAGCTTGTTTGTATCACTGGTGGTCGCAGCTGCTACCAACAGCTGGCCTTGGCGTTTCCCGAGCACTCGAACTGTCACGGTGGCATGCATCGGTGTACGTCTTCTCCATAGCGGCGGTGATAGAAGCAGAGCATGTCCATCCGGTGCTTTTTAGCCTCTGCTGCGGCCACCGTCGCTGGCTTCTCGCCCCCGCTGGCCATCTCGCTGGGTTCCAATGCTGCTGTGTTCACAGCGAAGGTTCTGGTTGCCAGGATAATCCGATCTGCCTCTTGTGCCAGCATCCGGTAGTTGCACGTGGCCAGCAGAGGTGAATTGGCAAGGACCACTTTGGCCGCTGTTGGGAAGTTCCGGAGGAAAAGGTGGGCAAAGAGGAAATGCCCGTCATCTGTGCCCATTAACGCCAACATCTTCTCAATTAATTCCACTGCTGACCCGTCTCTCCCAACTCGGAGTGCGTCAGGAGCCTTTCTGCTCTCTCTCCGTCCGAGAGCGTGTAGCGCCGGGTCAGTGCGGTCTTGAGAGCGTCATATTTGTCGTGGGCTGGGGGCTATTGGAGCAGGCTCGTCACCTGCTGTGTTGTGCGTGCGTCCAGCGCTGCAACCACGTAGTAGTATTTGGTGTCATCCCCCGTCACTCCACGGAGCGCGAACTGGGCCTCGGTGAGGAGGAACCAAGACTTCGGGTCATCTAGCCAAAAGTCTGGGAGCTTGACCGAAACGGCGCATGTGGTGCTGGCGCCTGTAGACCGGGTCATGTCCGGGGTGTTTGCATCGAGTTCCATTATGCATCAAGGGTCACCAGTGTAGAGACAGGAATGAACAGGCGAGGCAGTGGCAGACTTTATTAATCTCTCTCTCTAACATCAGTTAACAAGAAGAATAAACTCAGATCGCCGGCATCTCTCTTTTATACTGTGACGTATTAGGGGTTCACACAAGAAAAGGAGCAGATGGCTGCGACGAAACAGGCTTTATTGAAACACCCCACTGAACACAGACAGGAGGGGAGGTCATTCTCCCAGACCTCCGTTTCAATAAGGGTTACACAGACACATAATCATTCCTGTTCTAATTCTACCTATAACACTGTTGGGTCATTATAATGCAGTTATAATGACACAGCAGTATAATGACACAGTAATAACAGTTTAACACACACGAAAATAACGTCCTCTGCTGGCAAAGCATGCTGGGGAAATCCCTGCCCCCCTTAACACAGCCCCGACGTTACAATACCATACACTCGCCTCACGACCTGGGGGGTTCCCATTACAACACATAGACTTACAATAACAATTCCCTTTGTCACCCAGCCTGTTGGCACATTATTGTGCAACCCGAAGGAGAACGCATATTATCATGCATTCTTATGGAGAAAACCACAAGCTGTCTTGCATATACAATTAACGGCTTTAGAGTGTCTCCTTCTGTGCTATTCAGTCTGAGTGGAGAATTACATTATCTAGGTCCCTAGGAAAGCATCCAACTGGCCATTGTGATCAGTGTCGTGAAAGAAACAGTAGAGCATGTGCTCATGAGGCGCTTTTCCACTTGGAACCCAAAGGCCCCGTTTGGCCCTGATCGGCCTCCATTGTCTGGTTTTCCACTCGGAACCCAAAGGCCTCACAGTTCCCTTTTTCGGAACAGTTCCAGTTTAACTGACACTTTTTTCGGCACCGTAAAAAGCAGGTCTGAAGGCTCCCGGCCCCGTTTCGTCACGCCACTGCTGGTCATTCATTGGTCTGTGCATAGCGTCATGAGAGTGGGCGTTACGTGGGCGTTACACTGACTTTCCAGAATCGCTTGCTGGTCGCCATTTGCAATTTTTCGTCAGTGAGCCTGCGAACAAGTGATATTATAAACCACAACGAGAGAATGGCTTCACAGAAATCAGCAGAAATCCAACACCGCAGTCCAGCAGAGTTTCCTGTGCATTTCGGCTGATGAGAGAATGCAGAGGGAAGCAGACTGAGCCTGCAGTGGGGCGCACAAACAGACGCACCAGAAATTACACGGAGACGCACCGGGAATTAGACCCAGCCACCCGAATTGAATTGAATGTGCAGCCGCGACGCACCCAACTTCAGCAGTTGAAGCCGTGATATTGTGATATACAGGACGGTAAGTGATCTGATATTCATGCTTTATGTTATTTTTTCCAACAGTGGAAAGTTCACTTAGGACAGACGAAAACTTAATCGTGTTTAAACGATGACCTAGCTTAATGCTATGTCCGTCCTTGTATGTTGTTTTTTGTGTTGACAATATCTGATGAAATAGTTAGTTGTAATCCTGGTTAAAAGTTTTTTTTGTTTTTTTTTTTACATGTTGCACTTTCGTACCGATCCATAAAGGATCATAACAGTAGAAGCAGGGCGAACCGCAGCATTGGAAGTGGTTCGATCTCATGGACCAAATTGATGGAAACCGGAGCTGGGAGTGGACCCCTCGGCGACAATTACGTTAACCACAGACGGTGAGTGTTTTTTTTCTTGACATTAATGTTTTTACCTTATCCAGCCTGTTTCATGCTAACTATAATTATGTATAACAATAAATAAATAACAAGTCCCACGCCGTTATCGTGGCTCACGAGTGGATCGTAGCTGTCGCCGCCCTAGCTAGCTCGCCATCACGGTTTAAAAAAAAAAAAAAAAAATTGCCGTACATGTTGCACTGTCGTGTTAACTATTACAAGTGCTTTTATTTTTTTTTTTTAGATTATGCTTCCACACCGACGGAGCCCACCTCCCGCGATACGAGCACCCGGCTTCTCCTGCTACGGATCTAGATCATCCGGCACCAGAACCAAGTCCAGCTCGCTCACAGTTTGGCACATCTCCATCAACACTTTCACGCACAGGTAAAGCCCAATAGTCAAATAATATAATTATATTATATTGTAATCAGAATCAGAATCAGATTTATTGCCAAGCACATTTACAAGTAAACAAGTAAACATACGAGGAATTTGACTTGACATTGGGCGCGCACGAAAGGCGCATCCCAATGACGCGGCAGCCATGAAAGGCGCCTGTCATATGGGGGGGGTGAAGAGGGGGGAGGGGGGAAGGATAGGGAAAACCACAATAGGAGAGAGAAAAAAGCATTGTTGATCAAAATAGAGCTCATTTTATGACCAAAATTTTGATTACAAGAAAAAAACTCTCAAATGCACAATTAGCAGACAATAGATCACACAATGACAAAGCAGTAGTTGAGAGAGTCAGTGTATTGTGAATATACGTATATCAGTAATTGTGTCAGTAGTGTAATGTTGAATGCAAGTGTAGGTGTGTCAATTGCTAGTGAACAGCAGAGGGCGCCTCCTGGCAGTGGATAGATGTTAAAGTCATGTGATCTAAACAGTCTAGCGCAGGGGTGGGCAGTGAGGGCCATTCCACTGCAGGTTTTCTGTTCTACACAGTTTCTTCAGCAGGTGTTTGCTCTGATCAGCTTCAAGGATTGCTTATCAGTGAAAACACCTGCTGAAGAGACTGTGTGGAATAGAAAACCTGCAGTGGAATGGCCCTCCATGGCACATGATTGCCCACCCCTGGTCTAGCGTCTCTCGCTCTGCTTGCAGATGGTAAATTGTCACATGGTGCACTGTCCTTGAGCGTTCATCTATTGAAACAATAACAACTGTGTCTTGTTTGGGTTAGCAGGCAGAGCCGCTCCTTCCGCTTATCTTCATCAGGAGGAGTGTAAACACGGGGCACCAAAGACAAGGTCAAATCAAATCAGCACAGTGCACTCAGAGAATAGAATTTTTCCTCACCCGTGCAATTCTGTGCTTTCATAATTTCCATGTGCAGGCTTAAGCTTTTTTCCATGGAGAGCACAGGGCTCCAGATGTATTCCTCCACTGAATCACTGTCATTCAGTTCACTGTTTGCCGCTACTCGTGCCCTCCCCAACTGGTCGAATTTGATGAAGGAGCTTGCCGGGTCCGCTTTGATCAGCTCTCTCACCTTCCTTCAATTTCTGATGCATCAGGGAACTTCACAGCCAAAAATAGAAGTCCTGAGATCATAACCAATAATGTTTCCACAGACGCATGAATTCCAATGTCCATGAGTCTCCTTGCAGGTTCCAATTCTTGGGCTCCCCCTTGGCCCGATTCTTGTTGAAAAATAGTGACAATAGCACATTTAAGCCGCTTCCAAATCCATAATTTCCGTTTAGATTAAGATTCAGCAGGAGAAGAGCGACTAAACACAGACAAAAATGCAACATTGCAAAGCTGGGAATAGGTCAGGAAGGCAGACGAGAGGAGGGAAGAAAAATGCGACTGCTCTCTCTCAAGGCAAGAAGAAGGGAGTAATAATGTAATACTCACGGTACAGTTTATTGTTTCATGTAAAGCACATCAAAAAAGTCCAGCAATGCAATTGCATATTTAATCACAGGCATGGAAAAGCTAATGAGCTGTTGTAGCACAAAACTCATTATTTGAAAGTCAGCGTGCTTCATTTTCATGATTCAGTTGAGCCTACTGTATAAATGCATTCAGAATTTTTTCCATCCATCCATCTTCTACCGCTTCTCCGTGTCACAGAGGCAGCAGTTCAAGCAGAGAAGCCCAGACTTCCGCTCTCCCCAGCCACCTGCTCCAGCTCTTCAGAGATGATAGACCAGCTGGGTCTCTCCACCATAGAATTTGGCTCACCTCTAGAATTTTTTGACCACCATAAAAAGCTAGGCATTTGAAACATAAACCCAGCTTTTGCTAAATGTATTGTACAAATACACAGTTGTGATACTCATAAAAAAAGTAATTTTTTCAAACCCAGCACTTGACTTTCACCAGTGTGTGTCCCTTGTACAGGTACATCTCAAAATAACTGCAATGTCATGGTACAGTGTGTTTTTTGTGACTCACAAAAGACAGTGAAAGTCATATAAGATGGTATCTGTCATAATCTTGACAATCCATATGGGTTTTATGTCAGGAGAGTTTCCTGGCCAAATCAAACACAGTGATGCCTTGTCCATTACACCAGGTTTTGATTGTTTTGGCACTGTGGGGCGATGGTCACTCCAGCTGGAAAATGAAATCCGTTTCTTCATAAATCCTCATACTTTTGAGAACACTCCTCTTTTTTTTATATCTATTTTTAACATAACCATCGATTTTTCGAGAAAAGTAATTTTAGATATTCATGCGCTGTGAGCCAATAAATGATTAAAATGTAACAATACTTCACTGTCTGATTAATGATTCTGTATAATATATGGGTCTCACTTTCTGACATGTGTCCAAAAATATTTAACTTTTGTATTAATTTTTGGGGATGTACTGCTACATGTTTTGAGGTTGATTTTACTGACACCAGCTCACATTTCTGTCTTGTAGGTAAGAGGAAGCGGAGCAACACAAAACAAGACCTTTCAACTATTTTTGCATCGATGCAAGAAGCAGAAAGGGAACAGCACTGTGAACAGATGGAGCTTCAGCGGGAACATCAACGTGAGCAGAGGGAGCTCGAGCGGCAACAGTTGGAACTCAATTCACTGCTTGTGGATGAGGTCCGTCAGTCCAGGGAAGCCGAAGTTGCTGTACGAAGGGAGGAAATTGCGCAGAATGCTGCCCTCAATAACACTCTCATGGCAGTCTTTGAAACCCTCGCACGGCGTGTGTGACCCGTTTTCCCAACCATTATTATGTATATACTGTACATTAATCAATGACCAGTGTTAACGTTGAATAAACCCGTGACTGTTGACAACATGTGTTGTCTGTTACTACTAAGTTTTACACTGTCTTAAAACCCTTAAAAAGATTGGGAAAAATTTGTCATTGCAGTGTGTTATGGAGTCCAATAACTGCCGACACATACATTAAAAGCCAGCCACTACTGACCAAGCTTTATATCCATGTGCAACAACAGGGACACCTAATATTTTAAGTTCTGTATTTGGAAATGTTCATATTGCCAACCCAGGTAATGGTTTTATCTGCACAAAATATTCAACTTAGCCATTGTAAGGACGGGTGAGTGTGGGGTGTACAACAACAACTGTTTTGGTGCGCCTCACCCAATTCTGTACTCAGCATTAACAAGTACACTTTAAAGAAAATGTGGACTTGTAATTTTGTAAAATATTTTTTATTAGATGGCTGTCCCAGTACTTGTAACTGTGATATTAAAGATCCACATGTCCACATTAAATATACGAAAAAATTGCATCGTTGCAATGGCACAAGGTTACATGAGATGAGTAATGCATAATAATACACAGCAGCCTCACCACCAAAATGATATTAAATAGCTCTTGGACTACTAATTGGTCCAGGGAAAATGGCGCAGCCTGAAGGGGAGTGTAGCACCGCCTCCAACTCCCTCCTTCTCCCACCCATACTACAGTGAGCCTTGTGCTGTTGAAAACCACCAGTGCCGGAACAGGACTGTTCGGTCCAAGGCCAAACGAGACCTTTGGGTTCCAAGTGGAAAAGTGCCTATGGAGTGCCGAGAATATGAGCAAGAGAGGGAGGAGATGATGAGTGGGCTAAGGAGACTGAATATAGGCAGTACATTTGTGGATATAGTTCAAGCTGGAGACACAGTGGAGGGGGGACAAGTGTTGGTACGATTCCTCTCCTCCACTGGAATCGTTAATCGCATTGGAAGTTGTTATAGGGATGTAGAGAAGGGACCCCAGTAGGTGGCAGTAACGCACCATTCAGGATGCCAGCTGCCAGAAAAACCCAAGCAAGAAGAAGCAGAAGCACAAGTCACGTGATCGTGTTACGGCAGGAGTTTCTCCTCGACAGCTGAGCGGCCGCTCTAATGCGGGTTTTCACCTGTAACACCGCTGCCTTTTAACACTTCCGAGGCCACTTTGTTCGCTATGGGTGACAAGAAGAGCCCCACGAGGTAAGAGTGCGCCAGTGTGTTTGAATGGGGACTTTTTTCCGCGGAGGGGGAGAGACGTAGCTCGGTGAAAGGATGAAGCCGTTTCTGCGGTCTTCATGGCGGCTGCTGTTGATGCCGCCGTGGGACTCGCTCCCCTTCCCCGAGCAGAACTGTTTCCTCCAGAGTTCTCTAACTCCGACAGTCAGACTTTATCAAACAGGCTGTTTCTGCTGTTAATAGTTTTAGCTATACAACTGGCCATGTTCCTCTGTTTTTGTCTCAAGGCCAAAGCGGCAGCCGAAGCCCTTCTCCGACGAGGGTTACTGGGACTGCAGCGTCTGTACGTTCAAGAACAGCGCCGAGGCGTTCAAATGCATGATGTGTGATGTGAGGAAAGGCACCTCCACTCGGTAAGGTGCTTTGCTGAGAACTGCAGCACTCTATGCAAATATTGGATTGTCCAGATTTTTATATTTTGGATATTTGGCTTTTTTTTTTTAAATTGACCTCTTTAATTAAGAAAAAAATTGCAATGCAGGAAAGATTGCAAATTAGGCAGAGATGTCCAAAATTTGCAAGAAAGTTTATTTGCAGCAGCTCTCCATTTCAACGTCTGTCTTGACTTTTAAAAAGTCTCAGCTTCTGCCAGAAGCTAACGGGGGGGGGGGGGAGCTTTATTCTGTTAGTTTGACTAAAACCAGACTTAAAGGGGTCATTGATTGATAAATGGTGTTTGTAGGTTTTAACTGTCTCAGATGTGTCAACTGGTCATGTAATTAGCCAAGACTTTTCCAAAAAGTCAACGATCTGAAAAAAGCACACTGCCGTTATCTCGTTTTTCTCTCAGAGAAACGCCCCAAAATGTTTTTTTTTTTTTACTCTTCCGGGTAAATCGTATATGTCAAGTTTTGAAAAAGGCAACCCGCTGCCGTCCTTGAGACCCACCCACTGCTCTGTTATTGATTCCGCCAGTGTTACGTAGTGTCCGTAGAATTGACCAAGTGCATTCTGGGTAGGGTAGGAACCGTTAGTTCGCTGAGATCACGTCAACGTAGGAGACATCGTCACAAAGCAGCTGTGTTTTAAACTGTAATAGTCGTTCTCACAACCGCCGTGGAGAAAAGGTAAACCACAGAATAGACTTTTATCGTTTTCCAGCATGGAAGAACAACAGAACAGCACACGTTTCAGATGTAACTAAGAGGCGACGCCTGGCCTGGACTGCAGCAGTCAGAAGACCCAACATAACTTTCAAACACGCACCTGTATCGATGGTGGTGTGCTCAAAGCATTTTCATAAAGGTACGTTATGATTTATTGTGTATGTCTGTTGTTAAAACTTGCTTGTGTTGTGGTTAAGACTTGTCTGGTCATAGCTTTTAGCCTACGTCAGCAGTGCTAAGCTAAACAGAGCTAAGCTAAATAAAGACTCCGATATCTGAGTAGCTAGAAAAAGTTACCACTCACACACCTGTGTGAGCGGGTTTAATTTGTCCTACACTAAAGTATTTTCTTACCGTTTGCTTTAACAGCAGACCAGCTTATGAAATGCTAGACTGTGATCCTGACTGGGCACCTTCTCTAAACCTTGGGCATGCAGAGCTTCCAGCTGCCACTCCTGACAGGTTTAACCGCTTATGCAGACGGACGAGATTATGACAAAAAGAATCAGCAGGGCATGCAAGTGACCCCCCCAGCACAGATCCCCAACATCACTGGCCCTGTGACTGAGATGGATAATGTAGCTCTTTCAGGTAGTCTTTTTTTTACCTATGTTTTTCTTTCTAAAATGTGTCTTGGGATTCCTTTTAATTACAAAATATATTAACTACAGTTGTTTATTGTCCTGATCAGCAGCAGACGACACCACACCTCTGGCTGAGATGGAGGAGACGACATCTGATGAAGCAGCACTGATCTGTCAGGCTGATGATGCTCCAGTGGAAAATGTGCAAGAACTGCAGAACTGCAGCATGTGTCACCTTAGGCTTAAAGAAATTTTACTCTTGCAAGAGGAGAACAGAAAGTTAAAGGGAGAGCTCTCCAGAAAGACCCTGGATGAGAATTTCCTCAAAGATAATGACTCAAAGGTGAAATATTACACTGGGCTTCCATCTTTCAGTTTAATGGCTCTGCTGATGCAATTTTTTCCCAGCCTACCAAAGACAGAAAAATTTCCCAATTTCAAATTCTCCTTTTAACTATGATGCGTTTGCGGATTAATTTGCGTCTTAAACATATTGCACACCTTTTTGACATAAGCAGACAAACCGCATCCATCCTGTTCTGCGACACCATAAATGTACTCCATGCACACCTCAGCCCTTTGGTGTCCTGGCCAAAGAGACATAGTTTGCAGGCTAGCATGCTACATCAGTACACTGAAATGTTTGGCAGTAAGGTCACAGTTTTTATTGACTGCTTTGAACTTTTTAGTTTTAGAATGTAGGCCATGACATGTTTTTGGTGTGGTTTAGCCATTTTGACATGTCTTTAACTGTCAATAATATTGAAGCAGTTAAAGCAGCACTTCAGTTTTTCTTATTGCTTAAAGTAGAACTGAACCCACCTTTTGGCGCAAAAAGTAGAATAGCAGATTAATTCCTTATTACCTATTGTATTTTTCAACACATAAAAGAAATTTTTAGGCCGTGCGATGGCCAAGCTATAAGCCGATAAACTTTTGCCTCTGGCTGGCAGTGCCAAACAAACCGGAAGTAGTGCAGACGACGCTGCGTGACGTCACGAGTGTGACCCCTAAACAAAACAACAATGGCAGATGATAGCAGTTCCAGCAGTCAAGAACACCAGAGTTTTCAGAGTGAAGAGGCATTCAGGATCGGTGACGAGACAGAGGAGGATGCAGGAGTGTGGCAGGCGTGCACAAGGGCGAGCCCGGGAGACAGCGACCTGATGCACCTGTGACAGCAGCTGGCGGACGGCGATGCAGAGGCGAGGTCCGCCGCCGGGGAATACACCTGTGCACAGGGGAGAGACTGGAAAGGCAAAGGTAGGTATGCTTACGCTGTAGATCTTGCTGGGAGATGAGGGGGTTCCTCTGCAGCAAGAGGGCTGAAGGAATCAGACGGCTTCATGCCGAAGCCCAGGGCAGAGTGACTTATATCCCACGCTGCTGGCGAGGCGCAAGTGTGCGCGCAGCTGGCGCCGCTAATGAGCGGCGGGTTGTAACATATCCAGCCTGTGTTGTATTGTAGCTTAGTTTTCTTTTTTCTCTGTCACATTTTGTCTTAGCTTTGTTCCGAATTGTAATCGCTCTTGTTTTGTTTTTCTTTTGAATTCTTGGATGGAATATGGGTGGGCAATATAAGCTGCGGCTTCAGCCATCACCCATTTCGGATAACTTACGTTGAATTGTATAATCAGATGAGTCATTGTTCAATTTGACCTTGTTGTTATATCATTCAGTTTCTTTCAACCTGTACTGTACTATCCGAAATAAATAAATTCATTCATTCATTCATTCAAAAAATTGGGCTATGTATTACAATACTTCTACAGACTATAGTGGCAATACACATGAACAGAACTGGCCTCTGCATTTGACTGTGCCATTTAGTGATCCCTCACTTATGGCGTTTAATGGGGACCAGAACCGACCGCGAAAAGTGGAAAAACCGCGAAGTAGCATCACCCCCCCCCCCCAAGGGCATCACAAGCACTATTTTGCACAAAAAGGCACAAGAGAACAGCGAAAAGTGCCACTAAGCAACATGAGCGATAAAGAACAATGAATGCGGTCTTCCTTTGCTGGGTATGGGCGCTTTGCAGGGAGAGAAGCTGGGTAAAACGTCTCGGCCAATCAGCTTGCGAGGTAAAACGCCTCGGCCAATCAGCTTGCGAGATTCCCGAGCGGTGAAGAGGTGGGCGGAGAGGAGTGGAGCGGTGGTCAGAGAGGTGGATTTTGAGTTGTGCGGGCTCTCCGTGTTGATACCTGATGTTCTAATGTAGTCTCCCTGCCTTCTGCTAGCGCCCGGGCAACTTTCGTGCCATTTTTTCTCAATTTTGAATTTTTGATGAATATTTTTGAAAAATCCGTGATGCACTGAGGGTGCGAAAGGTGAAACGCGAAGTAGCGAGGGATCACTGTAATATCTATATCTAGAAACGCATCGCTTTCCGGTCGCTTTTCCTCCCCCTTTCTTTTCTTTCGTCGCCATGACAGCTTTCCTTGGCCACTGAACAGATCTTCCCAGGTGTTGGAAGTGTTTTGTAGTCGACTATCACGACAAAATGCACCAAAAACAACCAGTGTTGACGTGCTCGCAATGGTAAACATGGAGGACTGTGTCACACTCGTGACGTCACGCGGAACTCCGGCTGCACTTCCGGTTAATCGGTGGATTTGTCTGATTTTTCAGGGCGGGAAATTCAAAATCGCGATTTTCTCCAAGATTCCGGGATTTGTGGAGGGGGTGCCAATGATAAATTATCTTTATAATTGTATGTACTATCACCCAGTGCCGTTCAATGCCGTTCAGTTCAGTTCTACTTTAAACATTTTGCTTTCTTTCCTCTTTTTATATATGTAAATCACACTGAGTTGCCCTTGTGTATGAAATGTGCTATATAAATACACTTGCTTGCTTTGTAACAATTTTTGGAATAAAGTACACAATGGCTTACAAACCAGCTCTTTATTTCCAGCTCTTTATTTCAAAGATGCAAAACTGTAACCATAACCATGACACAATACAAGAATATAAATTGACATGCATGATCGACATGTATCATTGTTCACACAATGTTATAGCGCATAACTGTCCCATGTTACAGCACTACTCTAATGTGCACATTGCAAAACCACGGCTGCTGTGGGGTTGGTGCTTCAGAGTCCCGCACATCCTAAATGGAACCACTGAATTTCACAGTTTTGGTTATCACAGGCAACCATGTCATCCAGCTCTTCTGGCTGCCTGCAAGTCCACTACACTTGTGCTGTGTTCTGTGCCTGTCTTCTGGGATTGTGTGTGGGACCTGTCTGTAATGCAGTTAGACGTCGTCTTTTGGGCTTCTGGGTGGGTTTATCAGCTGCAGCTTTCCTCTTGTGTTGTGGGGTCAGAGTCAGTAAAGTGACGGGCAACAAGCTCAGGTAGGAAAACTTTATAAAAAAAGTTCTGGGCCACTGGTAAAAGTGTTTGCTCCCACAGGTCAGAATCTGGTGTGACGCGTACAACAACACAACTTTTTGTGGTCCACACAACAAAGTCACAGAAATGTGAGCCTGTCACAAAAATTTGCATTTGTACCTGCTTGTAGTACTTGTGACTGCTTGAGTTCTAGTCTCCCATCAGAGAGTTCCAGGTAAAAATCCTTGTCTGCACAGGCCTGCAGGATGTTGTTGCAGTGCTTATATGGGATTTTATTTCCACACAGCCTTTTTCACAACAGGTGCAGGACACAAGTGCATCAGGGGTTGCACCAACAGGTGCATTGGTGCACCAATGGTTGTTGTTTTTATTACCCTTTTTTTGTTGTTCTTTTTAGTTTTTAAATTACTTTTGTGTTAGTGTCTGACTGTGTGTGCTGTTTGTTTAAAAAAAAAAAAAAATCAATAAAAATATTGTGGGGGGGAAAAAAATTGCTCTGATCTGCGTGAAAATCATGGAGAGACTGTTGAGACGGCATGGACGTACCTTCTCCAGCTGCACTGAATCTGAGATGGTGTCATAGCAAAAAATGATCAGCTGACACAACTTGATCGCCAGGTTAATAACTATATTAGCCACAAAATATATATTCAAAAAGTAAACAGTACTGAGTTAGGTATAATAAGATATATTTGACAGTTATGATGCATTTTAGGCCAAAACAAACTTGATCTAGGATTAAAAGCAATTAAAATAATGCAGTCACAAGGTTACATGGAAAATGCTTGATTTACTAGATACATATACTGTAGAAACATATATTCTCTGCATCAGCAATGTACTATACATGCATTGATGCATGTATACATGCATACATGTATGTATGTATACATGTATACATGCATGTACTACATGCATTCATGTAGTATTGCACTGACAATAAACCTCTGAAGTTTTTGCAGATGTCTCTTTTTTTTATATGTGAAGGTTACCACCATGTGACATAAATTTCTTGAAAATGAGCCATTATTTTCCAAGGTCACCCATTAATGGTTTGTACTATTGACTCTTTTCCCACCAGTGTATTAACAGACAAAAATAGAAATCATGATGCAAACACATAAGTCACTAAATTGTTTATTACAGTCAGCAGCAAATTCCAGATTATTCAGAATGTGCAAAACTCAAACTGTATGACTGGTTCACTCAGCAGCTGGGATGTGCAGCTCACACTGGTCTCAGATCAGCAGATCTTAGGCCTGCATCTCTGTAAATAGTGATGCAAGGTCCAGTTTGGGGTGGATTGATCGTTTACCTCTTGCCTAGACAAAAGACAGAAATGGGTGGTGGTTAAATAAAGGAAGTTTAAAACATATTTGGGAAATACACTTGTTGCTAAAAGCCAGTGGTGGAATGTGAATGAATGAATCTTTATTTCGGATAGATTAAAAGAAAATAGAATAATATAACAAAGGTGAAAAAAAAAATCTAATAAGGTCGAATTAAACAATAACTCCTCTGATTATACAGTTCAACATAGGTTATCTGAAATGGGTGATGGCTGAAGCTGCAGCTTATATTGCCCACCCATATTTTCATCAAAGAATTCAAAAGAAAAACAAAACGGGAGCGATTCCAATGTGACAATAAAGTACTTCGTTGTTGTATTTAACCACAATTTTCATGTGGCTGTACTGATGTAAAGTCGATTTTACAAGTGTGGGCAGTGTTTTGTACTAGCATTGCTAAAATATAAAAGGAAGCACTACAATGGGTCTCAAATATTTGTAATGCCCTGTTACTGAATGAGTTTATTGATGATAGAGTATAAACTAAATTATATTGATGAATGAACAACTGCCATTCCCCAAAAGATACAGTTATGAACATAAACTCACAAAGGATCACACAAGTGATCTGACAAAAAAAAATAAATACATTATCAAGGGGTTTATTTTACAGTTGATGCGCCAGGCTTTTTCAATTATTCTGTAATTAATACTCACACAATCAAATAAATCTCAGTTCAGTCCCTTTTATGTTAAGTGGAAATTGTGCTACTTTGGTTTTGACACTTTACCTATAAAAGCAAAGCATTTCAGTACTTTCCACAGTGGCGACGTCCGTTGTTGAGCGGCTGCTGTCCTCCTGCCTAGACGAACGACAGAAATTGATGGTGGTTAGTTTCAAGCAAGTTCAACACTTATACAGTCACATCTCAAAAATTAGAATATCATGAAAAAGTTAAATATTTTTGTCACTCATTTCAGAAAGTGAAACCCATATATAGATTCATTACAGGGACAGTGATATATTGAAAGTGTTGCACAATACTGTTCCAGCACCTTTTATGGAAAATCCACAGAATAGGTGTGTGGGTCTATTCTGACGCTTTAGAAGATTATATGAATGACTTTATAAATCACTGGTTTGAAAAAGCACTTTTATATTGTTGAGATTTCGGCTCCTGTGGTCCATTTCACCAGTATCCACTATAAATAAGGAGGCTAACCCCTGGCATGTGGAAACACATTCTAGCATTAAATTACACACAATTTAATGCGCAGCACCAAAGTGCAGCACGTACAAAAACCAGGACTTTAACCAGGATTAACATATTTCATCGTTTTGCTCTCACAAGCGAATACTTAGGAGAAAACAAGCGCGAATCAGCAGTTGGTACTAGCTAGCTACTAGCTAACACTCGTTAGCCAGCACAGGACGGCACTGTATTTATCAAAAAAAGTGAGCTTACCACCAAGATAAATAACGAACAGATGCACATTATTACAAATCACTCACCATCGATGGTTCTCTCACGTTCGTCTTCAGCTTGTCAGTATTACGGTTCTATGCTGGGCTGCCATCTGTATCGGTCCGGATCACGCCTCTCACTGTGTATCTGCCACTAAGCAGAGAAAACCCCGCACCTCTTCGTTGGACCACGGTGTAGATTTACACAAAACCTACAACGCTGTCTGTATTAATATCGTATTTACTCCGTGACCGAGTTAGTCCGTGAAAGATTGCAAATGGCGGTCGTAAAGATTCCACTGCAGACGGGCGCTTTCGTGACGTTACGCCCTGAACAATCAGCGGCTCGCAGTCTGATGTCACATCTTGGCTCGCTTCAGCTCAGTTGTACCCTGCCTTCGAACAGGCACGAAAATAGTGTCGGTTAAACCGTGCTGGGTACAGTGGAAAGGGCGAGAAAGCGAGTAAAGTAGAAGTAAGTAAGGCCAAAGTGATACTAATGGAAAAGGCCCTACTGTGACTAAGATCTGAAGAAAATGACACTATAAGCAGCACTTGCAGCGAGTGTCCTGGTGACAGTGTTAGCTTGTGGGCTAATAGGCTACCTTAAGCTGGCCATGCGAGCCACAAGCCCAAGATGCAGGCGATCGGTGACAGAATCACAATGAAGCCTCCGGCTCTCTACAGTCAAAATGTCCTAGGACCAGATACTGCTGGTTCTCACGCCCAGCAACCCCACTGTCCTCTGTGGATCCACACTGCTCTCACGGACAGCGTAGTATGTAGTAGTAGTAGTACGGTGGCGCAGTGGTTAGCACTGCGGCAGCACAGTTTACCCTTGGCCGGGGGATTGTGGGGATCGTGGGTTCGATCCCAGCCCCCGACCAACAGTGATCTGTGTGGAGTTTGCATGTTCTCCCCGTGTTGCGTGGGTTTACTCCGGGATTTCTCCGGTTTCCTCCCACATGCCAAAAACATGCATGTTAGGTTAATTGGCTGTTCTAAATTGTTCCTAGATATCTGTTTCCTATAGGCCCTTAGAATAGAGGGTTAGTATTAATGAAAGCGCTTTGAGTGGTCTTTGTGACTAGAAAAGCGCTATATAAGTGCAGGTTAGTTAGTTAGTTAGTTAGTATGGCTTAGCCATACGCCTAAGCCATACGCCTAAGTGACGTAAGAGGGAGGGTGGAGTTGAAACGGTGAAGGATGGTTCTTAAAGGTCTGACACGATTTTGACTTCATCTAATTTTGCAACACATAATTTCAATATGACAAAATAGGTTGGTCTGTGCAGTTCTAAGTCAAACAGGCTTTTTTTTTTTTCACGCGAATATCCGACGTTTTCATGAGTGCCACGTCACAAATTGCAATCAGTGGCTGGAAAACCCCACGGCCATATTGTGACATCAGCGACAGAACACAGTGCTTGGCTGCCCATTGTACACGCAGGATGGAAGCGGTAGAAAACATCGATGATGGTTCCAGCACATGTAGTCTGGAATTGGTTTGTGTTGTCCAATCTTCAGACGATTATAGTTCAGAAGAATGGGATGATAATGAAGAATCTGGGGGCATCAGACCATATAGGTTTGAGCCGTGCCAAGCAGGCATCGTGCCTAGCAAGTCAGACTCAGAGTGACAGTGGAGAGGCGCACATGCCCGCCACAGCAGCAGCGGCAAACGCATGGCAGGGGAACACCGAGTGTTATGCTTTTGATACAGATATTGGAGCAAATTATTTGTTGTTCTTCCGGCTTTCAGAGAGAGCAGATGCATTTCTTCCCCTCTCCTCTCCTCCTCCCTTCACTGATCCCAGCTTGCTGTGTCCTGTCTGTGTCTCGCTCTTCTTCTGGCTGAATCTCGATCCAAATGGAAAATTATGGATTTGGTAAGCTGGGCTTTAAATGCAATTGTCACCTTTTCAAACAGAAAATCGGGCCCGGGGGAGCCCAGGTGTGGGAGAGACTCATGGGACAATTGGAAACTCATGTGTCTGTGTGATTCGATTGAGGATGTAGAAGACATCTACCTGTTTGGATTATGAACACAGGATTTTTGCTGTTTGGCTTGGAGTTTTCCTGGTGTATCGGAAATTAAAGAAGCTGGAAAGAGCTAATCAAAATGTGATCCCGGCGAAGCTCCTTCAACAATTCGACCAGATGGGGAGTGCACTGATAGCGGCAAATGGTGGGAAACATCTCAGTCGCTGGGTGCTCTCCAGGGAATGATTTTAAAGCCTTAATGTAAATGTAACTGATGCTCAGAATCGTATGAGAGATGAAATTTCTATGCTCTAAGTGAACTGTGCTCATCAGGCCTTGATTCGGCGTCCTTGGATAACTCATTCCTCCAGGAGTACAGATAAAGCAGAAGGGAGTTTTGGCTTCTCCCTAACCCAAACATACTGGTGTGCAGTAATCTGAACTCTCAAGGACAGTGTCATGTGACTAGCATGGAATCTACCATCAGACATGCACTGAGAGATGGACTCTTGTGGACATGTTATCTATGTTTTAGGACACTAAGGACATAACATCTAATCGTTGCTCAGGAGAGGATTTTTGCTGTTCACCAGTAACTGATACACACACTGCATACAACATTACATGACTGACACACACACACACACTGTCTCTCTCAACTTGCTTTATCGTGTGTATTGTAACTTGTCTGCTAAGTGTGCATTTAGGGTTTTTTTTCTATGTGATCATAATCTTGCTCACTCGAGCGCTATTCTGATAACTGTTTTTTTTCTCTCTGCCCAATGTGTCATCCCCTTCCCCTCTCCCTCTTTACCCCCACTGTATTAGGCGCCTTGTCGGCTGCCGCGTCATTAGTGAGCGCTTAATATGAGCGCACCTAATGTCAAGTCAAATTCCTTGTATGTGTAAACATGCTTGGCAATAAAGTTCATTCTGATTCTGATTCGGTTTATAAATATAATTTATTTAAACCCAATTTTTCAATAAAATCATAGCAGTGTATTCTCTGTGGCTCAAGCATCGGGTTTATGTATTATCTTTTGAGTTTTTGTTTTTGTTTTGTACATTTGTTTTGTGTGTTTTGACCCACTTTCAGGTGGGCACTGTCCAAGATTTGCCGGTCCGACCACGTGCCCTCTCTCTTTGACAGTCAGCTGTTCATGTTTTGTGTGCATCATCTGCCGTCTTGTCAGCCAGCCAATATTGCCAACACTATCACGCCGTGTTAGCCATTCCACACAGCCGTGGTTCTGTTGCGCCCCTTGAAGTGATGTCGGCCCTGGGACGCAACCGTGGTTAACACGTCTCCTCTCCATGTTCGCTGGGCAACGTCAGCCCCGAACGCCAACTGTGTTTGTTTATTTTTGTAAGTCTTCACCTTTTGGGGAACTGTTGTCATCAGTCTTATGTTCACTACATGTGCTGTGGTGAATCCTGCACGTAAACCCATTCATCCTTCCCCTCCTCGTGCACTCCTTGTCATGACCCTCCATGCGCTTGTACACAGCGCACGGAGAGGGAGGATGAAATAACGAGGATTTACGTGCAGGGTTCACCACAGCACATATAATACAGAAAGACAGACAATTCCCAAAAAGGTGAAGACGTACAAAAAACACAAAACACACTTACTGATGGTGTTTGGGGGCCGGCATCGCCCAGCAAATGAATGAGAGGAGACGTGTTAGCCACAGGTGCGCCCCAGTGCCGACATCGCTTCAAGGACGCACTAGAACCACGGCGAACATGGAGTGGCTAACACGTTGTGAGAGTGCTGAAAATACTGGCAGACTAACAGCACAGATGACAATACTATGGACCAGCAGTGCGTGACTGGCAAACGGCCGCTATGTATATGTACTGCTGGTGATGGTGTGATGAGAAGCACCTGGGCAAGGACCAGGAAAGATGATCAGCGGGAGTTTGAATCAGCTGGTGATAATGAGAGAGGGGATGTGGCCGGACCGGCGAGCTGTTGGCATGCGATCACAGAAAGTAGGTTAAAGCGGCCGTCTAACAGCTGCCAGCCAGACAGTGGCTAAGGAGAGGAAAGCACACTGAAATACATACTATACATACATAAACAGCGGCACCTAAACCCACAGAGAGGTCTGGACCGAGTTGGGGGAAACCAAACCGGCTCTGTTTCAGACACTCCTCCTGCGTAAAAGCGCACGAGGAGGCTTATGACAGTTGGAGCTGAAGCGTGTGATGTGGTCTTTCTCGGTCTGCTGTTTATCCAAGGCTGCTACATGATGTGAAGGCATAGCTGTAAAATTAAAACAAGAAACCAGAGAAACTGTGAGCTACAAAGCTGCTGGCATTCCAGTCAACAACACCGGCATCCGTTCTGTCGCTTATGTCATGGTGGTGCCAACCTTCATTCGGTGGGCAGCACCACAGTCCAGTCAGCGGCTGCGGTTTTTTGATAACTATGTTATGCAGGCGCGGTTGTAAATATTATATTGGCCATCAACAATGACTTTTGGGTTTACACAACATGCTAAAAAAAATGTCAAAATCGTGTCATCAGACCTTTAAAGTGACAGGCCTTAAATCAGTGTTTATAGAAAGCCAGGAAAAATAAAAAACAAATTTGCTTCAATAATTAAAGATTACAGAAAATGTGAACAAAATACTGTATGTCACAAACATTTCATTAAGATAAGATAAGATAAGATAAGATAAGCCTTTATTAGTCCCACAACGGGGAAATTCCAGGATTGCAACAGCACAGGGATAGCAACACTCAGAGCAACAATCAGAAGGCAAGAAAAAACAAGCAAGCAAGAGCAGCTAATATACATATGTACATATTACTATAAAATACATATACACACACACACACACACACACAGACACACAGTGCAGAGCATTGTAGCTGGATGGAATAAATATATGAATATATGAACACACAGTGCAGAGCATTGTAGCTAGATGGAATAAATATGTAAATATATAAACACCCACAGTATGGAGCATTGCAGCTAGGTGGAATAAATATGCAAGTATATAAACACACACAGTGCGGAGCAATGTAGCTAGATGGAATAATATGTAGATATATAAAAACACAGTGCGGAGCATTGTAGCTAGATGGAATAAATATATAGATATATAAATATAAACACACCCAGTGCAGAGCATTGTAGCTAGATGGAATAAATATGTAAATATATAAACACACACAGTGCAGAGCAGAATCAGAATCAGAATCAGAATCAGGTTTATTGCCATTGTTCATGTAGTACACAAACTAGGAATTTGTCTCGGTACAATGCTGCAACATTAAACATGATAAGATAAGAGAAATAAACTATACATGTAATAAAGTGTAGGATAAGATTAAGTGATACTGGTCAACAGTTAAAATATATATTAGCCAGCAGCAGATACTGTGGAGAACTATATAGTGCAGTCGGTAATGCAGGAAGAAAACAGTGATGATTGACATGAGTCTGGTTGAGCTGCTGTACATGGTGCACGAGAGTCACTTAGTGTTCAGCAGTCTAATGGCAGAGGGGAAGAAGCTGTTCATGTGACGGGAGGTTTTAGTCTGGATGGACCGAAGTCTTCTACCAGAGGGGAGGGGGGCAAACAGTACGTGACCAGGGTGTGAGGGATCGGCTATGATCCGGCCAGCACGCCTCCGGGTCCTGGAGATGTACAGATCCTGGAGAGAAGGGAGCTTGCAGCCGATCACCTTCTCAGCAGTGCGCACGACGCGCTGCAGCCTTAGTCTGTCCCTGGCAGTGGCTCCTGCGTACCACACGGTTATGGAGGTGGTGAGGATGGACTCGATGATGGCTGTGTAGAACTGCACTAACATCTTGGTGGGTAGCTTGAGCTTCCTCAGCTGCCGCAGGAAGAACATCCTCTGCTGGGCTTTTTTGATGAGTGAGCTGATGGTCAGCTCACATTTGAGGTCCCTGGTGATGGTAGTGCCTAGGAAGCGGAAGGAATCAGCAGTGGTGATGGGAGAGCCTGAGAGGGTGAGGGGGGGCAGAGGAGTAGTGACTTTCCTGAAGTCTACAATCATCTCCACTGTCTTCAGAGCGTTCAGCTGCAGGTTGTTATTGCTGCACCAGGACGCCAGCTGCTAGGCTGAGCATTGTTGCTAGGTGGGATGAAACAGCATAACCGTCTATTTAGTTATCCTACATGGTATGATTATGTGCCCATACATATTCTCACCCTCCATAGCGACCGGTATGTTCCTAGTTGTATGCCGGAGGGGACCATTGTGTAAGTCTATTGCATCTTTTGCATTCAAAAAACTATTAGTTTGTTACGTCTTTTTGCTATCTCTGCGAGCAGCCCTGCTTAGGTTGTACAGTCTGACAGCCGTTGGTAGGAAGGACCTACGAAACCTCTCGGTTGTGCACCTGGGATGATGTAGTCTGCTGCTAAATGAGCTCCTCAGTGCATCCAGTATGTCCTGCATAGGGTGGAACTCGGACTCCAGCAGAGATGACAGTTTAGCCACCGTCCTTCTCTCTCCTATCTCCTCCATCGGATCAAGGCGTTGCCCCATTAAGACGTGTGAGCTATTAAAATGTGGAAAAAGTGCAATCAATGACCGCCTTAAAATACGTATACATCAAAAGTCTTTTATGCTTCACATATTTTCATACAAAGATGGAGGATGTCTTCTGTCCTTACTCGGCTTTCATTTCATCCACATGTCTAAACGTTTTCTTCAAGCTTACAGATACACACCATGCAGGTGCATCTCAATAAATTAGAATGTCAACAAAAAGTTGATGTATTTAGGTAATTCATTAAAATAAATACTTGAGCTATATCACTCTCTGTGAAATGACTCTATACAATATAAAAGTTTTTTTTAATTTTGATGATTATGGCTTACATGACATGACATGGTTCCTCCAATCATCACTGACTGTTGAAACTTCACACTAAACCTCAAGCAACTTGGATTCTGTGCCTCTCCACTCTTTCTCCAGACTCTGGGACTTTGATTTCCAAATGAAATGTAAAATTTACTTTTATCTGAACAGAGGTCATCTGCTGGTGTTTGTCCACTGTGTTTTATCAAGACCAAAGTCAGCGCAGTCGTCTACCAGGAAATTTTAGAGCACTTCATGCTTCCCTCTGCTGACAAGCTTCATGGAGAACCTGATTTCATTTTCCAGCAGGACTTGGCACCCCCCCCACACTGCCAAAAGTATCAAAACCTGGTTTAATGACCATGGCATCACTGTGTTTGATTGGCCAGCAAACTCTCCTGACCTAAACCCCATAGAGAATCTATGGAGTATTGTCAAGAGGAAGATGAGACACCAGACCCAACAATGCAGATGAGCTGAAGGTCACTATCAAAGCAACCTGGACCTTCATAACACCTCAGCAGTGCCACAGGCTGATCACCTCCATGCCACTCCACATTGATAAAGTAATTAATCCAAAAGGAGCCCTGACCAAGTATTGAGTGTGTACATGGATATACTTTTCAGTCGGCCAACATTTCTATTAAAAACTATTTTTTTTAAATTAATTCTATGTAATATTCTAATTTTCTGAGAAACTGAATTTGGGGTTTTCATGGGCTGTAAGTCATAATCATCAAAATTAAAATCCATCTTCTTCCGCTTAATCCTTTTCGGGTCGCGGAGGACCTGGAGCCTATCCCAGCATCTTTGGGCAACAGGCAGGGTACACCCTGGACAGATTGCCAGTCCATCGCAGGGCCAACACGGAGAGACAGACAACCATTTACTCTCACAATTATACCTAAGGACAATTTAAAATCCCCAGTTTGATGCCAATTAATCTAACTTGCATGTTTTTGGCATGTGGGAGGAAACCAGAGAAATCCCGGAGTAAACCCACGCAGACACGGGGAGAACATGCAAACTCCACACAGATCGCTGTTGGTCGGGGGCTGAGATCAAACCCAGGACCCCTCGGCCAAGGGTGAGTTGCTATGCTGCTGCAGTGCTAACCATTCTGCCACCACGCTGCCAAAATTAAAATAAACACTTGAAATATATCACTCTGTGTGTAATGACTCTATGTATATTCTATACATCCATTACATCTACCCAACTTTATGATACAGTGGGGCAAAAAAAGTATTTAGTCAGCCACCAATTGTGCAAGTTCTCCCACTTAAAAGATGAGAGAGGTCTCCAATTTTCATCATAGGTATCCCTCAACTATGAGAGACAAAATGAGGGAAAAAAAAAATCTAGAAAATCACATTGAAGGATTTTTAATGAATTAATTGGTAAATTCCTTGGTAAAATAAGTATTTGGTCAATAACAAAAGTTCATCTCAATACTTTGTTATATACCCTTTGTTGGCAATGACAGAGGTCAAACGTTTTCTGTAAGTCTTCACAAGGTTTTCACACACTGTTGCTGGTATTTTGGCCCATTCCTCCATGCAGATCTCCTCTAGAGCAGTGATGTTTTGGGGCTGTTGCTGGGAAACACGGACTTTCAACTCCCTCCAAAGATTTTCTATGGGGTTGAGATCTGGAGACTGGCTAGGCCACTCCAGGACCTTGAAATGCTTCTTACGAAGCCACTCCTTCATTGCCCGGGTGGTGCATTTGGGATCATTGTCATGCTGAAAGACCCAGCCACATTTCATCTTCAATGTCCTTGCTGATGGAAGGAGGTTTTCACTCAAAATCTCACGATACAAGGCCCCATTCATTCTTTCCTTTACATGGATCAGTCGTCCTGGTCCCTTTGCAGAAAAACAGCCCCGAAGCACGATGTTTCCACCCCCATGCTTCACAGTAGGTATGGTGTTCTTTCTCCTCCAAACACAACAAGTTGAGTTTTTACCAAAAAGTTCTATTTTGGTTTCATCTGACCATATGACATTCTCCCAATCCTCTTCTGGATCATCCAAATGCTCTCTAGCAAACTTCAGAGGGGCCTGGACATGTACTGGCTTAAGCAGGGGGACACGTCTGGCACTGCAGGATTTGAGTCCCTGGCGACGTAGTGTGTTATTGATGGTAGCCTTTGTTACTTTGGTCCCAGCTCTCTGCAGGTCATTCACTAGGTCCCCCCATGTGGTTCTGGGATTTTTGCTCACCGTTCTTGTGATCATTTTGACCCTACAGGGTGAGATCTTGTGTAGAGCCCCAGATCGAGGGAGATTATCAGTGGTCTTGTATGTCTTCCATTTTCTAATAATTGCTCCCACAGTTGATTTCTTCACACCAAGCTGCTTACCTATTCCAGATTCAGTCTTCCCAGCCTGGTGCAGGTCTACAATTTTGTTTCTGGTGTCCTTTGACAGCTCTTTGGTCTTGGCCATAGTGGAGTTTGGAGTCTGACTGTTTGAGGTTGTGGACAGGTGCCTTTTATACTGATAATGTGTTCAAACAGGTGCCATTAATACAGGTAACGAGTGGAGGACAGAGTAGCCTCTTAAAGAAGTTGTTACAGGTCTGTGAGAGCCAGAAATCTTGCTTGTTTGTAGGCGACCAAATACTTATTTTACTGAGGAATTTACCAATTCATTCATTAAAAATCCTTCAATGTGATTTTCTGGATTTTTTTTCTCATTTTGTCTCTCATAGTTGAGGTATACCTATGATGAAAATTGGAGCCCTCTCTCATTTTTTAAGTGGGAGAACTTGCACAATTGGTGGCTGACTAAATACTTTTTTGCCCCACTGTATATCGCAGCTCCATACTGGTGGATGCGCAGGTCCCTGGCAGCCCCCCCCCTCCCCGTGTTCTCTATGGTGAATACACAACTTTATGGTATATATTTTGACTGAGCGGCTCCATACTCGTGGATGCACACCCTCGTAACCTCAGCAGCAAGTGTTGTGTGGTGACTGGCAGGTCGTGATGCTGTGTTATCCAATCAGCATGGTCGTTTGCTTTCGGCTTTAGGACTGTGACTAGGATTCTTCTTTGACTTGGCACAGAGGCGTCGTCTCTTCGAATTTAGTCTGCTGGTAGGATCATTAGCTTCCCCAGGCGAGCCCGGGTACTGGCGGAGGGCGCGACGAGAACGCTGATCCATTGCCCCCTCTACACTCAATCGCTTCAGGACTGGACATGGCCCCTGCTTGGCCAGCCTTCACAGATGGGGCAGTAGCCCTAGCCCACTGTGCGCATGCGGAGAGGAGCAAACTATGGAACACATCATAGAGGCTTGCCCGCTCCAAAGACTGGAAGGAGGATTACACACCCTCCATACAGCAAACCAGGAGGCAACTGCTTGGCTTAAGGACTTTGCATTCGCTAAATAAATAAAAGCATGGTCGTGATGCTGCATATTGTCCAATCAGCATGGCCGTGATACGGCATATTCTCCAATGAGCACAGTCAATCAGAAACCCTGCCCACACTTCTTGAAGCCAGGAGATAAAGAAATAAAGCAGTCACACAGTAGTGGCTCAACTTTTATTGATAAAAATTACATATTTTGACTAAGTGACTCCATATTCAAGGATGCACACCCTCATAGCTTCAGCAAAACACGTTTAAAATCTTAGGTCAGTGTGACGAGCAGTTTGAGAGATATCTGAGGAACACACACACAAACAGAGAGATCTTGAATTAATAGATGAAAAGGACTGAACTGAGACTGATTGTGTGAATATTAATTACAGAATAATTGAAAATGAATAGGACATCCAATATTGGCCACTGTTATAAGAACCGCTTGTTTATTTTTTGTCAGATCACTTATTTGTGGGATCTTTTATGAGTTGTATTCATAAATGTTGTATCTTGTACTTTGGGGAATGGGAGTTGTTCAGTCACCATTATAATTTAGTTTATATGTGTAGTTTATAGTCTATTGACAATAAAGTGACGATAGACTATAAACGTGTACAGTATAAACGTGTAAACGTTTCCAGTACTATAACAGGACACGTTTACAAATATTTGAGATCCACTGTAGTGCATCCTTTTATATTTTAGTAATATTATAAATACAAAACACCGAACATTATTATTTTTTGTATTTGTATCTTGTATACTTGATTGATCCCCAGAAGGAAATTCAGGGCATCCACGTACGGCGCCGATCCCTTCACCAGTGTCACACACACACACACACACACACACACAGCAGAATGAGCCTTTTGGCTGCAACTTTTGCATCAGTGTTGCCCATTTGTCTGTAAATATTCAAATAAAAATGATTTATTTCGTTATTTGGACATTTTTGCGTCTGTGTCTGCATGTAATATGCAGTTGATCTGGTCATTCCGCTCCACAATGAAGCAGCATTCGGGACTTTCATGTACCACTGACTGGGCAGGCTGAGCGTGCCTCCCCCCGAACATTCATGGAGCGGCCGGTGGGACTGGACAGGAGTCTCGGCTGCTTCTTTTCCCATGTGCCAGTGATGTCCTTTGCAGCACCATGGGTCCCCAGCAGCCCCCCCCCCCCCCCAAGCACCTTGTGTTCTCTGTGGCGAATATATCCATTAGACCTATGCAATCACAGCAACTTTATGGTCTATATTTTGACTGAGCAGCTCCATACTCGTGGATGCACACCTCAGCAGCAAAGTACTTGTAAAATCTGTGTGCAGCGAATCCCCAGCAGCCCCCCCCCCAAAGCACCTCGTGTTCTCTGTGGTGAATATATCCATTAGACTTATGCAATCACAGCAACTTTATGGTCTATATTTTGACTGAGCGGCTCCATACTCGTGAATGCACACCTCAGCAGGAAAGCATTTCTAAAATCTTTAATTGTGAAGCGTTGTGGTGACTGACAGGTTGTGATGCTGTTATCCAATCAGCGTGGTCGTGATGCCGCATATTATCCAATCAGCATGGCTGTGATGCGGCGTATTCTCCAATGAGCACGGAGTCAATCCAAAACTCCGCCCACACTTCTTGAAGCCAGGGGATGAAGACAGTGGTCACACAGCGGTGGCTAAACTTTTTTTTTTTTTTTTTTGATTAAAAATTACATATTTTGACTGAGTGACTCCATATTCAAGGATGCACACACTCGTAGCTTCAGCAAAGCACGTTTAAAATCTTAGGTCAATGTGACGAACGGTTTGAGAGATATCTGAGGAACACACACACAGAGCCAGATGTCTTGAATTTATAGATAGATGCTAATATGGGAAATGGGGCTGTGTGACAAGTCAATTTCTTAAATTCTGACTAAGAACAGAGCCACATCTGCAATCCACATCAGTTTCTGTCTTATGAATCCAGCTTTGGAAACCAGTGTCTGTAGTAGCAACCATGAAGCGGAACTGTGGTGTGGGGTTCCACCCATGCAGCTGCCCGTTACAGCCATTTTTATAACATCAAATGGCTATTTAAACTGAACTGATTTAAAAAAAAAAAAAAAAAAAAAAAATACTTGAACAGAAATCGGCATAACAATATTTTGGAAAAAAATATTCGAGCATTTTTAGTTTTCAGTTTGACACAATGTTGTTAACAATAATGGAGAGAGGATGGATTCTTGTCATACTGGAACCAGCTACCAGAGGGAGATAAAGATACGTAGGCTTCACTTTTTGAAAGCTCTTGAGCTGAATTCACAGTGCCACAAACCTGTTTTGACACAAATTTGGTTATCTTCCGTTCTGCAGAGGGTGAGCGCAGACCGAGCACATGTAGTCCAAAAAAAGTGACTGCGTACCTTGGGTGCGAGGGATCCACACTGAGCTGCATATGTTCTGGGGAAAACTCCCACTGAGGGGAGGCAGTAGTGCCATTTTCATCATAGGAGAAGAAGAAACAACATGGACACCAGCTTTGAGGAGAGAACTTATTTCTTTTTCTTTCTGTTTCTACTCAGCCGCTAACGACGACAACAAAGCTCCTGTTTGCCATGGTCGTCCTCATACTCGCACACCTGCACCATTTTTTTTTTTTTAGAAATGTTCGTCACTTTGCTCTTCTTCTGCTTTTGGATTGTGGCCGTTCAAATCAATTTCTTGGCTGTTGGCTTCCACCAACATACTGTTTATGTGAACTGCAGATTATAGTCAAAGTGCATGCGTGAAACACAGCTGCTGAGCAGACAGCTGCAGTAACTCTAGTCTACCTTGAACAGTGCTGTGTATGTGAACGCGCTACGCTGATCAGGCCTTTGTGCTGTCCATCTCTATTTAAAGTTTATGATACAGACCAAATATAATAGTACCACCGTAAACTGTAGTAACAGTGTAGTAAGACCAGCAAAACACAACAAATAAGAATACTTAAAGAGGTCGAACCTTTTGAGAAATTGTGCATATTCACATTAGAAGGCCTAGTTGAGCTATAACCATATTTCAAAGTAACTCTATGGAAACATACCAAGTGACAATGCTGACAACTTTCAAAATAAGAAAGGACTGCCTATTGGTCTGACTAATGGTGGCAGTGGGCAGCGCGGTGGCGGAGTGGTTAGCACTGCGGCAGCCCAGCAACTCACCCTTGGCCGGGGGATCCTGGGTTTGATCCCAGCCCCCGACCAACAGTGATCTGTGTGGAGTTTGTATGTTCTCCCCGTGTCTGCGTGGGTTTACTCCAGGATTTCTCTGGTTTCCTCCCACATGCCAAAAACATGCAAGTTAGGTTAATTGGCATCAAACTGGGGATTCTAAATTGTCCTTAGGTATGACTGTGAGAGTGAATGGTTGTTTGTCTCTCTGTGTTGGCCCTGCGATGGACTGGCGATCTGTCCAGGGTGTACCCTGCCTCTCGCCCAAAGACGCTGGGATAGGCTCCAGCCCCACCACGACCCAAAAAGGATTAAGCGGAAGAAGATGAATGAATGAATGAATGAGTGGTGGTGGTGGTGGTGGTGGTGGTGGGGGGGGGGGTTGAATATACACTTAAGTGACAGTTAATTTGCATGGATGGCATGTCCAAGTAAAGTGTTTGTGGTTAACCTGAATGCAGACTCACTTGGCGATGTAAACCACCTGCTTGCTTTATTTGCTGCAGGCTCACTTAAGACATATATGAATGCAACTCCAACATTTTCTTTCTCGTGTCTTTCAGAAAACCTCGGCCTGTTTCCACGCTTGTGGCACAACAGGTAAATCAGCAGTTTGCTCCACCAACACTTCCCAAAAAGGAGAAGAAAGAAAAATCAGAGAAAGACAAAAGTGATAAAGAACCAACGCTGAAAAAGAAAAGCCATAAAAAGATAAGGTAATTAATATATTTTCCAAGTAAATGCATGACACATGATCACATCCAGTGGTCTTTGACCTTTTTGCAGGTTCAGCATCAACTTCGGTGTGGATGTTGTTTTTGTTTTGAGCACTGTCTTCATCTTCACACGTGCACACACCTTGTTATCCAACCACGCCACCACTTGGCTTTGTACAGTTAGCTGAAATTATACTCACTAGTGCATTGCCCGTAGAACGCAAGTATTCCTGTCTGAAACAGGTATCCCAATCAGGCTTTACAGGACCAAATGTAGGCTGTGTTTGAAAGTGGAATACAGAGGTCAGAATCAGAATCAGAATCAGGTTTATTGCCATTGTTCATGTAGTACACAAACTAGGAATTTGTCTCGGTACAATGCTGCAACATTAAACATGATCAGATAAGAGAAATAAACTATACATGTAATAAAGTGTAGGATAAGATTAAGTGATACTGGTCAACAGTTAAAATATATATTAGCCAGCAGCAGATACTGTGGAGAACTATATAGTGCAGTCGGTAATGCAGGAAGAAAACAGTGATGATTGACATGAGTCTGGTTGAGCTGCTGTACATGGTGCACGAGAGTCACTTAGTGTTCAGCAGTCTAATGGCAGAGGGGAAGAAGCTGTTCATGTGACGGGAGGTTTTAGTCTGGATGGACCGAAGTCTTCTACCAGAGGGGAGGGGGGGCAAACAGTACATGACCAGGGTGTGAGGGATCGGCTATGATCCGGCCAGCACGCCTCCGGGTCCTGGAGATGTACAGATCCTGGAGAGATGGGAGCTTGCAGCCGATCACCTTCTCAGCAGTGCGCACGACGCGCTGCAGCCTTAGTCTGTCCCTGGCAGTGGCTCCTGCGTACCACACGGTTATGGAGGTGGTGAGGATGGACTCGATGATGGCTGTGTAGAACTGCACTAACATCTTGGTGGGTAGCTTGAGCTTCCTCAGCTGCCGCAGGAAGAACATCCTCTGCTGGGCTTTTTTGATGAGTGAGCTGATGGTCAGCTCCCATTTGAGGTCCCTGGTGATGGTAGTGCCTAGGAAGCGGAAGGAATCAGCAGTGGTGATGGGAGAGCCTGAGAGGGTGAGGGGGGGCAGAGGAGTAGTGACTTTCCTGAAGTCTACAATCATCTCCACTGTCTTCAGAGCGTTCAGCTGCAGGTTGTTATTGCTGCACCAGGACGCCAGCTGGGCCACCTCTCTCCTGTAGGCGGACTCGTCGCCGTTGGAGATGAGCCCGATGAGGGTGGTGTCGTCCGCAAACTTGATCAACTTGACAGACTGGTGGCTGGAGGTGCAGGAGTTGGTGTAAAGGGAGAAGAGTAGGGGGGAAAGTACACAGCCCTGGGGTGATCCGGTGCTGATGCTAGTATAGTCTGAGACAGTCTTTCCCAGCCGCACATGCTGCCTCCGGTCCGTCAGGAAGTCGATGATCCACCTGCAGAGGGAGTCAGGCACGTTGAGCAGGGACAGCTTGTCCCGGAGCAGAGCGGGGCGGATGGTGTTGAATGCGGAGCTGAAGTCCACAAACAGGATCCTGGCGTAGGTTCCCGGGGAGTCCAGGTGCTGCAGGATGGAGTGGAGGGCCAGGTTGACTGCATCGTCTACAGACCTGTTGGCTCGGTAGGCAAACTGCAGCGGGTCCAGGAGAGGGGTGGTGATGGACTTGAGGTGGGACAGGACCAGGCCCTGTGAGGTGTAGCCTATATGTAGGCAATCACATGTTAGACTTTAACAAATATAAAAGGGAGTAAATGGCACTAAGATTTATTTGATTGCGTGAATATTAATTACAGAATAACTAAATATTGAAAATGAGTGGGACATCCAATATTGGTGACTGTTTCAGATCCCTTGTTTATTTGCTTGCCAGATCACTTATTTTGTGATCTTTTATCACTTATATTCATAATAGTGTATCTTGCACTTTGGGGAATGGGAGTTGTTCAGTCATCATTAGTTATTTTGGTTTATATTGCTGTTCAGTGATGGAGTTCAGTGTTAATACTGAATTTCTTCTGTGTATCGTCAATAAACTCATGCAGTGCTATAACAGGACACATTTACAAATATTTGAGACCCATTGTAGTGCATCCTTTTATATTTTAGCAATATTTTGTTAAGTTTTTTTTTAAACTGTATTGCTAAGATTGAGGTGGTGCTTATATCATTGCGCTGGGGCGATAATGATCTGAACCTTGAGGGCGTGACTGGCAAAGACTAACAATGTGAGCGCTGTGGCTCTATTGTAAGTGGGGTTTTTTTTATTGATGCAAGATTATTATTTATTATTATTGTTATTACTGTGGCTAAAGGAACACATTTTTGACCCTTTAAACTTTAATCAAAATGCTTTTTTTTTTTTCCCCCCCGCACACACCTCAGACCTGGTGAAAAATTTTATAAAAAAACTGGAAAAAATATGTGCCCCATGCTGAAAATTTTCAGATGTATCCAGCGTATGGTTGATACGTCCTGCATTCACGGCGCAAAGGTTGTAGGGAGGTTATGTGTTCGTTTACACGTTACTTGTCAGTGACTCATAGTTACTCGAAAGTCAAAATGCGTTGAGATTAATGTGTAGCGTACCCAAAAATGATTTCTAACATGTGAGTAACGCTCTTTGAACCTATGTGTAACTTACTAAATGGGTTTCTAACTTGGAGCTATGCTATAATGGGGTATTTGCAGCGTTGGTTCACAGGAAAAACCCGTACAGAGCTCTGCTCAGCTGCTGCCTGCAGCGTCTACACACACACGCACGCACGCACGCGCGCGCGCAGAGAGAGCTAAACACATGTACTTGTTTGTATAGCGGGACCTGTCGGGGATGTGTCTGAGCACTTTCAAGCTACAGGATAACGATCCAAATTGCTGTTTAGCGCCCCCCCCCCCATGTTTTTTTTTTTTTTTTTTTTTTTTTTTTTGTACCTTTGACTGCATCATCAGCTGTCCAGTGCTGTTCTGATAGATATGCCAAAATGTCAGAACACCGGAGGAGGTGGGTCCAATCAGCTGATCGCTCGACGCACAGAGCTCAGCTGTTTTCCATGATAAATCAGACTTTGCTGTTGGCTGTGCCTCCAGGCAAAAGCACGCTCCATGCATTCTTTTTTTTCTTTTCACTTTATTGAAAATAACTTTTTTTTTTTTTTTTTTTAAATCGCCATCAGTTGGCGTGCCTTTGAGCCAGGTCGTGTTGGGCTGCTGCTTCTCCTGGCATGTTCTATGTTGATACACCAGTGTTCTTTGTCAGACCCAGTCCCTGGTGACGCTCCGCCCAGTCTGCTCATGTGCCTCTGTTCTCCACATATGCCGAATTCATACCTGCCAACTACTCCGGTTTTGCCGTAATGGTTACGGTTTTCAAGACCCCATTCCAGGTTACGGCTTTATTAATCAAAATTACGGTTTTTCACTAAAAATTCAGTCAAAAATTTTAAATCGTAAAAAAAACACGAAAGCAATTCCAAACACGAGATCGCTAGGAATCATATCTAAATTTACCTGAAGCGTTTGCTAAGCTAACGCTATCGCTATAGCTAACGCCATAGCTAGTCGTAGCACCTAACACCGATACAAAGAAGCGACTCCGTCCCCGGTGATTGGGGCTCGCCGGAGGAACCAACCGAGGCAACAGTTGGACGGGAGCCGGATCAGAGCTCAACTACAGCGGCGGTGGGCAGCGGGACTCGGTGGAGGAGCTGCCGGTACCCCGGCTGGACAGGAGCTCAATTGCAGCGGCGGTAAGCAGCGGGACTAGCAGTGGAGGGGGCTAGCTGAGGCCCAGCTGGATTCGAGGTCGGTCGGATCGGATACCGGCGACACCAGCAGAGATTGTTTTACTATCAACAGGTCAGTAAAAATGCCACCAAAGAAGGAGGAAATGGAAGAGATCAAAAAATCTCTGAACTAAGTTCAGAGATTTTATCTTCTTGGAACATAAGTCAATATTATACAGTAATAAGTGGCATTCATCTGTTTGTTTTATGTCATTTAAGCACAGTTCTGGTACTTAAAAATCATAAAAACCCAGGAGCTTCGGGGGGCTTCAACAATCAACATGATTGTTGAAGAAATATGAGGTTGTTAGCCACATTTTAACTTGATTTAATGCTAATATTTGTTTGACACTGCGGCCCCTGGACCCCGGCTAGCTACTAGGCTTTTCAGGTTTGAAAGTTGAAGAAATATGAGGTTGTTGGCTACATTCTAACTTGATTTAATGCTAATATTTGTTTGGCAAATATTAGCATTATTATTATTAGCATTAGCATTATGCCCCTGGACCCCTAGCTACTAGGCTTTTCAGGTTTGAAAAGTTGGCAGGTATGCGAATTATCCTTTAGACCTACGCAATCATGGCAACTTTATGGTATAATTTTTTTAAGCATTAAATCTTCAGCATTATCATTTTCTAGTCAAATTTGTCATTTTTCACTTCCTTGTTTTGTCCATTGAACACTGGTGACTGACAGGTCGTGATACTGCATATTGTCCAATCAGCATGGTCATGATGCTGCGTATTATCCAATCAGCACGGAGTTGATCTGAAACCCCGCCCACACTTCCTGAAGCCAAGGCTTGAAGAGACAGAGTGGTTGCTAAACTTTTTTTGATTAAAAATTACATATTTTGACTGAGCGACTCCATACTTGGGGGTGCACACCCTCGTAACCTCAGCAAAACACGTATAAAATCATAGGTCAGTCTGACGAATGGTTCAAGAGATGCATGGAACAGACAGACACACAGAGGTAAACCTTGAACTATAAATGGTCATTGTCAAACTTATTCCACCTACACAGCTCGATCAACCACTACAGCAGTTGGTTGCTCACCTGTCCACGAGAATATCAGCACTTGTAAAGGTGCTGATACAGCCGTGGACAAAATTGTTGGTACTCCTCTGTTAATGAAAGGAAAAACACACAATGGTCACAGAAATAACTTGAATCTGACAAAAGTGGTAATAAATAAAAATTCTATGAAAATTAACCAATGAAAATCAGACAATGCTTTTGAATTGGGGTTCAACAGAATTATTTTAAAAAACAAACTCATGAAACAGGCCTGGACAAAAATGATGGTACCCTCAACTTAATATTTTGTTGCACAACCTTTTGAGGCAATCACTGCAATCAAACGATTTCTGTAACTGTCAGTGAGACTTCTGCACCTCTCAGCAGGTATTTTGGCCCACTCCTCATGAGCAAACTGCTCCAGTTGTCTCAGGTTTGAAGGGTGCCTTCTCCAGACCACATGTTTCAGCTCCTTCCACAGATGTTCAACAGGATTTAGATCAGGCCTCATAGAAGGCCACTTTAGAATAGTCCAATGTTTGGCTCTTATCCATTCTTGAGTGTTTTTAGCTGTGTGTTTTGGGTCATTATCCTGTTGCAAGACCCATGACCTGCGACTGAGACCAAGCTGTCTGACACTGGGCAGCACATTTCTCTTTAGAATACCTTGATACTCTTGAGATTTCATTGCACCCTGCACAGATTCAAGACACCCTATGCCAGATGCAGCAAAGCAGCCCCAGAACATAACAGAACCTCCTCCATGTTTCACAGTAGGGACAGTGTTCTTTTCTTGGTATGCTTCATTTTTGCGTCTGTGAACATAGAGCTGATGTGCCTTGGCAAAAAGTTCCAGTTTTGTCCCGTCTGTCCATAGGACATTCTCCCAGAAGCTTTGTGGCTTGTCAACATGCAGTTTGGCAAATTCCAGTCTGGCTTTTATATGATTTGTTTTCAACAGTGGTGTCCTCCTTGGTCGTCTCCCATGAAGTCCACTTTGGCTCAAGCAACGATGGATGGTGCGATCTGACACTGGTGTACCTTGACCTTGGAGTTCACCATGAATGTGTTTAGAGGTTGTTCTGGGCTCTTTTGCTACCATTCGTATTATCAGTCTCTTCCATTTTTCATCAAGTTTCCTCCTGCGGTGCACGTCCAGGGAGGTTGGCTACAGTCCCGTGGATCTTAAATTTCTGAATAATATGTGCAACTGTAGTCACAGGAACATCAAGCTGCTGGAGATGGTCTTATAGCCTTTACCTTTAACATGCTTGTCTATAATTTTCTTTCTGATCTCCTGAGACAACTGTCTCCTTTGCTTCCTCTGGTCCATGTTTAGCATGGTACACACCATGTCACCAAACAGCACAGTGACTATTTGTCACCCTTTAAATCTGCCGACTTACTGATTACAAGTTTGTAGACACCTGTGATTCACATCTTGGTTGAACATGACCCTATGGTCACATTATTTTCAATCTCTTCTAGGGGTACCATCATTTTTGTCGAGGCCTGTTTCATGAGTTTTTTAAAAATAATTCTGTTGAACCACAATTCAAAAGCATTGTCTGATTTTCATTGGTTAATTTTCATAGAATTTTTATTTATTACCATTTTTGTCAGATTCAAGTTATTTCTGTGATCATCGTGGGTTTTTCTTTCATTAACAGAGGGGTACCAACAATTTGTCCACGTGTGTATGTCAGGGATGGCAATTTTCCGCCGATCCGCGGATTTCCGCCGATTTATTTTCAAATTGATCATTTCTGAGAATCGTCTAAATCCGTTGAGAAAATTTTAGGGGGGGTAAGGTACCTTATTGTTACCGATTTTAGCGAAAATCAACACGATTACATAAGCGCTCGGCGCTTCCCCGGGTCAAGTCTCCCGTGATAATCCAGATGTTTTGTACTCAAGCTACTGCTGTATTGTAAACGGCCCTGCGATTGGATAGTTGCAAACGATTGGACCAATCAAATGGCTCGTTGTATGCTTTGTCAAAATTCATGCGGCGTGTTCGTGTTGGAATTCTGAGCTTTCGGTATCGTTTTTCAGTGGAATTATGAGATTTTTATTGAAGGATCAGGAGTCATCAGTGCTAGAAATAGACAAGTGTCAAAAATAAGTTCCGATGGAATTGGCTTGAGAGAAAAGTGACGGTAAAGGTGAAAATTGGCTCAAAGTTCGACGAGGTAACAGAAACACTCGGACAATTTCTGAAGAAACCAAACGTGGCCGGAAAAGCTTTTTGTGTGTATTGTAAAGACTTGATTAACTGTGGATTGCGTGGATGTGTGGCGCTGTCAGACCACGCATCAAAAGTGAAGAAGCATGCCGACTACCTTAGAAGTGACTTGGTGACCAGTGTAAATAGTGTAATAAACTCTTATAGAACTGTTAAATATGTTGGACTAAAGACAGTGAGACAACATTGAAGAAAAAGTAAGTTAATTTTTCATTAAATTTAATGATTTATCTAAGTCTAGTATTTCATTTTTATTTTTTTTTATCATTTTTTCAATCAACCAAATTAGATTACAGCTGAAATCAGAATTTCCTGTTGCCATCCCTGGTATGTGTACACATGGTTGCTTGCCACATACACTTGCTGATGACTTTACTGCCCCTTATAAACAGGGTTAGAGGTGATCCTGGGTAATGATCCCATTTCAGATCTCCTAATATATAATCTGTTTTGTTATTTTGACTTTGATTTCAAATTATAACAATTAACTGTACCACTCCCACCTTTAAATGTTCAGAGCATGTGTCTGTTTCTTTTCACTAGGCCCAGGTTAAAAAACATAGACAGGAGTAGCGCCCAACATCTGGAGGTCACCGTTGGAGACTTGACTGTAACAATCACAGACTTTAAGGAGAAAGCCAAACCCACCACCACTTCAGCAAGTGCTGCCTCAGCAGACCAACACAGTCAAAGTGGCTCAAGTTCTGATAACACGGAGCGGGGCATCTCCCGAAGCTCTTCGCCACACGGGGAAGGCTCATTGGTTAATGGAGAGACTCGCTAACTTTCACACTCCCAGTCAGTACAACCCTTCTTCTGCACTCAGCGGACTCTACCAGAGATTAAATTTCAACATGTACATTGTTTTAATGATTCTTCAAATGCCAATATATTATTTTCTTCCTTTTAGAATTTTCCCCCCACTGACTTCCCATAATGTTGAAGATCAGGATATGTTCTTTATATTCAACTACAAAGTAACTGCTGCAGCAAAACCTGTCACAATGAACTGAAATGTGGAATGGTAGCATTAAATACTGGATATCAGTGGAACTGTGCCACATGATGTGGTAACTGGTGTTTTAGCACCTCAGTGTTACATCAGAAGCACATTTAGCTGATTGCTGCGGCACAGATAATGATGCATTATGGAAGAAATGTGAAGAAATCATCTCAGAAATTGTAGTTTATTCTTGAATTTTATTTTACTTTTTTTCTGTTATTTGTAAGTAATAACACTGTTGGTACTGGCCTTAACCAGCTCTTTTTTTAAGCCATTGGATGCAATAATTGTTTACCGTATAATGTAATGAGTTGAGTATACGTATCAGCATTCTTCGTGGTAGACTTGAGCATGACCCTTATCTACAATTGGTTTCTATTGTAAAATGATGTCAAATAAACTACTTGTAGATTCTTGAATGTGTTACTTTTATTATGTTTCTAACTGGAAATGATATCGCTTCATGTAGCAGCTTCATTTCTATACATAAATGCAGATTTGAATGAAATGGTTGCACATTTCCACCTGCACCCTTCCACTTTTATCTTCCTTCATTTGGGTAAGTACTGCAAGTACTTGTATGTATATTTTATACACATTAATGAATGCATAAAGCCATTGGTTCTGCGCCAGTCATAGCTGGAATTGCACTTAGAGATGCAGACACACCACTCCTTTGCGTTCTCTAGCAACAGCTTTGAGTACCTCACCATATTGCTTTCTTTTCATTAATAAGATATGACCAGACATTTCAAGGTTGTGCATCAGTATTTACATACAGCTAGCACGCTGTATGTTCATGTTGACTTCTAAACTTGATCCAGTAGTGATGAGATTTTTGTATGTTTCCTGGCAAACCACACACTCTGTTCTTTCAGGTGTAGATATCAGGCTTGTGTTAAGGTCTTCTCAGAAGCAGCAATTGTTTTCTTTCTCTGGGGGTTTTTCTCTTCCCCTCCCCTCCCCACTCCCTCACCCCCCACCTTTCTGACCACATCCCTTCAGTTCACTCCACCATTCCAAGTCCAGCACAAGTAAGACAATTTAAATAAAGTATTAGTTACTATACAGCGAGAGCAGTGTACCATTTACAGTGGGGGAAAATGAGTATTGAACACATGAACATTTTTCTCATTAAACAAATTTCTGATGGAGCCATTGACCTGAGATTTTCACCAGAAATCGGTAACAACCCAAGTAATCCATACATACAAAGAAATCAAGGCAACTGTATTCACAAAACAAGTTATATTTAATGAAGTGGAATAACACAAGGAATAAGTACTGAACACGTGAAGAAAAGAGATGCAAAAAGGCATAGAAAGCCAAGAAACCAGCTGAAATCCATTACAATTTAGGAAGCCCTCCCATCCCCCATCAGTGCAAATTAATTTCAGCTGGTTAAGTCCTGACTTGATAGCCTTTAAAAAGGTCTGTGAATATCAGACTGCCACATCACAAAGAACTCATGATGGGTAGAAGTAAAGAGCTTTCACTGCACCTTTGCAACCTTACTGTTGCAAAACATAATGATGGCACTGGTTACAGGTGCATTTCTAAACTGCTGAATGTTCTAGTGAGCACTGTTGGAGACATCTTTCGGAAGAGGAAAGAACATTGTTTTACCCATAAACCAGCTACACCCAGGAGCTCCCCACAAGATTTCCGACAGAGGAGTCAAAAGAATTATCCGAAGAGTTATCCGAGAGCCAAAGCCCACTCATGGAGAGCTCCAGAAAGACCTGGAGTTTAGCAGGTACTTCTGTTTCAAAGAAAACAAAAAGTAATGCACTCAACCGACATGGGCCCTATTGTTAAGTCCGGAATAACATGAGACCAGAGCCATATTCCAACTGAACACTGAATTGGCTTTTATTATAGAAACAACTCAATATATTCTCTAACCGTAGCCTGCCTGCCTGATGTCATCACCCTCAACCCCCTCGGCCAGGCTACGGCAAACCCCAAGAGTCAAATCCCCACACAACCCCCCCCCCCCCCGAACATAAATAACAAACGTGTTGTTTTTTTTTTCAACTGAACAGCGGCAACTCAGCCAACCCAAATGGCTGTCTGGGTAGACTGCCAGAATGCCTCCCCCCGTGTTGGCGTGGATTATTCTGCTGCTCATCCCCAACACGCATTAGCTAATGCTCTCTTTAACACAGTCTTCCAGGTACCTGGGCCTCTGACGCGTTCTAGCCGGGTGTCCCCTAGGAGGGGACCCTGCTCCAGGCACCATTGGCCACACCTGCGCGTCCTTACCACCTCAGTCCAATAAGTTCCAACCCACACCAGTCCTTTTCGCCATTGCTTCTGGACTCTGGTAAGGCAGAGACCTCCTGAGCCGACTGGAGTGCCACCGTGACCTGTCCAAAAGCTCAAACGTGTCCTGGCCCTGTCGCCTCATGATCTGTAGGGGCCCTATCCAGAAAAGTTGCAGCTTATGCGTGCAGTTACGATGTTTGATTCAAACTCGATCCGACACTTCCAATCCATGAGCTCTCACCCTGCACTTCCTGTCGAACCGTCGCTTCATCTTTCGCTGTTGATCAGTGACCCAGTCCCATAGAGAATCCGTACTCCCTGGAGAAGAGGTCGTGGGTGGTCTCAGTCGGTCCAAATGCAGATGGAGTCCACGCCCCAGCATGACTTTCGCTGGGGAGCACCCTGTCGTAGCATGGGCCGTTGCCCTGTCGTGAAGGAGTGTGCTCTGGAGAGTGTCTGGAAACGTGAAAGCCGTCTGCCAAGTGGGATCTCAGTCCGTTTTTCAGTCTTGTTAAACCCCTTAACGACTCCATTGGCTTGGGGGTGATAGAACGCGGTTTTGATGTGTTCCATGCCCCTAGTTCCCAAAAACTCCTCAAACTCCCCAGAGGTGAACTGTGGGCCATTGTCTGTAGTGATTGCATTTGGGACCCCCCATCTGGCGAACAGTGACAAGAGGAAGCCTGTGACCACATCCGTCGTGACTGAATTAGTGGGCAACACCTCCGGCCATTTGGAAAACAGATTGTAGACCACAAGCAAAAACCAGCTGTTTGGGGGATGCTGTATGCAGTTCACCATCGATGTCTAATTGGATGTGCTTCCAAGGGCTCTCCAGGTACAGTAATGGTCACAGGGTGGTGGTGGTGGGTGGGGTCCGCCGGTCTTCCCGCTCTCCAAGCACGGGACACAGTTCTTTACCATAGTTTCAATGTTCTTATCAATACCAGGCATCTAAACTGAGTCCCTGCAACGCTGCTTCACCCTGACCATGCCCAGGTGACCCTCGTGGAGCATCACCAGAACTCGTGATCTCAGAGACGCCGGGATTAACATGCAGTGTCCCCTTGCCACACACATCATTTCAACAGCTCAGTTCGTCTCTAAAGCGGTGGAAAGGCGCCAGCTCGCCCTGCACTTTCGCGGGCCAACCCTCCCTGATGACCAAGCACAGTTGTGACAATATGGGGTCCTGTTCCAATTCTGTGCGGAGCTCTTGGAGGGGACACTATGTCCCGGAGGGGTCCATGCAGTATGTTGACCAGATCCGCCTCCGTGGGGTCGTCAAGGTCGTCGTCTGGTTGCGCGGTGTTGGTCGTGGCATGGGACAGGAGGTCCGCCACTACGTCCTCTTTTCCAGGGGTGAACTGAGTAGTAAAGTTGTAGGCCCTCAGCCACTCTGTCCACCTGTGGATCCGCAGGGGTCTGTGTCCCAAGCCCAACGTCTCCAGTAGTGTTGTCAGCACCCGGTGGTCCGTCCATAGGGTGAAGTGATGCCCGTAGAGATAGATGTGTCACCGTTCACACGCCCAGATGCAGGCCAGTGCCTCCCTCTCAACCACGGTATATTTCTGTTCAGCTGCTGAGAGAGACCTCAATGTGAATGCCGCTGGGCATTCAGTACCATCCTGTACCTGAGACATAACCGCCCCCACCACCGAGCCAAATGCGTCACAGGTCACAAAAGTCGTCTGTTTTGGATCAAAGTGGGCCAACACTGGAGGGAAGGTAAGTTGAGACTTCAGGTTAGTGACCGCTGCTGAACAGGCTGGAGTCCACTTCCACAGTGCATCCTGTTTCAGAAGGGCCCGGAGTGGTTCGATTGTCTCCCGAGTAATGGGGAATAAAACGTTCGTAAAAGTTCACCATGCCCAAGAACGAGGAAATCTGTGCGAGTGTCGTTGGATCTCGAAGGCGCAGGACCGCCTCCACATTCGAATGTAGGGGCCTCAGACCCTCTGCTGCCGGCCAGAATCCCACAAACTTGATGGAGTCCGCCGCAAAAATGCACTTTTCCCCATTCAAGGTGACTCCGTGCTCCTGTAGCACTGTCATCACCCGTCCCAAATGACCATCATGTTCCTTTTGCGATGTGCCGTGCACTACGATGTCATCCAGGTAGGCCACCACACCCTTGAGGCCGGCCAGAATCATGGACATGATCTTTTGAAAACAGCTGGGTGCTGAGCTCAGACCAAAAGGCATGCGGGTGTGTACCTGAAAGCGCCATGTGGGTCACAAACGCTGTCAGGTTCCTGCTGGCTGGGTGACAGCTGCAGGTAACCCTGGCGAAGACCCAGCTTTGTGAACACCTTTGAGCCGCTGAATGTTAATGTGAGTTCCTCCATCGTGGGAAGTGGGTACTTGTCTAGAACAATCACCTTATTCACCATTCTAAGGTTGATACATGGCCGGATGCCACCCATCTTTTTCCTGGCCACCACGATGTTTGATATCCAGGGTGAAGCGTCCACCCTCGATGATGCCAGCTTCAAGCAGTTTGTTCAGTTCCACCATGACATCGTTCCGCAGAGCGAGGGGGAGCCGCCGTAATGCTTGAATTTTTGGTGTTACGCTTGGATTGATGAGCGGGCGGTCGTAGAACGCCTTGATGCATCTAAGGCCCCTGAACAACGCCGGCCGGCGAACATGCCATTCAGGGAACACTGTCAGTACCGTTGCGCCCTCTGGGTCTGTGATGGAGAATCCCACTTCACCCAGCAGATCGATTTTCAGTAAATCAGCCCCCTGGCACAAAACCTGAAAGGTGAACGCGGGAACAATCTTTAACCCATATTTCTCCAAGAAGCAGACCGTGCCCGCCATTTCAATTTCGGCGTGACCGTACCCAAACATTTTCACCGCCCCCGCATTGATGTTTTTTTTTTTTTTTTTTCAGGAAAAGGCTTTTCAAAGTAGCCATACTTAGTATGGACTTACCGGCTCCTGAGTCGACCATAAGTGGCGCATCAACTCCATCAAGCTGTAGGACATACCACTTTAATGGTCCCTTCTTTGTGTCCGCTACACACACCCGTGTCATGCCCTCGTGCTCCGCCGCTGATGGTTTAGTAGCGATAGTGCAGGCCCTGTCTCGTGCCACAGTCCACCATCTTTTGGGGGTCCGCCCCAAAGAGTTAGCCACGTTGCTAACGGCCAGGCTTGGAGGGAAAACTTGAGTAGCTACTCTCTCATTAGCCAGCACCGGCAGGCCCAGCAGGACGGTGGACTCAATCTGCGTAACCAGTTCAACCACCTTCTCTACTGTGAGAACATCCGTAGCCAGCTTCAACTTGTTCTTTAGCCACACGTTGTTCGTACCGTGGACTAGCTTGTCTCAAACTAGCTCCTCCTCGATAGGCCCGAAGGTGCACTCTCTTGCTAAACTATGGAGTTCCATAATGAAGGATTGAGTGGTCTCACCAGCTCACTGTCGGTGGTCATAGAATTCATATCTTCGCGCCGTGATGTTGGAATGATCTCTGAAGACATCGTCCATTAAGTCCAAACCTTCCTTCAATGAGCCACTGCCACACAGCCCAAAAAATATTCGTTGGCCCTCCTCACCAAGGCAGTGAACGAGTAGACTCCTCCGTCTCTCTTCATCGGCGCCGCTCAGACCAGCCACGGCCACATACACTTCGAATGTCTCCCGTCAGCGGCCCCATGGTATAGCTGGCATACCCAGACTGTAAAAATTGAGGTGGTTGTCTAATACACGCTCCCATAGTTAATCCTTGTCACCAAATGTTATGTCGGAATAACATGAAACCGGAGCCGTGTTCAACTGAACACTGAACTGGCTTTTATTATAGAAACAATATATTCTCCAACCGTAGCCCGCCTGATATCATCACCCCCAACCCCCTCAGCCAGGCTACGGCAATCCCCAAGAGCCAAATCCCCACACACTATGCCCACTCACCTCACAACACTCCATTGCTGAAGGAAAAGCATGCTGAAGCTCATTTAAAGTTTGCTGCACAACATTTGGGCAAGCCAGTAAAATACTGGGAGAATATAGTCTGGCCAGATAAGACCAAAACTGAACTTTTTGGATGCTACAACACACAGCATGTTTGGAGGAGAAATGGCACTGCACATCAGCCCAAAAACAACATACTGTGGCATATTGGAAATGCCACAACATGCGCCACGGACGTGGGGACGCATGCACAAGATGGCGTCATCACGCCATGACTATAAAGGAGAACTAAAGGCGGGAGTCAGCCTCTTTGGCTCTCTGCCTCTAGCCAACACACCGGCCTGTACTAAACCTCAGTTAGCATACCGACTATATACTGTAACACGTGCTATTCACAGTGTTGTTTCATAAAACCATCGCTCAGTACAGCCACTGCCTTCACTGTCCTGATTTCCAGACACAACAATGGCGACGAGGAGAAAAATTGGTCTTCCGGAGGAAAATTCAAGATTTTTCCTGGAGATGGAAGCGTGCCTGTTGCCCCGGTCGGAGAGTGACGTGGCTGGATGAACTGGGCTCCACTGTCTGGCGAGCAGGTGCAGGTTTGGGCAACTAGAGGAGGAAATGGTGCGGGACCAGCTAGCAGAGAATCAGAATCAGAATCAGGTTTATTGCCATTGTTCATGTAGTACACAAACTAGGAATTTGTCTCGGTACAGTGCTGCAACATTAAACATGATAAGATAAGAGAAATAAACTATACATGTAATAAAGTGTAGGATAAGATTAAGTGATACTGGTCAACAGTTAAAATATATATTAGCCAGCAGCAGATACTGTGGAGAACTATATAGTGCAGTCGGTAATGCAGGAAGAAAACAGTGATGATTAACATGAGTCTGGTTGAGCTGCTGTACATGGTGCACGAGAGTCACTTAGTGTTCAGCAGTCTAATGGCAGAGGGGAAGAAGCTGTTCATGTGACGGGAGGTTTTAGTCTGGATGGACCGAAGTCTTCTACCAGAGGGGAGGGGGGCAAACAGTACGTGACCAGGGTGTGAGGGATCGGCTATGATCCGGCCAGCACGCCTCCGGGTCCTGGAGATGTACAGATCCTGGAGAGATGGGAGCTTGCAGCCGATCACCTTCTCAGCAGTGCGCACGACGCGCTGCAGCCTTAGTCTGTCATAGCAGAGTATAGCAGAGTATACCAGCATCCCGCAGCTTCGGGCAAAGCTAATCAGGGTGCCTGACGACTTACTGCTGGCAAAGATGGTGGAGTTGGCATTCCAGTTGGAGGCCGCCGACAAGTTAACATCACAACTAGGTGAGCCACAACAACAAATCCCACTAGCTCATGCAGTTACCCCAGTAGAAGTACCCATTAACACCGCAACTCGCTTGGAGGTTGCCGAGGTGAACGTTACGGGGCAACAGAACATCATGGGACACCATTCATGCAGCAACTGTGGCTCCCCAATGCACCAAGAGTGAGCGTGATCCTGCCTGGCAAGGGGGCAGCGATGCAGACGGTGTGGCAAGCTGAATCACTTCGCCAAGGTGTGCCGATCGTTACGACGGCTGTATGGCTACGGGCACACATGCATCAGCTTAGTAGGGACCGTATTGCTGGCGGTTTGCCATGGGTCAAGAGTTCTCCCGGTGTTCGGTTTCCAGGTGACTACACACGGGGATAATATCCTGACATGTGACCTTCTTTATGAACTGGGTTTTACCATCTGCAACAACCTTGGGCTCTGTGGGAACGCTGATGTTGGGAGCACAACACACCCGGACGGGGATACAGCCACTCTGAGTGTGACACCACAGGGAGAGGACAGCAAGGAAAAGGGGCAGAATCCGGACTTGTCTTGTATCCGCGCCTGGCATCACCAGCAAGGAGCCGCTGCAGTGCTGTGGGATAGAGAGTTCGTGGCCGAACAGGATCCAGCGGGATAACGCCAACCGGGGACACGTCCTGCTGCCAACATGAGAGCCACACCACCATAGCAGCAACCAGCATCAGGGACGGGAGAGTAGCAGTGGGACCACATGAAGTCGATTAGGTCTGGATTCACGGTGCTCGATTGGGTTCGGGTCCACCGATCCGAGTGCCCAGACGGTCTACAGATGCTCCTGTCCCCGCTGATGCAGATCGTCATGCGATTAGGGCCAGTCACTTTCTGGATGACTGATGATTTGAGATGGCGCCCAGGTGCGCCGCAATCAGCACCTCCAGGGCCGCGCCTACCACGGGCTCGCCTGAGGCCCCTGAGGTTGAACTGTAAAATGACACTATCCATCCATCTTCTGCTTAATCCTTTTCGGGTCGCGGGGGGGGGGGGGGCGACTGGAGCCTATCCCAGCATCTTTGGGCGAGAGGCAGGGTACACCCTGGACAGATCGCCAGTCCATCGCAGGGCCAACACAGAGAGACAGACAACCATTCACTCTCACAGTCATACTTAAGGACAATTTAGAATCCCCAGTTTGATGCCAATTAACCTAACTTGCATGTTTTTGGCATGTGGGAGGAAACTGGAGAAATCCTGGAGTAAACCCACACAGACACGGGGGGGGGGGGGGACATGCAAACTCCTCACAGATCACTGTTGGTCGGGGGCTGGGATCGAACCCAGGATCCCCCAGCCAAGGGTGAGTTGCTGGGCTGCCGCAGTGCTAACCATTCCACCACCGCGCCCCCCAAAATGACACTATGTTTTTGAAATATTTAAACGGAGCATGGTTGATTCTTAAGTGGCAGAATAATCCACTCAGCCATGTAGGGATTTGTTGGCAGTCTACCCGGTTACCCAGGTTCAAAATAATGGTTATGGTGTATGGAACCTTAAGTGATTTATGGTTTTGGGTCTTAGAAGCTAAGTTGTGCTTTAACATTAAGTAAATATGTGTGCCTCAAACATTGGCTAAACAGTGTGCAGTATTGTGCTTTACCACGCATCTATGGGCCACACAGTAATAACAACTGCTGATAGCCAGGCCACATTTGTATGTTAGCTAGCTCCGTGCTGCTTTACATTATGTGGGTCTGGTTGTGTATGTGCTGTGCTAGCTGTAGGCCACTACAATGCCCAGCTAAGGTTAAGCCAACACCGTGTAAGTTCTGTTTTTCCGAGGGGGAGGATAAATGTGGCATATTGGAAATGCCACAACATGCACCATGGATGTGGGGACGCATGCACAAGATGACGTCATCACGCTGTGACTATAAAGGAGGACTAACGGCAGGAGTCGACCTCTTTGGCCTCTAGCCAACACACCAGCCTGTACTAAACCCCAGTTAGCATACTGGCTATATACTGTAACACGTGCTGTCCACAGTGTTGTTTCAATAAACAATAGTTCAGTACAGCCACTGCCTCCACTGTCTTGATTTCCAGACACAATACATGCTAACAGTAAAGTTTGAAGGTGGGAACATCGTGGTGTGGGGGTGTTTTCAGCACATGGTACAGGCAGACTTCATATAATTGAAGGAAAGATGAATGGACAAATGTACAGCAACATCCCCAATAAGAACCTGTTGCCATGTGCCAAGATGCTGAAGATAAAATGAGGGTGGACATTTCAGCAAGACAATGATCCCAAACACACAGCCAAGGAAACTCAACTTGCTCCAGAGAAGGAAAATAAAGCTGTCTCAGTCACCTGACCTGAATCCAGTTGAAAATCTATGGAACGAACTGAAGATCAGAGTTCATAGAAGACACCCACGGAACCTTCAAGATCTGAAGACAGTTTGTGTGGAAGAATGGGCTAAAATCACTCCTGAACAATGCTTGCACCTAGTTTCTCCATACAGGAGGTGTATGGAAGCTGTTATTACCAACAAAGGCTTTTCTACTAAATATTAAATGAATTTCACCAAGTGTGTTCAATACTTATTCCCTGTGTCATTCCACTTTATTAAATAGAACTTGTTTATATCTGGTGAAAATCTCAGGTCAATGGCTCCATCAGAAATATGTTTGAGAAAAATGTTGAAGTGTTCAATACTTATTTTCCCCGCAAAGTAAAACTGTTTGGCACAATAAGGCAAGCAGATATGTGTTCCGATTTCCAAACTGCTTCACAGGACAAGGGAAAAAAAAATAGCTTAATTTATTCTCAGTTTGGAGTACAGATGATGATATGACCTGTGCCTTTGACCTTGAGGGTCACAAAGTCATCTTGTGGGTGCGAGTCCCTAGGTCAACCTGTGTGCAAAGTTTGGTAACCTTAGCTTCATTTCTGGAACAGACAGAAGTGCCCTCTACATACTCCTTCAACATGGGTAGTAATATTTTGCCTTGTGATTTTGGCATTATGATGCCTCTGTGAAAACGGAGGCATTGTATACGCGGGGTTAATCATCTCAGACTGGATGCAGAGGGTAAACAGATGAGGACAATAGTTATTGAGATAGGAGAGATTATGGTGATGGAGCAGGAAAGAGAGCTGGGGGACAGTGGGGGAGAAGGGTTGAATGTATTGTGATGCGAGATGTCATGCAGATGTGAGATGGGTGGAGGATATACAATGGGGCAAAAAAGCATTTAGTCAGCCACCAATTGTGCAAGTTCTCCCACTTAAAAGATGAGAGAGGTCTCCAATTTTCATCATGGGTATACCTCAACTATGAGAGACAAAATGAGGAAAAAAAAAATCCAGAAAATCACATTGTCTGATTTTTAAAGAATTTATTTGCAAATTATGGTGGAAAATAAGTATTTGGTCACCTACAAACAAGCAAGATTTCTGGCTCTCACAGACCTGTAACTTCTTCTTTAAGAGGCTCCTCTGTCCTCCACTCGTTACCTGTATTAATGGCACCTGTTTGAACTCATTATCAGTATAAATTTGCGGGGCGGCAGTGGCTCAGGAGGTAGAGCAGGTCGTCTAATAACCCAATGGTTGGCAGTTCGAATCCCGCTCTCCCCAGATATCCTGCTGTTGTGTCCCTGGGCAAGACACTTCACCCGCATTGCCTCCAGTGCCCATAACACTGGGTATGAATGTGTATAAATGTATAAAAATGATAAAAATGTTTGGTGGTGGCCAGAAAGGCTGTTGGCGCAGATTGGCTCCCCCGTTTCCGTCAGCCTGCCCCAGGGCAGCTGTGGCTGCAGAAGTAGCTTGCCACTACCACTGTCTGTCTGGAGTGAATGAATAATGTACCTATTTGTAAAGCGTCTTTGAGTATACTGTATATGATAAAGCGCTATATAAAATCGATGCATTATGGGCTAGGGGTTGCATTATTAGGGGCTGCACGGTGGCGCAGTGGTTTAGCACTGTGGCAGCACAGTTTTACCCTCGGGCCGGGGGGCCGCGGGGATCATGAGATCGTGGGTTCGATCCCAGCCCCCGACCAACAGTGAGCTGTGTGGAGTTTGCATGTTCTCCCCGTGTTGCGCGGGTTTACTCCGGGATTTCTCCGGTTTCCTCCCGCACACCAAAAAAAAACAAAAAACATGTAGGTTTAGGGCGCTCGCGCACGCAGCGACCAGCAGCCGGTGGCTTGTCACCAGACTGCAAACCAAGTCTACCTACGGGTACAAATAAGTAACAAAAAAAAAAAAAAAAAAAAAAAAAAATTATTATTATTATAAAAGACACCTGTCCACAACCTCAAACAGTCAGACTCTCGATCTCACACAACACAACACACTGCCATCTACAGAAGTTCTCTGATGACTCTGCGATCGTTGGCCTCATCTCCAATGGAGATGAAGCTGAGTACAGAGGGCTTATCCAGGACTTCGTGGACTGGTGCCATCGGAACTGCCTCCAGATCAACGCGAGGAAAACTAAGGAGCTGGTGGTGGACTGCCGCAGGCATGGGCAGCCCCTCACAGTACCAGTAAATATACAGGGAACAGACATCGAGATGGTGACATCCTATAAGTACCTGGGTGTTCATCTGAACAATAAACTAGACTGGTCACACAATACTGATGCACTCTACAAGAAGGGACAGCGCAGGCTGTTCCTGCTGAGGAGACTCAGGTCTTTTGGTGTACAAGGGGCGCTGCTGAAGTCATTCTATGACACGGTGGTGGCATCAGCCATCACTTTTGGAGTGGTCTGCTGGGGCAGTGGCATTACTGCAGCCGATAGGAAGAGACTGAACAAACTGATTAAGAAAGCTAGCTCTGTCCTGGGGCAGCGCCTTGATCCGATGGAGGAGATAGGAGAGAGAAGGACGGTGGCTAAACTGTCATCTCTGCTGGAGTCCGAGTTCCACCCTATGCAGGACATACTGAATGCACTGAGGAGCTCATTTAGCAGCAGACTACATCATCCCAGGTGCACAACCGAGAGGTTTCGTAGGTCCTTCCTACCAACGGCTGTCAGACTGTACAACCTAAGCAGGGCTGCTCGCAGAGATAGCAAAAAGACGTAACAAACTAATAGTTTTTTGAATGCAAAAGATGCAATAGACTTACACAATGGTCCCCTCCGGCATACAACTAGGAACATACCGGTCGCTATGGAGGGTGAGAATATGTATGGGCACATAATCATACCATGTAGGATAACTAAGTAGACGGTTATGCTGTTTCATTCCATCTAGCAACAATGCTCTGCACTTTTTCCTTTTTTTTTTTTTTTTTTTTTCCTTTGAAAGACAAAAGTAAAATAGAAAGATGTCTTTACCTTCTTTACATGTTTCAACTGCACTGCAGCCTTCATCAGAAGAGTCAGCTGATTGCTGCCAGGTGACATTTATCAGCTGATTTTCGTAGGCGGGGCCAGCTCAGCAGATCTGTCAGATCCACCGAGCCGGCCCCGCCTCCCGCCGTCAGATGGTCTCTGGAGAATGTGGTCCCAGGTGTGAGAAAGCATAAAGGCCCCCTCATCTCGGTTCATGGTGTCTTTTCCCCGCTTTCTGATCTCTATTGCCTCCTTGATCCAACGTTTGTGTCTGTTGCTCTCCGATCCAATAATTTTTGTGTTGTCCCAGTCCATGATGTGATTATTTCTTTTGCAGTGGTCCGATATAGCTGATTTTAATGTTTCTTGTTCTGCTTTTTCTTTTTGTGATCTTGTGAGTCGTCCTTGCGTTTCCTTCTCACATTCCTTTTGGTGTTCTTTTTTTCTTGTGGTGAATAATCTTCCGGTTTCTCCAATGTAGGTTTTGTTACATGATCTGCATGATATTTCATATAATACATTGCATTTATTGTCTTGTTCTATTCTGTCCTTGGGGTGTACTAATAACTGTCTTAATTTTTTGTGTGGTTTGACTGCTGTGTTTATTTTGTATTTTTTCATGATCCTTTGAATTGGTTCCGTGATCCCTCGTATGTATGGTATAGTTATGGTTTCCTTGTTTTTGATTTCAGCTTTTGTTCTGTGTCTTGTGTCCTGTTTATTTTCTTTGTTTTTGACTTGCTGTTTCCCTTTGTTTATGGCCCATACTGGATATTGGCAGCGTATAAGTGCATGTTTTATGTGTTTTTTCCTCTTCCTGTCTGTCTTCTTGTTCCGTGATGATGGTGGCTCGTTCATATAATGTCCTGACGACTGATAGCTTGTGTGCTGTGGGGTGTTCCGATGTCCAAAGTAGGTATTGATCTGTGTGGGTTGGTTTCCTGTAGACTGTGATTTTTATGCTGCCATCCTCGTTGTGGTGGATTTTCATGTCCAGAAAGGCTATGGTGCCATTTTCCTCCTCTTCGTGTGTGAATTTTATGTTCCCCGTACTGTCTGTACTGTTCAGATGGTCAGTGAGTTCTTGTGTATGTCCTTTCCTTATTTTTTCCAGAATGTCATCTACGTATCTCTTCCAAAGGGTGGGTTTGCATATTGTGGGTGCTGTGTTGATGGCTTTATTTTCCAGATCCTCCATAAAAAAACTGCTCATGATGGCTGATAGTGGGTCTCCCATTGCAAATCCTTCTTTTTGTTTGTAGATTTTTCCTCTGAATTGAAAATAAGTGGATTTTGCAACAAACTGTAGTAATTTGGATATGTCATGGACTGTGAGGTTGGTGCGTCTTTTTAGGGTACTGTCCTTGTTGAGGCGTTCTTGCACTATATGTAGTGTGACGTCAATAGGAGTCTTTGTGAATAAAGAGATGACGTCATGTGAGATGAGGATCTCGTCTGATTCTATTTTTATGTCTTTGAGTTCTTGTGCCAGCTCTTTTGAATTTTTACAGTGAAAGTCTGATAGTCCAAGGAGGGGTTTGATGATTTCAGCTAGGGCTTTTGATAAGTTGTATGTGACTGATCCAATGCTGTCTATTATTGGCCGCAGTGGGATATCCTTTTTATGTATTTTCGGTGTTCCATAAATCCGAGGGGTGATGCTGGCTGTGGGGATCAGGTGATCATATGCGTCCTTTGTGATTTTATTGCTTTCTAATAGAGGTTTTAGAAGGGCTTTGAGCATTTTTTTCTTTTCTTCTGTCGGGTTTGTTTTAATGATTTCGTATGTGTTACTGTCTGCCAACATGGTTTCCATCTGTTTTTCGTATGTTTCCGTGTCCAAAATTACTGTTGTTCTGCCTTTATCTGCTGGGAGTATTGTGATCGTTTTATCTGTCTTGAGTGAGTTTAATGCTTTTTCTTCTTTTCTTGTAACGTTGCTTTGTGGTAATTTGGCCGTTTTGAGGATTCCTGCGACTGCGTTCCGGAGTGCTGCTTTTTCTCCTTGGTCCTGGATTTTTTCACATGCCAGTTCTGTTGCGAGGATGTATTCTTCATGGGGGATTCTGGCTGGTGTGATGGCGAAGTTCAGTCCTCTGTTCAGCACTGTTTTCTCCGTGTCCGTGAGTGTGCGTTGTGATAGGTTTTTGACCCACTTATCGTTCTTTTCCGTGTGTGTTTGTCTTCGTCCGTTCTTTCTTTCTGTGAGTTTTTTTAATTTTTTCAATTGGCGGTTTTTCGTTGTGATGAATTCTTGTTCGTGTGCGTGTTTCAGTTGTGCTTTTATCTGCTCCTGCGTTTTCTGGTCCGTCGGGTAGCGTTGCTTAAACATGTCCGTTTCCTCTTTGATTTGGTTGTTTATTTTGTCTACTTTATTTGCCGTTATTCTTATACGTTCTTTTATAAGGTCTTTCCGTGCTTTGTTGATGATTTTTTCTGCGTTCTTGGTCGGGATTGGATTTCTTATATTGAGGCTTTGGGGTGTGACCTCCTCATCTCTGCAACGGAGGTTGAATCGTAGGTGGTTTCTGAAGCGTGCCCGTGTTTTCTCCAATTTCTCCAGCCGGCGGAAGTCTTTAATGCAGACTTGTCCATAACTTCCACGTAATACGTCAAACAGGTTCATTTTGTCTTCTTTCAATTATTTTTCCTTTTTTTTTTTTCCTTTGAAAGACAAAAGTAAAATAGAAAGATGTCTTTACCTTCTTTACATGTTTCAACTGCACTGCAGCCTTCATCAGAAGAGTCAGCTGATTGCTGCCAGGTGACATTTATCAGCTGATTTTCGTAGGCGGGGCCAGCTCAGCAGATCTGTCAGATCCACCGAGCCGGCCCCGCCGGATCTGACAGATCTGCTGAGCTGGCCCCGCCTACGAAAATCAGCTGATAAATGTCACCTGGCAGCAATCAGCTGACTCTTCTGATGAAGGCTGCAGTGCAGTTGAAACATGTAAAGAAGGTAAAGACATCTTTCTATTTTACTTTTGTCTTTCAAAGGAAAAAAAAAAAAAAAAAAAAAAAAAAAAAAAAAAGGAAAAATAATTGAAAGAAGACAAAATGAACCTGTTTGACGTAATGCTCTGCACTGTGTGTGTTTATATATTTACATATTTATTCCATCTAGCTACAGTGCTCAGCACTGGGTGTGTTTATATATTTATATATCTACATATTATTCCATCTAGCTACATTGCTCCGCACGGTGTGTGTTTATATACTTGCATATTTATTCCACCTAGCTGCAATGCTCCGTACTGTGGGTGTTTATATATTTACATATTTATTCCATCTAGCTACAATGCTCTGCATTGTGTGTTCATATATTCATATATTTATTCCATCCAGCTACAATGCTCTGCACTGTGTGTCTGTGTATATATATATATTTTATAGTAATATGTACATATGTATATTAGCTGCTCTTGCTTGCTTGTTTTTTCTTGCCTTCTGATTGTTGCTCTGAGTGTTGCTATCCCTGTGCTGTTGCAATCCTGGAATTTCCCTGTTGTGGGACTAATAAAGGCTTATCTTATCTTATCTTATCTTATCTGGGGCTCCATGCAAGATCTCACCCCGTGAGGTCAAAATGATCACGAGAACGGTGAGCAAAAATCCCAGAACCACACGGGGGGAACCTAGTGAATGACCTGCAGAGAGCTGGGACCAAAGTAACAAAGGCTACCATCAGTAACACACTACGCTGCCAGGGACTCAAATCCTGCAGTGCCGGACGTGTCCCCCTGCTTAAGCCAGTACATGTCCAGGCCCGTCTGAAGTTTGCTAGAGAGCATTTGGATGATCCAGAAGAGGATTGGGAGAATGTCATATGGTCAGATGAAACCAAAATAGAACTTTTTGGTAAAAACTCAACTTGTCGTGTTTGGAGGAGAAAGAACACCGTACCTACTGTGAAGCATGGGGGTGGAAACATCGTGCTTTGGGGCTGTTTTTCTGCAAAGGGACCAGGACGACTGATCCGTGTAAAGGAAAGAATGAATGGGGCCATGTATCGTGAGATTTTGAGTGAAAACCTCCTTCCATCAGCAAGGGCATTGAAGATGAAACGTGGCTGGGTCTTTCAGCATGACAATGATCCCAAACATACCGCCCGGGCAACGAAGGAGTGGCTTTGTAAGAAGCATTTCAAGGTCCTGGAGTGGCCTAGCCAGTCTCCAGATCTCAACCCCATAGAAAATCTTTGGAGGGAGTTGAAAGTCCGTGTTGCCCAGTGACAGCCCCAAAACATCACTGCTCTAGAGGAGATCTGCATGGAGGAATGGGACAAAATACCAGCAACAGTGTGTGAAAACCTTGTGAAGACTTGCAGAAAACGTTTGACCTCGGTCATTGCCAACAAAGGGTATATAACAAAGTATTGAGATGAACTTTTGTTATTGACCAAATACTTATACCCCACTGTAAAAGGAGAGACCCTGGTGTATTGAGGGAATGCTTTTTCTGTTATGACTGATGTGAGAGTGAATAAAGTAGTCTTCTGCACGAGTCTGCCTCCGTTATTTCCGCACCAAAAGAGGATTTGGAGGCTTCCCTGGCAGAGCTTATTTTTTCTCAGCCACTGCGGCTCCCCAGGGAATTTTTGCCAGATAATCCTGCGCCGGACAACTGTCCGTCTCAACGTTTGCAGCATAGCACAGATACAGGCACGCTGCCGGGCCCGGCCCACCACTGTTTTCCACACGCTTTTGTGCCAAAAACTTTGAAGAACGCGGCGTTCGTGTTTGTCAGGCACGATGCCCACCGCCCCCCATTGCGCCCACCCTACGATGGCCCGTTCAGAGTGCTGGAAGCAGGGGACAAACGTTTTTTGTTAGACTTGGGGGGTCGTCGAGAGAAAATATGTATAGACAGACTTAAGCCCGCCTTTGTGGTGGCGGACGAGCAAGTGATGTTGGCTCGGTCCCCTCGGCGTGGAAGACCCCCACTGAGAACTCCCCAGGTAAACAATTCATCAGAGCAGCCACACGGGCAAGTCGAAGGTCCCCCCCCCCCCATCGCCATTGCCCACCCGCAGACAGACACACGCCCAGGAGCCCCCCACCGAAACTCGGTCTGAGATTCTGGAAGGGGGGGGGGGGTGCGGAGTAGATGCAGGGTTAATCATCTCAGTCTGGATGCAGAGAGTAAACAGATGAGGACAATAGTTATTGAGATGGGAGAGATTATGGTGATGTAGCAGGAAGGAGAGCTGGGGGACAGTGGGGGGAGAAGGGTTGAATGTATTGTGATGCGAGATGTTATGCAGATGTGAGATGGGTGGAGGATATAAAAGGAGAGACCCTGGTGTATTGGGGGAATGCTTTTTCTGTTATGACTGATGTGAGAGTGAATAAAGTAGTCTGCTGCACGAGTCTGCCTCCGTTATTTGCACTCTCCACAGCATACAGTAATCACTGAGTCTGTTTGTGGCTCTGTGTGTATCTGTCCGTCTGTCTGCCTCTCTGTTTCAGCTCACCTGATCAAAATTAAGTGGAACTAAAGGCTTGAATCACTGTACCGCCATATTTTCTCGACTTTTAATTTGCCAGAATTTCAAAATAACACTTTGTTTTTGAAATAAAAACAAAAATAGCTCACCTTTACCGTCAGTGGAACGGTACTGCGCGTGTGCCCGGAAACTCCCTGTTATGTCCATAGTTGGGTAAAGGCAACACATGAATAATGTAGTTTATGGAGCTTTATTATATTGAGTCATGTACATAAAAAGGCTTACGGAACTCGCCTGCTTGCCAGGTGGCTCCTGCGACAAAAGAGGCAGGGCCTCCTCTGCCCACCTCCTTTATACCTCAGGCGGCATCACCACCGGAAACTGGTAGTAAGCCACCCCGGTCTAGCCCACGACCAACCTGGCCGCCATCTTGGTAATACAGCCAGTTTACATACACAACATTGAACCCCCCTTCAAAAAAAAATGCCAAGTGCACAGATAGCCCTCCCCAATTTGCTTCCCGACTCACATTCTAAAACAAAACAATTACAGAAACAAATAAACAACCTATCTTTATTCTTCCGGTTCCGGCGCCACACAAGTTGGCTGCCTTTTGCAACAGCGGCTCAATTCTGAGTCTTTTTATCTTCCTTCTTCTTTCTGATCCGGTGATAATTTTCTGATCTGGCACACCTTTCACTCTATATATATCACGGACACACAGATCGCCCCAAAGGTCTCCCGAGTCGGCGGACGGAGCCTCTGTTTACAGCAGGAGATGATACAGCAGGGAAGAGCTAGCTAGCACTCAACCACCACCCGGTGCTAACGGAGAAACTCGACATACCGGGAGGACTGAAGCGAAAACGACGCGGGTGCTGGGCTGGAGTTTAGGCGGCGTGCAAGAAATATAAGACAGAATAATAAAGAGCGATGGCAAGAACCAAGCAGACCACCCGTAAATCTACTGGAGGAAAAGCCCCCAGGAAGCAGCTGGCCACCAAGGCTGCTCGGAAAAGCGCTCCGGCCACCGGCGGAGTGAAGAAGCCTCACTGTTACAGGCCCGGTACCGTGGCTCTGAGAGAGATCCGTCGCTACCAGAAATCCACGGAGCTGCTCATCCGTAAGCTGCCCTTCCTGCGCCTGGTGAGGGAGATCGCTCAGGACTTCAAGACCGACCTGCGCTTCCAGAGCGTCATGGCTCTGGAAGCGTCATGGCTCTGCAGGAGGCCAGCGAGGCCTACCTGGTGGGTCTCTTCGAGGACACCAACCTGTGTGGCATCCACGCCAAGAGGGTCACCATCATGCCCAAAGACATCCAGCTGGCCCGCCGCATCCACGGAGAGAGAGCTTAGACTTTCTGCTGCACATCCACCAACCACAATGCTCCGCACTGTGTGTCTACATATATATATACAGTATATATATATATATATATATGTGTACATTTGTATACTAAGCTGCTCTTGTTTTTACTTGCCTTCTGATTGTTGCTCTGAGTGCTGCTATCCCTGTGCTGTTGCAATCCTGGAATTTCCCCATTGTGGGACTAATAAAAGCTTATCTTATCTTATCCATCCACATAACTAGGCTGGGGTGCCAGGCAGACTACCAGCACCCCCACATGGCTGGGTGGATTATTCTGCCCCCAAATATACAAAGCAAAGCCATGTAACTAAAATAATCCTGGAACAGCTCCACATAAGACATCCAAAACCACAAAATACATAATGACTATTGGCGCCCCCCCCCCCCAACACTCACCCCCACAATGGGTATATCACAACACTTCAAATGTTGGGTGTGTAAATTTGCACAAATACACATCTTAAACAGAGTAAACACACCCCACCACCCCAAAATTGGGCATGAAATCAGCATATTAATAAAATTTGATTCCAATACATCCATTAAATTACTGTCAGTGAGCCAGTAAAATACGGGTGGCACGGTGACGGAGTGGTTAGCACTGTGGCAGCACAGCAACTCACCCTTGGCCGGGGGATCCTGGGTTTGATCCCAGCCCCCGACCAACAGCGATCTGTGTGGAGTTTGCATGTTCTCCCCATGTCTGCGTGGGTTTACTCCGGGATTTCTCCGGTTTCCTCCCACATGCCAAAAAACATGCAAGTTAGGTTAATTGGCATCAAACTGGGGATTCTAAATTGTCCTTAGGTATGATTGTGAGAGTGAATGGTTGTCTGTCTCTCTGTGTTGGCCCTGTGATGGACTGGCGATCTGTCCAGGGTGTACCCAGCCTCTCGCCCAAAAGATGCTGGGATAGGCTCCAGCCCCCCCCCCCCCCCCCCCCCCCCGCGACCCGAAAAGGATTAAGCGGAAGAAGATGAATGAATGAATGAATGAGCCAGTAAAATCCCACATTTGCAATTCAGGCCTCTTAAAATAAAATTTAACTCCCAGGTGCCACAAAACACCCCACTTTTTACTTTTCACACTTCAATGTCTTTTGTCTTTTCCTTTTTTTGAATTTAGGTTGGGGTACCATACCAGCAGTAAAACACACACATCAGGACTAGAGCAAAAGCACACAAACAGAAAATAAAGACAACACAACACTCCCAGTCCTTAGACGGGTCCTTCTCTAGTCGCCTCTGTCTTTTGACCTCAGGGCTCCCGCTGCGCCGCTTCTTCTCCTCCACTTGGCGCAACTCGTTTGGATGCCTCCAAGTCTGGTCAGACAAGCGCAGATACCCGTCACTCCAAGCAGCCTCCACCTGGAACCGTTTCCTCTTGTTGCGCCGCTCACTCAAACCATAATCACCTCTCATCCGGGCCTCAACCCTGGGCTGCACCATGTCTCCGACCCGCAGGGAAGCCCGCATCTTTTTCCCCCAGTGATGTTGGGTCTGACTGGTCTCCACCAATGATCTAGTCGACTCGTAGGCCCAGTCCGTGTTATCCATGATAGACAGTCTTCCCGAGCGATGTATCAAGACGCTCTCTAGTCCTGCCCCTTCTGGATCCAGCGTGGGCGCCCCGTCCTTACAGGCCGCTTCTGGGGTCCTGTCGTGCTGTCCCGCACCCTCAACTTGGACATCAGACAGACCGGGTCCAACCCGCGGCAGCATCGCATGGTGCAGAACGTGCTCTTCATCAATACACATCTCCAACCAGTCCGATTCCCTCACCTCCACACCATCCACCAGCAAAGTCGGCCGGCTCCGCAGCCCGACCACTCCTCACCCGACAGATGGGTGATTGAAAAACCCAGGCTATAAAAGAGATTACATCCCATGATGTTAACCCTCGCAGCGGTGACATGAATGCAGGCTTGGGGACAACAGACTTGTAACGGGCCTCCACTTCCATAAAGCCCAAAACTGCCAGTCTGTTCCATCCATAGCCATAATAGTCTCTCCCTTGTTGTTTAATCTGCCGGTGGGGAAACAAACTGTTCACGGTCGCCAGGTTCAACACTGAGATAACAGCTCCAGTGTCCACCAACAGTGGAACCACGACACCGTCAAGTATGACATCGCACCTGATCCTCCCTGTTGTCTCCGGGGAGACCGTGTGTACTATAGTCAGAGTCTTCTGCGCAGCACCTGGTTCCTTCCTACGGCTCCTGCGTTCGAAGTTAGCGCGCACCCTGGCAAAGTGGTCCCACAAACCACACTTGCCACAACATTTTCCTTTTGCTGGGCACACACTGGCCTTATAGCGGTGAACAGGGGACCCACAACCGTAACAATGTGGCGTACCTGGTGCGGACCTTATTTTTTTTTTTTTATTTAAGTTTTTGTAAAGGGTATACAGGTCATTACAGCATTGCATTGTTTACATTTTCATCGCACGTTCCCTTATATTTTGCTATTTGACAACATTGGTAGAATAGTTATTACAACACCCCCTTTTTTTTTTAAAGTGAAAGAAAAAGTGAAATTAAAGAGAATTAAATTAAAAAAACAAACAAACAGACAAACAAAAAACCGAATAAACAAACAAACAGAACAGCAAAAAACAAACAAACAGAAAATTAAGTAATTAAAAGTAAAAGAGCATCTGAGTAGCGTTGGAACAAAGTGTGGGACCATTATTGAAATGGTATTTGTCAAAGATTAGATCTAATGGAAGACACATATGCGATCCAGGGTTGCCAAAAGTTCATGAACCCATCCATGTCCTGTCTCAGTGCGAATGTCAACTTTTCCATCGAGTAAATGTCTTGAATTACGTTAATCCAATCTTCAGGTGTAGGACAGTCCTTCAGCATCCATTTTTTAGTTAGGGCTTTTTTACTTGCCAATATTAAAACATTGAATAAGTATTTATCTCCTCGTCTTTCCAGTGAGTCCGGTAGTAAACCCAAATACAAAGTTATAAAAGAAAAGGGAACTGTTATTTTGAATATTTTCCCCAATATTGTCTGTACATTGGTCCAATATTGGTGGATAACTGGGCATGACCAAAACACATGAAAATGATTTACAGTCTTTTCACCACACAAGCGCCAACAGTTCAACCCCTTATGGGTAAATTTGTTTTGTGCAGGTGTTCTGAAAAATCTTACCAAATTTTTCCATCCAAATTCTCTCCACTGCAGGGATGAGGTACTTTTCCATTGCTGTCTATTTAGCTTTTCCCATATTTCCAATTGTAAAGTGAAATTCCCCTCTTTTTCCCATCTCTCTTTTATATATGATGTGTTGTCTCCTTTTAAGTCTTGAAGACCTTGGTATATTTTAGAAATGTATCTGATCCCTGGGATCCCTTTATATGCCATTAAGAAGACCTTCAGAACACCTGACTGGGCCCTTTCCAAATCCTCCTTTTGGCTGCACGGTGGCGCAGTGGTTAGCACTGCGGCAGCACAGTTTACCCTTGGCCGGGGAATTGTGGGGATCGTGGGTTCGATCCCAGCCCCCGACCAACAGTGATCTGTGTGGAGTTTGCATGTTCTCCCCGTGTTGCATGGGTTTACTCCGGGATTCTCCGGTTTCCTCCCACATGCCAAAAACATGCATGTTAGGTTAATTGGCTGTTCTAAATTGTCCCTAGATATCTGTTTCCTATAGGCCCTTAGAATAGAGGGTTAGTATTAATGAAAGCGCTTTGAGTGGTCTTTGTGACTAGAAAAGCGCTATATAAGTGCAGGTTAGTTAGTTAGTTAGTTAGTATATTGTTTATGTGGTGTCTAAGCTGAAAGAACCTGTAAAGATCTTGATTTATTAGACCTTGTTTTTTTCAAATCTTCAAAACTTCTTAAAGTTTGCCCCTTAAAGAAATCGTAATATTTTATCAGCCCTTTCTCTTTCCACTCTTTAAATCTAGTGTCTGTTTTATTGGGGGTAAAGTCTTGATCATAGGCAATCCATTGCAGAAGTCGATAGGGCTCTTTAGCTTGATTCTCTCTGACTATCTTAAACCAAATTTTTAGCGGGGTCTCTATCCACGGGTTAGTGTTATTCAAGAGTTTAGGTAAGGCATTGTTCCCTATTATCGCCTGTAGGGGGATGTCACTTGTTATTTGGCATTCCATCTCCTTCCATTGTGCAGTGTAGACTGGGTTACATATCTCTACTAAAGTTTTAATTTGTGCAGCTATAAAATAGTCCCTGATATTTGGCAGCGCGAGCCCACCTTTGTCTTTGTTTAGCTGTAAGGTTCTATATCTGATTCTAGGTCTCTTGCCCTGCCATATGAATCTTGAGATCCTTCTGTCTAGCTCCTGCCATGTTTTTTTGGGGGGTTCTACCGGTATTGTTTGGAAAAGGTATAGAAGACGTGGGAGTATATTCATTTTGACTGCTTCAGTTCTTTGTGCAGTACCTAAGAATGGTATCATATTCCATCTTGCTAGGTCAGATTTTATTTTTGTCACCAGTGGATCATAGTTTAATGTTATAATTTTGTTGAGTTGTTTCGGGATATTGATCCCCAGATATTTCATAGATTCCAGCTCCCAGTTAGTTTTGAGTTCACTTAGTGAATAATGATTTGGGTCATAGTTGAATGTTAAAACTTGGGTTTTATGCATGTTTAATTTGTACCCCGATAAATCTCCATAGTCTGAAAAAACTGAGATTAGTTCTGGTAAAGAAGTGTCTGGTTGCCCTAGGTATATTAAAATGTCATCAGCAAAGAGTGCTATTTTATGTTCCTTCTGACCAAGTGTAATACCTTGAATTTTTTGATTTTGTCTTATCCATTGGCTCAGAGGTTCTATGAAGATTGCAAAGAGCAGTGGAGACAGGGGGCAGCCTTGACGACATCCTCTTTCCAGCTCAAAAGATGATGATAAATTACCGTTAATCCTTATTTTAGCTGTTGGTTTTTTATATAATGCCTGTATAGTTCTAATGAAGTTGTTATGAAAATTGAAACTGGATAAGATTCTATATAGGAAAGACCAGTCAACTGAATCAAATGCTTTTTCAGCATCTAATCCCAATATGACTGCATTTAAGTTATATTTTTTTATATGATGAATTATGTGTAAAGTGCGTTGAATGTTGTCTTGTGTCTGTCTTTGTCTTATAAAACCTGTTTGGTCTAAGTGAATTAAGTCTGTCAGTATGTTTTCTAACCTTTTGGCAAGGATAATGGTAAAAAGCTTATAGTCCTGATTTAATACACTGATTGGTCTGTAGTTGGAGCATTCTAGTTTATCCTTTTCAGGTTTAGGTATAACTGCAATGACCCCTTCTCTCCAGGAGGGGGGGATTTCCCCTGTGTGGAGGACATAGTTAAATGTTTTCAAGAGGAGAGGAGATATTTGCTGTTTAAAGGTTTTGTACCATTCTGCTGTATAGCCATCTGCTCCTGGGGATTTGTTAACTTTAAGTTTCATAATTGCTTTTTCCAATTCTTTAGGTTGTATTTCTGACAGTAGTGTTTTATTTTGTGATTCCATAAGTTGGGGGAGGTGTAATGTGTTTAGGAATGTCTCGGATGCGTTTTTATGTTTTTTGTGGGAGTATAAGTTCTTGTAGTAATTCTCGAAGCTTTTAAGAATATCCTGAATTCTGAATTTTATTTCCTTTGATACTGGGTCTCTGATTTTGTAGATTGCGCTTTCTGTTTGTTGTTTCCTCAATTTATAGGCTAGTAATTTTGCCGATTTACTGCCTGCTTCATAGTGTTTTTGTTTCAGAAATGTAAGTTTCTTCTGGATTTCTATTGTGTAGATCTCATTTATTTGATTTTTAATTTCTTTAATCTTGAGCGAGCCATTAGAATGAGTGTTGTCTTTGTGTTCTTTTTCTAGGTTCTTGAGTTCTGACTCTAGTGTGATTAGTTTTTCTTGTCTCAGTTTCTTTTGGGTTGCCAGTTTTGCAATAATTTTTCCCCTTATTACAGCTTTGCACGCATCCCACAGTATTAAAGGGGATACTTCTCCATTATCGTTTTCTTCCAAATATTTGAAAATATCTGATTCCAATTCATCTTTCAGTGGTCCTTTCAGGACATTTGAATTCAACCTCCAGGAAAATATATTATTTGTGTATTTTTGGATGTTTAAGTCCATATAGATCGGACTGTGGTCAGAGAGATCCATCAGTCCTATTTTACATGTTTTTACTCTTCCAATGTCTCTATTAAACATAAAAAAGTAATCAATCCTTGAGTAAGATGAATGTGGCGTTGAATAAAAAGTATAATCTTTTACATTGGGGTTGAATTCCCTCCATACGTCACAGATTCCCATTTCTTTTAGTAGCATCCGAGTTTTCCTATTTTGAGTGTTATTTTGATGTGAAGAATTACCTGTTGCATCCCAGTATGGATTCAGTCTTAGATTGAAGTCTCCACCACATATCACTAAACCTTGGGCTTTAGTTATCATTAGGTCGAATACATTTTTATAAAATTTCCATTTAGCCCCTGGTGGTGCATATACATTCAGCAGGGTGATATCTTCTCCCTCTAGCCGCCCAATTACCAAACTGTACCTCCCTTCTTTATCTTTGTGTTCTGATTTTTTTTCAAATGTAATTTTGGTTGATATCAATGTCGCTACTCCCCTCCTCCTCCCTGATTTATATGAAGATGAAGAGATCATTTTAAACCCTTGTCTATTGAGTTTAGTGTGTTCCACGTCTGTTAGGTGGGTTTCTTGTAAAAATATTATTTCTGCTTTGTCTTTTTTCATTTTGCGTAGAATCTTGGATCTTTTAACTGGATTCAGGATCCCTTTTACATTATATGAGGCTATTTTGGTTACACCCTGTTTCTCCATTGTATTTTCTTATTTAGTATAACAGTGTGGTGGCCCTCTTTTTTGCTACTCAGAAACTGAAAGAACATTAAGAACATAAAAAACATTAAGAACATAGTGTACGAGACTTTAAAACAAAAAACTGTCAAAAAAACTTCCTGAGCTGGGGTCTCTTTAAAGACCCTGTAAGAGCCCTGATGGAGTGTAGGCTCTGAGGGAAATTCCTCAAACTCTGTTACGTGTTGAGGGCCCTCTCTTACCCCTGTAAGTTGTCCCATGTTTTTAACGTGAATTTCAGATCCCAATCCGAATTTGTAATGATTTTTTTTTTTTTTTTTTTTAATGCCTATACCCTATGAGATTGTGTGCACCCTCCCACCCCCATCACAGCAAACCTTCACTCTAGTACAGTATTTGTTAGTGTGGGGAGAACATGTGGGTCATTGTTACATTTCTATTTTAACAAGATTTTTTTTTTTTCCTTTAAGTTAAGAAGACATTTGTTTCTAATGCTATAACTGCTCCATGAAAGGTTTTACCACATGCTGATTCTGCATCTCCTTTAATGTTTGTTACCTTGTAGGAGGGGGGATGGAAGTGCAGAATGACTGAAAAGAGAGAAAAAACCAAAAAGGTCGCTATTCCTTCCTGGAACTGGAAAGCTTATCTTTGTAGCTCTGGGGCTGGGTTTCCCGCTGCTGGCCCGTGGATTTAGAAGGTCTTTGAGTGGACCACGTTTGAGCTCTGATTTTCTCGCTCAGATTCGCTGCGGGTTTAAACACCGTTACCGGGAGTCCTCTTCTTGCCATGTCAATTGTTGCTTCTTCCGCTGAATTGTAGAGACATGACTCTTCACCGTAAAAGACCCTTAACTTCGCCAGAAATGGCGTCTGAAAGCGTAGATTCTTTTCCCGTAGAACCTTTTAGGCGTCGTTATATTCCCGTCGCTTTTTAAGAACCTCAGGGGCGTAATCGTGCTCCACGAAGACTTTTCCTTCTTGATGCATAAATCCTTTTTTCTGCCAAGCCCGTCTTACAACCTCTTGTTTTATTTTGAAATTGGAGAATCTTACCAACACTGAACGCGGGGGCGCCTCTGCCGCTGGCTTTGCGGCTAATGTACGATGGGCCTTTTCTATTTTCAAATCGGTGGTTTGTGGAATATCCAACTTCTCTCTCAATAAGGATTCCACGCATTCCGCCACTGTGTTGAAACTATCTTCAGCTCCTTCTTTCAGACCGTGAATTCTGATGTTATCTTGTCTCTGTCTTCCTTCTTGGTCGGCTAGCTTAGCCTCCAGCCTTGACTGTTTTCTGTGTAAATCCAGCATAGAATCTTCAAGCACTTTTACTCTTTCTTCAGCTTCCAAGATTCAGTTTTCGGCCTGGTCCATTCTGCTGTTCGTCCTTTTTAGTTCCTCTCTGAATTCATGAAATTCGGCCTGAAATCGTCGTAATTCATCATATAGCGATTTCAGGCTAACCTTTTTGCTAGCTAGGCCCAGCTCTTCGTCTCCTGAATGGAGGTCCTCGGGATCAGATTCTGCGGCCGCCGCGCGTCCTGACCTGGGGAATGCCAGTTTCTTCTGTTTTTGGTTAGGCATGGTGTTTTTGTCTTTTGATTTTTATTCTTCCAAAAATCCGTTAAGTCTGATTTTGAAGATGTTTTCCTTGGATTGGATCTGGGAGGTTCAGCGTTAAGTTGCTATCACCATGGCGTCCAGACCGGAAGTCGCGGACCTTATTTTAACCACAGAGGCATACATATCCTCTCCGGCATCACCATCACCAGGGTCCCAAAACAGTGCCTTAGCGCAAGGCTCATCCTCACCCAGAAAAACCCCTTCAGGAAGGCCTCTCATGATGGTCTCTGCTGCCTCGAACCGTTGGGCGAGCTTGATAGCTGTGGCCAATGTCAACTCTCCTGGATACTCCAACAATCTGGACTGGACAGCTGTACAGTGAATATGTTCCGCTAGTTGGTCCCGGGATCATCCGCTCTTTCAGGTGTCCGAAATCACACCCCCTCGCCAGCCTACGGAGATCTTCAATGAACACCATCACTGGTTCTTCCAACTGCTGGTGGCGCTGTCGAAACTGGATGCGCCAGACCGTGACACTCTTCAGCATGCGAAAATGGCGCACCATTAATTCCACAATACCATCAAAGCTATCGGCTCCCCCCAGGCTCTCCAATACTCTCCACCCCTCAGTACCCAATTCATGGACTAACACATCCCTCATGCGAAGCCTCTCACGCTCGCCGAGGTTCAAAACCACTAGGTAGTTGGTAAAAGCAGAGAACTAACGAGGCCACGACACAGGTGGCCTGCCCGGGGCCTCCAAAAACTGCCGAAACTCAGCAGCACACTTTTCCATTCCCGCTTTTACCTCATCGCCAAATGTTGTGTCCATAGTTGGGTAAAGGCAACACACGAATAATGTAGTTTACGGAGCTTTATTATATTGAGAGTCATATACACATAAAAAGGCTTACGGAACTCGCCTGCTTGCCAGGTGGCTCCTGCGACGAAAGAGGCAGAGCCTCCTCCGCCCGCCTCCTTTATGCTTCAGGTGGCGTCACCACCGGAAACCGGTAGTAAGCCACCCTGGTCTAGCCCATGACCAACCTGGCCGCCATCTTGGTAATACAGCCAGTTTACATACACAACACTCCCGTCAGAGGAAAGTACTGCGCAATCTGCCAATACTGAGTGAATAAATATCTGTCTTTTTGCCTGTCTGTTTTTACCTCCACCAAGGAGGTTATGTTTTTGCCAGGGTTTGTTTGTTTGTCTGTCTGTTTGTCTGTTTGTGACCAACATATCTCAAAAAGTTATGGACAGATTTTGATGAAATTTTCAGGAAATGTCCGAACTGGGACAAGGAAGAAATGATTAGATTTTGGGAGTGATCCAGATCACTGTCTGGATCCAGGAATTTTATAAAGGATTCTTTTTTATCATTGGGAGATAGGGCTATTTGAGCATATGCACATGTAGCTCCACAATAACTAGTCAGGGTGATTGGAAAAAATATACAGAATAATAAGTTCCCAAGTCCAGCAATTACATTTTTCAGTACATCACAGCATGGGGGACTGAGCTGCCTTGGCGGACGTCTGCGCTCTCCAAGTGCTTTTCTAGTTTACCTCTGCCACTAAACAGCAAAATTTCCAGTTCATCTTGATTGTCATTATATACTGTACGTACCTCCATTGCTTCCGCCATTTAAAATGTTTGCCACTGTGGTCTTTTTTCATGTTTGGATTGCAGCCGTTCAAATCAGGTTGGTGGCTCTTGGCTGCCGCTGACAGTATGAGCATGTGAACTCCAGATTATTTTCACTGTGCATGCGTGTACTCCAAAACTGGATGGATTTGGATGAAATTTTTACCAGAGGTGGTCCTTGGGCTAGAGATGAACCCATAACATTTTGGTAATGATCCTAGTATGCATACCTCCAACAAGGCTCTTCTCACAGCATGTTAGCAAGAATACTCCAAAACTACTAAATTGATTTGGATGAAAATTTTTCCAGAGGTGGTCCTTGGGCTAGAGAGGAACCTGTTATGTCCACAAACTCAGAATGAGCCACAGAGAGTGGCGTCTTCTTTGAACACGAACTTTATTACACAGAGTAATATAATATACAGTATATGTCTACTGTCCTATTGAGCCAGCCAAGAAGAGACTAATGCCGGCTCTCCCTTATACAGTATGTGGTTTGGCATGATGATGACACCAGCCGGCTGCGCCATCACACCAATGCCAGTTAACCCCTTGTGGTATCCCAATACCACAAAACCCATAACATTTTGGTGATGATCTGAGAACGCATACCTCCGCCAAGGCTCTGGCACCGAGGCATCAGCGCCTTGGACACCCCTGGTATACATACAGTGGTGTGAAAAAGTGGTTTCCCCTTGCTGATTTCTTTTTTTTTTTTTTTTTTTTTTTGTATAGTTGTCACACTTAAATGTTTCACATCATCAAACAAATTGAAATATTAGACAAAGATAACACAAGTAAACACGAAATGCAGTTTTTAAATGAAGGTGTTTATTATTAAGGGTAAAAAAAATCCAAACCTACATGGCCCTGTGTGAAAAAGTGACACCCCCCCCCCCCATTAAAACATAAATTAACTGTGGTTTATCACATCTTTGGAAAGCGGAGTTCAATTTCTTGAGCCACACCCAGGCCTGATTATTGCCACACCTGTTCTCAATCAAGAAATCACTTAAATAGGACTTACCTGACAAAGTGAAGTAGACCAAAAGATCCTCAAAAGCTAGACATCATGCTGTGATCCTAAGAAATTCAGGAACACATGAGAAACAAAGTAATTGAGATCTATCAGTCTGGAAAAGGTTATAAAGCCATTTCTAAAGCTTTGGGACTCCAGCAAACCACAGTGAGAGCCATTACCCACAAATGGCGAAAACATGGAACAGTGGTGAACCTTCCCAGGAGTGGCCAGCTGACCAAAATTACCCCAAGAGCGCAGCAACGACTCATCCAAGAGGTCACAAAAGACCCCACAACAACATCCAAAGAACTTCAGGCCTCACTAGCCTCAGTTAAGGTCAGTGTTCATGATTCCACCATAAGAAAGAGACTGGGCAAAAATGGCCTGCATGACAGAGTCCAAGACGAAAACCACTGCTGAGTAAAAAGAACATAAAGGGGACTTCCGGTTATGGCTGCCACGTAGGACGGACGTGTCTCGCTCTGCTCTGCTCCTGGAGAAAAAAAATCGGCAAATAACTCTCTCATTTGGGACAGAACGTATCCCAGCGTTTGGGCGAGGATATGTCGGCGAAGCCTAAGGCTGGAAAACCAGGAAAAGGAAAAAGCGAGCCGCCGAAACAGTCCAAATTAACGGACTTTCAGGTCTGTGACGCAGCAAACAGGGCTCCATATATGGCGGAGGAGGCTGGCAACGCTGCGATTTCTGCGGGGAATGGCGCAGATGCGCTGATGGCTGCCATGAGTTCAATGAGAGCGGACTTTTCCTCTAGATTTGATGGGATTATGACAGCGTTGGAAGGAATAAGAAAGGAATTGGGTGACTGTGTAGAACGAACGGCGCAGATGGAGCTCCGTCTCGCTAGTGCTGAAGATGACGTCACCCGTCTTCAATTAAAGGTGCGCACTTTGGAAAAAAAAAATAAATCTCTGGAAGATAATATTTTGGATTTGGAATCTCGGTCGAGACAGAATAATTTGAGGCTGGTGGGTCTTCCAGAGGAATCAGAAGGTCGGGACGTATGTTCCTTTCTGGAAAAGTGGATTCCGGAGGTGCTGGGCAGCGAGGAGTTGCAATCAGCAGTGGTTCTGGAAAAAGCACATCGCATTGGCCCACGGAGAGATAAGGGACCGCCGAGGACCTTAATTATGAAGTTTCTTAACAACAGAGACAGGATGAAGATCTTCAACGCTGCACGAGCTAAAAAAGGAGAGATTAAACACCAGGACCAGCAGGTGCGGTTCTACCCAGATTTGGCCACAGGAATCCAGCAATTGAGGAAGCAGTTTGATCCCGTACGTAAGGAGCTGCGCAACCTTGGGATTCGTCATGGTGTAATCTATCCTGCGAGACTGCTGACCACGTATGAGGGCAGAACCCACATCTTCAAGACCCCAGAGGAGGCGCAGGAGTTCATCAAGAAGATCAAAGAAGAAGAAGAGACTGGTGGGAGCTAAGCATGAACAAAATATAAGGTAGAATAATTAAGCATTTGCACAGGCATCTGACTGACTTGAAGTAAATAGTAAGTTTACAAAATATAGATTGTATTATATATTAAAAAAAAAACAAAACAAAAACAAAACAAACAAAAAAAAAAACTATGATGTACAAAGTTGTTAAAAATTTTGGAGTTAAGTTGGAAAACTACAGAGGAGAGTTAATGTTACGTCATTAAAAGCAGTAGAGTTAGGGTGATTGGGAGGATGAAGAAGGAGTGGCTTAGGCTGTTCCCCGTGGGTGTGGAACGGTCGATGGCTATATCGGGAGACAGAATTTTTCTTTTGATTTTGGGGGGTTTGCCACAAGTGTGGGAAGGGGAAATTTGTTTGTGTGTAGTTTGTAGGATGAATGTTCAACCACTCATGTTTTTGCTTCTCTGTATGAGCATGTTTACACTGCAAGGTAATCCCAAACTCTCTATTGATCATGGACCAAAGTGTTAATCTTAATTTAACTTCATGGAATTGCAGAGGTCTACAAAATTTAAAAAAACTTAAACAAGTTATGAATAAAATAAAGGACATGGGTTCAAGAATTGTGTTTTTACAAGAAACTCATCTGATAGAGGAGGATGTTAAAAGAATTAGGAGTAGATGGCAGGGAAGTGTATTCACCTCTTCATTTTCATCCCGAGCCAGGGGAGTTATGACTCTCATACATAAATCAGTTCCTTTTCAAGTGAAAAATGTAATTGGAGACAAATTTGGAAGATATGTAATCATTCAAGGTTCTTTGCTATTAGAAAATATAAATCTTGTGAACTTATATGGTCCCAATATAGATGATCAGAAGTTCTTTGCTAATTTATTTCTCATCTTATCATCACTTACAGGGCAACATATAATAGCAGGGGATTTTAATTGTACATTGAATCCAGGTGTGGATAGATCAACAGGACTGGATTGTACGCACATTGGATGTAGGATGACTATTAATCATTTTATGAAAGAATTGAGATTGTTAGATATATGGAGAGAAATGAAACCACAAGTTAAAGCCTATTCTTGTTATTCCAGTACCTACAAGACATTCTCACGTATTGATTATTTTTTGATTTCCACAGAATTAAGGTCCAAGATTCAAAACTGCTTTTATGATAACATCGTGATCTCTGATCATGCACCCTGTTGTCTAATATATGTAGATAAAAATTGACAAAGGAATCAGGTAGATGGCAATTTCAGCATAAATGGCTTCAGGATGAGGAATTTGTCAAGTATATAGAAAAACAGATAGACGAGTTCTTTGACATCAATACTACACAAACATCAGCATGTGTAATGTGGGAGGCTTTCAAAGCTTTTATTAGGGGGCATATTATTAGTTATACAGGATCAAAATCTAAGAAGACTCGAGAGGAGAGAGCTAAATTGGAACATAAAATAAAAAATCTTCAGGAAAAAGTGTATGCAGGAAGTGACCCAAGGTTGGAGAATGAATTACTGATTTTGAGAGCTGAATACGACAAAAAATCAGCGAATAGAGCTGCCTCGAGTCTTCTAAGATTGAAACAATCTTTTTATGAACAAGGTGAAAAATCAGGAAAATTATTAGCATGGCAGATTAAACAATTGGAAATTAAAACACCAATTACCAGTATTATAAGTAATGGACAGGTAGTTATAGATCCTTTAGAAATTAATAGAGCCTTTAGAGATTACTATGAAAAATTATATGATACCAAAAATGAACCTGATTTAACAAAACTAAATGGGTTTTTGAACGAACTATCTATACCGTGTATTCCAAATGAAAACAGGGAGATATTGGAGTCTAAAATTAGTCAAGAAGAAGTTGGGCTAGCCATTGATAATATGAAATCAGGAAAAAGTGCAGGACCAGATGGTCTTCCAGTTGACCTTTATAAAAAATTTAAGAATAAATTAATAAAACCTTTTTTGGAAATGGTTTTAGAAGCATTTCAAAATAATAATTTACCATCATACATAAATAATGCCTTAATTATACTGCTGCCAAAACCAGGTAAGCCCTCTAATAAATGTGAAAATATGAGACCAATAAGCCTATTAAACGCCGACCTTAAGATAATCTGTAAAATTTTAGCAAGACGAATACAAGAAATTTTACCAAATATTATTAATCGAGATCAGAATGGCTTTATAAAGGGTAGACAAGGCTTCCATAATGTAAGAAGACTATTTAATATTATCTATTTTAATAAAGAAGCACCGGATACAGCTCTCCTATCATTGGACGCCGAAAAGGCCTTTGATAGAGTTGAATGGCCCTTTCTTTTTGAAGTCCTACAAAGGTTTGGACTTGGAAATAATTTCATAAAATGGGTTCAAATAATATACAATAATGCTACAGCAGAAATCCTAACAAATAACAATATTTCAAAACCAATAAAAATCAATAGAGGATGTCGACAAGGCTGTCCACTCTCACCTTTACTGTTTACTATGGCAATTGAACCTTTAGCGATAGCGATACGTTTACATTCACAAATATATGGAATTAAAGTTGGACCAACAGAACATAAAATCTCCCTGTACGCCGATGATATAATTTTGTTTATGTCGAATCTAAAAAAATCAATTCCAACCTTGTTGAATTTAATAAAGAATTTTGGGGAAATATCAGGATATAAAATAAATAAAACTAAATCTTCAATATTAATGCTAAATGAGACCCAGAGAAATTACCCAGCCCCTGAGGTAAATCAATTCAATGTTGTAAATCAGTTTAAATATTTAGGAATCCAAATTATGCCTAAGCTAGAATCAGTCGCCAGTGTCAACTATGAAGCCTTAATGTCAGATATCAGTGAGTTAACTCAGAGATGGATGTCACTACCAATGTCGATGATCGGGAGAATCAATATACTTAAAAGTAATATTTTACCTAAAATACTTTATTTATTTCAATACATTCCCTTATCACCACCTTTAGATCTATTCTCAAGAATAAAAAAAAAGTTAGTGGAATTTATATGGAACAACAGGAGGGCTAGATTACGTCTGTCTTTATTATATTTACCATTTGATCGTGGAGGTCTGAAATGTCCAAATTTTATGTTGTATTATTGGTCGGCACAACTGAGGTCTATGACATATTATTTTTCATCAAATGATCTCCCTCACTGGACTGAAATGGAATCATACAATTTACCTTTACCTCTTCCCATATTCATATACTCAGATTCGGCAAAAAAATTACAAAAACAAGTTAAAAATCCATTTGTAAAGCATATGATCAAAATATGGTGTGAAGCTAAAAACTATTTAAAAGAACCACAGTTATTGTCACAATTTAGTCCAATATGGGGTAATCAATATTTTAAACCAGGGAGAGCGGACGCTGTATTTAAAGTATGGAATTTAAAAGGGATACAAAAGATTCAGGATTTATATTTGCCATGTGCAGACAACATAATGTCTTTTGAAGAGCTGAGGATCAAATTTAATCTCAATAGAACACATTTTTTTAAATATCTTCAACTTAGAAACTTTATTCGATCAAATCAAAATAAAGCTCTCACTCGACCTATTTATTCATCCTTGGAAAAAATGATGATGAAAGATAGTAAAAGAAAGGGTATTATTTCAGAGTTTTATAACTCATTGACACTATCTTCAAGTGAAAATTCACTGAAAAGATTAAACTACTGGAAAGAAGATCTGCAAATTGAAATTTCAGAGGAACAATGGGAATTGGCTTGTACAGAAGCTCAAACCAAATCAATAAATGCACGCCTTAAATTGATACATTTCAAATGGTTAATGCGGATGTATGTTACACCGGAGGAGTTAAATAGATATAACAAAAATATACCAGATACATGCACAAAATGCATGGAAAGTAAAGGAACCCTATTTCATTGTTTATGGGAATGTAGATTAATAAGAATGTTTTGGGAAGAGGTGAGGGTAACAATTGAAAAAATAATCTCAAAACAAATCATATTGAATCCTAAACTGTTTTTGTTGGGTCTGTACCCAGAAAAGCATAATTTTAATAAAAGTGAAAGAACATTCATAGACCTCAGTTTGCTTAATGCCAAAAAATGTATTGCACTATTATGGAAAAAGACTCATAGACCAGATGTGACTCAGTGGTTAAGACAGATGTTAACAAACCTTCCATTAGAAAGAATAACATATATACTGAAATCAAAGGAAATTGTGTTTGAGAATATATGGAGACCTTTTATTGATTATGTAAAAAATTTAAACATAACTCTTGAAGAAGAAGGTGAATGATGTGTGTGGACCTTGTAAATTCCAAACTGGTGAACATAATATGTATACTTATGTATTGGATTGTCTAGACTAAACAGAGGAGCATTGTTGAAGACTTGATTTTGTTGGTGGTTGTTGGTGTTTTTAGTGCATTTTTTTTTTTTTTTGTAGTACTTTAGTGTTAGTGTTTGATTGTTTGTATCATGTTTGTTAAAAAAACAAAAAAAGGTTCAATAAAGATATTGTGGAAAAAAAAAAAGAACATAAAGGTTCGTCTCAGTTTTGCCAGAAAACATCTTGATGATCCCCAAGACTTTTGTGAAAATACTCTGTGGACTGACAGAAACAAAAGTTGAACTTTTTGGAAGGTGTGTGTCCCATTTCATCCGGCGTAAAAGGAACACAGCATTTCAGAAAAGGAACATCATACCAACAGTAAAATATGGTGGTGGTAGTGTGATGGTCTGGGGCTGTTTTGCTGCTTCAGGACCTGGAAGACTTGCTGTGATAAATGGAACCATGAATTCCGCTGACTACCAAAAAATCCTGAAGGAGAATGTCCGGCCATCTGTTCGTGACCTCAAGCTGAAGTGCACTTGGGTTCTGCAGCAGGACAATGATCCAAAACACACCAGCAAGTCCACCTCTGGATGATCAAGAAAAAATAAAATGAAGACTTTTGAATGGACTAGTCAAAGTTCTGACCTGAATCCGATTGAGATGCTGTGACATGACCTTAAAAAGGCAGTTCATGCTGGAAAACCCTCCAATGTGGCTGAATTACAGCCACACAATGGCTGTAATGGCTGTAACCACACCACAATTGTGGTCACACAATACTGATGCACTCTACAAGAAGGGACAGCGCAGGCTGTTCCTACTGAGGAGACTCAGGTCTTTTGGTGTACAAGGGGCGCTGCTGAAGACATTCTATGACATGGTGGTGGCATCAGCCATCACTTTTGGAGTGGTCTGCTGGGGCAGTGGATTACAGCAGCCGATAGGAAGAGACTGAACAAACTGATCAAGAAAGCTAACTCTGTCCTGGGGCAGCGCCTTGGCCCAGTGGAGGAGATGGGGGAGAGAAGGATGGTGGCTAAACTGTCATCTCTGCTGGAGTCCGAGTTCCACCCTATGCAGGACACACTGAATGCACTAAGGAGCTCATTTAGCAGCAGACTACATCATCCTAGGTGCACAACCGAGAGGTTTCGCAGGTCCTTCCTACCAACGGCTGTCAGACTGTATAACCTAAGCAGGGCTGCTCACAGAGATAGCAAAAAGACGTGACAACCTAATAGTATTGAATGCAAAAGACGCAATAGACTTACACAATGGTCCCCTCCGGTATACAACTAGGAAAATACCGGTAGCTACGGAGGGTGACAATATGTATGGGTACATAATCATACCATGAAGGATTACTAAGTAGGCGGTTATGCTGTTTCATTCCATCTAGCTGCAATGCTCCGCACTGTGTGTGTTTGTATATTTATATATTTATTCCATCTAGCGACAATTCTCCACACTGTGTGTTTATATATTTACATATTTATTCCATCTAGCTACAGTGCTCCGCACTGTGTGTGTTTATATATTTGCATATTTATTCCATCTAGCTACGGTGCTCCGCACTGTGTGTTTATGTGTTTGCATATTTGTTCCATCTAGCTACAATGCTCCGCACTATGTGTGTGTTTATATATTTACATGTTTGTTCCATCTAGCTATAATGCTCCGCACTGTGTGTTTATATATTTGCATGTTTGTTCCATCTAGCTGCAATGCGCCGCACTGTGTGTGTGTTTATATATTCATATATTTATTCCATCTAGCTACAATGCTCTGCACTGTGTGTGGTTTATATGTTCATATATTTATTCCATCTAGCTACAATGCTCCGCACTGTGTGTTTACAGTGGGGAAAAAAGTATTTAGTCAGCCACCAATTGTGCAAGTTCTCCCACTTAAAAGATGAGAGAGGTCTCCAATTTTCATCATAGGTATACCTCAACTATGAGAGACAAAATGAGAAAAAAAAAAATCCAGAAAATCACATTGAAGGATTTTTAATGAATTAGTTGGTAAATTCCTCGGTAAAATAAGTATTTGGTCAATAACAAAAGGTCATCTCAATACTTTGTTGTATACCCTTTGTTGGCAATGACAGAGGTCAAACGTTTTCTGTAAGTCTTCACAAGGTTTTCACACACTGTTGCTGGTATTTTGGCCCATTCCTCCATGCAGATCTCCTCTAGAGCAATGATGTTTTGGGGCTGTCGCTGGGCAACACGGATTTTCAACTCCCTCCAAAGATTTTCTATGGGGTTGAGATCTGGAGACTGGCTAGGCCACTCCAGGACCTTGAAATGCTTCTTACGAAGCCACTCCTTCGTTGCCCGGGCAGTGTGTTCGGGATCATTGTCATGCTGAAAGACCCAGCCACGTTTCATCTTCAATGCCCTTGCTGATAGAAGGAGGTTTTCACTCAAAATCTCACGATACATGGCCCCATTCATTTTTTCCTTTACACGGATCAGTCGTCCTGGTCCCTTTGCAGAAAAACAGCCCAAAGTATGATGTTTTCACTCCCATGCTTCACAGTAGGTATGGTGTTCTTTCTCTTCCAAACACGACAAGTTGAGTTTTTACCAAAAAGTTCTATTTTGGTTTCATCTGACCACATGGCATTCTCCCAATCCTCTTCTGGATCATCCAAATGCTCTCTAGCAAACTTCAGACGGGCCTGGACATGTACTGGCTTAAGCAGAGGGACACGTCTGGCACTGCAGGATTTGAGTCCCTGGCGGCGTAGTGTGTTACTGATGTAGCCTTTGTTACTTTGGTCCCAGCTCTCTGCAGGTCATTCACTAGGTCCCCCCATGTGGTTCTGGGATTTTTGCTCACCATTCTCGTGATCATTTTGACCTCACGGGGTGAGATCTTGCGTGGAGCCCCAGATCGAGGGAGATTATCAGTGGTCTTGTATGTCTTCCATTTTCTAATAATTGCTCCCACAGTTGATTTCTTCACACCAAGCTGCTTACCTATTGCAGATTCAGTCTTCCCAGCCTGGTGCAGGTCTACATTTTGTTTCTGGTGTCATTTGACAGCTCTTTGGTCTTGGCCATAGTGGAGTTTGGAGTCTGACTGTTTGAGGTTGTGGACAGGTGTCTTTTTTACTGATAATGAGTTCAAACAAGTGCCATTAATACAGGTAATGAGTGGAGGACAGAGGAGCTTCTTAAAGAAGAAGTTACAGGTCTGTGAGAGCCAGAACTCTTGCTTGTTTGTAGGTGACCAAATACTTATTTTACCAAGGAATTTACCAATTAATTCATTAAAAATCCTTCAATGTGATTTTCTGGATTTTTTTTCCCCTCATTTTGTCTCTCATAGTTGAGGTATACCTATGATGAAAATTGGAGACCTCTCTCATCTTTTAAGTGGGAGAACTTGCACAATTGGTGGCTGACTAAATACTTTTTTCCCCACTGTATATAGCTATATATTTATTCCATCTAGCTGCAATGCTCCGCATCATGTGTCTATATATTTATGTTTATATGTATATATGTATACTCGCTGCTCGTTGTTTTTTCTTGCCTTCTGATTGTTGCTCTGAGTGTTGCTATCCCTGTGCTGTTGCAATCCTGGAATTTCCCCATTGTGGGACTAATAAAGGCTTATCTTATCTTATCTTATCTTACAACAATTCTGCAAAGATGAGTGGGCCAAAATTCCTCCACAGCACTATAAAAGACTCATTGCCAGTTATCGCAAACGCTTGATTACAGTTGTTGCTGCTAAGGGTGGCCCAACCAGTTATTATATTTAGGGGGCAATCACTTTTCCACACAGGGCCATGTAGGTTTGGATTTTTCCCCTTAATAATAAACACCTTCATTTAAAAACTGCATTTTGTGTTCACTTGTGTTGTGGAGGATGAAAGTAGTCGAGACATGAGCTGACGACACAGAGGTTTATCTCTCCTCCAACACAGAAACAGACTAACTCTGAGTGCCAAAGCGATCTGCTTTATACATTTTCTCCCCGCCTCTGGTACTCAGCGTAAACACATTTACATACCTTTTACCAAGTGTGAACACACATCAACATACACATTAACACATTTGCGCCCCTGCGTCCTCAGGTGTGAGCCTGGCACAGCGGGGGCGAAAGGCACATCTTTATTTACTGCATACCCCCCGGTGCTCTGGCGCCCCTGGCTAGCACCCCCAACACCCCGAAGTACTGGGTGGAGTGTCATCTCCTTTGTGTCACCACACTGCCATCTTTGTCTAATATTTAAATTTGTTTGATGATCTGAAACATTTAAGTGTGACAAACATACAAAAAAAAAAGAGAAATCAGGAAGGGGGCAAATACTTTTTTTTTTCACACCACTCTATGTTGCTCGCAAGATCACTTAAATTATTAGAGAATATTTTCTAGGGTTATTTATTGAGATTATCTGTGTGTTTTGTAATTATTTGTCATATTTGATTTATTAATAAAGTTTATTGAAAAAAGGAAAAATCAACTACAGCATTTCGACTTTTTTTTACAGTTTTATTAAAGCATGCATCAAGCTCAAGTAGGTTCATTTTGTCTTCTTTTAATTATTTACCTTTTGTTCTTATTAAAGACAAAAATAGAAAGGAGATGTTTTTACCTTCTTTACATACAGTATTTCGACTGTTCGCTGCAGCCTTCGTCAGACAGTGAACAGTCGAAACATGTAAACTTTTTAGAGTTCACCGGCCACATGGGGGCGTTATCACCACATGTGCCATCACTGTGACTGTCATTTATTTTGTTGACTTTTACTGCTCTGTGATACCAGCAGATGGCCGGTAAACGTGTTGTGGAGTGGGTGGGGCGGAAAACTGTAAACAGCCACCGTGCTGTCAAGCTTTCCCACTATAATGAGACAGCGCGGTTCGTGCTTCACAGGTCAGATGGCAACGAGCTAAGAAAACAGCAAAGATGTTTCTTTAGCGCTTAAAACTGTGGCGCAAGATGCGATGCTACCTTCACGCATTTCTCCTGTGTGTGATTTTCATTTTCCTCTCGCTGCTGTATGCCTTTAATCAGTTAGCCTCCACCTTGGAGGACGGAGGCGAGCGGCGGGTGAGAGAACGCGGACTGCCCGACGGGAGCGGTCGTGACTCGGCGCACCCTCTCAGGAAACGCCCAGGCCTGGCGGGCCTTCCCCACGGCGAAGAGGGGGTTGACAGGTAGCGTGGCTAAAATTACAGTTGAGCATCTCATTATTAATTAGCTTTAACTGTTCGACAAAACATGCAGTTGCTAAGTTAGCTTAGTTTAAGGTAAACATCTGTTGACTTACTCTATTTAAATGCTACTACTATGTTAGCTGGCTTTATTACTATACAGTTAACCTAGTTTGGATGTGTTGAAAAGCTTAAAAGGGGGTTGCTACAGTCTGTTAAAAATAATCAACCATTTACTGTCTTGTGTGATCAGCATGGTTTTACTGTTAACTGCTTATTTGCCTTATTAGCGTCAGCTTTGGGCTGGCTTTAGTGAAGCACCACCTGTTTTAACTGCTGTTAGCACTCCAGGGAGGATTTGAATGAGAAGATTTTCTGTTCAAGCGAGTCAATTAATGCCGAGGAGCCAAAAGGTCATGTTTTTATTCTGTTAGGTGTAAATCACAGTCAGGTTCTTACTGGAATCCATATTGGAGACTGCCTGCAGATGTTTGTGGAGTGAACAGCTTTTTGGAGTCATCTTTTAGGTATGACTGATTTTGTGAACCTCTATAAATGACATAATGCCACCAATTAACGTACTTTCACTGTCGTTCCCTTATAGGTTTCTGTAAATGAGCTAATTATTGCTACTTCCACAGTGTTCCTTGTAGCAGCTTCTCATGGTTTGAAAAAAAAAAACCCCAACAAATTAATATTTCATAATTAGTGTTGTGCCTTTGTGCTTTGCCTTTGAACTTTGACTTCTATTTTCCCTTGTTAGTTGGTTTGACCTCCTCATCTGCACTGTTAATCACTACAGTTTATCAGCAAACTCTCGGTCATCACCTACATTCCTCCGTGACATGCTACATTTTGAAACTAGAAAAGTACTCAGAGTGCATACCTCTGCCAAGGCTCCTTCCGTCCCTCATGGATCACCTCCAAAATGTAATGGGTTTGTGTGTAGGCCTAGAGCCGTTTCTAGTGAAAATTGTATCAAAGTCTGTCCATTAGTTTTGGAGTATTGTTGCTAACACACTGTGAGAAGATAAGAGCCTTGGCGGTGGTATGCATTCTCAGATCATCAGTAAATTATAATGGCTTCCTCTCTAGCCCAAGGACCACCTCTGATGAAAATTTCATCTAAGTCCATCCAGTAGCTATTGTGTAATCCTGCTGCACAAATACAAACAAAGCCCTTGGTGGAGGTATGCACTCTCAGATCATCACCAAAATCTAATCATCTGTTCCCCGTGCCATTACACACCTTTCGTGAAAATTTCATCAAAATCCGTTCATAACTTTTTAAGTAATGTTGCTAACAGACAGACAGACAGACAAACCAACAAACGCCACTAAAAACATTACCTCCTCCCTTGGCAGATGTAATAAAGTAGGGTCATTAAAGGGGTCATTGACTGCTCTTTTTACACATTACATCAGCTCGCTCATGTCTTAATGAAGTGCTTGTGACATATTTTGTTCAGATTTTCTTAAATGTTTAATTATTGAAGCAAATTTGTTTTTTTTTTCTTGGCTTTCTTCAAACACTGATTCAAAGACTGTCACTTTAAGAAACAGACTTCAGCTGTTTAACTGCACCCTCCCTCTTACGTCAGTTACCCATTAGCTGACTAGCTTCTAGCAGGCTCGTTCTAGTTCGATTGAGCAGTGCTCTGGTTCACTGATCTACAGTCAGTGGTGTATCTCACATTAGTCCGGTCTATCTCCCAATAAATTTTGGGGTGTTATGATTCCACAACAAATCGCTAGCGCCACGCACTGGACGATCGCCGCAACCTGAGGCGAGCTACTGAGCCAAGGGATCTCAAAGGGCAGTGTGGGTCTGTGGGACTCTACTCTTCTCTCACAGCCAGCTGAAAGCTGGAGCAACTACGCTGCTCATATGAGCAGAGCGGATCCACAGAGGATGGTGGGGTTGCTGGGCATGAGAACCCAGAGCATCTGGTCCCGGGACATTTTGACTGTAGGGAGCTGGAAGCTTCGCAGTGATTCCGCGGCCAATTGCACGTACTGGTGTTATGCCGATAACTCCCCCGCCAATCTAAGGGGGTTCTCAGCAATACATCGGCCAGTAGCCCTGGTCCCGAGCCATAAAAGTGACCGGTGTGTCATGGCAGGCGATCCGCTCCAGAATCACGATGAAACCACTCGGAGATGGGCCAGAGTGAACCAGGTGATAGCAGTGATGCTATTCGGGTGACTTAAGATCTGAAGAAAATAACAATATAAGCCGCGCTTACAGCGACTGTCCTGGTAACAGTGTTAGCTTGTGGGCTAATAGGCTTCCTTTAGCTACCACTTCGTCTACATGATGGATAGCTAGGCGGGCCAATAGTGGAGCAGTGGGCGGGTCTCAAGGACGGCATTGGGGTTGGCGTTTTCAAAACCTGACATATACGATATACCCGGAAGAGTCAAAAAACATTTTGGGGAGTTTCTCTGAGAGAAAAACGAGATAAAGGCAGTGTGCTTTTTTCGGATAGTTGACTTTTTGGAAATTTTTTTGGCTAATTACATGACTAGTTGACACATTTGAGACAGTTAAAACCCCCCAAACACCATTTATCAATCAATAACCCCTTTAATTTATCTTGGATCAAAGTCCAAGGACTGATACAGAAACCGATAATAGAACACAAAAATTTTTGAAATGTTTTTTTATGTGTATATGTGTATTACAACACTATGCTTGCTGTGATATGCTTGACATTTTTTATTTCCAGTTTTGAAAGCAGTAATTCATGAGGACTACATGCAGGCAACAAGGCATAAATGCTGTTTCTCTTCTTCCACCTCCTTTAATTCTAACAAAAGTCCCCCCACCCACCCAGCTGAATGTCAGCACATGCGATTGTTAATATTTTCACGAGTTTGTTTTTAATTGACAGTTTATCTGTGCTGTTGGAACAATAAAGGCCTGCATCAATTACAGATTGATTTATATTATGTATCCTTGTCTTTGCTCTTAGTGAGAGGTCAGACTCTGACGTACAGGAACTCCGTGATGAGAGGAGTCACCTGGCTGTGGTGGCTTGTGGCCCCAGGCTAGAGGAAACCCTCACCATGTTGAAGTCTGCTGTTCTTTTCAGCAAAAAGCCTCTGCATTTCTACATATTTGCTGAGGATGAGCTACACAAAAGCTTCACAAATGCTGTAAGTATTCTTTAACAACACCAAAGTGTTTAGCTATTTAGCGTGTTCAGTAACAGTGGTTTTTAAAATCAGAAGCCTGTGTATACAGTTCAAGTCAATGTTATTTATTGTAAAGTACTTTACATAAAGGTGTTAAAATTTTATAACAAGTTCCAGAAATTACCTTTATGCAAGCACTTGGCAAAAGCAAGATGGAGGGAAAAATTCCCATTTAATAGAAAGAAACTTACAGCAGAACCAGACTTTGGGAGAGGCAGCACCTGCCTCAACTAGTTTTTATAAGACATAAATGAAAATGAAGAAAGGTGAGAAAAGCATTTCGGATTGTTTCTCGGGTCAGAAACCAGATACCGAAATGAGGTCACATCTAAATCAGCCAGGTTCCTGTAGTGGCATGTTCAGATACTGAATTTAGGCAGTAACTGTGTGTACAGTACTAGAAAAGTCATAAAACAGAGCTGCTAATAAGTAGTATGTTTTTCACTGCTGTAGCACATGGGTACAGCCATGTTGAAATCTGAAGTTGGTTATTTAAAAACTTGCCCGACTTTGCAAGCTGAAAAACTGACTTAATGACCCAAGAACACTTGTGCAGCACACCTCAAAACTGACTTGTCAGTGGTAGAAGTAGCACCACATTAGAAACAACCAACAAAGTAATAAACATTCAGCAGGATGATGGTCTCAGAAGCTTCAGGTTAAAGGCATCGGCCGGACGAAAATTCAATATCGCTAAATCATATCTTAAATTTTTATGTGAGACGAGCTAATTTGAACCGCACATGTTTTGGTGTCAACAAATGTCGCATAAGGTGACAATGCGCTCTTGAAGTACGCTGTCCTTGAGAGCTGTCTGACTCAGCCGAGCGATCAGCGGCTAAGATGGCCACTGACTGTGTGACATCATCACAGGGAGAGACACGCACACGCTCGGCGGACATTGTTTGTTGTTTACGTTTTAAAATCGGCGAATACGGATATTTCTCGGAGTACTTGTGGATTACAAATAGATTATTTATTAAGATTAGGATTTCAGGAATTGAATTAATTATGGTTTGGCGTTGTGTCGTCTACGGGTGCGACGTTATACCAGCGGAGCATGAGGTGAGTGTTTTTGAATTTCCCATCCTTGGGAAAATCAGAACGGCATGGGTGAAATTCGTTCAGAAAACGCGAAAAAATTGGAATGATGTCGACCCAACATGTGCAGTAGACATTTCGTTGACAGCGATTTCGAGAATAAGATGCAATTTGTGTCACGACTCGCCGCTCATCAGCGGCTTCAGCTGCGCGCACACCTGCATAGTACAAATACAAAGATGCGAGCACTACATACGATCCCGCAGCTCCTGAGAGACTGCAACCTAACACAAAAAACAGTTTCACACAATGAAACAACAGTGCATGTATTATATTATATAAAAATTATTATCCCATTGATTTTCATCATTTTTGGTCACATATCTCACACCTACAATTTATTTATTTCAGGGACAAAGGGCTGTGAAAAAGTTGTTGATATGATCAACAAAACACGGGTCCTCAGGGATGTGCGAAAGCTGAGTCCAGGGCAGCAAACTTCAAATGTGGAGGCTTTCCACAGTCTGATTATTCATTTTGCACCAAAGAGTGTACACTTCTCATTCCTTGGAATGTTGACAAGGTGAGGAGATGCAATATGTGACCAAAAATATGAAATGCAATTATAATAACAGTGCCAATTACATAGAGTTTCTGCTGATAGACAGATCACTTATATGTCCAAAAATAAATCATTGTGATAATATTCTAATTACAGACTTTGTTTAGCTGCAATGCACTTTAATGAAAATGCAGGCCGCAAGCAGGCACAGAATCGTGATGGTGAGCCGGTCTTAATGAATGAATGAATGAATTTATTTCGGATAGTACAGTACAGGTTAAAAGAAACTGTATAATATAACAACAAGGTCAAATTAGACAAAGACTCCTCCTACTATACAATTCCGCGTAAGTTATCCGAAATGGGTGATGGCTGAAGCCGCAGCTTATATTGCTTATATTGTCTTCATCATCAGGTACCCAAAATTCAAAAAAGGCGGATATACACTGCAAGCAAAGAAAGTTAATCCAACTTTCGGGGAGTATAAGAAATATTAGTATCATTTTCTAGGCTTGTATATGATATTTACAGTGGGTGGAGGGTTGGTCTTCATTCAACTTTCACATTTCATAGCTTTTATCAAATTATGTTAATTTGGGTCAAATTTGTATTTCATACTGTAGTCAAATGGATGTCTAATTTTTATTGAATATATTTTTTTTCAGAATATGTGGATGATCTGATGAATACTCTGTTCAACAAAACCTTGGTTATCCAACCCACTTATGGGAGCAGTGGCACTATGTACAAGCCAGAGTTCCCACCACATTGAGTGCCGAATTGAACCCGAATTTTATACCATAAAATGGTAGAAAAATTATTCAAATGTATATGACATGCAACTTTGATGAATGCTGAAATATTAGAATTATAAAATTGACATGAACATTAATAAACTCAATATATGATTTTACAAAACTTTATTTAAATATCATTTTTCACAAATCTAATCTTGGTAGGCAAAATCCCTTGTAGTGATCCGATGGGAATGTTTCTCTGATGAGGCTCACAGCACAGGCAGACAATATCACCCTCACTTCTTCCTGTGCTGACGTCACTGCTGCCTGCCCCTATCGACAGATGGCGGTACTGCAGCATCACTAAGTGAAAGATGGGCTATTACCAAATAAAGTCATTTATGGAGGCTGGTGACACATATTAAATCACGGGAATGGCCAGAATGGAATATTTTCATACAATCAGTTTATTGGTTCAATAAAAAAATGTCACCGTCCGAGGACTTTAAGTACATACAGCTCCAAACTGCTGATTCTTGCAATGGTACATGGAGAGATTTGACAGAAAATACAAAATACAGACCACAATACAAGTTTAATTACGTGGTATATAAATGCATGAAGCGTGGACAGTAGAAATGCCTACCTTTACTGTATACTGATCTCTGAATTTAGTAAAAGATAAGATAAGATAAGCCTTTATTAGTCCCACAACGGGGAAATTCCAGGATTGCAACAGCACAGGGATAGCAACACTCAGAGCAACAATCAGAAGGCAAGAAAAAAAACAAGCAAGCAAGAGCAGCTAATATACATATGTACATATTACTATAAAATATATATATACACACACACAGACACACAGTGCAGAGCATTGTAGCTGGATGGAATAAATATATGAATATATGAACACACAGTGCAGAGCATTGTAGCTAGATGGAATAAATATGTAAATATATAAACACCCACAGTACGGAGCATTGCAGCTAGGTGGAATAAATATGCAAGTATATAAACACACACAATGCGGAGCAATGTAGCTAGATGGAATAATATGTAGATATATAAAAACACAGTGCGGAGCATTGTAGCTAGATGGAATAAATATATAGATATATAAATATAAACACACCCAGTGCTGAGCATTGTAGCTAGATGGAATAAATATATAGATATATAAATATAAACACACCCAGTGCAGAGCATTGTAGCTAGATGGAATAAATATGTAAATATACAGTATAAACACACACAGTGCAGAGCATTGTTGCTAGGTGGGATGAAACAGCATAACCGTCTATTTAGTTATCCTACATGGTATGATTATGTGCCCATACATATTCTCACCCTCCATAGCGACCGGTATGTTCCTAGTTGTATGCCGGAGAGGACCATTGTGTAAGTCTATTGCATCTTTTGCATTCAAAAAACTATTAGTTTGAAAAAAATTCATGCCAACATTTTTGTTCAAGTCTGTTTTTATATCTTCTGATCTGTATGAAGTAAAGTTGTTTTTAATGGACCATTCACTTTTATGTGACTATGTGCTATCCTCAGTTTCTCAGTTAAAGTCAATAATTTCTCCTCAATTTCAGCTCAGATTCAGCAATGCCCGTTTTAAAAATTGGAATTCCAAATTGTGCGCTCTGTGCTCTGATTCAGCGATATGTTTTGAGTAGCCAGATAAGGCTACTGCTGCTAAACCGATCAGAGCTGCTAATTCGATTTTCATTGTTCCTGTAACAGTGACAATAAAGGTCTATTCTATTGTATTCCTTTCTAATAACATGATAATAAGTATTATATCAACCGCCACAGAAACTAAGAGGCTGTGCACACGACAGAGTTTTTACCCCAAACTGGAAGTTTGTCTACAGCAGGGGTCACCAACTGGCAGACTCCGGTCTGGATCCAGACCTCGAGAGTCCTCTGTCCAGACTCCAAAGCTTTTTAATATAATTTAGGGAAAAATTATGCTGTTTTGTTTTAACCGAACGAAAAAGCAGAACTCAAGTGCTGTATCGGCGGCCGCCACTCGGACATTTTATGGCATGGGACCTTGGACGTTCTCCGTGGGACACAGCGGGCGGACAGCCATGCTTCCTTCACAGTGTAACCCAGGGAAGAACCCAAGGTGGAATGAAATGCTGCTGTGACATTATGTCCACCGCCACTCTGGCTGCCTGCAATAGTACGGGGTCTCCCCGGGGGTCTGTTGATTGAAGGTCCCGCGGCTCCTCCACACCTTCCTTGGACAGCATCCCCGTTGGGCCAGCACAACGTTGTTTATGGAGGCAACTTCCGCGACCCTCTGATATCATGTCAAAACAATCATTTGCTCCGTGTGTTACTGAACATGAAAAGTTCCCCACACATTCACCTCCTCTCTCCCTGTGACAGAGTGCTACCAAAACAGACCCAGACAAGGTTAAAAAGATAAAAACATTGACAGAAAAAATCCTCCAAAGGAATTCTGTACTATGGAATTAATTATATTTTCTGTCCCTTTTTTAGGCTTAATGTTTGAAACTTTTTTTTTAATACTGAAAATTTAGTATAGAGGCGGACTTCTGTGAGATTTTGTTTTGTAAATATTCCATCCATTCATCCATCCATCCATCCATCTTCTACCGCTTTTCCGGAGGTCTGGGTCGCAGAGACAGCAGTTCAAGCAGAGAAGCCCAGACTTCCCTCTCCCCAGCCACCTCCTCCAGCTCTTCAGAGACGATACCAAGGCATTTCCAGACCAGCTGGGAGACATAGTCTCTCCACCGAGTCCTGGGTCTGCCCCGGGGTGTCCTCCCAGTGGGACATGCTCGAAACACCTCAAGTGGGAGGTGCAAGTGGGAGGTTTTGTAAATATTAATCTTTTTAAATGTATGTAATTTAGTTTGTGTTTTCCTGTAAAAATTTCCATTCTTAGGATTTAAGTTGTAGATTTTAGAATTGTAGAGCTATTTAATTGGAGTCAAAAACACATTTTTTCCCCTTGTCCTGTCAAGCAGCTAGGTAAGCAGAACAGAAATCTGCTTCCCTTATTGTGCCAAACGAATTTACTTTGCCAAAAGGAGCTTTATACAGTACATATACTGTATATGTACTGTGCATTATTTATAGACTCCTCTTTTAATAACTTTTAATACTTTATTTAAATTGTTTTACCTGTGACGGGGGGGGGGGGCAAACAGAGAAGACAAACAGACTAACACAACTGAAACAAACAGAAGACAAAGTGCTTCTTCTACTGAAAAGGTCTCATCACAAGTCTGGTATCTGCACCTGTTAAAAGACAGAATGACGTGTGTATGAGAGCATGTGCAAAGTAAATGTATGCGTTTGAGTGGTTTGCCAGGAAACATACAAAGATGGTGGCAGGTCACAGCAACCCCCCCTGAAAAGGCCCGAGCAAGCAAGACAACGCCACCAATCCCCGCAGAGCACAAATGTCCCGAGGCCAACAAGCCCCAGAACAACCAAGCATCCGCCTCAGGAGGAACGGCTGAGAGAGGTCAGGCCGCCAAGCGACTGGTGCAGCGCACCCCCGCCCCCGAACTGGCCAGCCACTGCCCCCCCCCCCCCAGCAGGGCTAACGCCAATTCCAAGGCCTCAGGCACTGGAAGGCCAGTGCCCCCCTCCGGGCTGGAGACCAGAGGCCCCCCCCCCCCCCCAGACACCCCCACAGCGGGCTTGCGCCCACCCCAGCACCCCTGACACACATCCCGGAATGCCCCCACACCCAAGGAAGGCGACAGCAAGGCACAGGAGCCCCACTGGAGGGCCAGCACCCCCCCCCAGTCCAAGGGAGCCCACGCGGCCAGGAGGTGCCACCCCCCCAGTCCACCACCCCTCGACCAGCACACACACACCCATTCCCACGCACTCACACCCTCATGCTCTTACACTCACTCACTCACTCACTCACTCACTCTCACCCTCTCCCCCAGACAATCCCACACCCAAACCCACCCACTCCCGTACCCACTCAGTCTCACTTCCACTCTCACTTGCTCTCACATTCACTCGCACCCACCCACATTCACCCATAGACACACTCTCATTCGCGCTCCGACTCACTCACATCTACTCGTGCTCTCCCCCACACACTCACCTACACTCATTCACCCTTGACACTTGGGGCGGCCATGGCACAGATGCAGCGGGCATGAACGTGCACCAACACCCAGCAGCAGCCGGGGAGACCGTCGGTGCAGACCAGCAGCCACATCCCCGCCAACCTGCCCTGGGGCGGCCGCAGCCACAGAAGCAGTCCACCAATGCCCACCCAGAGCGACTGATCAGCGGACCACCACAAGCGCTCCAAGATGCCATCCAACACGCAAAGCCCCACACAAATCCGGCCCACCACCACCATCACCATCTCCACTCATCACTCCCTCACTCTCACTTACTCACTTGTTCACTCACTCTCTCACTCGCTCACTCCCTTGCTCGCACCTATTCATTCGGCAGCGCCCAGGGATGACAACAACATGACGGGCCCCAGGACACCAGCCAGGCACCAGGCCCCCGGCAGGAGGAGGGCAACCCCCACCCCTCCAACCCCCATGCGCGAATCGCGATGGGTGAGTGTTAAACTTGAGTTAAAATCATTTACTGTCATTCAGCTGTACAGCCAATCATGTACAGTAGAACGAGATTGTGTTTTACCTATCTACTGTGTTAGTCACACACCCCCCAAATGTAGAATCAGAGGGCCGCTGCCATGCAAGGCGCCGCCACAGATTTCCCTCCTCCATTCCATTATTGCTGAGCACCAAGCTGGACGGCAGGAAGTTCCACTTTTATATGGTCTTCGGCATGACCCGGCCGGGATTTGAACCCCTTCCTCCCGGGTGTGGGGCGGATGCTCTACCAACTGAGCCACCACTCCGGTGGCTCAGTTAGTTGTGTGGTGTGATTGTGTGCAAGTGTGTGATCTACCAAAGTGCAGTTGGGGGGATAGTGTGTTAGGGCACTGCTAGTCACTGCTATGGGGAGCAGGGCTCCCATCCCCCCAAGCCCTCAGTGTCTACAGTGCAATTAAAATTGAGGTGAGGGTGGCCCCACTGTGCAGTAGACAGAGGGATCCTCTTCACTGACACCGTACGGCACACCCCCACCCCAAAACCCTAAGTGTATCCAGTAAGATGTATATAGTATACAGTATAAGATGTATTTAGTGTTCCCCTGTATTATTATGATTAAATTATTATGTTTTATTTGAAATTGAGCAAAGAATTTGTGATTTTTTTTGTTTAAAAAATACAGAACTAAAAGCAGCTTAAACATCTGCTTAATAAAATAATGTGTAAAAGCAAATGATACTGGCCTGCTGGAGACAGCTGTGGTCTTCGTAAAGAATGTCCATGAAAAGATGATATTTCTTAAAAGCACATTTTCAGATAAATTTGTCCATGCGACTTGTCACATTTCTCTTCCATTTCTTTTATTAAAAGATGTTTGAAGTAAATTCATGGGTCATTCCAAACACTTGGCTTTGAAGGTACCAAGCTGTCACACAGTGAGAGGAAAAAAAATCCTGAAAAAAAAACAAAAAAATGCGTCGTGAATCTTTTTAGAATCAAATCGGAGGCACTTAATCATAATTGTATCATGAGGTGCCTAAAAATCCCCAGCCCTAATTCAGACCTCAGTTGGGGAGGAGGACTGACTTGTAGGACCTCTTGCACTTTTAGTTGGTGGCCCCTGGTCTGCAGTTTAGCTGTCTGTGCATATGACACCATGTATTTGGAGGTGTGAAAGTGTAGAGATTTGAACCCAGTCTCCAGAGTGGAGAGGTTTTCTCAGCGCTGTTTGTCTGCATCTCTGTGCACAGAAATAAAGCGCAATGGTATGTTACAGGCCCAATTTACAATAGTTTTCAGCCAATCCACACACCAAGGAGCATTTATTTCTCTCAGAGAAATACAAATACGAAACTTGTATTGATGTATTTCTCACAGAAATACAAGCTCCATGATTAAACTTTAAACCTGATGTGTTTATAGTCCGGATTAGGTTAAAAAGGGCTCTTAATTGTATCTGTAAAACACTTTTTTTACACAATAGATGCAGCTTTATATAGAAAATTAATCATCAAAATTATAACCAAGGAGGAGTTACAGACTAAAATACATCCCTAGATTTAATGCCTACCTTAAATCTACCTACCTACCTACCTTAAATCTACCTTAAATCATAATGCCTACCTTTGATGAATGATGAAAAAAATCACTGTGGAGCAGCTGATGTTTCAAATCCAGTTTTGCGCTGCTGCACAAATGATGTGATGTCTGCTGCAGCTGACATCACATCATATCACTATTTTTTCTTACTTTTAACACTTTTGTAAAAGTTATGACTTAAGATTCCTTATCAAACATTCAAACCAGCTGCCAGTAAGTCAGAATTTTTTTATTGCCTGCAATTATACAGGTTATTTATTTATGACTCCCTTATTCTTTCATTCATTCATTCATTCATCTTCTTCCGCTTAATCCTTTTCGGGTCGCGGGGGGGGGGGGGGCTGGAGCCTATCCCAGCATCTTTGGGCAACGGGCAGGGTACACCCTGGACAGATCACCAGTCCATCGCAGGGCCAACACAGAGAGACAGACAACCATTCACTCTCAGTCATACCTAAGGACAATTTAGAATCCCCAGTTTTGATGCCAGTTAACCTAACTTGCATGTTTTTGGCATGTGAGAGGAAACCAGAGAAATCCCGGAGTAAACCCACACAGACATGGGGAGAACATGCAAACTCCACACACATCACTGTTGGTCGGGGGCTGGGATCGAACCCAGGATCCCCCAGCCAAGGGTGAGTTGCTGTGCTGCCGCAATGCTAACTGCTCCACCACCGCGCCGCCCTCATTCTTTCAGCTTAAAAAATAAATATAAACATTTCTTGCAGATGGAATCTGGCATTTCTAGTTATAATCTAAAGTTCCTAGTGAAACTTCTACTTGGCATCCGTTAGTTACAGCAGCAGTTTTCACATCTTCGGTGGATCCGTGCGCACGCGTGGTTGCTTCTGTGACATGCTGTGTGCACGCAGATGTTTCTCTCTGGGTTTGAATGAAAACATTGCTGTGTGCACCAGGACTAAATGAGCCAGGTGGATCTGTTTAGAAGAAGACAGTATATCCATTTTGTTGGCGAGGCTACTGTATTACGTCTCATTTTATAAGGTATTTGGAAAAATTGTAGCTTTTTACTCCAAAAAGCTGCAACATTTAGGAAAATAACAAAGATGGAAACTAATACGGCTCTAATACAGTGTGTTGATCAAACTTCTTTTTGCTCATCTTTTCTTGAAGCTGAAATTGTGGCCTAGAAGCGCTGGGACCAATTTTAATTTCACCATCTACCCTATCACTTTTCCCAAAGAGAATGCAAAAGAATGGAAAAAGCTCTTCAAACCTTGTGCCTCTCAGAGGCTCTTTTTGCCAGTAGGTCAAGAGTCATCCTTCATTCTAATTACTTATTACAGTTCTACTTTTGAAAATATGCTAGCATAATTTTTTTCTTCTCGCCACCTTTTTCTTTTCTTTCCCCAGCTGATTCTCAAGGATGTGGACTCCTTGCTCTATGTAGATACAGATATTATTTTTCTGCAGCCAGTAGAGGACATCTGGGCCCTTCTTTCTCTCTTCAACTCAAGCCACTTAGCCGCTATGGCTCCAGAGCACGAGGAGCCACGTATCGGGTGGTACAACCGATTTGCCCGCCACCCTTACTACGGCAAGACGGGCATCAACTCAGGGGTCATGCTTATGAACATGACACGCCTCAGGGGGAAGTTTTTCAAGGTGACTCTATGATGTGTACAAAGTTGCAAACAAATTTAGTCATTATTTGTTTTGTAATGTAGTGTGAAGTGCATGAAAATAGATGTGGCCACATTTAAATGAATAAAAATCATATGAAAGATGTTACAAATAAATTACATTGGAAGACATCTAAAGAAGACATGGCATCAGTTGGGATCCTAAGGAGAAGCTCTGCTGCACCACCAAGATTGACCACTTGAGGTCACTCTTGTAACTCCTTTCTAATTCTTCCCTGCAAGGTTTTTCTTTGACAGAATAGCCATTTTAGTTGGTGTGAAGTATTGACCAAAGGATTCATTGAGTGGAATTGCAGGCTCATAGTTTCTTGATTCAGAATGACAGGCATGGTTTCTGATTGCCATGTTTTGTTCCACAGAATGACATGACAACAGTTGCGCTGCGCTGGGAGGAAATTCTGATACCCCTTCTCCAGAAGTACAAGCTCAATATCACGTGGGGTGACCAGGACCTCCTGAATATCATATTTTCTCATAATCCAGGTTTGTGCATCCATACACACTGCCCTGTTATTAGCTGGGAATTTTAGATCATATGGACAGCTTTGGAATTGTAATAGGTCCCTATTGAATAAACTGAGTTAGTATTCATCCTCATCAACCCAAACATGTTTTTCTGTGTGTTACAGAAAGCCTGTATGTGTTCCCCTGCCAGTGGAACTACCGTCCAGACCACTGTATCTATGGCAGTAACTGTCAGCCAGCCGAAGTGGAAGGTGTCTTCATTCTCCATGGTAACAGAGGAGTTTATCATGATGACAAGCAGCCAGCATTTCGAGCCGTCTATGATGCCATTCGAAAGGTAGACACCAGGCATTTCTGCACAGTCCCACAGTAACAGTTAAAATTGCAAAATGTATCTCAAATATTTGGGCCATTTGTTTATTTTTTCAAAAGTTGCCAGCATATTTCATGCACAGATAACTAGAATCTCTAATGCGATAGGGAGCAGTGTTTGTAAGGGTTTCATTTTATTGACTTTGTTGTTGGTGTCTGCCTTTAGAGCGCTTTCGTGTAGGTAAACCATACTATTTGAAGAAACATTAGCTAGTCATTACATTATCAATAGGCACTCCAGGCCACTGCTTTTTTTCCCTCTTATGGATGCCTCCATCCTCCAATGCTTAATCAATAGCCTGTTAAACATTTCCGTCATCCTGTATTTGGCCTTTCAAACCAGCCAAGTCAGCCCCACTTAGGTTATGGCCAGTGAAATGGTTGAATGAAAGCGTTTCCTGCCGTATCAGACCTGATCTTTTTCATCAAGAAGGTGTTCATTCAAAGCAAACTTTAAATTGTCATCACAGTCTTTACCACCATGTATCCTAGATTCTTGCCAAAAATTCTTGTTTACTGTTGGTTGTGGCTGATTTTCAACATAGTCAGGGTTTGCCGCTCGGGGCAGAGAGAGAAAGACCCACTCGCTGGACTGTGAAGTTGTGAGATTTATTGGAAACAGAAGGTGTACAAAACAACTCAAAAACATGAGAGGAATAACCCAAAAGCGAGATGAAAAACAGAGTGTGTTTGCACTTACGTTTGGAGGAAATCACTGAAGTCAACAGAATCAACTGAGTCAACAGGGCTAAGACCACGACCAGGACAAGAAAGTGCAGCGGTCTTAAATAAGGCATAACATAATATGCCGCAGGTGTGGGTACCAGAGCGGGCAGGAGAAAACACTGATTGATAATCTGGGGCAGCTGGGAGAAATGAGAGAGACGCGACTGGGCTTGACAGCTGACAGGGCGACGCCCACACAGAGCACAAACCTGGAAACGCCAGTGGTACAAAACATGAGGGTAACAAAACTGAAACAAACAAAAATAGAAAACAGTACGAGAATACCAAAACTGAAAAGGCACAAAATAATACAGTAAATAAATATAAATACAGAGAAAAAAGCCACGAGACGGAGCATGGCGGAAACTTCCAGTGCTCAGCTCGTGACAGAGCCCCCCTCTCAAGGGGTGGATCCCAGACACCCCAGGGTAACATCAAAAGAAAAAGAAAGAACCCATCCTCCGAACAGGAGCACAACAATAACCCACTCAGGGTGGGTGGTGGGGGGAACAGGCTAGGAGGGAATGAAACAAAACCCTGCTCAGGACCCACACCAGGCAAACCCTCAACTCCCCTAAGCCCCCTGGACCGAGGAGCTGAATAGTTCAGGCAGGCGACCAGAGTCCCAGGCCCGCTAGACAGTATGATGGAACGAGTCAGGTGACCTCCCAGAGAACATGGGCCACCCAGCTCTGTGGCACAGTCTGTCAGGTGGCCTACCGGAGTCCTTCAGCCACCCGAACAGAAGAGGTGGTCAAGGAGGCAGCCGTCCGACGGGAAGAGCAAATAGCGAGCAGGAAATGGGAGTCGAGGGAACCATGACAGCCTCAGGCTGAGGAGAGAAAACCACGACTGCGTCTGGCAGAGGAGGGGGAGCCATGATGGCGTCTGACAGCGGAGGGGGAGTCACAGCGGCGTTTGACAGAGGAGGGAGAGCCACGACGTCCTTGGACTGGCCAGCAGCGCCCTCGGTGGTCCCGGACAGGACATAGCAGCACCCTCGGTGGCTCCGGGCTGGAGCAATGCACCACCCGCGGTGGCTCCGGGCTGGAGCAATGCACCACCCGCGGTGGCTCCGGGCTGGAGCAATGCACCACCCGCGGTGGCTCCGGGCTGGAGCAATGCACCACTCGCGGTGGCTCTGGGCTGGAGCAATGCACCACTCGCGGTGGCTCTGGGCTGGAGCAATGCACCCCCTGCGGTGGCTTTGGGCTGGGCCAAGGCTGCACCCACGGTGGCCCCTGGGCTAGGGCATAACGTCCATGATGGGCCCGCACTGGAGCACAGCACCCATGATGGTCCCCGACTGGGACACAACACCCACGGAGACCCGTACTGAGGTGGAGCTGCACCCACGGAGGTCCCGGGCTGGGACAGAGCACCTGCGACAACCTCAACCAGAGGGGGAGCAGGACCCACGGAGGACCCGGATTGGGCCGAAGCTTCACCCATGGAGGTCCTGGGCTGGGATGGAGTTGTCCTCGACTACCTCAGCAGGGGGAGCTGGACCCACGATGATCTCGGCAGGCGAGCCTGGACCCTCGGAGACATCTGGCAAGGGTGGAATTTTCTTGGTGACACTGGGGGAAGACTCGGACAGAACATGCAGAGAGATAGGGTCAGGGTCACCGGCAGCGGTGGAGCCCAGTGAGGTGAGCTCAGGCACAGCTGACGGCTGCACCCAACTCTCCTCACCTAGAGCCAGGCAAGATGTCTCCAAAACAGACACAAGAACAACGAAAGAGAGCACTTGCCTGAGCTCGAGCTCCACCACCGTCAAGGACTCTCTCGATCCAGATGATGGTTGTTTGGGCCCGGTCCTCTGGAGGTCCAGTTCCGACTCTGCTGCAGTGGCCCCTGCAGCAGGTTGGTTAATGCAACCCTGGGACCCCCCAGTGAGGTGACCCATGCCGGTGGCTCGTCCGACGTGGATTCAGGAGGTCGATTTCCTGCCGACGCTGGTTTCTGCTCAGCTGAGGCCAGGGGACGCTTCTTCATCGTTGCAGGTGTCAGCTCAGTTTCCGGCTCCTCCAACGTCTGGTGATACGATCCTGGGGACGGTGGACACTCAGGGAGAGAAGAAGGAGACACAGAGAGGACAGGTGAAAAATTGATGGTTGCAGCAGGCGGTGAGGGCTCAGGGGACTGCACACACTGAGCATCTCCACCGGGAATCAGGCAAGGCACATTATCATAAAGTGTTGAAAAATGACAAGACACTTGCCTGTTTTCCCGGCGTGCGATGTTTCCTGCTGCTGATGGTCTGGAGTCGCCCCTCTCTGTGGCTATGGTGGGCATGGGCCCCTCAGTGGATCGTGGAGGAGTCGCCCCTGCCGGCACGGAGGCAGGCAGAGCTGGGAAGGACACAGTTGACCTCTCAGCAGCGGAAGGAATTGCCGAGCTTAAGCAGGGATCAGCAGCTGCGCAGAGGAAGAAAGCTGACAGTTCAGACGGAGAGAAAAGACACTGAGCGTACACTGCTGTGAGAGTCTTCTGCCTCAGTGAATGGAAAAACTACTGTCTGAGAGGTGGGGGCATTCCTCCGGCGAGATTTCCCTGGATGGCGGCGTTCCAAAGCAGGTGGAGTGGAAGCGGGAATGGATGTCGGAGACTGGTGAGGCACCGATACTTCAGAGGCCCAGGAACGCCTCCCCTTCTGCGCAGACCCGGGTTTGCTCGGGGAATTCCTCACCATCTCATTGTTCTCTCGTTGCAGCTCCGCCACCAGAGAAATCCTCTCCACCCCTTCAGCATGCTCTTGAAGCTGGGGGCACTGGCGAATAGCTGCCTCTGCAAGGCCCAGGTACCATAAAGCATCTTTCGGGGCAAAACCACTGCACGCCACAGAGATTAGCCCATCAATCTCCATTAGGACTTGGCAGCACTCCCACCCCAGGCTCATCGGGTAACTGTGCCCACCTGCAGAGTCCGACATCATGCACTCCAGGGAAACAGATGAGTGAAACCGAAAAACGAAAACCCATAACTTACAGCAGCTGGGTCTAATACTGGCCATGGTCTTCTGTCAGGGTTTGCCCCTCGAGGCAGAGCGAAAGATCCATGCGCTGGACTGTGAAGTTGTGAGATTTATTGGAAACAGAAGGTGTACAAAACAACTCAAAAACATGAGAGGAATAACCCAAAAACGAGACGAAAAACGGAGCACGTTTGCACTTCCGTTTGGAGGAAATCACTGAAGTCACAAGAGTCAACTGAGTCAACAGGGTTAAGACCGTGGCCAGGACAGGAAAGTGCAGCGGTCTTAAATAAGGCATAACCTAATATGCCGCAGGTGTGGATATCAGAGCGGGCAGGAGAAAACACTGATTGATAATCTGGGGCAACTGGGAGAAATGGGAGGGACACGACTGGGCTTGACAGCTGACAGGGCGACGCCCGCACAGAGCACAAACCCAGAAACGCCACCTGACAACTGTCAACCCCGGGAAAGAACACCACAGTACGAATATAAAGAATAAACATTCCCAAATGCAGACTGATAAATAATTGCCAATGGTACAAAACGTGAGGGTAACAAAACTGAAACAGAAACAGAAAAATAGAAAACAGTACGAGAATACCAAAACTCAAAAGGCACAAAATAATACAACAAATAAATATAAATACAGAGAAAAAAGCCACAAGAGTGAGCATGGTAGAAACTTCCAGTGCTCAGCTTGTGACAATGGAGACCTTTAAAGAGACACTCCAGTGGGTATAAATTCTCTATAAAAACAAATCTACATTGTCTAAAATAATATCTTATGCCCTTTTTTCAACAATAAAACTTTCATTGTATTACAGTTTTGTGTCAAAATCTTTTCACTTTTCCTCATCCTTTAAACACCAGGATCTGTGAATAGGCCTACCCACATCCCACAAGGCTAATGGTGGCTAGCGCTACATTAAACAGAATAAATCCTGTGATAAAAAGACTTAGCAGTTGAAAGACGTACCCAGTTGTATGCACGGTGGCCGAGGATAATGACTGAAACTGTATTGGTCCTTAAAAGCAGTTTAATGGTAAACCCATCTTAATTTGTGTCAAGTTTTCAAAGCAGCTCTCCAGAAATGCTAACTGGCCCTGGAGGCTAACTTCAGTCTTTAGTTTCACCCTCTTCCCCTGAGGACTGACTCAACACTATGGACCAGTTATAGTTACATCACCAAAAAATGCTCTGTCTAAGCTTGCTTCTTTCCAAGGGGAGGAGATTAAGTGAAATTTCACAGCAAAAAAACACAGCTCTGACACAGCTGAGTGATTTCATTCTGGATATGTCTTGTAAGTCATAAAAGACATGTTACAGACATGTTAACAAGAAAAAAACCTTGTCACTTTAATTCTTTACATCCAGGCTTGGATCTGAGTACACTTGCCTTCAGAAGTATGGTACAGTTAAACAGTGAAAACAAGCATGCTGTATTCAGGCACTGCACTCGAGTCTGCCTGAGAACGTGGTCTCGGACATGATTTATGCTTGTGAATGCAACCATGCTCAAACAAGGAAGTGGACCACTCTACGCTATAACTACTCAACTCTCTAGTTTTAACCTTACAAGCATGTCAGCAAAACAAGCCCAACACAAAAACTCAGATTTTTGAGGTGTTTGTCAGTATTTAATGACTTGCTTATCTAACACAAGGAACAGACAAATGTTGCACATTTGATGATGTGAGTGGTTGCATTTTCGTCAATCTTTCTCGCTGTGGATTGCAAACAAAATGGGCTTACCACCACTTACTACACCGGTCAGGCATAACGTTATGACCACCTGCCTGATATTGTATTGGTCCTCCTTTTGTTGCCAAAACAGCCCTGACCTGTCGAGGCACGGCCTCCACTAGACCCCTGAAGGCATGCTGTGGTATCTGGCACCAAGATATGCGGTAGGGCCTCCGTGGATTTGTTTGTCCAGCACATCCCACAGTTGCTCAATTGGATTGAGATCTGGGGAATTTGGAGGCCAAGTCAACACCTCAAACTCGTTGTTGTGCTCCTCAAACCATTCCTGAACCATTGTTGCTTTGTGGCACCGTGCAGTATCGTGCTGAATGAGGCCATCAGGGAATACCATTTCCGTGAAAGGACGTACAGTACACCCTGGTAACATCTTGGTGCCAGATACCGCAGCACACCTCCAGGGGTCTAATGGAGTCGTTGCCTCGATGGGTCAGGTCTGTTTTGGCAGCAAAAAGGTGACCAACACAATGTTAGCCTGTGTATATGTGCAAGTGTCTTCAGGCCTAGAACATCATTACTGATGTGAAAGTGGGCCTGTGGGGCTGGGAGGGGAGCGGGAGTAGTCGTGCTCAGGGACAGCATGTGACAGTCATGCCTAATGTGAAAATGCTCATGAACAGAGTTGATGACCGATTCTTTTTAAATCTCAAATCTTAGTTTTTTATAGTTTCTCAGCTCCTCAAATGACACGGCCATACTTAAAATAGCAGTATGTTATTAAATTTTTCCTCCAGTGGGAATAGCATGAGAAAGAACGCCGTAACTTTTCATCATAGGTTTTATTAGGTCTGAGTGAAGCTTGTCCCACGTTCCCTCACTGGCCATCTCTTCATGTACAGCAGAAATCAGGAGTGCTTGGTGGTGCCTCTTATTCTGGGAGCGACCATTCAACCAGTAAACCAGGCATGCATTGACAACTGTTCAAACTAGCAGGAAAAGATGTTATCCCAGCACTGCAAACAACTGTGTGTACTTTCAAGCCAGAAAAAAATAAACATATAATAATAATAATAACAACAGATTTGGCAGAAAAAGTGAGTCCAAAAGGGAGTGTGACAAAAGATGAACAAAAACAGGCAACATATGAAAATCATTTCAGAAATGGTCGTTTTTCCTCATGGACAGGTGAGCAGCTGTTTTGGATCATAGTTAGCTGTCAATATGTTGAACAATGACTTTATTTTTTCATGTTGTTAAAAGTTTAGTATTCTGTTAATCCGAGCCAAACTTTCCTGGCTGCTACAAAGACTAATTTAGACTCAGGTGTATATAGCACTGTTGTGTCTCTAATCAACATGTGCCAGATGCCACTGTTTTACTGGCCCACAGGTTGGCAAAGAAAACGACGGGAAATAAAGGCACTATATTCAGTGATAAATTTGAAAGCTGGAAAGAGAGTGAGAAACATCCGCACACATACACAAGTGGAAACAACCAAAATAATAATCACAAACTGCCACTTTTAAGTTTCTGAAAACTGGTCGTTATTAAAAACTTTTACATTTTAAATGAAGTAATTTCCCAAGAAGGCCTGTGCTCAGCCTCCAACGTGAGTAGGAAGTGGTTCATTATTAGGTATATTGTTAGGATAACACTGAAATTAACTTCCACTAATAGTAGTGGCTTCATTCTATCCACTGTGCTAGCAGGTAAATTTAGAAAACTGTGGGATTGTTTCCAGTTTGAATAGATGAGCTGTTTTGCTTGAAATATAGTGTAGACCTTCTTTTTAAGTTTTTAATAAATGTAATATTTCTTTTTTTTTTTTTTTAAACCCCTCAGTCTGGCTGAATGGGTTCAGGCAGTGTCAGTACTTGGCTTGTTAGTGTAATTGCTCCCTACTGGGGAAAGCTAGTGTCACCAAACTTACAGCAGCTGTTCAAGACCTGAAGCAAGGTTGAAAATGGAAGGCCTTTCCCTGAAGGTCAGAGGTTGGTTTCTCTGAAAAATGCAAGAAGCCAAGAAGGAAGATTGTTAGTATAGACTGAGGGGGGCACACTTGGACTTGATGGTGCAGAAACAGATTAGCTCGGAACGCAAAACTGACAGTTTATAACTTTGTCTTGTAAAATATATGCTTGACTGCTGATTTTTATTCTCTCTGACACTGGGAAGGTTAGTCAGTGCCACATACATCATGTGTTAATTGCAGAAACGGTACGTGTTGATATTACCAATTTGGGTTCCCTTATCAGCTTTACCTGTTGGGATGCAGTCTGTGATCTATATTATCTGTTAACACCTGTAACAGCCTGCAGAAGCGTTTGCTCTTTAGGTTTGTATTTCTCTTGCAAATGAAGATTCAACATCTCCAAGATCTGTTTAATATTCTTATCAACTTTTAGAGCTTTAGAACGTCCTGTGCACAAACAAATGGGCCTGAGAGCTCTTTAGCCGTTTCACTGGTGGCTCGCCTTTTATCGTCTCTTGCTGCTTTCAGCCCAGTGGTCAACGTGCAGGCAGCAGTCGGGGGGGAGCAATGGAAGCTTCATTAGCCGGTGTCCATCCATTACCGCCACAGGCATTGGTCTGGCCACTATCAGTGCGGCTTGTGTTCTCAGCCATTAAGAAAATGAGCAAGCTTCATTATGGGGCACTCGGCCCTCGTGCCTCCATCAGTCTCTCTGACAGCACAAAAACACATAGGGCATGTATCATGTTTGTATGGTTTTGTGCTGTAAACACACATTTTAACCAGATGAATAAAAAATAAAGGACCTCGCTGCTTTAACTAAAGAAAAACTAATCCTTTGTTTTTCTAAGTTACATTTTGTTTAATCTTTTCATCAGCTCTCACTTTGTTCCCACTCAGTCCTTTGAGGGTGAAATCCTAAAGCACAGAGCAGGCAATTGTGGAAGAAACTCTTGATTTCCATCCAGCCAAGAGCTCCTTAGTCAGCCCAGCTCCCAAGGCAGGCTCTCTGTGCGCCAGCAGAGGAGCCTGTAATAAAGGGCACTACCATTACCCAGCCAAGCCCACAGAAGAGTTGTAAAATTTTTAGTGCTAATGCTAGTTTGAGACATCATGATGGCTGTGTGGACAACGCACCAGCCACATCCACATCCACATAAAAATCGATAGGAGGCTGTTAATGGTATTTTATTGCTTGCTGCACTACATGAAAGATAATAAAGAAAGTGTGCTTTGAGTAACTTAATACTTTGTCAAACTGAAGTCAAATAAGATGTTGTAAAGTATTGATTCCTTTTATTTACTAGAGCAATAAAAAATTGGTCTACCTCCAATATAAAATGAAAGACCCACATCCTTATTTGCATGCTGTATGTGACAAAAGCCCCGGCTGTCAATATCAACTGGCTTGTGAGCTGGAAGTTTGTTTTTTTTTTCTTTGTTGTTTACTTGGTGGCACAAAAGCCCACAATAATGAAGCATATCTGGAATGGTGCAGCTGTTGCTTTCACCAATACTGTCACGCCTTACTAAACCCATTTATGTGTAGTAGCGGTAATAGATATTCATCATCCAAACACACTCCGAATTGACAGATTTGAATCAAATACTGCTTGTTGTTGTCTTGAACTGACAGTGATGAATGCGGCACTTCATTTTTGAGATGAACATTTGCACTGACCATTTTTTTATTTATTTTTTGCCAGCAACAGGAGCAGAAGGTAGCAGGTGTTAAAACAAACACGCACACGTCAGTATTTTTTGAGCGATGCTAGGAGTGAAGCCAACACTAAAAATAAATTGTCTGCAACCACCATAAACACAACATTTTCTTGTTGTTTGTAAACAGATTGATAATGGCTGCCTGTTTACTCTCTATCCCAGTACCAGTTTGGTCAGAACTTGGAGACGTCGCTGCTTCAGCCTCTTGAAGTATTGCTGCAGGCAACCACGCATACCTACTGCGGTAGAGCCAGCCACCTGTTCACCAAGAGGTTAAAACAGACCATCAGGTCCGTTCAGCAGGACGCCAGAAAGAGAAGGTGGTGATGGCACCATACAAATGCCACTCCACGGATAGTGCCTGTTTTTTTTTTTTATAAATTATAAGATCTTTGGACTGCAGTTACTTCTGTGGACAATCGTCTCAGGACAACATCCAGCCGTCATTACAAACTACATATTAAGACAAACTCAGAAGGGTAACTTATGGGATGGATTTATTTTTCTTTTCTTTTTTTATATGTTAAATCATTGGTACGTATTTGTCAAATGAACTGCACCGTTCAGCTACAGATACACTATTTGTGTATCTGTATTGGACAAATACATGGAATCTACATTGCCCGGAGAGATTTTGGATTTACACAAATTTCCAAATATGTCATTTAGACAAACTGGATTGTTTTTAATTTGTTTGTTTTGCATGTTCTGTGTCACACAATCAGCCTATTTGTACAATTGTTTGTTTGTTTTGTGGAAAAAAAAAAGAAATGCAGAGTTTTAATATACAGAATTTTGGCCTATGGGCTGTGTGTTAGTGTTTTTACTGCATTGTATCACAGAATAGTATTTTCAGGTACTAGTTGGTTACAAGAGAATTTTTTTTTATTATTTATCACACAATAATTGACAAATGTTCAATTTAAAAACCTATTTATTGTTGTCCAATATATTAGAATGGTGTCTACCTCAAAAATTTAATAAGATGTAATTTCATGGATATGTTCCTGTTTCATATGCTGTAATAACATTTTCATTTGGGATGTCCTGATCAAGATTTTTTGTCCCTGATCTGATTCGAGTCATTTAAGATTGAGGATCAGCCAATATCGAGTCACAGTCCGATACTTAAATATTGTAAACCACACACCATTAAGTACATTAAAATTATTTTAAAAAATGAAAGCACCAAGGTGCTGTGCCTCGGTGCCTGTGGCCTGGTAGCATGCGTGGCTGTAAAAAAGTGACACTTTGACCTCTACTGGCCCTGGATAGTTATTACAATATCTTTTTTTCCACTGCACCATTGATAGAAATGATGAGTTAAATTTGTGTTCATTTCAAAAACAAAGTGTTATTTCAAAATTCTGGCAAATTTAAAAGTCAAGAAAATATGGTGACACAATGATTCAAACCATTAGTGCCACTTAATTTTGACCAGGTGAGCTGAAAAGAGAGGCAGACAGACAGATGCACACAGCCTCAAACAGACGCACTAACCGATTATGCCTCCGTTTCACCGAGGCATAATAAGCAAATGCATGGCATTGACACCTCAATACTCCCAAGTCTTCCTGCAGTTCCGTACAGCTGCCATGTTATGGTGGGGCTGACGTAAAACAACTGTGGCTGATAGGAAAACGACAAGAGACTTGAATGGAGATGAACCCTGTGACCCCGATACTGATCGAGTTACAAAAGCCATGATTGGGACATCCCTAATTTTCATCCATTAATTAAAAACAATTCCTAAACACATCAGTTAGGATGAAATCTGCTCTGACTTAGCTGTGCAAACTTGTGATACAAAGATAAGAAGGAGAAAATGAAAAATAAATATTTTATCAAGAATCTCTTGTCTAATTTTGCTCAAATTACGGCTATTGTGATCCCTTTCAGTTTTTATTCTTGAAGTCTAGTCATGGTTCATGGTTAAGAGTAAGTGGTGGCCAAAGGAAGCCACTACAACCTTAGTTTCCAAATATTACACACATTATTGTACCTTTAAAGTAGTCTTTCAAACAGCATATTCACTGTCTGGAACGGCCATATACAGTGCTGTGAAAATGTATTTGCCCCCTTCCTGATTGCTTACATTTGTTACATGTAAATGTTTCAGATCATCAAACAAATTTTAATATTAGACAAAGATGTGTGGCTCAGTTGGTAGAGCATCCGCCCCACACCCGGGAGGCAGGGGTTCAAATCCCGGCCGGGTCATGCCGAAGACCATATAAAAGTGGAACTTCCTGCCATCCAGCTTGGTGCTCAGCAATAATGGAATGGAGGAGGGAAATTTGTGGCGGCACCTTGCATGGCAGCGGCCCTCTGATTCTACACTTGCGGTGTGTGTGTGTGATTAACACAGTAGATAGGTAAAGCATAATCTCGTTCTACTGTACATGATTGGTTGTACAGTTGAATGACAATAAAGGGTGATTTAATTAATTTAAGATAACCTGAGTAAATGCAAGATGCAGTTGTTAGATGATGATTTTATTTACTAAGGGAAACAAGCTATCCAAACCTACCTGGCCCTATATGAAAAAGTAATACCTCCCCCCCCCCCCCCCCCCCCCCGTTACAGTATGAATTAACTGTGATTAACCACATTTTTTGGAAAGCTAAGTTCAACTTCACTAGCAACTCCCAGGCTTGATTACTGCCAGACCTGTTGAATCAACAAATTGAAGTATGGCTAAAAGTGTTTGTTTTTTTTAAAAAAAAAAACATGCCATGATCTAAGGAAATTCAAATCATGAGCAACAAAAACCCAGAAGAACATCCAAAGAACTGCAGATCTGGTCCATGGTTCAATAATTAGAGACTGGGCAAAAATAGCATCCAGAGAATTCCAAGGCAAAAGCCACTGCTGACCAAAAAGAACACAAAGGCTCATCTCACATTTGTCAAGAAAGATCTTGATGAGCCCCAAGATTTTTGGGAAAACATGTGGACTGATGAGACAAAAGTTGAAGTTTTTGGAAGTCATGTTGTCCTGTTACATCTGGCATAAAACTAAGTATTTCATAAAAAGAACACACCAACAGTCAAACATGGTGGTGGTAGTGTAATGGTCTGGGGCTGCTTTGCTGCTTCAGGACCTGGAAGACATGCCATAGTTGATGGGACCATTAATTCAGCGCTCTACCAGAAAATCCTGGAGGAGAATGACCATCAGTTTGTGACCTCAAGCTCAAGCCCTTTAATGTGGCTGAATTCTGCTCAACAGTGATGTGAAAGTCTCATTGCCAGTTATGGCAAATGCTTGATTGCAGTTGTTGCCAGCAAGGGTGACACAACCAGTTATTAGGTTTAGGTGGCAATTACTTTTTCACACAGGGCCATGTTGGTTTGGGTAGAGTTTCTCCGTTAGTAAATGAAATCACTTAAAAACTGCATCTTGTATTTACTCGAGTTATCTTTCCCTAATATTAAAATCCGATGATCTGAAACATTTAAGTGTGACAAATAGGCCAAAATATAAGAAATCAGAAAGGGGGCGAATACTTTTTTCACAGCACTGTATCTCTTCTTTATTCTTTCTTTTGAATTTCCATGAAATCAAAGCAAGTGTTTTCTGTTTTTGATGAACTGCTGTTCCAAAAGGTTTGTTTGATCCACTTTCCTCCCCTTTTAGATCTGATATCGTATTCTTTTTTTTCCCCACAATTCCTGCATCAGCTGTCATGGCCACTTTACGTAAACTGCTTGCTGCCCACCCACTCCACACAGTGATTCGAGCCCTAGAAGGCACCAGCAAGCTGAAAATAACAAATCAATGCGTGATTGTGAAGACTTCAAAAAGTGTTGTTGGATGGCCAAAGAGGAGTTGATGCATCTGGGTCAGTAGCCCTTGGCTTCTCATTTCATAGGCAGATTGACTGACATGCGTGGAATGCGCAATAGGTGTATGAATTTAAAATGATTTTCTAATGCGAAGAAGCAGCTAGATATTTTTCATTTTCTTGTTGAGGAGCTGCTATGTGTTCAGAGAGTGGGGAAAACATTTTCTGTGTTTTAGAATAGAATATTTACCTCTAAAGCTCTGTGTAGCCAAAATGGTCTCACCACAGTAGGGATTTACATATTATACAAAAAAAAATTATTGCAATATATACTTCAATAATATTCTTTATTTCAATGAGAAAATTTGTGGACAAGAACATTGGATCCACTCATTTGTCACACTTGCCAGACATGCTGCATGTTATATGAACAGCTCACAAATTTGAGGTGTTTTGCTTTACTGCTCATCTACCAAAAGTCCTGACTCTGCTTTTCAGTTTATTAGTCCTATAAAATGATTGTCTGCAGAGAAATGTTTAGTCATATTGAACATCCCAAGGCATACCCCTTAATGGGATGGATGTTTACAACTCCAACTTGCACAGTAAAGCCAGTTCATAGTGGAAATGACTAATGCTGCTACAGCTGGCTTTCGCGCCTCCTGAGTATAATGTTGATTGAAATCTCGTTCACTTTGGAGCTAACAGGAACTGCCAATGGATTATTCATGGTATTGCTCGGACCACTTGGCCTACGTGATGTTCAATAGCGATTTAAAGCCCTGGCATAAATTAAAACAGGCAGGCAAATTGCTTGAACACACGGCAAAAAGGTTTACAAAGTGAGCAATATGCAATCATATGCAGTGCAAAGTCATCAACATCCTTTTAACCTGAAGAAAGTGTGGAGCGTCCATCAGCACTTACATGCAAAGTGAGTCACAATGTGACAAGAAGCATCTTTCAGAGGCCAGTCCTTCACATCTGGTGTTGATATGGAAATGTTTGCACATAAAAAACAATACAAACACAATTTACTGCATAGAAATAATTGAAAACCAATCTTGAATGCAAAGCAACCGGATGACCGACATCATTTCTACTTATGAGAATTTTGATCTGGTCATTCTGCTTTTCAGTTGTTTGTCGAGTGTAACAATACTGTCCATTGTTTCATTGTCCAACATGGCTGAAAAGAGGACAGACTCGTACACACAGAAAAATTAAAGAATACAGTCTATGACTACAGGACACTCAGAGTGCATACCTCCACCAAGGTCTGGCTGTTTGTGAGCAGGATTACACAAAAACTACTGGATGGATTTTGATGACATTTTCAGTGGAAGTGGCCCTTGGGCTACTGATGAACCCATTAGATTTTGGAGGCGATCCAGGTCAGGATGTGGATTTTGGATCACTTTTTCATTTTCTTTAGCATTGTGAGATGGGGCCTTGGCAGAGGGCATGCACTCTTGGATCACCTCCAAAATCTAAGGGGTTCAGCATAGTCCAAGGGCCACCTCTTGTGAAAATTTCATCAAAATCCAGCCAGCAGCTTTTGTGTAATCCTGCTAACAAACAGTCCAATCACATTAACTCCTTGGTGGGGGTAACCCGTGCGCCCACTTAAATTTGATTCAAGGCTCATTTCCTGTTTTCTCATACATTTTCCGTGATATGAGTGTTATTGTACATGTTACTCTTTTTCTCATAAATTCGCAACATTTTTTAAATAAATTCATGTTGTTTTTCTTCTAATTTTGCCTTTGTTTCAGATTAGAGCAACAGCCCCTCAAAATGTCTGTGCTATCCCTGAGTTTCTCCTTAGAATCTCAAGTGCACTTTTCTATACTCCACAATCCTTCATGACGAAACAAAACAGAAAAAAAAATCCTGTAAATACTGTTATTTTCCCTCTTGGGTGTACAGTGCTGTGAAAAAGTATTTGCCCCCTTCCTGATTTCTTATATTTTTGCATATTTGTTACACCTAAATGTTTCAGATCATCAAACAAATTTTAATATTAGACAAAGATAACCTAAAAAAATACAAAAAGCAGTTTTTAGATGATGATTTTATTTATTAAGGGAATAAAGCTATCCAAACCTACTGTACCTGACCCTATGTGAAAAAGTAATTGCCCCCTAAACCTAATAACTGGTTGTGCCACCATTGGTGCCAATAACTGGCAATGAGTCTTTTACATCGCTGTTGAGGAATTTTGACCCACTCTTCTGTTTAGAATTGTTTAAATTCAGTCACATTGGAGGGCTTCATAAACTGATGGCTGAATATTCTCCTTCCGGATTTTTTGGTAGAGAGCAGAATTCATGGTTCTGTCAATTAGGGTAAGTTGGCCAGGTCCTGAAGCAGCAAAGCAGCCCCAGACCATGACACTACCGCCACCATGTTTGACTTCTGATACAATGTTCTTTTTATGAAATTCTGTGTTAGTTTTATGCCAGATAAAACAGGACACACATCTTCCAAAAAGTTCAACTTTCAGTCTCCAGAATATTTTCCCAAAACTCTTGAGGATCATCTAGATGTTTTCTGGCAAATGTGAGATGAGTCTTTGTGTTCTTTTTGTCCAGCAGTGGTTTTTGACTTGGAACTCTCCCATGGATGCCATTTTTTGCCCGGTCCTCTTTCTTATTGTTTCCATTGTGGACCCAGTGCCCCCCACTGAGGCAAGTGAGGCCTGCAGTTCTTTAGGTGTTGTTCTGGGTTTTTGTTTCTCATCTGTTTTTGAATTTCTTTAGATCACTGTAGGATGTGTTGCTTTTAGAGATTTTTTAGCCTACTTCAGGTTGTCAGACAGGTTCTATTTAAGTGATTTCTTGATTCAACAAGTCTGGCAGTAATCAGGCTTGGGTGTATCTACTGAAATTAAACTCAGCTTTCTAAAAAACTGTGGTTAATCACAGTTAATTCATGATGTAACACGGGGGCAATTATTTTTTCACATAGGGCCAGGTAGGTTTGGATAGTTTTTTTTCCCTTTAATAAATGAAATCATCATTTGAAAACTGCATTTTGTATTTATTCAGGTTGTCTTTGTCTGATATTGAAATTTGTTTGATGATCTGAAACATTTAAGTGTGACGAATATGTAAAAATATAAGAAATCAGGAAGGGGGAAAATACCATTTCACAGCACTGTATCCTTGCAGACTTTGCAGTTCCAGCTCCAATACAATGAAGAACAATATCTGTGTACTTCTGTCATCAAGTCTCTGAATTAGCTGAACTGAGCTGATAGAGAACCAGGTCTTATTTTAATTTAATATTTGGTGTGTAAACCCAAATTTTTGATTTAAGAATAAATGTTGGACAAAGTGGGGGAATGAAAGAAACTGTCGGGCAGAAAATACCTGAAGGTGGTACCAGAAAATTATCATTGACTGTGGGGTACTCAACCTCTTTCTGACACCAATTTTGATTTTTTTTTCTTGTTGTGGTAGAGATGTGAAAGGAGTGGAGCCTCTTGTAGATTGGCTGCTACTACTACTGAAAGTGAGGAGAGGATGTAGTAGAGTCCTTTGGTTCCCCATCATTTCCCTGATGACCAGGTCCTGATGCTGCTGTGGAAATAAAAGACACCTGAAAGTCCATACCAAGGTCTGGACCAAGGTTTATGTTTTTGCTACATTTGGTTTGGTTTCACAACTTTATATGACACACCTACAGTGCTGTGAAAAAGCATTTGGCCCTTTTTGATTTCTTAGATTTTTGCATATTTGTCTGACTTCAGTGTTTCAGATCATCAAACAAATTTTTAATATTAGACAAAGATATTCTGAGTAAATACAAAATGCAGTTTTTAAATTATAATTTCATTTATTAAGGGAAAAAAGCTATCCACACCTACCTGGCTCTGTGGGGAAAAGTAACTGCCCCTAAACCTGACACAATAGTAATTGCATTTTAAGTAAAAATTGAGGAAGGCTCCAGCATATTATTTGGTGGACTAGTTTAGTGAGGCTAGAATATTATCCAGGTCTTCATTAAAAAGGACGTTTGTCTTTCTCAACAGCCATGATGATTTTCAGATGGCATTGCTTGTTCATTTTTTCAAAATCCTGCACATCCTCTCAAAAATATCTGGCATTCCGCATTTTTATTATTTTTTTTCCAAGTGACTATTTCTGATGCTAACACCAATATTTCCTCTCTCCGACTGCTACCATGGATCGTTACCTCCACCAAGGAGGTTATGATTTTGCTGGCATCTGTTTAACTGTTAGCAGGATTACGCAAAAAGTACTTAATGGATTTGGATGAAATTTTCACCAAAGGTGGCCCTTGGCCCAACGATGAACCCATTAGATTTTGGTGATGATCTGAGAGTGCATACCTCCACCATGGCCCTTGTTTGTATTTGTGCAGCAGGATTACATAAAAACTACAGATGGATTTAAATCAAAATTTTTCACCAGATGGTGGTCTTTGGGCTACAGAGGAACCAATAGATTTTGGTAATGATCCAAGAGCGCATACCTCCGCCAAGGCACTATCTTCTGACAGTGTGTTAGCAAGATGGCTCAAAAACTACTGGACAGAGTTTGATGAAGTTGTCACTAGAGATGGCTCTTGTGCTACACACAAACCCATTATATTTTGGAGGTGATCCATTAGCACATACCTCCACCAAGGTCCCATCTTGCAATGTATGGAGGGATGGCAGCATGGAGGTATGGATGGACAAAGGGAAGGAGGGAAGGAGCCTTGGTAGAGGTATATGTTCTCTGAGTGCTTTTCTAGTTTTCACTCTTTTTAGCTGCCTTAACTTCCTGTGTTTGGTCCAAAAGTCTGAACCTTCCTTCATTTTGTTGAACCAAATTTTGGTTCTTTGGTCTGGACTGTGGTTCAGGGGAGGTTTCATGCCTAAATTTTTTTTTCTGAATCCAAATGAAAAGTCTAAAAGTCCAGCCCAAAGGTGTGAAACCCCCTAAAAGATGTTCATCATGTTTTATATAGTCTTGTTCTGCATTTCTACAAAAATTTCTTCTGGCACCTTGCATGCATTTCAAAGGATAAAAGAAGCATACAGTCTACACTCATTTAAAATCAAACAACAAAGTAAAGCACACAAAGTGTTATGAATTATTTTCTAAACCTACTTCATGTGCAAGCAGGAAGACTTTCAGATCAAACAAATGAGATGCAGAGGCTTTCATGGAAACTGTGAATGCAGTGGAATGGAAACACCTGACCTGCACTCATTAAGTGGTTTTCTGCTTATCCTCAGTCCACTCAGTTTTCAAAACAGCACTTCCAACTTGACAAGAACCTCAGAGATATGTGTCCTGTCAGTTTGATAAACTGAACAAAAAGACACACCAGCATGTGATGAAAAGAACAAACCACATGGACCAAGGTAGAAAATCTGCTTCTTCCTCATGCATCCATCTCATTGGTTCCCATCGGTCCTGCTGCAAAAGGATATCATTTAACATGTGAACATTTTGATCAATAATACATTTGCCTGCACTGCTGAGACAGGTATAATTGCGCTGGCATGTCAATGTTTAAAACAATTAGTGTAATTTACTGGTGAACATTAGATATGCATGAATCCGTCAGCATCATGGTGAGATGTGAATTTGCCACAGTAAGCAGAACGAGATGAGAGGTATGCAAATGCAAACAAAATGAAATGGCTAGTTCAGTGCCTCTAGTCAGAAGTATGAATATCACCATGTCATGAAACCAGTTTATGACAAAGTATGGTTGGAATCTGACTGAGTCTTTCCCTGCACATGTGGTAGAGAGTTGCTTCACAAGTGTACAGTATGGATTTAGAGAAGTTCAGTTAAGTTTTATCTGATTAACGATAAAGTAGAAAATGATCTATCTATCTGTCTATCTATCTATAGTGGGAAAAATAAGTATTGAACACGTCAACATTTTCTCATTAAACATATTTCTGATGGAGCCATTGACCTGAGATTTTCACTTGATATCAGTAACAACCCAAGTAATCCATACATACAAAGAAATCAAGGCAACTGTGTTCACAAAAGAAGTTATGTTTAATAAAATGGAATGACACAGGGAATAAGTATTGAACATGCTTGGTGAAATTCATTTAATATTTAATAGAAAAGCCTTTGTTGGTAATAACAGCTTCCAGATGCCTCCTGTATGGAGAAACTATTTGCAGGTATTGCTCAGGAGTGATTTTAGCCCATTCTTCCATACAAGCTGTCTTCAAATCTTGAAGGTTCCGTGAGTGTCTTCTATGAACTCTGATCTTCAGTTCGTTCCATAGATTTCCAATTAGATTCAGGTCAGGTGACTGACTCGGCCGTTCTAGTAGCTTTATTTTCCTTCTCTGGAGCCAGCTGAGAGTTTCTTTGGCTGTGTGTTTGGGATCATTGTCTTGCTGAATTGTCCATCCTCGTTTCATCTTCAGCATCTTGGCAAATGGCAACAGGTTCTTATTAAGAAGAAGAAGCCATCTCTGTTGTCATTCAGTCCATACAGCCAGTCATGTACAGTAAAGTGAAATTACATTTCTCCTATCTACAATGTTAATCACATGCAGAATCAGAGGGATCACTGCCATGCAAGGCACCACCACAAACAACTTCTCCTTCCCCCATTCTATTACACTGAGCATCAAGCTAGAAGTCGGGAAGTACCATTTTTATATGGTCTTTGGTATGACCTGGCCGGGACTTGAACCCCCAACTTCCCGGTTGTGGGGCGGATGTTCTGTCAACTAGGCCACCACTCCGGATGATATTAAGGATGTCTCTGTACATTTGTCCATTCATCTTTCCTTCAATTATATGAAGTCTGCCTGTGCCATGTGCTAAAAAAACACTCCCACACTATGATGGTGGCACCTCCAAACTTCACTGTTGGTATGGTGTTTTTGGGTTGATGTGCAGTGCCATTTCTCCTCCAAACATGCTGTGTTGTGGCATCCACAAAGTTCAGTGTTGGTCTAATCTGACCATATTCTCCCAGTATTTTACTGGCTTGCCCAAATGTTGTGCAGCAAACTTTAAACAAGCATCAGCATGCTTTGTCTTCAACAGTGGAGCCTTGCAAGGTGAGTGGGTATAGAGCCCATGTTGTTTGTGTGCATTACTTATTGTTTTCTTTCTTTCTTCAGTACCTGCTAACTCCAGGTCTTTCTGGAGCGCTCCACGAGTAGTCTTTGACTCTTGGATAACTCCTCTGATAATTCTTTTGACTCCTCTGTCAGAAATCTTGCGAGGAGCTCCTTGTCATGGCCGGTTTATGGTAAAATGATGTTCTTTCTACTTCTGAATGATGGCTCCAACAGTCCTCAATGGAACATTCAGCAGTTTGGAAATGTGCCTGTAACCAGTGCCATCATTATGTTTTGCAACAATAAGGTTGTGAAGGTCTAGAGAGAGCTCTTAACTTCTACCCATCATAAGTTCTTTGTGGTGTGACAGTCTGATATTCACAGACCTTTTTAAAGGCTATCAGTCAGGACTTCAACAGCTGAAATTAATTTGCACTGATGGGGGATGGGATGGCTTCCTAAATTCTGATGGATTTCCACTGGTTTCTTGGCTTTCTATGCCTTTTTGCACCTCTTTTTTCTTCATGTGTTCAATACTTATTCTCTGCGTCATTCCACTTTATTAAATATAACTTGTTTTTTTAGATTCAACTTTATTGTCATTACACATGTATGAATACAAGGTAACGAAACACAGTTTAGCATCCAATCAGAAGTGCAAAGGACAGCAGTGCAGTATATACGGTAATTAACAGTATGTGCAATTTAAGCAAATATATGCAGCAGTGCAGAAAGTTAAGAGTACTGTTATGTGCAAATAATGTGCAGTAAGTTAGATGTAGTTATGTAGTTATGCAAACGTGCAAATAATGTGCAATAAGTTAGATGTAGTTATGTAGTTATGCAGTTATGTACAGGTGAGGATGGTAAGAGATGATGGTAAGAGAGTCAGCGGGGAACTAAGTTCAATAACGTGACAGCTGTTGGAAAGAAACTGTTCCTAAACCTGCTGGTTCTAGTCTGAAGGCTTCTGAAACGTCTTCTGGAGGGGAGAAGCTGGAACAGTCCATGAGCAGGATGGTTGGAGTCCCTAAGAATGCTGCGTGCCCGGTGCAGACATCTTTTCCTGTAGACGTCCTCTATAACTGGAAGTGGAGTCCCTGTGATGCGTTGGGCGGTTTTCACCACCCGCTGCAGCGCCTTGCGGTCAGCGACAGAGCAGCTCCCATACCAGACTGTGATACAGTTGGTCAGGGTGCTCTCTATCACACAGCGGTAGAAGTTGCCCAGGATGTCAGTTGACAGATGGTTCTTCTTCAGTGTCCTCAAGAAGAAGAGGCGCTGATGGGCCTTCTTGATCAGGCTGGTGGTGTTAACTGACCAGGACAGGTCCTCCGAGATGTGGGTCCCCAGGAATTTGAAGCTGGGGACACGTTCAACAGCTATGCCATCGATATGGATGAGGTCATGTGTCTCTTCCCTCTCCTTCCTGTAGTCCACTATGAGCTCCTTGGTTTTGCTGGTGTTAAGGAGCAGGTTATTGCCAGCGCACCAAGTAGCCAAGTGCTCAACCTCTGCCCTGTAATCTGACTCGTCGTTGTCCCTGATGAGTCCAATCACCGTGGTGTCATCTGCGAACTTTATGATGGAATTGGATCCATACATAGGCCTGCAGTCATGGGTGTAGAGGGAGTAGAGGAATGGACTGAGCACACAGCCCTGTGGTACACCAGTGTTGAGTGTGATGACGGAAGAACGGTTGGGGCCTGACCTAACATGCTGGGGTCTGTTGGTCAGAAAATCCATGATCCAGTTGCAGGTGGAGGTACTGATTCTCAGGTCCCCAAGTTTAGTGAGCAACTTGGAGGGGATAACTGTGTTGAATGCTGAGCTGAAGTCAACAAACAGCATTCTTGCGTAGGTGTTCTTGTCATCCAGGTGTGAGAGTACATAGTGCAGCGCTGTAGAAACCGCATCCTCTGTACTCCTGTTGCTCCGGTAGGCGAACTGATGAGGGTCCAGTGTAGGGGGCAGGCCTTTTTTTGAGCTGTGCCAAGACCAGTCGCTCAAAGCACTTCATGACTATGGGCGTCAGTGCCACAGGGCGATAGTCATTTAGGCACGATGGTGTTGAATGTTTCGGCACTGGTACTATTGAAGTGGTCTTGAAGCACGCTGGTACCACGGCCTGGGCCAGGGACAGATTGAAGATGTCTGTGAAGACCCCTGCCAGCTGCTCAGCGCATGCCCTCAGCACACGCCCAGGAATGCCATCAGGGCCAGCAGCCTTACGTACGTTGACATGACTCAGTGCGTTACGGACGTCGGTGTGGGTGAGTGTGAGGTGGTGGAGGTCATCTTGAGGCTGCCAAGTACCGAGAAATCAGGATGCCTGAACCCGCCAAGTCTGCGCCCAAGAAGGGCTCCAAGAAAGCCATAACCAAGACCGCCGGTAAAGGAGGCAAGAAGAAGAGGAAGACCAGGAAGGAGAGCTACGCCATCTACGTTTACAAGGTACTGAAGCAGGTGCACCCTGACACCGGTATCTCCTCCAAGGCCATGAGCATCATGAACTCCTTTGTGAACGACATCTTTGAGCGCATCGCCTCCGAGGCCTCTCGTCTGGCCCACTACAACAAGCGCTCCACCATCACCTTCAGGGAGATCCAGACCGCAGTGCGCCTCCTGCTGCCTGGTGAGCTGGCCAAGCACGCCGTGTCTGAGGGAACCAAGGCTGTTACCAAGTACACCAGCTCCAAGTAAACTCCTGACTACACTGATATCAACACTGATGAACACAGCTGCCTTGATTTCTTTGTATGTATAAATTACTTGGATTGTTACTGATATCTGGTGAAAATCCCAGGTCAATGGTTCCATCAGAAATATGTTTAATGAGAAAAATGTTGACGTGTTCAATACTTATTTTTCCCACTCTATCTATCTATCTATCTATCTATCTATCTATTTCATTATTTTAATTGACATTGGCAACATTAAGCCCATGATTCATAATTATGAAATCATGCAGATCATCTGCCCCCACAGCCAGGAGGTTGTGGGTTAAAGTCCCATCCAGGTAATACCAAAGACCATAAAAATGGTACTTTCTGCCTTCTAGCTTGGTGCTCAGTACAATAGAATGGAGAAAAGAAAGTTGGTTACCCAGCCGCAGGGAGGAGAGCAAGCTACTGTACTCCCAGTGCTGGTCCCAAGCCCAGGTAAATAGGGAGAGTTGCGTCAGGAAGGGTATCTCATGTAAAATCCAACATGTAGACCTATGATCTACTGTGGTGACCCCAAATAAGGGAGCAGCTGTTACGAATTGGGTTCTGGGTTTTCTGCCAGACCCAGTCTCGTGGCTCTTTCCTTGTATTTATTTATATATATTTCTTGTATTTTGTGCTTTTTGAGTTTCTGTGCACTACTTTCTATTTATGTTTCTGTTTTATTACAGTTATGTTTTGTCTTATTTGTAATTATTTATTAGTCTGCAATTGACTATGTTTATTTTCTTATATTTATTCTGTGGTGTCCTTCTCTGGGCTGACAGCTGTCAGTCGGCATTTGGTGCTCTGTTTGGGCATCAACCTGTCAGTGTCAGTCCAGCCACTCTTCCCTCATCTCTTTCAGCTGATTCCAATCACCGTTCAATGTTTCCTTTGCCCACTCATGTGAACTCACACCTGTGATCACTTGTTTGTTATTTCGTCTCTATTTATGGACTGCTTTTCCTTTTTACTACTTCTGCAGTCACAATGTTAATCCTTCCTCTCGCCACTGAGACCAACCTGTAAGTCACCTCTTTGTCTGTTTTAGAAATTTTGGGTTTGTGCATTTTTTGTTCATTATGTGCTTCTATTATTAAAAACTACAAACTGCAGTTGACACGTGGGTCTGTCTCGCTCTGCCCCCAGGGACGAAACATGACAGTTGACTGTGGCCAGTTAAGACCCAGCCGCTGCAGTTTGTGAATTTTTTTGGCCCATTTTTGTGTGTTTTCCACTCACCTGTTCTGGAGAGCAATCATGTCTCCAGCAGGTGAAACTGTCAGGAGGAGGATAAAGTGGAGCCGGGACGAGCTCTAGTTTGTGGCCATGATAGAGAACATGGCAGCCAATGCTCGGAGCTGCTTGTCCCGAGAGGACAAGATGTTGTGCTGGGGTGGAGTTGCTAATCTGCTGGAAGTCAGACCTAGCGTGCGCTTCCATCCCCGGGTGCTGAGTCTCTCCCTTCCTCCGCTACCACCTCTGCCTTCAGCCTCCTCCTCGCCGCCTCCAGTGAACCTGACGTCCACACGGAAGCGCACTCTGTGAAAGACGTCCTGCTTCGCCTCCAGTGCGCCCGTTCCTGCTCCACTGGCTCCGTCCACTCCACGGTGCCGAAACCCAGCTTTGGACTGCCGGAGGGTTACTCCCGCCTCTCAGCCAGCCACTCTCCCTCCATCGAGACAGAAGAATCCCACAGCAGTGCATCATCCATGTTTTTCCTCTTCAGCTGTTCCGTCAGCTCCTCCTTTTCTCGCAGCTGCTGCTTCCTGCTTTGCCTCGCTGTGTTTTCCTGCTGGTGAGAGGTCAGCTGTTTCCTCTTCTGCTCTGCCTGTGGTTGTGGGGGCAGGGGCAGCTCCACAAGGTTCCCCTGGGGGGCCCTTTTCAATGGAAACCACGGAGAGGGTCAAACCAACACCTGTTGCAGCAGAGAATATCGTGCCCCGGGAATTCAGGCAAGTATCATTTCATTCCCCTTCACTTTATGATGATATGCCTTGCCTGATTCCCGATAGTGAGGTTCAGCTTCATGCAGTCCTCTGAGCCTTCACTACCTGCTGCAACTATTAATTCCTCACCTGCTCTCTCTGTGTCTCCTCCTATCACCCCTGAGTGTCCTCCGGTCCTGGAACTGAGCCGCCAGACGATTGAGGAGCCTGCGGCTCTGGAGGACCTGGTCCCAGTCCCGCAGCCACATGATTGACAGAGGGAAAGCGCTGAAATGACCTGAAGCCTGCGCCGACGAGAGAGCGTCCCCTGGCTTCAGCTTCTCAGGATCCAGCGCAAACTGAGAAATCACCTCCAGAATCCACACCGAGTAAACCACCTGCGTGGGTTACCTCGCTGGAGGAGACCAGGACTGCATCCACCATCATGCCTGCTGCGGAGGCCACTGCAGCAGAGTTAGAGTTGGAGCTGGACCTCCAGAGGACCAGGCCCGAGACACCATCGTCTGGATCGACGGAGTCCTGGACGGCGGTGGAGTTTGAGCTCAGGCAAGTGCTCACCTTTGTTTTTTTTATGTCTGTGTTGGAGAGATCTTGCCTGGCTCTTGGTAAGGACAGCCGGGTGCAGCCGCCTGCTGTGCCTGAGCTCGCCTTGCCGGGCTCCGCCACTGCCGGTGACCCTGATTCCCCTTCTCTGTGTTTGTCTGAGCTTTCACCCAGGGTCACGGGGAATATTCCAGCACAGCCAGATGTCTCCGTGGGTCCAGGCTTGCCGCCCAAGGTCACCAGGGGTCCAGCTTCCCCCGCTGTGGAGGTCGTTGCGTGTGCCCTGTCCCAGCCTGGGACCTCTGTGGGTGCAACTTGTCCTCTGCCTGAGGCCATCGTCTGGGTTCCTCCGCAACAGTCCGAGTCTCTATGGATGCTATGCCCCAGCTGGGGACCATTGTGGGTGCTGCACCCTAGCCTTAAGCCGACCTGGGTGTTGCGTTCCAGTACGGGCCATTCATGGGCGCTACACTCCAGCCCGGGGTTCACCGAGGGTGCAACGTTGGCCCAGCCCAGGGTCCACCGAGGGTGCAGTGTTGGCCCAGCCCGGAGCTACCGAGGGCGCTGTAGCGTTGGCCCAGCCTGGAGCCACCGCGGGTGCTGCAGTGCTCCAGCCCATTGCCACTGCAGGTGCTGTAGTTCTCCAGCCCGGAGCCACCACGGGTGCAACAGTGTCTCAATCTGGGACCAAAGAGGGTGCTACCGGCCAGCCTGAGGATGTCAAGGCCTCTCCTCCTCAGCCGGATGCCGTCGTGGTCCCCCTTCCTTCACTGCCAGACGCCGTCGTGGTTTCCCCTCTCCCTCTGCCAGACAACGTTGTGGTTGCCCCCCCTCGGCTCTCCTTTCCATCATTGGGTCTCCCAGTGGGGGAGCCGCCTCCCAGGCCACCTCTCCTATTCAGGTGCCTTATGAACTCTGGGCAGCCGCCTGACAGACTGAGCCGTAGGGTTGGGTGGCCTATGCTGTCCCCGACTCAGACCACCTTGCCGACCGCCAGGCTTGAGACTTTGGTTGTCCCCCTGAACCCTCTAGGTCCTTGGCCCGGGGGGCCTAATTCAGTGTTTTTTTCTTTCTTGGTGTGGGTCCTGAGCGGGTTTTTTTTCTTTTGGTTTTGTTCCCTCCTAGCCTGTTCCCTCCACCACCCACCCTGGGTGGATTATTGTTGTGCCCCTCCTGGGGGGGAGGGGGGCTCCTTTTTCTGTTAGTGTTACCTTGGGGTGCCTGGACTCCACCCCTTGGGAGGGGAGAGATCTGTCACGAACTGGGTTCTGGATGTTCTGCCTGATCCAGTCTCGTGGCTCTTTCCTTGTATTTATATATATCCCTTGTATTTTGTGCTTTTTGAGTTTCTGTGTTCTTGCACTACTTTCTATTTATGTTTCTGTTTTATTACAGTTTGTCATGATTCCCTGTGTACTTTTACACAGTGCATGGAAGAGAGAGACGGATTTACGTGCAAGGGTTACACCACAGACAAATTTATTAAAGAAGAGACACACAGTCCCAAAACTAGTGTTGACATACAGAAAATACAAACAAAGACACACTTACAGTTAACATGATGTGATGTGTTGCGAGCAGGCCAGGGCGTAACATGGCAGAGTAAGAAATGTGGAAACCATGGCATGACATGGCAGTGACAGAAGTACAATAGTCCAGCAACACAAGACAGCAGATCAGTAACTTAAATACAGATACTGATGGCAGAGAGATTGGGTGCACCTGGGAGAGGAGTGGGGAAAGTAATTTCCGGGAGTGGAACCAGCTGACTGTCAAAAGAGAGGGGGCGTTGTCGAACCGACAGACCATCAGACAGTGCCCACACACATGCAGGCAAAAGAAGGCTGCCTCACAGCTGCCGGCCAGAAAATAGTGTCTACTGGTACAGGAAATTAAACTAGAGAACATAGAAACTACAAGAAACTCAAAAGATAGAACAATACACAAAAAAAATATGGAACAGAGAAACATGAGACTGAGCCTGGGAGAATCCTGGCTCAGAACCAAGTACACAAAATACACAGATGAACCTGAAACATAGAGAAAGGTCAGAACCGAGCCCGAATGACAAACTGGCTCTGTTCATGACAAAGCCCCCCTTTCAAGGGGTAGTATCCAGACACCCAAAGTACCATCAAAGAAAAAAGGAGAAAACCTGCCTCCCGATCCCCTGCAGGAACAACAACCATCAAACCCGGGTGGGAGGTAGGGGGAACAGGTCAGGAGGGAACAAAATACAAGCCCGCCCAGGGCCCACAATAGAAAAAACAATTAACCCCCCCAAGTCCAGAGGTGTGGAGGCTCAGGAGGCTGCCCAGAATCCCAGGTCCAGCAGAAGGTCTGGTGGACAGAGTCCGGCGGCCTGTCAGAAAACATGGGCCACCTGACCCAAAGACTCAGTCCTTCAGGCGGCCGGCCAGTGCTGTAGAGCCACCAGGATCGGAGGGGTAAGGCAGGAAGTGGCCTACCCACTGGGAGGCTCACTTGTGGGTGACCGGACCGTAGGAGGGGAACCCCCACAGTGTCAGGTGGGAAAAGGGAGGGGACCATGACGGCGTCGGACTGAGAAGAGGAGCAAACCTCGACGACGACCTGCGGGGAAGAGGAGAGGGCCACGACGGCATCAGGCTGAGGAATGAAGGGCCCAGCATCCTCAGGCTGGCTGGCAGCACCCTCGGTGGTTTCAACTTCAGACCACGCTGCACCCTCGGTGGACCCCGGCTGGGCCAACGCCGCACCCTCGGTGGAACCCGGGCTGGAGCGTAGCGCCCATGATGGGTCCATGCAGGACCGCAGCACCCACGTTGGGCTAACACTGGGGCACAGCCCCCAAGAGGGTTCCAGGCCTGGACGCTGTACCCACAGAGACTCAGCCTGCGAAGGGACCCACACGACGGCCTCAGGCAGAAGGGGAGCTGGACCCGCGACGTCACCTGGCGGTGAGACCAGATCCACGGAGATTCTTGGCGATGGTGGATCTTCTCTGGCTACCCTAGGAGGAAGCTCAGGAACAACAGGAGAAGAGCAATGGTTAGGGTCACCGGCAGTGGAGGAGCCCAGCGAAGGAAGTTCAGATGCAGCTGAGGGCTGCACCTGAGTCTCCTTACCTAGAGCCAGACAAGATCTCTCCAAAACTGACATTAGAAACACAAGAGAGATAACTTGCCTGAGCTCAAGCTCCACCGCTGTCCAGAACTCCGTTGAATCTGGTGATGTTGTCTCGGGCCCGGCCTCCAAGAGGTCTAGCTCTGGCTCCCATTCCGTCACAATTGCCTCCGCAGCTGGCAAGATGGTGGTAACAGTCCTGGTGTCCCCAGGCGAAATAACCCTGGATGGGGTTATCTAGAGAACATAGAAACTACAAGAAACTCAAAAGATAAAACAATACACAAATAAATATGGAACAGAGAAACATGAGACTGAGCCTGGGAGAATCCTGGCTCAGAACCAAGTACACAAAATACACAGATGAACCTGAAGCACACAGAAAGGTCAGAACCAAGCCCGAAGGACAAACCGGCTCTGTTCATGACACAGTTATGCTTTGTCTTATTTATAATTATTTATTAGTCTGCAATTGACTATTTTCTTATATTTATTCTGTGGTGTCCTTCTTTGGGCTGACAGCTGTCAGTCGGCATTTCTGGTTGGTGCTCTGTTTGGGCATCAGCCTGTCAGTGTCAGTCCAGCCACTCCTCCCTCATCTCTTTCAGCAGATCCCAGTCACCGTTCATTGTTTCCTTTGCCTGCGCATGTGAACTCACACCTGTGATCACTTATTCGTATACTTATGTCGTCTCTATTTAAGGACTGCTTTTCCTTTTTATTACTGCCGCAGTCACAACGCTAATCCTTCCTCTCGCCACCAGAGCCCAGGTTACCTCTTCATCTGCTTTAGAAATTTTGTGTTTGTGCATTTTTTGTTCATTATGTGCTTCTATTATTAAAAACAACAAACTGCAGTTGACGCGTGGGTCTGTCTCTCTCTGCCCTGAGGGGCGAAACATGACAGCAGTTGGAAGAAGAAGGCAAAACTAGAGTGGTGGTTTAGTGGTAGAGCATCTGCCCCACAGCTGGGAGGGTTATGGGTTCAACCCGAAGCCCAGTCATATCCAAGATCATAAAAATGGTATACTTTCCATGTTCTAGCTTGATGCTCAGCATAAATAGAATGATTAAAGGAAGTTACCCGTCCACAGGGGGAAGCACAAAACCAGTGTACTACTTGCAGGGCAGCAATTTTGGCGCCCTACACGAGATTAGTGTCTGGCACATATGGGAAATACAATAAAATACACACACTACTCAAACACAATAACTTCCATCAATGCATCTTTGTACATTATCCAAGTTTCTTGTATATAAATTCTATAAGTTAGTATTCTCAGCTTGACAGTTAAGCGTGGCTGGACAAAGCTTTCATTTGATAACAAAAGAAAGCCATTTATCATTGTTTTGCTTTCTTTTCTCCTCTTCATCTTTTTTCTACTTTCTTTTGTTACTGCCTGACAGATAACTTCACTTCATTTTGACACAGTCGCTCCTACTTGTTTACATAAGGCAGGCACTGGTACTTGCCAGAGTGAAAAATGGTGGTGGGGCCCCTTTTGAGAGTTCTGCGCCAGCCTACCATTGTCATTGCAAACTCTCCACATTGTCATTGCTGTAGTGATTCAAAGTTGGTCAGCCCTCGGGGGCCCCCTTCTGGTCTGAATCCCCAAGCATTTGCCTGTCAGCACACAGCGCCTCTGGTTACTATTACTAATTTTATTTTATTTTTTTTAAATGAAGGCTTGGAGTCAGCCATCCAGCAGGTGCATCAGGAAGAGCATAAATGTAAAAATTTGGCACAGTCAAAAGCGTGTGTGTGTGATTCAAATGCTGTCAAGACATTTGCTTCAAAAAACAGAAATGTTGCAGCAATCGGTGGCTCTACAACACTTAAGGCACAAATAATATCAGCATGAAGAGACCATTGTCACCAAATACTCTCCTGAGATCCATACAAGTTGCCACTTTCATTGATTTTTTGAGCTATTTCAGTATCAACGATCCAGTGGCCAATGCCATCCTGCAACTGGCAAGTGAAAAATACATCATGGATTTACTTCTCTAAGCCACCAGTTCAAATCCCGATTTAGCAAATGCCTCCAATTTAGCCCTTTGTGAACAGAAGGTTATCTGTGTAAATCAATGTTTCAACAAATTATCAATACTCTGCCCACGGGGGAGGCAGCTCCTCTCACTCAGCAGCAGACAAACAAATTCCACAAAGACCCCAAGGGTCCTTGCTTCTGCTCGCTGCTACCACATGGAGGATGGCGAGGCATGTTTTATAGATGCATAACATTGAAACACACCAAAATAAGGATGTTATTACTCAGCCTCTCTATTATATTGGCTTTTTATGACCAAGTTGGAGCAAATGTCATTGAGATTGAGCATTCAAAATGCACAAGTAATACCATCTGTATTACAGCTCATAAAAGAGCATATCAATCACTCTGTTTGACCTTTTTCCCTGATAAAATGTCTCATCAATGAGTTACATCCCGTCGCCTGGAGGGGTAGGAACTATTGGTGAAAATCAATGCCCTGCCAAGTATTGTTAGTGAACAAAACACCACATTGCTCAATACTTCACACTGTGTTAATTGCAGGCACCAGTGACAAGCGGGATTAATGAACTGAGCATTTGATTCATGACTGACTGATTTACTGTGGGGACTATTGAAAGCATGAAGATTTCCCTTCGTCCCCGTAATGACTTCAGTTGCTGTCTGACCTTTTTTGACGTAGATGGTTTTAATAACTTAATACTTGCACTGTACCATGCAAACTTTGCTCTGTGAAGTCATTGTTGCCTTTTCCCCTTCATCTTCTTAGTCCCTTCCTTGAGTCCTTAATCTTCTCTTCTACCGTAGGTCACTTAATTGCCTCACACATGTGTTCCTCCTGTACTGGCGTTTCCTAATGAATCTACCCTTACTTGGCCAACGCACGGAGGTTGCTTCATTGACTATTGGAGCAGCTTGACCCGTGTGTGGCAACTTTAATTGTTTTTCCCAGAGTCTGACAGCAAAAGACACACAATGGTTTTGCCAGGACACTTGTCTCCGACAAAAAAGGACAATGTGTAAGCATACTCATAGTAAAATTAAAACTTAAATCAATATGGTTGATCAAAGTTTTAACCCAAAGAAGTGAATACTCAAAGAAGAATGTACTTTCCTGTCATGTTCTGAGCGCGGAGGGATTCCACCAGGCTCAAGTTGTCTGCCTTTTTTCATATTTATACTGTGTTGTCATTTTTGAGTTGTCACTTATCCTATTTTGTTTCTCAGTATGATTTATTTTCCCATTTACGTTCATTATAGTCTGTTTATTGTATTTAAGATAAGATAAGATAAGATAAGATAAGCCTTTATTAGTCCCACAACGGGGAAATTCCAGGATTGCAACAGCACAGGGATAGCAACACTCAGAGCAACAATCAGAAGGCAAGAAAAAAAACAAGCAAGCAAGAGCAGCTAATATACATATGTACGTATTACTATAAAATATATATATATACACACACACACAGACACACAGTGCAGAGCATTGTAGCTGGATGGAATAAATATATGAATATATGAACACACAGTGCAGAGCATTGTAGCTAGATGAAATAAATATGTAAATATATAAACGCCCACAGTACGGAGCATTGCAGCTAGGTGGAATAAATATGCAAGTATATAAACACACACAGTGCGGAGCAATGTAGCTAGATGGAATAATATGTAGATATACAAATATATAAACACACCCAGTGCTGAGCATTGTAGCTAGATGGAATAAATATGTAAATATATAAACACACACAGTGCAGAGCATTGTTGCTAGATGGAATGAAACAGCATAACCGTCTACTTAGTTATCCTACATGGTATGATTATGTGCCCATACATATTCTCACCCTCCATAGCGACCGGTATGTTCCTAGTTGTATGCCGGAGGGGACCATTGTGTAAGTCTATTGCATCTTTTGCATTCAAAAAACTATTAGTTTGTTACGTCTTTTTGCTATCTCTGCGAGCAGCCCTGCTTAGGTTGTACAGTCTGACAGCCGTTGGTAGGAAGGACCTACGAAACCTCTCGGTTGTGCACCTGGGATGATGTAGTCTGCTGCTAAATGAGCTCCTCAGTGCATTCAGTATGTCCTGCATAGGGTGGAACTCGGACTCCAGCAGAGATGACAGTTTAGCCACCGTCCTTCTCTCTCCTATCTCCTCCATCGGATCAAGGCGCTGCCCCAGGACAGAGCTAGCTTTCTTAATCAGTTTGTTCAGTCTCTTCCTATCGGCTGCAGTAATGCCACTGCCCCAGCAGACCACTCCAAAAGTGATGGCTGATGCCACCACCGTGTCATAGAATGACTTCAGCAGCGCCCCTTGTACACCAAAAGACCTGAGTCTCCTCAGCAGGAACAGCCTGCGCTGTCCCTTCTTGTAGAGTGCATCAGTATTGTGTGACCAGTCAAGTTTATTGTTCAGATGAATACCCAGGTACTTATTGGATGTCACCATCTCGATGTCTGTTCCCTGTATATTTACTGGTACTGTGAGGGGCTGCCCATGCCTGCGGCAGTCCACCACCAGCTCCTTAGTTTTCCTCGCGTTGATCTGGAGGCAGTTCCGATGGCACCAGTCCACGAAGTCCTGGATAAGCCCTCTGTACTCAGCTTCATCTCCATTGGAGATGAGGCCAACGATCGCAGAGTCATCAGAGAACTTCTGTAGATGGCAGTGTGTTGTGTTGTGTGAGAAGTCCGCAGTATAAAGAGTGAACAGGAAGGGAGCCAGCACCGTTCCCTGGGGGGCCCCCGTGCTACTGATGATCGTGTCGGACACACAGTCCCGGGTTCTCACAAACTGAGGCCGGTTCGTGAGGTAGTCCAGGATCCATGATGACAGGTGCTGGTCCACCCCTGCGCGCAGCAGCTTGTCCTTCAGGATCATCGGTTGGATGGTGTTGAAAGCACTGGAGAAGTCAAAGAACATGATCCTCACCATATTCCCGGGCTTCTCCAGGTGGGACAGAGAACGGTGAAGGAGGAAGATCACCGCATCCTCCACCCCAATGCCATGCTGGTAGGCGAACTGGAGTGGATCCATCGCTGGTTCCACCAGGGGGCGGAGGTGAGCAAGGAGCAGTCTCTCCAGGGTCTTCATCAAGTGGGACGTCAAGGCCACCGGTCTGTAGCTGTTCAGGTCTTTGGGGTGGGAAGTTTTTGGTACAGGTACCACACAAGATGTTTTCCACAGCTGTGGTACCCTCCCCAGTTTCAGGCTCATGTTGAAGATATACGTCACAATCCCACACAGCTGGTCTGCACAGGACTTGAGGAGCTTTGCGCTGATGCCGTCCGGTCCCGGCGCCTTCCTCGCCTTGATCTTCCTCAGCTCCGTCCTCACCTGGGTCCTGGTCAGGGTCAGGATGGGGGGCTGTGTGTTGGGAGTGGGGGGGTGTTGGTGGAGTGGGGAGTGGGCAGCAGGACTTGATTTCTTTAGAGGCAGCAGTGGTTGTTGTGCAGTCAGGGGGGGAGGGCGGTTGGTCAAATCTATTGAAAAACAGATTCAGGTTGTTCGCCCACTCCCTGCCCCCTGTGGCCTGGGGGGAGGTATTCTGGAGCCCCGAGATGGTTTTGAGGTTTCTCCAGACCCCGCTGATGTCGCTCTGTTGCAGCTTGTCCTCCATCTTCTTCCTGAAGCTGTCCTTGCCTTCTCTGATCTTTCTCCTCAGCTCCCTCTGAACGGACTTCAGCATCTCCCTGTTCCCTGACCTGAAGATCCTCTTCTTCTCTCTCAGAAGTGTTTTTATCTCAGGGTTGATCCAGGGTTTGTTGTTTGAGTGACGCCGTATGGTCTTGGTGGGAACGGATTTGTCCACACAGAAGCTGAGGTAGCCCGTGAAGGTGTGAATGAGGCCATCGATGTCCTCACCATGTGGATCGCAGAGCTGCTTCCAGGCGGTGGCTTCAAAACAGCCCTTTAGGGTGTCCATTGTCTCCTCAGACCATAACTCCACAGTGTGCATGGCCGGAGGTTGTCTGTGCACTAGGGGTTTGTACACCGGCCGGAGATGAACCAAGTTGTGATCCGATCTCCCGAGTGGGGGGAGTTGTGATGAGGTGTACGCCTCCTTAGTGTTTGCGTAGAATAAATCCAGTGTTTTATTGTCTCTAGTGTGGCATGTGACATACTGGGTGAACGTGGGTAGAATGGGAGACAGTGAAACATGGTTGAAATCGCCTGAGATGAGGAGAAGAGCATCTGGGTGTTCTGTCTGCAGCCTGCTGGTTACTGAATGGATGACGTCACGTGCTGTCCCAGCGTTCGCCGTCGGATTTGCATAAACAACAATGCAGATCACGTGTGAGTGTTCTCTCGGGAGATATGTAGGCCTCATGCTAACAGCTAGCAACTCAATGTCTTTGCTGCAGTGTCGTTGTTTAACAGTGATATGTCCCGGTCTGCACCAGTTGTTGTTAACATACATTATCACTCCACCGCCCCTAGCCTTGCCACTGTCTGGTGTTCGGTCAGCTCGTATCATGTGAAAACCCTCCAGCTCAATGTTAGCATCTGCTGCTAGTTCAGTTAGCCACGTCTCAGTAAACAAAAGGAGAGAGCACTCCCGGTAAGTGCTATCATAACGGGAGATAGCCGCTAGCTCATCTAACTTTCCCAGTATCGACCGTACATTTCCCATGACAACAGATGGAAGGGAGGGTCTGTACCTTATATTTTTTGTCCTCCGCCTTACTCCAGCCCGGCAGCCGCGGCGTTTTCGCCTCAGTTCTCTCGGTATGTCGAGTTTTTCCAATGGGACCGGGGTGGCGGTTGAATGCTAGCAGCTGTTCTCTGCTGTATCGTATCCTGCTATAAACAGTGGCTCCGTCCACCGGCTCAGGAGACATTTAGGACGATCTGTGTGTCCGTGATATAAGTGGGGTGAAAAAAAAAGACGGATCAAAAGAGAGAGGAAGGGAAAAAAACTCGGAATCGAGCCGCTGTTGCAAAAGGCAGCCTACTCGTGTGGCGCCGAGAGAAAAAAAACAAAACAAAAAAAAACAAAAAAAAACAAACTTGAGTTTACCTGTCCCCATTTTTTATTATATCGTTATATTTGTATTCTGTGTGTTCTCTCTCTCGAGGCTGACAGCTGTCAATGACTTTCAGGGGTTTTGCTGTGTGTGGGCGTGGCCCTGTCACCTGTCAGCTCCGATGACTTCCTCATTTTTCCCAGCTGGTCCAAATTATTTGTCATTGCTTTCTCCTGCCCGTTCAGATACACACACTGGTTATTAATTATGTAAAGGGTTTGATCCCTATTTAAAGGGAGTTATTTTCATTTCCAACTGCCGCTGTCTTGATGTGGATTCGTCTCGTCTCCACCAGAGCCCTGCCTTGCTATGGTGTGTAAAATCTGTAAGTTTTTTTCTCCTTCGCTTGTTTTTGTGTTCTGAGCCTGTGTTGAGTTTCTTGTCTGTTATTTCTTTTCAATAAATTGGCCAAGCTCACAGTTCAGTGCGTGGGTCTTATCTTCTCGCCCCGAAGGGCATTTATGACATTTCCATTAACATCCTTGAGGCCACAATTCCTCAAACCCGCCAGTTTAGCACAAATCTCCTTCACCATATGAACTACTGGCTGTGATGGAAGTGTTAAATGAGCTGAGCTTTCTCAGAAAAGACGTGGACGTGCCCGTCAAGTGAAACCTATTATAAAAATCTAATCTCAGACTAATTTAGCATTCTATTTTTTTTTTTTTTTTACTCTAAGGCATTTGTAAAGCTGAAATAGATTAATTGGACACATTACTGCAACAGTGAAATTTAAGGTTACCAAGCTGCAAAATGCATAATGAGCTGTACAATTTCAACTAAGGAACAGAGCAGATTGCTCTAGAAAAGACATTTTTCAGGTACCCTTATTATTTTCAAGGGCACTTTGACCCCGAAAACACAGACATGGTTCCTCATCAAAGCTCCTGTAAGTCATTATCATTATTTATGCATGCTTGGGGGGTTGACGGGGCTAATTTTTCAGTGATATGACTGATCATAAGTGAGGGCAGATGTGATACAGACCTAAAGATTTGATGGAAAATTTCTCAAGGAAAAACCTCACTCTGATGGAAGCAGATTTGACTTTGGAAGGTGAAATACAAACAAAGCGTTTCCTTACCTTTTACTTTAAAAATTGCTACTGTCACATTCTGATCCCCTAATTAAGTCCTACAGAGTGGATCATTTAAGAGCATTTTCAGACCTGAACATCCACACTAAGGTCTGGACCAAGGTTCATATTTTTGTTACACTGTCTACATTCAGTCCGGTTAGGTTTGGTTTCACATTGCTTCTTTTCCAAGCGAATTAAACAACTTCACATGACGCAGCCACGCGTTGTTGCCGTCATGACACCCTGCACCCTGTTGTCATGACAACGATTGTGTTGTTAGCACAGACCGGTAGTTAGCAAACATGCTACTCACCCTCTGAGGTGATGTTTTGCAGCTCTGGACATATCGGTAATCAAACTTTAAATTGAAACTGAGGTGGACTCCATCATATTAAGAGATTTCCAGGTAGCATTGCTCATCCATTTTTATTTATTTCAAAAACTTGCATCTTTTCCACAAATATCTTAGGTTTCTGCATTTTACTGATTTTTTTCAAGTGACAATTTATGCCACTAATAGCCATATTTCCTCTCTCCAAGTGCTACCAAGGCTCATCCCTCCCAGCATAAATTGGTTAAAAAAATGTTGAAAAGACAGCTTTGCCAACCGTCTAAAATCTGCCCAGTTTTGGTTGAAAAGTGAAAGATGAAAAGTTGTCTTTTTAAGGTCGTTGAAACAAACAAAGGGGGAAAAAAAGCACATAGTCACCAACATCCTTCTTGCGTGTGGCGGACAGATCACCAATCCATCACAGCACCTGGTATAGCCAAGCAGCATCCACAGTCCAAGGTATTGATATCAATAAAAAGACACAATATAGACAGAAATTTGTAGAACGTACTTGTATTCAAATAGTGCTTTTTAAGTGAATGGCACTAGTACTGGTTTCAGATTGGTCCAGATATTATGGAACAAGCATTATGCCAAATGTCAAATGTAAAAAAAAAGCTGTTAAAAATATGCATTTTTTTAAAGCACTTTGAACAAAGACTCCCAGTGGTTGTAAAAGTATATTTGACTTTTGAGAGACAGCCCCCCACCACCATCACCAAATGCCAAAAACTATTTTGAGGATAAATTTGGGCCAAATCCTGTGGACAAAACAATACAATTATTGGACTATTTCTTTTTTTTTTTTTTTTCCCCCAGGTTTTTTTTTTTTTTAATTTAAGTTTTTGTAAAGGGCATACAGGTCATTACAGCATTGCATTGTTAACATTTTCATCGTACGTTCCCTTATATTTTGCTATTTGACAACATTGGTAGAGTAGTTATTACAACACCCCCTTTTTTTTAAAGTGAAAGAAAAAGTGAAATTAAACAGAATTAAATTAAAACAAACAAACAAACAAAAAACGAGTAAACAAACAAACAGAACAGCAAAAAACAAACAAACAGAAAATTAAGTAATTAAAAGTAAAAGAGCATCTGAGTAGCGTTGGAACAAAGAGTGGGACCATCATTGAAATGGTATTTGTCAAAGATCAGATCTAATGGAAGACACATATGCGATCCAGGGTTGCCAAAAGTTCATGAACCCATCCATGTCCTGTCTCAGTGCGAATGTCAACTTTTCCATCGAGTAAATGTCTTGAATCACGTTAATCCAATCTTCAGGTGTAGGACAGTCCTTCAGCATCCATTTTTTAGTTAGGGCTTTTTTACTTGCCAATATTAAAACATTGAATAAGTATTTATCTCCTCGTCTTTCCAGTGAGTCCGGTAGTAAACCCAAATACAAAGTTATAAAAGAAAAGGGAACTGTTATTTTGAATATTTTCCCCAATATTGTCTGTACATTGGTCCAATATTGGTGGATAACTGGGCATGACCAAAACACATGAAAATGATTTGCAGTCTTTTCACCACACAAGCGCCAACAGTTTACCCCTTATGGGTAAATTTGTTTTGTGCAGGTGTCCTGAAAAATCTTACCAAATTTTTCCATCCAAATTCTCTCCACTGCAGGGATGAGGTACTTTTCCATTGCTGTCTATTTAGCTTTTCCCATATTTCCAATTGTAAAGTGAAATTCCCCTCTTTTTCCCATCTCTCTTTTATATATGATGTGTTGTCTCCTTTTAAGTCTTGAAGACCTTGGTATATTTTAGAAATGTATCTGATTCCTGGGATCCCTTTATATGCCATTAAGAAGACCTTCAGAACACCTGACTGGGCCCTTTCCAAATCCTCCTTTTTAAGTATATTGTTTATGTGGTGTCTAAGCTGAAAGAACCTGTAAAGGTCTTGATTTATTAGACCTTGTTTTTTCAAATCTTCAAAACTTCTTAAAGTTTGCCCCTTAAAGAAATCGTAATATTTTATCAGCCCTTTCTCTTTCCACTCTTTAAATCTAGTGTCTGTTTTATTGGGGGTAAAGTCTTGATCATAGGCAATCCATTGCAGAAGTCGATAGGGCTCTTTAGCTTGATTCTCTCTGACTATCTTAAACCAAATTTTTAGCGGGGTCTCTATCCACGGGTTAGTGTTATTCAAGAGTTTAGGTAAGGCATTGTTCCCTATTATCGCCTGTAGGGGGAAGTCACTTGTTATTTGGCATTCCATCTCCTTCCATTGTGCAGTGTAGACTGGGTTACATATCTCTACTAAAGTTTTAATTTGTGCAGCTATAAAACAGTCCCTGATATTTGGCAGCGCGAGCCCACCTTTGTCTTTGTTTAGCTGTAGGGTTCTATATCTGATTCTAGGTCTCTTGCCCTGCCATATGAATCTTGAGATCCTTCTGTCTAGCTCCTGCCATGTTTTTTTGGGGGGTTCTACCGGTATTGTTTGGAAAAGGTATAGAAGACGTGGGAGTATATTCATTTTGACTGCTTCAATTCTTTGTGCAGTACCTAAGAATGGTATCATATTCCATCTTGCTAGGTCAGATTTTATTTTTGTCACCAGTGGATCATAGTTTAGTGTTATAATTTTGTTGAGTTGTTTCGGGATATTGATCCCCAGATATTTCATAGATTCCAGCTCCCAGTTAGTTTTGAGTTCACTTAGTGAATAATGATTTGGGTCATAGTCGAATGTTAAAACTTGGGTTTTATGCATGTTTAATTTGTACCCCGATAAATCTCAATAGTCTGAAAAAACTGAGATTAGTTCTGGTAAAGAAGTGTCTGGTTGCCCTAGGTATATTAAAATGTCATCAGCAAAGAGTGCTATTTTATGTTCCTTCTGACCAAGTGTAATACCTTGAATTTTTTGATTTTGTCTTATCCATTGGCTCAGAGGTTCTATAAAGATTGCAAAGAGCAGTGGAGACAGGGGGCAGCCTTGACGACATCCTCTTTCCAGCTCAAAAGATGATGATAAATTACCGTTAATCCTTATTTTAGCTGTTGGTTTTTTATATAATGCCTGTATAGTTCTAATGAAGTTGTTATGAAAATTGAAACTGGATAAGATTCTATATAGGAAAGACCAGTCAACCGAATCAAATGCTTTTTCAGCATCTAATCCCAGTATGACTGCATTTAAGTTATATTTTTTTATATGATGAATTATGTGTAAAGTGCGTCGAATGTTGTCTTGTGTCTGTCTTTGTCTTATAAAACCTGTTTGGTCTAAGTGAATTAAGTCTGTCAGTATGTTTTCTAACCTTTTGGCAAAGATAATGGTAAAAAGCTTATAGTCCTGATTTAATACACTGATTGGTCTGTAGTTGGAGCATTCTAGTTTATCCTTTTCAGGTTTAGGTATAACTGCAATGACCCCTTCTCTCCAGGAGGGGGGGATTTCCCCTGTGTGGAGGACATAGTTAAATGTTTTCAAGAGGAGAGGAGATAGTTGCTGTTTAAAGGTTTTGTACCATTCTGCTGTATAGCCATCTGCTCCTGGGGATTTGTTAGCTTTAAGTTTCATAATTGCTTTTTCCAATTCTTTAGGTTGTATTTCTGACAGTAGTGTTTTATTTTGTGATTCCGTAAGTTGGGGAAGGTGTAATGTGTTTAGGAATGTCTCGGATGCGTTTTTATGTTTTTTGTGGGAGTATAAGTTCTTGTAGTAATTCTCGAAGCTTTTAAGAATATCCTGAATTCTGAATTTTATTTCCTTTGATACTGGGTCTCTGATTTTGTAGATTGCTCTTTCTGTTTGTTGTTTCCTCAATTTATAGGCTAGTAATTTTGCCGATTTACTGCCTGCTTTATAGTGTTTTTGTTTCAGAAATGTAAGTTTCTTCTGGATTTTTATTGTGTAGATCTCATTTATTTGATTTTTAATTTCTTTAATCTTGAGCGAGCCATTAGAATGAGTGTTGTCTTTGTGTTCTTTTTCTAGGTTCTTGAGTTCTGACTCTAGTGTGATTAGTTTTTCTTGTCTCAGTTTCTTTTGGGTTGCCAGTTTTACAATAATTTTTCCCCTTATTACAGCTTTGCACGCATCCCACAGTATTAAAGGGGATACTTCTCCATTATCGTTTTCTTCCAAATATTTGAAAATATCTGATTCCAATTCATCTTTCAGTGGTCCTTTCAGGACATTTGAATTCAACCTCCAGGAAAATGTATTATTTGTGTATTTTTGGATGTTTAAGTCCATATAGATCGGACTGTGGTCTGAGAGATCCATCAGTCCTATTTTACATGTTTTTACTCTTCCAATGTCTCTATTAAACATAAAAAAGTAATCAATCCTTGAGTAAGATGAATGTGGCGTTGAATAAAAAGTATAATTGGGGTTGAATTCCCTCCATACGTCACAGATTCCCATTTCTTTTAGTAGCATCCGAGTTTTCCTATTTTGAGTGTTATTTTGATGTGAAGAATAACCTGTTGCATCCCAGTATGGATTCAGTCTTAGATTGAAGTCTCCACCACATATCACTAAACCTTGGGCTTTAGTTATCATTAGGTCGAATACATTTTTATAAAATTTCCATTTAGCCCCTGGTGGTGCATATACATTCAGCAGGGTGATATCTTCTCCCTCTAGCCGCCCAATTACCAAACTGTACCTCCCTTCTTTATCTTTGTGTTCTGATTTTTTTTCAAATGTAATTTTGGTTGATATCAATGTCGCTACTCTCCTCCTCCTCCCTGATTTATATGAAGATGAAGAGATCATTTTAAACCCTTGTCTATTGAGTTTAGTGTGTTCCACGTCTGTTAGGTGGGTTTCTTGTAAAAATATTATTTCTGCTTTGTCTTTTTTCATTTTGCGTAGAATCTTGGATCTTTTAACTGGATTCAGGATCCCTTTTACATTATATGAGGCTATTTTGGTTACACCCTGTTTCTCCATTGTATTTTCTTATTTAGTATAACAGTGTGGTGGCCCTCTTTTTTGCTACTCAGAAACTGAAAGAGCATTAAGAACATAAAAAACATTAAGAACATAGTGTACGAGACTTTAAAACAAAAAACTGTCAAAAAAACTTCCTGAGCTGGGGTCTCTTTAAAGACCCTGTAAGAGCCCTGATGGAGTGTAGGCTCTGAGGGAAATTCCTCAAACTCTGTTACGTGTTGAGGGCCCTCTCTTACCCCTGTAAGTTGTCCCATGTTTTTAACGTGAATTTCAGATCCCAATCCGAATTTGTAATGATTTTTTTTTTTTTTTTTTTTTTTTTATGCCTATACCCTATGAGATTGTGTGCCCCCTCCCACCCCCATCACAGCAAACCTTCACTCTAATACAGTATTTGTTAGTGTGGGGAGAACATGTGGGTCATTGTTACATTTCTATTTTAACAAGATTTTTTTTCCCCTTTAAATTAAGAAGACATTTGTTTCTAATGCTATAACTGCTCCATGAAAGGTTTTACCACATGCTGATTCTGCATCTCCTTTAATGTTTGTTACCTTGTAGGAGGGGGGATGGAAGTGCAGAATGACTGAAAAGAGAGAAAAAAACAAAAAGGTCGCTATTCCTTCCTGGAACTGGAAAGCTTATCTTTGTAGTTCTGGGGCTGGGTTTCCCGCTGCTGGCCCGTGGATTTAGAAGGTCTTTGAGTGGACCACGTTTGAGCTCTGATTTTCTCGCTCAGATTCGCTGCGGGTTTAAACACCGTTACCGGGAGTTCTCTTCTCGCCATGTCAATTGTTGCTTCTTCCGCTGAATTGTAGAGACATGACTCTTCACCGTAAAAGACCCTTAACTTCGCCGGAAATGGCGTCTGAAAGCGTAGATTCTTTTCCCGTAGAACCTTTTTGGCGTCGTTATATTCCCGTCGCTTTTTAAGAACCTCAGGGGCGTAATCGTGCTCCACGAAGACTTTTCTTTCTTGATGCATAAATCCTTTTTTCTGCCAAGCCCGTCTTACAACCTCTTGTTTTATTTTGAAATCGGAGAATCTTACCAACACTGAACGCGGGTGTGCTTCTGCCGCTGGCTTTGCGGCTAATGTACGATGGGCCTTTTCTATTTTCAAATCGGTGGTTTGTGGAATATCCAACTTCTCTCTCAATAAGGATTCCACGCATTCCGCCACTGTGTTGAAACCATCTTCAGCTCCTTCTTTCAGACCGTGAATTCTGATGTTATCTCGTCTCTGTCTTCCTTCTTGGTCGGCTAGCTTAGCCTCCAGCCTTGACTGTTTTCTGTGTAAATCCAGCATAGAATCTTCAAGCACTTTTATTCTTTCTTCAGCTTCCAAGATTCGGTTTTCGGCCTGGTCCATTCTGCTGTTCGTCCTTTTTAGTTCCTCTCTGAATTCATGAAATTCGGCCCGAAATCGTTGTAATTCATCATATAGCGATTTCAGGCTAACCTTTTTTTTTTTCCACAATATCTTTATTGAACCTTTTTTTTTTTTTTAACAAACATGATACAAACAATCAAACACTAACACTAAAGTACTACAAAAAAAAAAAAAAACCCTAAAAACACCAACAACCACCAACAAAATCAAGTCTTCAACAATGCTCCTCTGTTTAGTCTAGACAATCCAATACATTAGTATACATATTATGTTCACCAGTTTGGAATTTACAAGGTCCACACACATCATTCACCTTCTTCTTCAAGAGTTATGTTTAAATTTTTTACATAATCAATAAAAGGTCTCCATATATTCTCAAACACAATTTCCTTTGATTTCAGTATATATGTTATTCTTTCTAATGGAAGGTTTGTTAACATCTGTCTTAACCACTGAGTCACATCTGGTCTATGAGTCTTTTTCCATAATAGTGCAATACATTTTTTGGCATTAAGCAAACTGAGGTCTATGAATGTTCTTTCACTTTTATTAAAGTTATGCTTTTCTGGGTACAGACCCAACAAAAACAGTTTAGGATTCAATATGATTTGTTTTGAGATTATTTTTTCAATTGTTACCCTCACCTCCTCCCAAAACATTCTTATTAATCTACATTCCCATAAACAATGAAATAGGGTTCCTTTACTTTCCATGCATTTTGTGCATGTATCTGGTATATTTTTGTTATATCTATTTAACTCCTCCGGTGTAACATACATCCGCATTAACCATTTGAAATGTATCAATTTAAGGCGTGCATTTATTGATTTGGTTTGAGCTTCTGTACAAGCCAATTCCCATTGTTCCTCTGAAATTTCAATTTGCAGATCTTCTTTCCAGTAGTTTAATCTTTTCAGTGAATTTTCACTTGAAGATAGTGTCAATGAGTTATAAAACTCTGAAATAATACCCTTTCTTTTACTATCTTTCATCATCATTTTTTCCAAGGATGAATAAATAGGTCGAGTGAGAGCTTTATTTTGATTTGATCGAATAAAGTTTCTAAGTTGAAGATATTTAAAAAAATGTGTTCTATTGAGATTAAATTTGATCCTCAGCTCTTCAAAAGACATTATGTTGTCTGCACATGGCAAATATAAATCCTGAATCTTTTGTATCCCTTTTAAATTCCATACTTTAAATACAGCGTCCGCTCTCCCTGGTTTAAAATATTGATTACCCCATATTGGACTAAATTGTGACAATAACTGTGGTTCTTTTAAATAGTTTTTAGCTTCACACCATATTTTGATCATATGCTTTACAATGGATTTTTAACTTGTTTTTGTAATTTTTTTGCCGAATCTGAGTATATGAATATGGGAAGAGGTAAAGGTAAATTGTATGATTCCATTTCAGTCCAGTGAGGGAGATCATTTGATGAAAAAATAATATGTCATAGACCTCAGTTGTGCCGACCAATAATACAACATAAAATTTGGACATTTCAGACCTCCACGATCAAATGGTAAATATAATAAAGACAAACGTAATCTAGCCCTCCTGTTGTTCCATATAAATTCCACTAACTTTTTTTTTTATTCTTGAGAATAGATCTAAAGGTGGTGATAAGGGAATGTATTGAAATAAATAAAGTATTTTAGGTAAAATATTACTTTTAAGTATATTGATTCTCCCGATCATCGACATTGGTAGTGACATCCATCTCTGAGTTAACTCATTGATATCTGACATTAAGGCTTCATAGTTGGACACTGGCGACTGATTCTAGCTTAGGCATAATTTGGATTCCTAAATATTTAAACTGATTTACAACACTGAATTGATTTACCTCAGGGGCTGGGTAATTTCCTCTGGGTCTCATTTAGCATTAATATTGAAGATTTAGTTTTATTTATTTTATATCCTGATATTTCCCCAAAATTCTTTATTAAATTCAACAAGGTTGGAATTGATTTTTTTAGATTCGACATAAACAAAATTATATCATCGGCGTACAGGGAGATTTTATGTTCTGTTGGTCCAACTTTAATTCCATATATTTGTGAATGTAAACGTATCGCTATCGCTAAAGGTTCAATTGCCATAGTAAACAGTAAAGGTGAAAGTGGACAGCCTTGTCGACATCCTCTATTGATTTTTATTGGTTTTGAAATATTGTTATTTGTTAGGATTTCTGCTGTAGCATTATTGTATATTATTTGAACCCATTTTATGAAATTATTTCCAAGTCCAAACCTTTGTAGGACTTCAAAAAGAAAGGGCCATTCAACTCTATCAAAGGCCTTTTCGGCGTCCAATGATAGGAGAGCTGTATCCGGTGCTTCTTTATTAAAATAAATAATATTAATAGTCTTCTTACATTATGGAAGCCTTGTCTACCCTTTATAAAGCCATTCTGATCTCGATTAATAATATTTGGTAAAATTTCTTGTATTCGTCTTGCTAAAATTTTACAGATTATCTTAAGGTCGGCGTTTAATAGGCTTATTGGTCTCATATTTTCACATTTATTAGAGGGCTTACCTGGTTTTGGCAACAGTATAATTAAGGCATTATTTATGTATGATGGTAAATTATTATTTTGAAATGCTTCTAAAACCATTTCCAAAAAAGGTTTTATTAATTTATTCTTAAATTTTTTATAAAGGTCAACTGGAAGACCATCTGGTCCTGCACTTTTTCCTGATTTCATATTATCAATGGCTAGCCCAACTTCTTCTTGACTAATTTTAGACTCCAATATCTCCCTGTTTTCATTTGGAATACACGGTATAGATAGTTCGTTCAAAAACCCATTTAGTTTTGTTAAATCAGGTTCATTTTTGGTATCATATAATTTTTCATAGTAATCTCTAAAGGCTCTATTAATTTCTAAAGGATCTATAACTACCTGTCCCTTACTTATAATACTGGTAATTGGTGTTTTAATTTCCAATTGTTTAATCTGCCATGCTAATAATTTTCCTGATTTTTCACCTTGTCATAAAAAGATTGTTTCAATCTTAGAAGACTCGAGGCAGCTCTATTCGCTGATTTTTTGTCGTATTCAGCTCTCAAAATCAGTAATTCATTCTCCAACCTTGGGTCACTTCCTGCATACACTTTTTCCTGAAGACTTTTTATTTTATGTTCCAATTTAGCTCTCTCCTCTCGAGTCTTCTTAGATTTTGATCCTGTATAACTAATAATATGTCCCCTAATAAAAGCTTTGAAAGCCTCCCACTTTACACATGCTGATGTTTGTGTAGTATTGATGTCAAAGAACTCGTCTATCTGTTTTTTCTATATACTTGACAAATTCCTCATCCTGAAGCCATTTATGCTGAAATTGCCATCTACCTGATTCCTTTGTCAATTTTTTATCTACATATATTAGACAACAGGGTGCATGATCAGAAATCACGATGTTATCATAAAAGCAGTTTTGAATCTTGGACCTTAATTCTGTGGAAATCAAAAAATAATCAATACGTGAGAATGTCTTGTAGGTACTGGAATAACAAGAATAGGCTTTAACTTGTGGTTTCATTTCTCTCCATATATCTAACAATCTCAATTCTTTCATAAAATGATTAATAGTCATCCTACATCCAATGTGCGTACAATCCAGTCCTGTTGATCTATCCACACCTGGATTCAATGTACAATTAAAATCCCCTGCTATTATATGTTGCCCTGTAAGTGATGATAAGATGAGAAATAAATTAGCAAAGAACTTCTGATCATCTATATTGGGACCATATAAGTTCACAAGATTTATATTTTCTAATAGCAAAGAACCTTGAATGATTACATATCTTCCAAATTTGTCTCCAATTACATTTTTCACCTGAAAAGGAACTGATTTATGTATGAGAGTCATAACTCCCCTGGCTCGGGATGAAAATGAAGAGGTGAATACACTTCCCTGCCATCTACTCCTAATTCTTTTAACATCCTCCTCTATCAGATGAGTTTCTTGTAAAAACACAATTCTTGAACCCATGTCCTTTATTTTATTCATAACTTGTTTAAGTTTTTTTAAATTTTGTAGACCTCTGCAATTCCATGAAGTTAAATTAAGATTAACACTTTGGTCCATGATCAATAGAGAGTTTGGGATTACCTTGCAGTGTAAACATGCTCATACAGAGAAGCAAAAACATGAGTGGTTGAACATTCATCCTACAAACTACACACAAACAAATTTCCCCTTCCCACACTTGTTGCAAACCCCCCAAAATCAAAAGAAAAATTCTGTCTCCCGATATAGCCATCGACTGTTCCACACCCACGGGGAACAGCCTAAGCCACTCCTTCTTCATCCTCCCAATCACCCCAACTCTACTGCTTTTAATGACGTAACATTAACTCTCCTCTGTAGTTTTCCAACTTAACTCCAAATTTTTAACAACTTTGTACATCATAGTTTTTTTTTTGTTTGTTTTGTTTTTGTTTTGTTTTTTTAATATATAATACAATCTATATTTTGTAAACTTACTATTTACTTCAAGTCAGTCAGATGCCTGTGCAAATGCTTAATTATTCTACCTTATATTTTGTTCATGCTTAGCTCCCACCAGTCTCTTCTTCTTCTTGATCTTCTTGATGAACTCCTGCGCCTCCTCTGGGGTCTTGAAGATGTGGGTTTCTGCCCTCATACGTGGTCAGCAGTCTCGCAGGATAGATTACACCATGACGAATCCCAAGGTTGCGCAGCTCCTTACGTACGGGATCAAACTGCTTCCTCAATTGCTGGATTCCTGTGGCCAAATCTGGGTAGAACCGCACCTGCTGGTCCTGGTGTTTAATCTCTCCTTTAGCACGTGCAGCGTTGAAGATCTTCATCCTGTCTCTGTTGCTAAGAAACTTCATAATTAAGGTCCTCGGCGGTCCCTTATCTCTCCGTGGGCCAATACGATGTGCTTTTTCCAGAACCACTGCTGATTGCAACTCCTCGCTGCCCAGCACCTCCGGAATCCACTTTTTCCAGAAAGGAACATACGTCCCGACCTTCTGATTCCTCTGGAAGACCCACCAGCCTCAAATTATTCTGTCTCGACCGAGATTCCTAAATCCAAAATATTATCTTCCTGAGATTTATTTTTTTTTTCCAAAGTGCGCACCTTTAATTGAAGACGGGTGACGTCATCTTCAGCACTAGCGAGACGGAGCTCCATCTGCGCCGTTCGTTCGACACAGTCACCCAATTCCTTTCTTATTCCTTCCAACGCTGTCATAATCCCATCAAATCTAGAGGAAAGTCCGCTCTCATTGAACTCATGGCAGCCATCAGCGCATCTGCGCCATTCCCGCAAACATCGCACCGCCGCCAGCTTCCTCCGCCATATATGGAGTTTTGTTTGCTGCGTCACAGACCTGAAAGTCCGTAATTTGGACTGTTTCGGCGGCTCGCTTTTTTCCTTTTCCTGGTTTGCCAGCCGTAGGCGTCGCCGACATATCCTCGCCCAAATGCTGGGATACGTTCTGTCCCAAATGAGAGAGTTATTTGCCGATTTTTTTTCTCCAGGAGCAGAGCAGAGCGAGACACGTCCGTCCTACGTGGCAGCCATAACCGGAAGTGAGGCTAACCTTTTTGTTAGCTAGGCCCAGCTCTTCGTCTCCTGAATGGAGGTCCTCGGGATCAGATTCTGCGGCCGCCGCGCGTCCCTGACCTGGGAATGCCAGTTTCTCTGTGTGTGGTTAGGCATGGTGTTTTTGTCTTTTGATTTCTATTCTTCCAAAAATCCGTTAAGTCTGATTTTGACGATGTTTTCCTTGGATTGGATCTGGGAGGTTCAGCGTTAAGTTGCTATCACCATGGCGTCCAGACCGGAAGTCTATTGGACTATTTCTGCTCATTTTTCAACAACTTTTTTTCTGATTAAATATGGTCTGTGGTAGATAGATTTGTTACAGCCTAATTCAACGCCTATTTTTGGGTTAAATGTGGTCCATGTTATACGGGCTAAACACAGCCCAATTTTCAACATCTATTTGTGCTGAATTAAGGTTTGGCCCCAACTGACCTGATTTAGCCTAAAATACCACGTCTAAATTATAGCTTGTGCTGGGGAAGGAAGTGGGGGGGGGGGGTATCACTCTTATCTCTTATCAATTCTAACTTTCATAAATTCAGGACTTTTTCTTTTTCAGTAAATTTGATACGGTTTTCTCATAACTTGAGATTTTCTCACCAACTTGTGTTTTTTTCATATCTTTTCATCTGAATTCCTGGCTCATAAATGTGATTTTTTTAAAATCAATTTGGCAGCTTTTTGAGAGATAAATTTGTGACCTCTTTCACATACTGTAGACATTTTGCAACTTTTTTTGTAAACGTTGTGGTGGCACGGGTGGGGGATTCTCCACCTAGAGAAGACAGCTGGGATAAGGGGAACAATGGACCAGAGGAGGAGGTGCCACCCGGGGGGTCTCAATGGGGCAGTATGGACTATGCACCCCCTGGAGAGGAGTAACCACCAGAGCCGCTGGAAGAAGAAAGGTGTGAGCAGCAGGGCCGCATTATATTATGTTAATGTGCCACACAGATCTTTGTTCCAAACAGTGTACTATGGTCGGAAGTTCCGGGTCTCAATGCATGGAATTAAAGGTATAAAGAGGAATGCAGAGAGACCCTGGAGCTCTTTTTACTGTACTGGATGTTGGAGATGGAATAAAGGTTCATGTATCGTCCGGCTCATTGCCTCGCCTGCTTCCTTTCTCCACATTGGTGACCCTAAGACATGGTCATGGAAAGCGAGCTGAGCACCGCCCCGGAGACTACCTGGAGGGAGAGCACCAGTGCCACGTGTGCTGTCTCAGTCCAGCTCCCAGAGTTCTGGCTTCACAAGCAACCGCATGGTTCTTGCACATAGAAGCCCAGTTCGCACTCCCGCGAGATAACAACGGACAATACCAAGTATTACTACGTGGTCGGTGCGCTGGATGCACGCGGCACGCAACAGGTGATGAGCCTGCTCCAGGAGCCGGGCCCAAGGAAAATATGAAGTGTTCAAGAGGATGCTTCTCCAGCGCTATACCCTTCTGACAGTGAGAGGGGCAGAGAGAGAGTCCTAACGCATTAGGAGTTAGGTGACAGATCAGCAGTGGAGCTCATGGAGAGCATGTTGGCACTGAGGGGGAAGGACGATGAATCTTTCCTGTTCGCCCACTTGTTCCTCAGGAACCTATCGGCTACAGTGAGGGCGATCCTGGCCAACTCACTGCGGCTGGTTGCTAAGGACTACCACGCCCTGGTGCAGGAAGCGGACCGCATCTTTTGGCGACAGAACTCTCAGCGTGCAGACAGTGGCACCGGCATCCATGAGGGACTCCAGGGAAGTCGAGGAGCCGTTCGTGGTAGCCAGGATGGACAGCAGGAGACGAAGGAACAGGGCAATCTGTTTTTATCATCACCGTTTTGGCTCGAATGCCCAACGCTGCCTGTCACCCATGCCAATTCAAGAAGCTGGGAAGATGGCACTTTTGGAATTCAATTGCAGCTGCAACCGATGGCAACAGGAACAGACTGCTTTATGTCACGGACACATGTTCGGGGAGATGGTATTTGGTGGATTCCACCTCCCAGAAGAGCCTCATCCTGCCGGTCAACGCAGACAGGGTGGCAGAAGGCAGCAGTCCCGAGCTCATGGCCGCCAACCGATCCACCATCAGGACATTTGGCGAGCGGACTATGACGATATGCTTGCACGGAAGCAACTTTCAGTGGGACTTCATTTTAAGCTCAGATTTTCTATGTGATTTTGGGTTGTTAGTCGATGTTGCTAATAGGAGATTAGTGGATACTGTCTCTTTTACCTCACTGCCCTGTACATCTTGGGGAGCTGGGTCGACAACACTGGCTAACGTTATAGCTCCAGGGGGTAAGTACCAACATTTGCTCACTCAGTTCCCAGCACTCACGGTCCTGACTTTTTCGACTACGATAACAAAATACAGGTCGAACACTTCATAATGACAAAAGGCCCGCCAGTGTTCGCGTGACCTTGGCACTTGGACGCAGCTAAATTGGCCAGCGCGCGAGAGGAGTTTGCCAACTTAGGGCAGTTGGGCATCATCAGGCGCTCCAACACTCATGGGCATCCCTGCTACACATGGTGCCTAAAGCCGACGGGTCGGGGGGACCATGCGGCAATTTCCGGCACTTGAATAATGCCACGGAACACAATCATTATCCCATTCTGCACATCCAGGATTTTTCCATGCACTTGGTCGGGGCGCGTGTTTTTTCGAAAGTGGATCTGGTCTGCGGATACCATCAGGTCTCGGTGCGCGCAGAAGACATTCCGAAACAGCGGTAATAACTCCTTTTGGCCTTTTCGAGTTTTTACGCATGCCGTTCAGATTAAAAGGCACGGCGCAGACTTTCCAGAGGATGATGGATGCAGTGCTTCGCGACTTGTCCTTTGTTTTCGTCTACTTAGATGACATTCTGGTAGCTAGCACGTCCGAAAAGGAGCACATCGCCCATCTCAAGACGGTTTTCCAGAGGTTGGAAGCGCACGGGCTTATAGTGAACCAGGCGAAGTGCCAGTTCGGTATGCCTGTGATTGATTTTTTGGCCCACCGCATTTTGCTGGCGGGTGCGATTCTGCTGCCGGATAAGGCACGCGCCGTGTCGGACTTTCTGCGTCCGCAGACCGTGAGGGCCCTGCACGAGTTTTTGGGGATGGTCAATTTTTATAACCATTTCCTTCCCTGGGCAGCCCAGCTGATGCAGCCGTTGTATGCCGCGCTGAAAGAAAAGAAGCCCGTGGAAAACGTTGACTGGACTCCCGAGCCAGTCCAGGCTTTTACGAACGCCAAAACAGTGCTTGTGGATGCTGCATTGCTAGCTCACCTGGATCCGTCAGCACAGATAGCGCTCACTACGGACGCATCTGATGTTGCCATAGGAGCAGTGGTAGAGCAGTACGTCTCCGGTTCGTGGCATTTGCTCGCATTTTTCAGTTGGACTTTGCACGACAGCGAACGCAAATACAGCACATTCAACAGAGAGATGTTGGCTCTACACCTGGAGATGCGCCATTTCCAGTTTTGGCTAGAAGGGCATGAGTTCACTGCGTTCGTTGACCATAAGCTGCTGACGTACGCGATGTCCAAGGTCTCAGAAACGTGGTCAGCCCGGCAGCAACGGCATTTGGCCACAGTCTCGGAGTTTACAACCGACATTCAACATGTTGCCGGTAAGCTTAACGTCGTGGCCGATTGTCTGTCACACGCGTTAGTCTCCCCGGTCTACATGGGAATAGATTTCCCTGTGATGCCTGCGAAGCAAGCCGGGGACATGGACATTTGCACACTCCAGTCTGCACCTACTAGGTTAAGGCTGGAGAGCAGGGTGGTGCAAGAAGGGTGCCCTCCCTTGCTCTGCGACATCTCCACCGGGCGCAGGCCCGAGCTCTTGGCGCTGTTGCGTTTTTGAGTCGGTCCACTCCCTTTCACGTCCTCATAAATTTAGAAGTTTTTTCTGTGTATTTTTAATTTGTTTGTTTTAAATTTGTAACTTGTTAGTAAAGATTTTTTCCTCTCTGATGTGTTTGAGGAAAATCATATATAAACCTGCCGCATGTACAGTAGCTTCTAATGTAATTCCAATCATATACAGTAAGTTCCAGTCATATCATACAGACAGTAAGATATTAAATATTATATTATATATTAATTAAAAAAAAGCAAAAACTTTTTCTCTTTGCAGACCACTCATCACAACAATTTGTTACTTTTTAATTTACAACTCCACCAATTTGTTCCAGGCAGCCATTTGTCACGATCACCATATTCTTTTGTCATTTTGTTACTGATGGGCAGACTTCCACAGTAACTTGAAAGTTAATAATGCAGCTGTTTCTGTCCCATGACATAAAGTCAATAATAACGTTAAGAGTGAAATATTAGCTCCACACAGGCAGTCATTACAGAAAAGTCAAAGCAGCGGTGTTTTTGTGCCCGTGAAGAAAAGAAGCACTACCTTCATTTTCTTAACTCTGTCCATCAAGCCTTGGGAATAACCCAATTTCAATTAAAAGGAAAAATCTTTATTGTCATGGGACCCAGTCGGAGTCACTGGTGTTTGACTAAGGGTCTGACTTCACTCTATTTCAATATCTCCCTGATGCATGCGTGGATTTCTATTCAGCTGAGCCCAGAAGCCATTCCCAATCTTCCATTTACTCAGTATTGAACCATTCGACCAAATATTCTGATCTGTCACACAGATGAAAACATTTGTTATTCTATTTTTAAAGAAATATTTACTTTTGATATGGAACTGCCATGCAAGTAAAAATGTGTCATAAACAATACCTGAAGTATCAATAACCAGTGTTTTTTAAATAGTTCTTTAAAATACAGTATACTGTGAGACCAAGAAATACATGATCAATAAATATAAATGTGTAGATAACATCTGACACTTTCATTAAGGCTTCTGCTTATTTTGTGGAATTGTTTGAGTGTTTGGAGTGGTTTGAAACATTATATAGTATACACACGGATGACAATTTAATAAGAAGATTAAAACCCAGCCAATGTGAAACGTCCCAAGGGTGGAACACCAGAATTGTAAGAGGTTAAATTCTAATCCTGTTTGAAGCTCACCGAGGTTTGCCGTGTGGCATTGAAGGATTATCCACGGGCTTCTCAAATAATTATCTTTCTAACTCACAAATGTTGATATAATAATCCTTTGGGTCATTACTGCTATGAAAATGTGTCTTACAGTATACACATTTTAATGGATGTCACCATTATTTTTTTTTCCACAATATCTTTATTGAACCTTTTTTTTTTAAACAAACATGATACAAACAATCAAACACTAACACTAAAGTACTACAAAAAAAAATGCACTAAAAACACCAACAACCACCAACAAAATCAAGTCTTCAACAATGCTCCTCTGTTTAGTCTAGACAATCCAATACATAAGTATACATATTATGTTCACCAGTTTGGAATTTACAAGGTCCACACACATCATTCACCTTCTTCTTCAAGAGTTATGTTTAAATTTTTTACATAATCAATAAAAGGTCTCCATATATTCTCAAACACAATTTCCTTTGATTTCAGTATATATGTTATTCTTTCTAATGGAAGGTTTGTTAACATCTGTCTTAACCACTGAGTCACATCTGGTCTATGAGTCTTTTTCCATAATAGTGCAATACATTTTTTGGCATTAAGCAAACTGAGGTCTATGAATGTTCTTTCACTTTTATTAAAATTATGCTTTTCTGGGTACAGACCCAACAAAAACAGTTTAGGATTCAATATGATTTGTTTTGAGATTATTTTTTCAATTGTTACCCTCACCTCTTCCCCAAAACATTCTTATTAATCTACATTCCCATAAACAATGAAATAGGGTTCCTTTACTTTCCATGCATTTTGTGCATGTATCTGGTATATTCTTGTTATATCTATTTAACTCCTCCGGTGTAACATACATCCGCATTAACCATTTGAAATGTATCAATTTAAGGCGTGCATTTATTGATTTGGTTTGAGCTTCTGTACAAGCCAATTCCCATTGTTCCTCTGAAATTTCAGTTTGCAGATCTTCTTTCCAGTAGTTTAATCTTTTCAGTGAATTTTCACTTGAAGATAGTGTCAATGAGTTATAAACTCTGAAATAATACCCTTTCTTTTACTATCTTTCATCATCATTTTTTCCAAGGATGAATAAATAGGTCGAGTGAGAGCTTTATTTTGATTTGATCGAATAAAGTTTCTAAGTTGAAGATATTTAAAAAAATGTGTTCTATTGAGATTAAATTTGATCCTCAGCTCTTCAAAAGACATTATGTTATCTGCACATGGCAAATATAAATCCTGAATCTTTTGTATCCCTTTTAAATTCCATACTTTAAATACAGCGTCCACTCTCCCTGGTTTAAAATATTGATTACCCCATATTGGACTAAATTGTGACAATAACTGTGGTTCTTTTAAATAGTTTTTAGCTTCACACCATATTTTGATCATATGCTTTACAAATAGATTTTTAACTTGTTTTTGTAATTTTTTTGCCGAATCTGAGTATATGAATGTGGGAAGAGGTAAAGGTAAATTGTATGATTCCATTTCAGTCCAGTGAGGGAGATCATCTGATGAAAAATAATATGTCATAGACCTCAGTTGTGCCGACCAATAATACAACATAAAATTTGGACATTTCAGACCTCCACGATCAAATGGTAAATATAATAAAGACAGACGTAATCTAGCCCTCCTGTTGTTCCATATAAATTCCACTAACTTTTTTTTTTATTCTTGAGAATAGATCTAAAGGTGGTGGTAAGGGAATGTATTGAAATAAATAAAGTATTTTAGGTAAAATATTACTTTTAAGTATATTGATTCTCCCGATCATCGACATTGGTAGTGACATCCATCTCTGAGTTAACTCATTAATATCTGACATTAAGGCTTCATAGTTGACACTGGCGACTGATTCTAGCTTAGGCACAATTTGGATTCCTAAATATTTAAACTGATTTACAACATTGAATTGATTTACCTCAGGGGCTGGGTAATTTCTCTGGGTCTCATTTAGCATTAATATTGAAGATTTAGTTTTATTTATTTTATATCCTGATATTTCCCCAAAATTCTTTATTAAATTCAACAAGGTTGGAATTGATTTTTTTAGATTCGACATAAACAAAATTATGTCATCGGCGTACAGGGAGATTTTATGTTCTGTTGGTCCAACTTTAATTCCATATATTTGTGAATGTAAACGTATCGCTATCGCTAAAGGTTCAATTGCCATAGTAAACAGTAAAGGTGAAAGTGGACAGCCTTGTCGACATCCTCTATTGATTTTTATTGGTTTTGAAATATTGTTATTTGTTAGGATTTCTGCTGTAGCATTATTGTATATTATTTGAACCCATTTTATGAAATTATTTCCAAGTCCAAACCTTTGTAGGACTTCAAAAAGAAAGGGCCATTCAACTCTATCAAAGGCCTTTTCGGCGTCCAGTGATAGGAGAGCTGTATCCGGTGCTTCTTTATTAAAATAAATAATATTAAATAGTCTTCTTACATTATGGAAGCCTTGTCTACCCTTTATAAAGCCATTCTGATCTCGATTAATAATATTTGGTAAAATTTCTTGTATTCGTCTTGCTAAAATTTTACAGATTATCTTAAGGTCGGCGTTTAATAGGCTTATTGGTCTCATATTTTCACATTTATTAGAGGGCTTACCTGGTTTTGGCAGCAGTATAATTAAGGCATTATTTATGTATGATGGTAAATTATTATTTTGAAATGCTTCTAAAACCATTTCCAAAACAGGTTTTATTAATTTATTCTTAAATTTTTTATAAAGGTCAACTGGAAGACCATCTGGTCCTGCACTTTTTCCTGATTTCATATTATCAATGGCTAGCCCAACTTCTTCTTGACTAATTTTAGACTCCAATATCTCCCTGTTTTCATTTGGAATACACGGTATAGATAGTTCGTTCAAAAACCCATTTAGTTTTGTTAAATCAGATTCATTTTTGGTATCATATAATTTTTCATAGTAATCTCTAAAGGCTCTGTTAATTTCTAAAGGATCTATAACTACCTGTCCGTTACTTATAATACTGGTAATTGGTGTTTTAATTTCTAATTGTTTAATCTGCCATGCTAATAATTTTCCTGATTTTTCACCTTGTTCATAAAAGATTGTTTCAATCTTAGAAGACTCGAGGCAGCTCTATTCGCTGATTTTTTGTCGTATTCAGCTCTCAAAATCAGTAATTCATTCTCCAACCTTGGGTCACTTCCTGCATACAATTTTTCCTGAAGACTTTTTATTTTATGTTCCAATTTAGCTCTCTCCTCTCGAGTCTTCTTAGATTTTGATCCTGTATAACTAATAATATGTCCCCTAATAAAAGCTTTGAAAGCCTCCCACTTTACACATGCTGATGTTTGTGTAGTATTGATGTCAAAGAACTCGTCTATCTGTTTTTCTATATACTTGACAAATTCCTCATCCTGAAGCCATTTATGCTGAAATTGCCATCTACCTGATTCCTTCGTCAATTTTTTATCTACATATATTAGACAACAGGGTGCATGATCAGAGATCACGATGTTATCATAAAAGCAGTTTTGAATCTTGGACCTTAATTCTGTGGAAATCAAAAAATAATCAATACGTGAGAATGTCTTGTAGGTACTGGAATAACAAGAATAGGCTTTAACTTGTGGTTTCATTTCTCTCCATATATCTAACAATCTCAATTCTTTCATAAAATGATTAATAGTCATCCTACATCCAATGTGCGTACAATCCAGTCCTGTTGATCTATCTATACCTGGATTCAATGTACAATTAAAATCCCCTGCTATTATATGTTGCCCTGTAAGTGATGATAAGATAAGAAATAAATTAGCAAAGAACTTCTGATCATCTATATTGGGACCATATAAGTTCACAAGATTTATATTTTCTAATAGCAAAGAACCTTGAATGATTACATATCTTCCAAATTTGTCTCCAATTACATTTTTCACTTGAAAAGGAACTGATTTATGTATGAGAGTCATAACTCCCCTGGCCCGGGATGAGAATGATGAGGTGAAGACACTTCCTTGCCATCTACTCCTAATTCTTTTTATATCCTCCTCTATTAAATGAGTTTCTTGTAAAAACACAATTTTTGAACCCATGTCTTTTATTTTATTCATAACTTGTTTAAGTTTTTTTAAATTTTGTAGACCTCTGCAATTCCATGAAGTTAAATTAAGATTAACACTTTGGTTTATGATCAATAGAGAGTTTGGGATTACCTTGCAGTGTAAACATGCTCATACAGAGAAGCAAAAACATGAGTGGTTGAACATTCATCCTACAAACTACACACAAACAAATTTCCCCTTCCCACACTTGTGGCAAACCCCCCAAAATCAAAAGAAAAATTCCGTCTCCCGATATAGCCATCGACCGCTCCACACCCACGGGGAGCAGCCTAAGCCACTCCTTCTTCATCCTCCCAATCACCCTAACTCTACTGCTTTTAATGACGTAACATTAACTCTCCTCTGTAGTTTTCCAACTTAACTCCAAAATTTTTAACAACTTTGTACATCATAGTTTTTTTTTGTTTGTTTTGTTTTTGTTGTTTTTTTAAAATATATAATACAATCTATATTTTGTAAACTTACTATTTACTTCAAGTCAGTCAGATGCCTGTGCAAATGCTTAATTATTCTACCTTATATTTTGTTCATGCTTAGCTCCCACCAGTCTCTTCTTCTTCTTTGATCTTCTTGATGAACTCCTGTGCCTCCTCTGGGGTCTTGAAGATGTGGGTTCTGCCCTCATACGTGGTCAGCAGTCTCGCAGGATAGATTACACCATGACGAATCCCAAGGTTGCGCAGCTCCTTACGTATGGGATCAAACTGCTTCCTCAATTATTGGATTCCTGTGGCCAAATCTGGGTAGAACCGCACCTGCTGGTCCTGGTGTTTAATCTCTCCTTTAGCTCGTGCAGCGTTGAAGATCTTCATCCTGTCTCTGTTGCTAAGAAACTTCATAATTAAGGTCCTCGGCGGTCCCTTATCTCTCCGTGGGCCAATACGATGTGCATTTTCCAGAACCACTGCTGATTGCAACTCCTCGCTGCCCAGCACCTCCGGGATCCACTTTTCCAGAAAGGAACATACGTCCCGACCTTCTGATTCCTCTGGAAGACCCACCAGCCTCAAGTTATTCTGTCTCGACCGAGATTCCAAATCCCAAATATTATTTTCCAGACATTTATTTTTTTTTTCCAAAGTGCGCACCTTTAATTGAAGACGGGTGACGTCATCTTCAGCACTAGCGAGACGGAGCTCCATCTGCGCCGTTCGTTCTACACAGTCACCCAATTCCTTTCTTATTCCTTCCAACGCTGTCATAATCCCATCAAATCTGGAGGAAAAGTCCGCTCTCATTGAACTCATGGCAGCCATCAGCGCATCTGCGCTGCTCCCCGCAGACATCGCACCGTTGCCAGCCTCCTCCGCCATATATGGAGTTTTATTTGCTGCGTCACAGACCTGAAAGTCCGTTAATTTGGACTGTTTCGGCGGCTCGCTTTTTCCTTTACCTGGTTTTCCAGCCTTAGGCTTCGCCAACATATCCTCACCCAGACGCTGGGATACGTTCTGTCCCAAATGAGAGAGTTATTTGCCGATTTTTTTCTCCAGGAGCAGAGCAGAGTGAGACACGTCCGTCTTACGTGGCAGCCATAACCGGAAGTTGGATGTCACCATTGTTACTCCTGTAAATAAATATTTCTAAAGTTGGAGGGTGTACTTGTTTTTTTTTTTTTTTCCTTTTCCACCAAACCAGTAGCCTAACACTTTTTTTAATGAGCAGCAGGATAAGAATTTGAGGGAAAAGTGAGAGTGCAGTGATTTTATTCCATGTTATTCAACAATATCTGCTGCTCAGAGTCTAATACACTATGTAGAGTGTTTGCACTTGCAGTGTTTGCACTTGCAAACACTCTACATAGTTGTGAAGGACTGACTGTAGCTAAACATAAGGGGGGAAAAAGTCCTATCCACCTTATTCCTAGGGGTGCCGCTGTAGGAACGATTATGGGCGGAGCTTCCGGTTTCGGCTGACCTAGTGTTAAATCAGTCAGTAAGAGTGGAGTAGCAGGGGCATTTAAAATAGTGTTTTTAAAAGTTTTTCAAATTCATTTTAATGTATAGTCCACATACATGTTTTGCACTCAAGTGGCAGCTAATTTCAGCTCCATACTCTCTCATATAAATGACCAGGCTGGAGGTACAGCGAACATAGATTCATTAATAGTAACAACAGAACTTACAGGCGCTTCTTACAGGTCAGAGGGTCGATGGCGCAAGAGAGCTAGTCTCTCCCGCCTAGGCCCTTTATACTCTGGGTGACGCCACCACTGAAAAGGCAGGCCGTCACGCCTCACTATACCCCGGTTTCCCCAGCCGCCAAATTACTTAACACCCCCCCCCCCCGCCGTAGAAAATGGCAAGCACACTAATTGGCCCTCCCAAAATTTATAACCCAACTCACACGCTAACAATAAACCATATGTACAAAAATAAACAAACATGCCTATTCATTCACACAACATAACCTACAGGGGCCAGGTAGACTACTGGCGCCCCCTACACGGCCAGGCAGGTTATTCTGCCGCCTTGTTCCTAAAAGTCCAAAACCAAAAATAGCCGTGTTCCTAAAATAAAACAATCCCGGAACAATTATGTACATATACAATCAAATTACAGCACTCTGTCATGCGGTGACCCTCGTGGATCACCATAAGATGCCAAGAGTCCACCGGTGAGTTTTGCAATGATGGTAATTTATTAACAAGACACAAGACGTAACACAAGACTATGATAAACTGTGACAAAGATACACTAAACATAGAGCATGGGACCGTAAGGCTAACCCCAGCCACTTACGATCTAAGACATGACATGACAAGAGCAAGCATAAGCACGAGAATATCCACACGAACCTGACATGACAAGGTTTAGACGATACTCCTGCCACCTAACTGCCGTCAGTGCCCGCCTTATAAAGGCGAACACTAACGAGCAGTGATGACAGACAGCTGACCAACCTTGACAGGCGGAAGCCCCACCGAGCGCCTTCACAATAAGAGCCTGGTGAGGCCAGAATACAACCCACAGCTGTCAAAGCCGGCAGCGAGCTGTGCGTAGCCCAAGCGCGGACAGAACCCAGCGCTCGAGTCGTAACACACTCAATCATATACACACTTATTGGCGGCCCCCACCCCAACACACCCACCCATAACCCGGGCACATCACAACAATCCAAATAAATACAGTGTTGGGTCCATCACTTTTCTCTGTTTTTTTTTTTCCATTTACACACCCACACGGGTCACACACACACACACAATAAGCCCATATAATAAACTATATACACATGACTAGGGTTAAAACTTAGGAAAACACACCACCCCAGTCACTTTACAGACCCGCTGGAGAGGCCACCCCTTGGATTACCATCCGGTGGTTCCCACCCAGAGCGCCCCCACTTCTTGGCCTCCGGAGATGAGCTGCGCCGCCGCCACCTCCTTTTCACGCGCCGCAGCCCATTGGGGTGCCTCCAGGAATCATCAGACAGCCCCAAATAGCCATCCTCCCGGGCAGACATCACTCACAGTCGCCCTTTGTCATCCCGTTGCTCACAAATTTTGTGGACGCCCCTCAGCCGAGCTTCCACCCTGGGCCGGACCTCATCATCGATGCGCAGGGGAGCTCTATGTTGCTCACGCAGTCCACTGCGTCTTGATTGGGTCTCCCTCTTGGATCGGGACGTTCTGCCGACCCGGTCCGGAACTCTCCTTGATTCGTGATGTTTGGCGCGGCGTGAACTCGCGCCAGTTGGTCTCGCCCCACTCTCTTTCATTTCCTGCGCTGTCACTGCCACTGCAGCTCCCTGCTTCCCGGTAGCACTCGGCCCAACTCCAGAACCAGAAGAAGCCTGCGTCTTGGCTTTGCCCGCCGCCGCGGGTGCTCCACGGTGCCGGTCCCGCACCCCCCCATCACCTCAGGCCAATCACTGTCCCAAACCACGTTGTCGTCCAGCCACACGTTGCAGAAAATGTGCCCCTCTGTGCTCGGAGAGACATTATGAAACGCCATAGGAGCCACGGCGGAGGAATCCGCTCCACATCTTCGGTCCTCCCGCCCAAAATTCCTGCAGGCCCTGGCAAAATAGTGTAATAGACCGCACCTTCCACAGCGTTCGCCCCTCGCCGGACACTCTCTTGACCTATGCCTGGTGGACCCACAGCTATAATACCTTGGCATTCCCGGGGTGGATTTTCACAGTGGCGGCGTATTCTTCTTCACTCACGCCGTCCCTGCTGTCCGAGTCCACAGGCAGCGCCTTCCCTCATGGTTCTTCCCGCCACAGCGTGCTTCTCCCACCAAGGATTCTTTGGCCCTCCATGCCCAAATTATGGACCACAATAGCCCTCGCACGCATCTTCATAGCCCAGGGTACGGGCTGCTTGCCCTGTACCTCCAAAAATGGCCGAAAAGTGGTCACAGCTCACTCAATACCGTTGTTCTCCTCGTCACCAAATGTTATGTCCATGCCCTCTCATATAAATGACCAGGCTGGAGGCACAGTGAACATAGATTTATTAATAGTAACAATAGAACTTACAGGTGCTTCTTACAGGTCAGAGGGTCGACGGCGCAAGAGAGATAGTCTCTCCCGCCTAGGCCCTTTATACCCCGGGTGACACCACCACTGGAAAGGTAGGCCGTCACCCCTCACTATACCCCGCTTGCCCCGGCCGCCATATTACTACTTAACAGGCAGATGACATCCAAGCACGGTGTTGTGACGTACGTCTGCTCTAAGGCACATTTGATTATGTCCAACATATTTTAACAAAATGAAGCTGACTTTATTGCAGTAGAAACACTGATATATCTCAGAGCTTTTATTTGTTTCCAGCATTAGCATGTTAGCAGTGGAGCTAACTAACGGAGCTACTGTCCACAGAGCTACTGGCCACTTTTTAAGGTCATCTTCTCATCCCTCCACAGTCGTGGGATGTGGTACGATTATATTACTGTTTTTGGGTGCAAAAGGCCATGTTCCTGCATTTTTGAGCTTTCCCCACCTGCTGCTGTCATGCATTGCCCCCCTGTCCTCTTTGTGTCTCCTTTGTTTTTTCCTGAGTGTCCGCAGGCCCCAGAATCAAGCCGCTGGACAATGGTGGAGCCTGTGGCCCGGGAGGATCCTATTCCAGTGCCAGCAGGGGCTGCACGGTGGCGCAGTGGTTAGCACTGCGGCAGCACAGTTTACCCTCGGCCGGGAGATCGCGGGGATCATGAGATCGTGGATTCGATCCCTGCCCCCGGCCAACAATGATCTGTGTGGAGTTTGCATGTTCTCCCCGTGTTTGCGTGGGTTTACGCCGGGATTTCTCCGGTTTCCTCCCACATGTCAAAAACATGCAGGTTAGGGAGTTAAGGGGCGCTTGCGCACGCAGCGACCGGCAGCTGGTGGTTTGTCACCGGACTGCAGAACAAATCTACCTACGGGTACAAAATAAGTAAAAAAAAAAACAAACAAAAAAAAACCAAAAAACCGCAGCTTCCACGTCGGAGGAGCCTCCACCGTGGGTCATGGCAGCTGGGGCTACAAAGACTGTAATGACCATCTTGCCTGCTGCGGGGGATCTACCAAGCTGGACCTCCAGAGGGCCAACCCCAAGATGACATCACCTGGTTCATTGGAGTCCTGGACAGCAGTGGAGCTTGAGCTCAGGCAAGTGCTCTCTTTTGTCTTTCTCCTTTCCATATTAGAGCAATATTGCCTGGCTCTTGGAGAGGAGTGCCAGGTGCAGCCATCTGCTGCACCTGAGCTCACCTCGCCGGGCTCCGCCACTGTCGGTGATCCTGATCCTGCTTCTCCTTGTGTTCTTTCTGAGCCTTCTCCCAGGGTCACCGGAGATGTTCCAGCACCGCCAGAGGTCTCCGTAGATCCAGGTTCACCGCTGGAGGTCATCATGGGTGCAGCTCCCCTCGCCAAGGCCACCGTGGATCTACCACCGTCATCCCCTTCTGGTATCCCATTGGTGGACTGCCTCCTTGGTCTGGTGCTCTCACGGGTTGGCTGGTCCACCATGGGTGCTGTGTTGGCCCAGTCTGGGTCCACCGTGGGTACTGCAGTGCTCCAGCCCGGAGCCACTGAGGGTGCTGCAGTGCTCCAGGCCGGAACCACCGAGGGTACTGCAGTGCTCCAGCCCAGAACCACTGAGGGTGCTGCTGTGCTCCAGCCCGGAGCCACCGAGGTGCAGCTGTGCTCCAGCCCGGGGCCACCAAGGGTGCAGCTGTGTTCCAGCCCAGGGCCACCTAGGGCACAGCAGCGCTCCAGCCCGGAGCTATCGTGGGTGCAACCGTATCCCAAACCAGGACCATCAAGAGTGCAGCCGGCCAGCCTGAGGACGCCGAGGCCTTTTCTCCTCTGCCAGACGCCGTTGGGGTTCCTCTTCCTCCTCTGCCGGACACCGTCGTGGTCCCCCTTCCTCTGCCACCAGCCGCCGATGGGGTTCCCTTCCTCTGGTCCGGCTTCCTGCCATTGAGCCTTCCGGTGGGGAAGCCGCCTCCTGGATCACCCCTCTGGTCCTGGTGGCTCAAGAACGCTGGCTGGCCGCCCAAAAGACTGGGTCTCTGGGTCGGGTAGCTTGTTTTCTCCGACAGGCCACCTGACTCTTTTCTTCTGGCTGTCTGGCTGGCCTGGGACTTTGGCTGGCCACCAGAACCCTGGAGCTCTGGGACCGTGGGGGCCTAGGGGTCTGTCGGGGCACAGGTGTGGGTTGTCAGCACTCTGTTTTTTTCCCTTGCCTTGGGGTGTCTGGGGAGGGGGGCTCTGTCATGTGTCTGAGCTCTTGTTTGTTGCTGAGCTCAGATCTTTACTTTATTTCTAGTTTTGGTTATCTGTGAGTCTGATTTTGTATTCTTCTGTATATGTTTATTGGTATGTTTTTCTGTTCTGTGGCACATCTCCCTCTTCATCTCCCAGACACACCCACCAGCTGCTCGCTGTTTGCCTTCCAGCCTTTCCCAGCTGCGAACAGTTGAAATTTAGGTCACCTGCCCACTTGCACCTGCCGCTTGTTATTTCCTTCCCACTATTTATTGACTGCTGTTTCCCTCCATCAGTGCGGCAGTCACAATTGTGTTTAGACTGAACTCCTGCTCCTTGGACAGTATCCCCCTCCTTTCCTCCAGGGATTTCTCAGCCCTGGAGAAGCTCAGCTGTGTAAGTTATTCTTGTTACCTTTTTGTATTCGTCTACACAGTTATTTTTGGACTGTTATGTTTTTTCTGTTAATAAATGTTCAACTGCAGTCAAGTACTTGGGTTTGTTTTTGCCCCAGAGGGGCATGCATGACAATATATATATATATATATATATATATATATATATATATATATATATATATATATATATATATACTGTATATACTGTATATATATACTGTATATATATATATACTGTATATATATATATATTTTTTTTTTTTTTTTTTTTTTTGACTTATTTTGTACCCATAGGTAGATTTGTTCTGCAGTCCAGTGACAAGCCACCAGCTGCCGGTCGCTGCGTGAGCAAGCGCCCCTTAACTCCCTAACCTGCATGTTTTGGCATGTGGGAGGAAACCGGAGAAATCCCCGAGTAAACCCACGCAAACACGGGGAGAACATGCAAACTCCACACAGATCACTGTTGGCCGGGGGCAGGGATCGAACCCACGATCTCATGATCCCCGCGATCCCCCGGCCGAGGGTAAAACTGTGCTGCCACAGTGCTAACCACTGCACCACCGTGAAATTTTATGAGAAAAAATTTCAATTTATGAGTATATAGTTGTAAAATCTGATGGTAAAGCGATCAAAAAAGTGGTAAATTTATGGGCAAAACGTACTAAATTTATTTGAAATTTGCAAATTTACCAATAACAAGAAAAATGATACAAGTTTACAAGGAATACCTTAAATTTTACTTGTAAGTTCCCCTACCTTTTCTATTAAAATTGCAAGTTTTTTTTTCTTATATTAGCTACTTTTTCTTGTAAATTTTCAAGTTTTGTGCTATAATTTTGTGACTTTTTTCACACAAATTTGCAACTTCTTCATAAATTTAAACTTTTTCCTTTTATATACTATTTTTTTTACCTTTTCTTGTTAATTTGCAATTTTTTTCCTTATAATTATTTGACTTTGTCTCACAAATTTATGATTTTTTTCATATAAATTTGCAACTTTTTTCTCTTACACAGTTTGATTTTTTTTTGTAAATTTACTGCTTATTTCTCACAATTTTGTAATTTTTTTTCGTAACTGTGACTTTTTGTCATGAATGCCCCTTCGGGGCAGAGACAGAAAGGCACCACACACCAGCCGTGAGTTTGCAACATTTATTAAATTAAAGATATACACGACACTTATTAAAAAGAGAATACAGGTTGGCAAAAATAGCTATGGCTAAGGCGAGCGTGATCGCCAGCCAACCTGCAGATAACCAGTAATACATGCAGTGAGAGACAGAGAACTTAAGGCGCTTTTCCACTTGGGTCAGTTTGGCCCCGTTTGATACGGTTCAGCCCCCTTTGTCCGCTTTTCCATTCGGCACCCAATGGCCTAACAGTTCTGTTTTTTTGGAACTGTTCCAGTTTTATCTGCACCAATTGAGAGTAGGTCCGAAGGGTACCGGCACTGTTACGTCAACCCACTGCTGGCCATTGATTGGTCCAGGCGTAGCGTCATGAGAGTGGGCGTTACGCTGACTTTCCAGAATAGCTTGCTGGCCGCCATTTGCAATTTTTCGTCAGTGAGCCCGTGAACAAGTGATATTATAAACAACAATGATAGAATGGCTTAACAGAAATCAGCAGAAATCTAACACAGCGGTCCAGCAGAGTTTCCTGTGCGTTTCGGCTGATGAGAGAAAGCAGAGGGAAACAGACTGAGCTTGCAGTGGGGAGCACAAGCAGACGCATTACAAAATAGACGGAGACGCACCGGGAAATAGACTCAGCCACCCGAATTGAATTGAATGTACAGCCGCGATGCACCCAACTTCAGCAGTTGAAGCCGTGATATTGTGATATACAGGACAGTGAGCGATGTGATATTCATGTTTTACGTTATTTTTTCCAACAGTGGAAAGTTCACTTAGGACAGACGAAAACTTAATCGTGTTTAAACAATGACCTAGCTCAATGCTACGTCCGTCCTTGTATGTTGCTTTTTTGTGTTGACAATATCTGGTGAAATAAACTAGTTGTAATTCTGGTTAAAAACGTGTTGTTGTTTTTTTTTAACATGTTGCACTTTCGTGCTGTGCATGTACTTAATTTGTGTGTATTTCATTGTAGAGGCCAAAAAGGATCTGCTTGGAATGGCGACGTTTTGACACCAATGTATTGTAACAGGTAAACAACACATTGTCATGCGGTGCTCCTCACGGATCACCATAAGATGCCGAGAGTCACCGGAGAGTTTTGCAATGATGTTTATTTACAGGACAGGACAAGACGTGACACAAGACTATGAGCCGCTAAGGGCAAAAACACACACTACGAGGTACAGGGGCTCATAGGGCTAACCCCAGCCACTACGAACTAAACTATGACATAACAAGAAAGCACCAACCTGACATGAACATGACGAAGAAGGTCTGACGATTGTTTGACGATACTCCCGCGATTAAACTGCCGTCAGTGCCCGCCTAATAAAGCCGGACGCTAACGAGCAGTAATGACAATCAGCTGACCGTCCTTGACCGCCGGAAGCCCCACCGAGCGCCTTCACAATAAGAGCCCGGTGAAGCCAGAATGTAACCCACAGCTGTCAAAGCTGGCAGCGATTATACATGGGCCAAGCACGGACAAAATCAGCGCTCGTGTCGTGACAGTACCCTCCCTCCGAGGGCGGGCTTCCAGAACGCCCATAGACCACCGTGCCCCCCCCCCCCCCCATCCAGGGTGGGCGGCAGGGGGGTAGGTCCGGAGGGAGAGAAAGACCGAACCCAGAATTAGTACCAAAAAAAATCCAGACCAGGCAAGGAAAAACTAAACACAGAACAATGACAAAAAACACCAAATACTCAGATCAAATTAAATGCCCAACTAACGATTACAGAAAACCGCACAGGACAGCAAGAGAAAATTAAATCCTTGCCCACATGTTTCACAAGAAAACGGCTTCTCACCTGAGTGAATTCCCGTGTGAATTTTCAAATGACCATGCTGATTGAATCTTTGTCCACATGTTTCACAAGAAAACGGCTTCTCACCTGTGTGAATTCTCGTGAGCTTTCAAATGACCATGTACAAAAAAACAAAACAATTACTGGCTCACACCTCACTACACCCAAAACAAAATAAGGCAACTGCAGGACATAGGCACAAATACCCACAGATACCCAAATAACTATTACAGGAACACACAGGATAGCAAAAAAAAAAACAGAACAATTACTGGATCAAACCTAGATACACACAAAATAAAATAAGGCAACCTGCAAGACAATCACAAATACCCGCAGACACCCAAATGACCATTACACAGAGCACACAGGATAGCAAGAAAAAAAAGAAAAAACAAAAAACAAAAAACAGAACAATTACTGGATCAACCCCCACCAAAAAGGTGACCTCTACCCCCCCAACAGTTCATGCCGAACGGCGGAGACCCAGCGCCCCAGGAACAGTTCTGGCGGTCTCCCCACGTCCAACAGCCGGCGGGTGGTCATGGGAGGCGGAACATGACCGGGCGGCTTGTCAAAGTCCCAGGCCCGGAAAGTCCCCTCCCCCAGAGGCCGAACCAGGTTGCCCAGAAGAACACGAGTCGGGTGGCCGACCCGAGGCGCCGTACCAGCGAAGCAGTTCCTCAAGCAGCTGACCCGCGTCCCTCAGCCACCAGTACCGGTGGAAAACAGCCCGCAGCGGCCTCCCTGGCGAAGACAAACATGAGAGAGCCGGGGCGAGCGTAGCAGGACCCCCACGGCCCCCGGCGATAAAGAGCAGGGGCAATGACTCTGACGAGGGACTGGGAAGCAAGGATGAGCCCGTACTCCGTCCGACGGCGAAGGGTCTGCAGCTCCTCCACCGTCCGTGGACCACACCGGCGCTGCACCTCCGCTGAACCCCGATTGGGTCCCGGCTGCGCCCATGTTGGGCCCCGATTGGGCCAAAGCAGCTCCCGCGATGGACCCCGATTGGACCTCTGGCGCACCCACGTCGGACCCCGATTGGACCAAAGCAGCCCCCGCGATGAACTCTGATTGGGCCTCGGGCGCACCCACGTCGGGCCACGATTGGGCCAGAACCGCACCTGCGGTGGGTCCCAATTGGGCCTCTGGCGCACCCACGTCGGACCCCGATTGGGCCAGTGCAGCTCCGCTGGCGACCTCCGCCCCTGAACCCGGAACCTCCAATTCAGCGGCTCCAACTGGCTCCATGCTGGCGACACTGCAAAGAAGCTCACAGGAGACAGAAAAACCGGGATCAGTATCACCGGCAGCAACAGAACCCAGCGAGACGAGCTCGGGCACAGCAGGCGGCTGCTCCTCACTCGCCTCCCCGAGAGGCAGGCACAAATGCTCCAAAACAGGGGACAGAGATACAAGAGGGAGCACTTGCCTGCACTCGGGTTCTGTTGCCACCCAGGACTCCGATGATCCAGGTTCAGGGCGGCGACTTTCGTCAGCAGGCTCCAACTCAGCTGCGTCGGGCTCCGCAGCTGTCAAGATGACGTCTGCAGCCTGAGGTTCCTCCCGCGCTGATGTCCACGCCGATGACCCGTATGGCGTGGGGGCAGGGGACACTCGACCCACTGGCTCGGACCGCTCCGGTGAGGAGACCCGGGGACGCTTCATCGTCGGCTCAGGCTCCGGGCCGCAGTCCGCTTTTCTCCTCCGTCCACGACGTGGCTGCAGGGCCGGATCCAGGCTTTCCAGCACTGCAGGCCCCCTCTTCATCCGACGACGTAGGCCTGGCGTCGCGGACCGCTCAACGGGAGGGACACAGAGGCAGCAGGTTTAGTTATTATCACTACAGCAGGTGGAGGGAGCTTGGGGGGCTGCGAACCCCGAACTCCGCCCCCAGGAGTCAGACAAGGCAGGTTACAATTATGGTGTAATAAATTAACTTGCACTTGCCTTTCTCCCGGAGGAGAGATGGTGCCTGCTGTAGGGGACGCTGTTTCTCCTTCTCCCCGCTGGATGGCGACAGAGGGCCCCCTGGAAGGACGAGATGGAGCCGCTCTCAGAGGTTCGCTGACAGGCTTCACCGGCAGCGAGTCCAGCCGGGGATTCTGCTGAGGTTCTCCTTGGCCGTGGCGCCGACGTCGTCGATGACCTCCAGATGGCGCGACCTCCTGGACCGGTTCCGGGACAGGAACGAGACTCCAACGCGGGGAGCGAGGATGCCTCCTCCTCTGCTTCCTGCTTTCCTCCTCCTCCAGCCCACGGAGTATCTCGCGCTGCGTGGCCAGTTCATCTCTCCTCGTCATCACCTCCGGGTGATCGTCGTAATGGAGAGGAAGGTTGTCCAGGAGAACCTCAGCGTAGTCCAGGTGCCGACGTATGTCGCTGGGAGTGTCGTACAGCGTAGCGGTGAATACAGTACTGTCCATGTACTCCAGAGCCTCCGCTAGCTCTTTGCCCAGGCGCTGACCGCGGCCCCTGGATGATGGCATTCTCCCAGCAAGTGACACCCAGACAGGGAAGAACAAATGTCCAATTTACGCAAAAACTCACGGTGAAAAAAGGCGTCTCGATGTGGCGTCTCCGTTTAGACGTCTGGCGGGAGTATACTGTCATGCGGTGGTCCTCGTGGATCACCATAAGACGCCGAGAGTCACCGGAGAGTTTTGCAATGATGTTTATTTACAGGACAGGACAAGACGTGACACAAGACTATGAGCCGCTAAGGGCAAAAACACACACTACGAGGTACAGGGGCTCGTAGGGCTAACCCCAGCCACTACGAGCTAAACTATGACATAACAAGAAAGCACCAACCTGACATGAACATGACGAAGAAGGTCTGACGATTGTTTGACGATACTCCCGTGATTAAACTGCCGTCAGCGCCCGCCTAATAAAGCCGGACGCTAACGAGCAGTAATGACAATCAGCTGACCGTCCTTGACCGCCGGAAGCCCCACCGAGCGCCTTCACAATAAGAGCCCGGTGAAGCCAGAATGTAACCCACAGCTGTCAAAGCCAGCAGTGATTATACATGGGCCGAGCGCGGACAAAATCAGCACTCGAGTCGTGACACACATCTTATTTATAGTCAAATCTTTTGCTTTTTAAGTTAAAGTATAGGTAAAGTGCCAAATTTAAAGTAGCACAATTTCCACTTAATATGAAAGGGACTGAATTGAGATTTATTTGTGTGAATATTAATTACAGAGTAATTGAAAATGAATGGCACATCCAATAGTAGCCACCATAAAATAAACCGCTTGTTTATTTATTTTTATCAGATCACCTCTGTGATCCTTTATGAGTTATAGTCATAATAGTGTATCTTGCACCTTGGGGATTGGGAGTTGTTCAGTCATAATTAGAATTTAGTTTATATGTGTAGTCTATAGTATTTCTAAACTCATCCAGTAAAAGAACACATCACAAATATTTGAGACCCATTGTAGTGCTTCCTTTTATATTTTAGCAATACAAGCACAAAACACCACCCACACTTGAAACCAGGGCGACACAGCGGTGGCTAAACTTTTATTGATAACGTTATTTCACACCATCACAACAACCCAGTATAAATGGTGTAGAGATTGAAAGGGTATCCAAAATTAAAATCCTGGCATAATAATCAATAAAAAACTGTGTTGGAAGTCACATTAATTATATTAAAGGTAAAATATGCAAATCAATCGCAATATTGCACAGAGTGAAATATTTGCTGAATCAACCCACACTATAGACTTTGTATCATTCATTAATACTCCCATACATGACATCCATCCATCCATCTTCTACCGCTTTTCCGGAGGTCCGGGTCGCAGAGGCAGCAGTTCAAGCAGAGAAGCCCAGACTTCCCTCTCCCCAGCCACCTGCTCCAGCTCTTCAGAGGATACCAATACCCATACATGACATATTGTACTGAAGTATGGGGAAACACATATAAAACATACGTATATCCAGTCTTTATGCTTCAGAAGAGAGCTATTAGAATAATAAACAAAGCTGCTTACAGGGAACCAACAAACCCACTTTTTCTTAAATTAAAAGCTCTCAGGTTGAAAGATCTGGTTGCCTTTAAAACTGCAGTAATAATGTTTAAAGCTAAGAATCTATCACTGCCCGCAAATATCCAAAAGTTGTTCCAAATAACAATATCATTTCAGAGGAACATGTATATTTCAAAAACCTTCAGTGAGAACTACTACCAAGCAACACTGTGTCTCAGTGCAAGGAGTCAGACTGTGGAACGCTTTTGGACCTGAATTAAAATCATGTACAACGCTTGGGCAATTTAAACAAAAACTAAAGGAAGAAATACTCCAAATATACACACGTGGACAAAATTGTTGGTACCCCTCTGTTAATGAAAGAAAAACCCACAATGGTCACAGCACAGTGACTACTCGTCACCCTTTAAATAGGCCGACTGACTGATTAGAAGTTTGTAGACACCTGTGATGTTAATTAGAGGACGCATCTTGGTTGAACATGTCCCTATGGTCACATTATTTTCAGTCTTTTCTAGGGGTACCATCATTTTTGTCCAGAGAGTTGTGCCGCCTCCCTGTAACTATTTCCCTCCCACTTCAAATGAGACCTAGTGCAGTGGAAAAACAAAGCGGGCTGAACTGTACTGTCCCGTCCCGTACCAAACGGGGCCAAACTGACCCAAGTGGAAAAGCGCCTTTACATGTAGGGAATTGAGATGAGAGTGGCTTGAAAGTAGGAGGCTACCCAATACAATGGTGCAGCCCCCCTAAAATAGGCAGCAGCACAGTTAACACAATCAATAACAGATGTGAGCACCTGAGCGAGCAGGGGAAGGTAACCTAATTAGACAATCACCCACAGCTGAGAACTGGGGAACAGACTGTGGGTGAAAGGTGAGTGAATGAGGAAGGAGGCTCTGAAAGTAACAACCAAAAATGACAGAAAACAGACAGGAAAATAATAACAGACAAAAAATACATAGAGTCTGAGCACTGGCTCAGACACATGACAATTTTTTCTTTTAATTTTTTCTTGTAATTGGCAACTTTTTTCTCATAAATTTATAAATTTTGTCTCATAAATTTGTGACTTTTTAATTGTGAATTAGCATGTTTTATCATGTTTTTTGCATTTTATTATTACAGATTTGTACTTATGTTTTCACTTTTACACATTATGCTAAATTTGTGAATACCACCACTGACGGTGAGGTCAGACCTATGGGCTGACTTCATTGCCCTAGCCCAAGACCGCCCTGCCTTCAGACAATTGGCCGCAACGGTCACTTAAGTGGCCAGGCGAGGATTAAGTTAAGTAAGTAAGCCACTGCCACCCCCCTCGTTAAAAAATAACTAATTGCTTGGGCTGGGAATGATCCCTAATTCCCAGAATCAATTTGATTCTGATTCTTGAGATTCTGAATCGATTCGATTCTGAGTCGATTTGATTCGATCCCGATTCAATCTGGAAAATTACCATTTGAATAGCCATTTTACTTGCCAGGAAAAAAAAAATCTTCGACACCCAATGCTGCAAATTGTACCAAGAATACTCTAACTTTGTTAATACATAAATTATCACATATAGAACTGACCGAAAATCAGCTACAATAATGCACTTTTTATTATTTAACTTATGATTTCACAAAGTGCTCACAAGTGCTTTCTTTAGTGCAAAGGGTGTGTAATGTCAAGTTAACAACCCAGAGTAAGTAAACAAATTCAATGCATGAAGCATGTATACATAATCTCACTGTATTTCAATCCCTCCAGGAATTTGTCGGCTGTTTTTGTGATTGTTGTGGCCCAAAAAGCCTGAATTTGTGGGAGCTTTTCCAAAAAGTTGACATTTTTAGAGTTTTTTTGCACTGAAAGTTGTGTGAGGAAGTACATATTTTAAAGTAGCTGCTTTTTTTCCCACAGTTTACACTCCGTGATGCTATTCTATGTAACACCACAAGAAAAGCGCAGATTACTAAAAATTTCCTGTTAAACAATGATTTATGTAGAATTAAATGCTCAGTAAAATTGTATTCTTGCTGAGAACTTAAATTAAAAAAAAAAGAAATAAAAGAATTAGTCATTACAACTAAATTGCATTGAATGCATGTTAGAGTATGGAGAAAATTATGGCAGCACCTTCTTGAATCTTGAATTTACAAACTAAGACCCTGAAAAATTTGAGATCTTCTTCTGTGCTGAAATCCACAACGAAGCAGGGATGCTCCTCCACTGACAACCTCTTCCCTTCAGAACGTCTCAGTGCAGGATGGACCTTGGAGTGGAAACCCAGTCTTCATAGATGTGAAGGGGAGGTGAAAACAATAGATTTCACAGTAAAATTAATAATCATATTTTAAATCCCCACACCACAGTAGGGTCTAATAATTTAGTTTCTTTTATTTGTTGTTGTTTATAGTTTAACTACAAATTAACTTTCAATTTTTGAAAAGAGTTTCAATTAATTTCCTAGGAAGATTTGTTCATTTCAGTTTAGTTCTATTGAGTAAAAACTGCTGTACTGCAGCCTTTATTAATTCTGCCATTTTCATTTTATTGTGATTCATTATTATCTTCAAATCTCTCACTTAAGTGCTAGAAGTCTATAATCTCATAAAATATACCTTTATTCTGCATTTATTGTCATGAATAGCCCTTCGGGGCAGAGAGGTGAGACCCACAATTGAAAAATAACAAAGTCCACACAGTGCTCTAACACAAAATACAAACAATGAATAAACTTACTGAGAAAGCACACCAGAGCGAGGCAGGGCTCTGGTGGAGACAAGGAGAAACTCAACAAGACTGCGGCAATCGGGAAATGAAAATGACAATCCTTAAATAAGGCTAGACACAAATGAAACAAGTGATCGCAGGTGTGGGTCACCTGAGCGGGCAGAAAAAAAAAGATACAATTTAGACCAGCTGGGAGTAATGAGAAGGGAAAGAACAACCGGAGCTGGAAGCTGACAGGGCCACGCCCACACAGAGCAAGAAACTGGGAAAAGGTACTGACAGCTGTCAACCCCAAGAGAGAATCACAACAGAATACAAATATAATGAAATGGCAAAAATAGAGACAAGTAACCTCAAACATGTAAACAAACTATAATAGACGTAAACAGAAAATAAATCATACTAGGATACAGTACAGAACACATGACAAATCGATTGACCAAGGATAAAATAACAGGAATAGCTACTCAAAATGACAACACAGTACAAACATGAAAAAAGGCAGAAAGACTGAGCCCGGTGGAATTCCCCCCACGCTCAGATCGTGACATTTATTCACAGCGCTTAACCAACAGTTAACTCTGTATCAGTAGTTTGTAAAAGAAACCACCATCATGTCGGATAAATTATTAATTAACGACACAAACATTAAAACAAACAAATGAAAACTGAAATGAAAAAAAAACTAATGAAAAAAAAAACTAAACAAAACAAACAAAAAAACTTATGACTGACTTGAGTATATATCAATTATCCCCAGTTGGAGGAAGTCATTTGACACAGAGTGAAGAAATTCAAACTCTGAAAATATGCCATTATGCCAAACATAAACTACAAGAGATGGAAAATGATATTGATCCTGATAACCACTTTTTCAATAATATTCATAATCATTGTAAATATTACACTGAAAAGCAATTCAAAAGTCAAGTGCAACTAGATGGTAAACTATCAATAATACACTTCAACAGCAGAAGTCTTAACAAAAACTTTCCACAGATTCAGGACTATTTAAAACAGCTAGACAGAAAATTTACAGCTATCGCAGTCTCTGAAACTTGGCTTAATGAAGAGCAGGCTCCCCTGATGGCAATAGAGGGATATCAGATGTTTCATATTAACAGATCTCAAAAAAAGGGTGGTGGTGTTGCACTGTATATTGATGACCTGTATAGGTGTAAGCTTGTAAATGGAATGTCCTTTGCACTACCAGGGATTTTGGAATGTGTTACTGTTGAGATTGACCAAGATAAAACAAAAAATCTAATTATAAGTTGTATATATAGAACGCCGGGAACTTGCATTGAGACATTCAGAGATAAATTAGTCGAGCTGTACTATAATATTACTAGTAAGAAAATGGTAGTAATTTGTGGAGACAAACTTATGTTGAACTGTATAAACTAACTTATGTTGAACTGTATAATCAGAGGAGTTATTGTTTAATTTGACCTTGTTGGATTTTTTCCCCTTTGTTATATTATTCTGTTTCCTTTTAATCTTTACGTTTAATCTATCCGAAGTAAATAAATAAATAAAATAAATAAATATTTTACTGACAATTTCAGCAGCTCCAAGTCTCCCTCTCTCTTCATGGGTTTCAGCCAGTCTCTATGCATTTTCAGTTTATTAATCGTCGACTTTATGTTGCAACACAGTGCTGCACGTAGTACAAAACCATTTATCCCCGCTTTCTGAAAAATATTCGGAAACTGTTGTCTTTGATAAATTAAGAGACACGTATGTCAAACTCCGCTCATGTAAACACCGAAGTAAAGATGTGTGCACGTGCCGCAGGGAACTCTTGCTAGATGAGAACCACTTTAACACCACAGAAGAAGAACTAGCATATCCGTTAGCTTGTTAGCTGTTAGCTCTGTTAGCTGTCCGGGTGTTTCTAGTTCTTGGCCATGAACTAGAAACACCCGGACTAGGGTGCATCACAGATCAAAGGCAGGCATCAACGAATGAGTGGTGACGTCAAAGATCCAAGGCAGGTTTCACCATGGTTGCTGTTGCCATGGTAAAAGTAACTTTCTACGGGCATGCAGAAATGTTTGCTTACACTTGCTTTCTATGGGCATGCACGGGTATGCACAGGCATGCACAGGTATGCACTAGTCTTTTCTAATTTAAGTTGGAGCTGCTTGTGTCCTGATGTAACTTTATGGCATTTTCTACTTCCCTATCTAACTAACACAAACTGCTCAGATGGCATTATACTCAGTAGGCAATTAGTAGGGGTGGGTTGAAAAGATTGATACAACGATATTGATCGATCCACGTTTGACTGAGCTGATATGATCCACAAAATCCGCGGCTCGATCTTTTAATATAATACTTTTACGTCTGTGACCGTCTGCTGAGTCTGAATGGGTCAAAACTGGGTCAGTGAGCCCTAGAGCTTTTTGCCAGTCACACATTGCTGGTTCATTGCATTGTCTGCCATGTTGTCAGTTAGCACGTATTGTCAACTCTACCACGATGTGTTAGCCACTCCACATAGCCGTGGTTCTGTTGCGCCCTTGAAGCGATGTCGGCTCTGGGGCGCAACCGTGGTAAACATGTTTCTCCTCTTACATTTGCTGGGCGATGTCGGCCCCCGAACGCCAACAGTAAGTGTTTTCTTGTGTTTTTGTAAGTCTTCACCTTTTTTGGGAACTGTTGTCATCTGTCTTTATGTTAATAAATGTGTTGTGGTGTAACTCTAGCACGTAGATCCTCGTTATTCCTCCCCTCTCCATGAGCTGTGTAAAAGTGCACGGGAGGGTTCATCACAGAATGAACCAGCCAGCCAGGATCTAGTGGGTTACACCCTCACATCATTTTTTCCTTTTTGAACTGTGTTTTTGACTCACCTGGTTGTTGGAGCAAATATGTACCCAGCTCGCCAGTTCTCAGCGCACGGAGGATCGGTAGTCGGGAGTCCCAGTCTGGAGGAACAGTTCAGGGCTCTCTTCATTCAGGGCTGTGTCTCTGACGTGCTAGCCTCCCGGAGTCGGAGGAGAATCTTCCAGAACGTGGAGGCAGCGGTCGGGAGATTATGGGACCTCCCAGGGCTGAAGAGGTTTCCAGAGTTCGCAAGTGTTTTGGCCAAGCTCACCGACCTGCAACGGTCCTTCCCCGGGCTGACGTGGGAGGAGCCTCCAGCTTGTCCGGTGCCCTCACGGAGGTGTGCTCCACAGAGGAATGGCTCTACTCCATCCGCTCCTGCTCCAGCCCTGCCATGTGAGTGTCGTCCCGCATTGAAGCGCTGGGAGAAGCCCTCTCCTCCTTCAGCTGTCGCTGTCCTTCCAACTGCTGCGAGGTCCGCTGAGGTCACCCTGGGAACGCCCACCTCCGTCGTCCTGGAGATGGCTCCTCCACAAGTCTTGAAAGGGGCCCTTGTCACCGCTGACACGGAGAGGGATGACGGTCTGCCGCCTGTAACTGGGAACATCAGCGACCAGGATGACAGGCAAGTATTTTTTCACTCTCAACCATTTAATAATACTGAATCTTGCCTGTCTCCCGAGGGAGAGGCCCAGTTTCAGTAGCCCGCTGGGTCCTCTCCTCCAGCTGCTAACATCAATTCCTTTCCTCCCCTCTCCGTGTCTCCTCCAATTTTTCCTGAGTGTTCACTGGCCCTGGAGCCTAGACATCAGACGGTGGAGGAGCTGGGGGCTTCGGAGGATTCTGCTCCGAAGCCAGCATGGAGGGGCTCCCCTGCAGCCACGCCGGAGGAATCCCCAGTGTTGGAGCCACTGCAGGAGGACAATAGCACTGCTACGACCATCTCACCTGCTGTGGAGGCTGTTGCAGCGGAGTGGGAGCCAGAGATGGACCTCCTCGAGGCCGGACCCAGGCTGTCATTGTCAAGTTCGATGGAGTCCTGGACAGCGGTGGAGCTTCAGCTCAGACAAGTTCTCTCCTTTGTATTCCTTATGTCTGTACTTGAGAGAGCTTGCCTGGCTCTTGGCTGCATCTGAACTCACTTTGCTGGGCTCCGCCGCTGCTGGCAACCCTAACCACCTTTCTCCCCCTGGTGCCTCTGAGCCTTTGTTTAGGGTCGCCGGAGAGGGAGTGTCATCGCTGGAGGTCGCCGAGGGTCCGGTCCAGCCGGAGGAGGATGCCGCTGCTCCAGCGCCTCCTGCCATGGTCGTCAGAGCTCCCCCCATTGACCGCCTCCTCAGCTTGGTGCTCCTGCGGGTTGGCCCGCTCGCCATGGGGGCAGTGGAGGCCCAACCAGGTTCCACTGCGGGTGCTGCATGGCTCCAGCTGGAGTCCACCGCGGGTGCAGCACGGGTCCAGCCGGACTCCATCGTGGGTGCAACCATGGCTCGGTCGGGGTCCACCACAGGTGCTACATGGCTCCAGCTGGAGTCCACTGCGGGTGCTGCAGAGCTCCAACCGGGAGCCTTTGCAGGTGCTGCTGAGGCCTGGCCGGGGTCCACCGCGGGTGCAGCTTTGTCCCAGACCAGGACCATCGAAGGGGCTGCTGGTCAGCCTGAGGTTGCCGGGGACATTACTCCTCAGCCTGATGCCGTCATGGTCCCCATCTCCTCCCAGTCTGACACCATGGGGGTTCCTTCCCTACGGTCCAGTTACCCACCAGAGAGCCTCCCGGTGGGAAGGCTGCCTCCTGCTCCACCCCCTCTGTCCTGGTGGCTCTTCAACATTGGCCGACTGCCGGAGGGACTGAGTCTCTGGGCCAGATGGCCCGTGTTTTCCGGCAGGCCATTGGACACTGTTCACCTGACTGCCTGCTGGGCTTGGGACTCTGGGCAGCCTCCTGAGCCTCCTGGCCTTTGACTTGGGGGGGTTAATTGTGGGCCCTGAGCAGGGTGTTGTGTTCCCTGCTTTCCTGTTCCCCCTACCTCCCACCCAGGTTTGTGTTGTTTGTTTTTGCTGGGGGGGGGGGCTCTGTCAGGAGCCGAGTTGGCTTGGTTTCCCCGGCTCGGTCCTGACCTCCCTGTGGGTTTAGGTGCCGCTGATTATGTATGTATATTATGTATTCAGTGTGCTTCTGTTCCTTAGCCATTGCTCTCGGGCCGGCAGCTGTTAGGCGGCTCTCTTTGGCTCACTCTTCTGTGAGTACCTGCTGACAGCCTGCCGGTCCGACCATGCCCCCTCACTTATTACCATTAGCTGTTCCCAGTTCCGCTAATCATCTTTCCTGGTCCTCGTCCAGGTGCAGATCATCTTACCATCACCTGCAATGTGTGTACTTAGGCAGCTTTTTGCCAGTCACACATTACTGGTTCATTGCATTGTCTGCCATGTCGTCAGCTAACAAGTATTGTCAACACTATCACGACGTGTTAGCCACTCCACATAGCCGTGGTTCTGTTGCACCCTTGAAGTGATGTTGGCTCTGGGGCGCAACCGTGGTAAACACGTTTCTCCTCTTACGTTCGCTGGGCCCCGAACGCCAACAGTAAGTGTTTTCTTGTGTTTTTGTAAGTCTTCACCTTTTTTGGGAACTGTTGTCATCTGTCTTTACGTTAATAAATGTGTTGTGGTATAACTCTAGCACGCAGATCCTCGTTATTCCTCCCCTCTCTGTGCGCTGCGTAAAAGTGCACGGGAGGGTTCATAGCAGTTTCAGTACTATGATGGATTCTAAACCCAGATTGAAATTCTTCAAATAAACCATTTCCCTGCAAGTGTTCAAATAATTGCGTAGCGACAACTCTTTCTAAGATTTTTGAGGTCTATAGTTAGCTAAAACTCCTGGATCCAGCGTTGGCTTTTTAAGTAAGGGTTTAATTACAGCAGTTTTAAAAACCTGTGGTAACAGTGGTAGCTGCAGTAACTAAGAGAGCTAACAACAGATGGTAACATTGGACTGGAGGGTTTCCACTTAATACAAGCAGACTGGACACTAGATTGCAGTAAGAGCAGAGGCAGGGGGCTGGCAGTGTTTGTGAACAACAAATGGTGTAATCCTGAGCACATTATGATTAAAGAACAACACTATTGCAAGGACATATACTGTATAGGTGTCTTCCACCAAAACGGTTCCAGTGCTTAACTAGAGCCAGAGCCTGATTGGCACCAGTTCTTTGGTTTTCCACTGCCTGAAGCACCATTCCCAGGCTCTCCAAAGTGGGGCTATCATGGCCCCAACTCCTAGCTGGGCCAGCGGCAGCACCAGTTTACGTTGGTTACGTCCACAGCCATGGGCGTGGTTAACTGACCAGCTTCAAAACATTACTGACCGCCATATTGCATTCCAAACAGCCAAGCAAGCGATGGATTCCAAAACCAAACAGATTTGGAGCGAAGAGGAGACACATTTCTTGGCTCTATGGACATGAGCAGAAGTACAAGATAAGCTGAAGGGGGCCACTCATCTGATGAACTGTTTTGGAGGACAGGCCAGCCAGCCGGACCATCATAACTCTGTGGATTAGGCCGTACAACAAACTGCTCAAAACACACTGGTAAGTGTATTGTATTTAAAATGCCAAAAGTTAATGAACACACACGTGGACAAAATTGTTGGTACCCCTCTGTTAATGAAAGAAAAACCCACAATGGTCACAGAAATAACTTGAATCTGACAAAAGTGGTAATAAATAAAAATTTTATGAAAATTAACCAATGAAAATCAGACAATGCTTTTGTATTGTAGTTCAACAGAATTATTTTAAAAAACAAACTCATGAAACAGGCCTGGACAAAAATGATGGTACCCTTAACTTAACATTTTGTTGCACAACCTTTCGAGGCAATCACTGCAATCAAACAATTTCTGTAACTGTCAATGAGACTTCTGCACCTCTCAGCAGGTATTTTGGCCCACTCCTCATGAGCAAACTGCTCCAGTTGTCTCAGGTTTGAAGGGTGCCTTCTCCAGACGGCATGGTTCAGCTCCTTCCACAGATGTTCAATAGGATTTAGATCAGGGTTCATAGAAGGCCACTTTAGAATAGTCCAATGGTTCGCTCTTAGCCATTCTTGGGTGTTTTTAGCTGTGTGTTTTGGGTCATTATCCTGTTGCAAGACCCATGACCTGTGACTGAGACCAAGCTGTCTGACACTGAGCAGCACATTTCTCTCTAGAATATCTTGATAGTCTTGAGATTTTATTGTACCCTACACACATTCAAGACACCCTGTGCCAGATGCAGCAAAGCAGCCCCAGAACATAACAGAACCTCCTCCATGTTTCACAGTAGGGACAGTGTTCTTTTCTTGGTATGCTTCATTTTTGCGTCTGTGAACATAGAGCTGATGTGCCTTTCCAAAAAGTTCCAGTTTTGTCTCGTCTGTCCATAGGACATTCTCCCAGAGGCTTTGTGGCTTGTCAACATGCAGTTTGGCAAATTCCAGTCTGGCTTTTTTATGATTTGTTTTCAACAGTGGTGTCCTCCTTGGTCATCTCCCATGAAGTCCACTTTGGCTCAAACAACGACGGATGGTGCAGTCTGACACTGATGTACCTTGACCTTGGAGTTCACCTTGAATATGTTTAGAGGTTGTTCTGGGCTCTTTTGTTACCATTCGTATTATCCGTCTCTTCCATTTTTCATCAAGTTTCCTCCTGCGGCCACGTCCAGGGAGGTTGGCTACAGTCCCGTGGATCTTAAATTTCTGAATAATATGTGCAACTGTAGTCACAGGAACATCAAGCTGCTTGGATATGGTCTTATAGCCTTTACCTTTAACATGCTTGTCTATAATTTTCTTTCTAATCTCATGAGACAACTCACTCTCTCCTTTGCTTCCTCTGGTCCATGTTTAGTGTGGTACACACCATGTCACCAAACAGCACAGTGACTGCTTGTCACCCTTTAAATAGGCCGACTGATTACAAGTTTGTAGACACCTGTGATGCTAATTAGAGGACACATCTTGGTTAAACATGTCCCTATGGTCACATTATTTTCAATCTTTTCTAGGGGTACCATCATTTTTGTCCAGGCCTGTTTCATGAGTTTGTTTTTTAAAGTAATTCTGTTGAACCACAATTCAAGCATTGTCTGATTTTCATTGGTTAATTTTCATAGAATTTTTATTTATTGCCACTTTTGTCAGATTCAAGTTATTTCTGTGACCATTGTGGGTTTTTCTTTCATTAACAGAGGGGTACCAACAATTTTGTCCATGTGTGTATCATCATAGCAGTCGAGCAAAGATAAGCAAACCTATCATCTGGTCAGTCACTGCAACAGATACTGGAGTCAGTTTGTCTTGACCTGTCCTTGCCACTGATAATACCTCTGTCTGCCAAGAATGAGTCACTAGTCCAGCAAAAGCTAGCAGTACTCAAATACTTTGCAAGCAGTTTCATGAAATATTCAGTCAGACAGCAACTCATACCAGCTCAGAAAAATATACATATATATCTGCTTGTATTGATATGTAAATGCCAAAGTGCGGAGATATATAGTATACTAAAATACTATAATATTTTCCGTTAGCTATGCTAACAAGCAAACAGTACTTTTTACTATGACCAAACATTTCTCCTTGCCATAAACAAATGAACAGGCCGTCTCTGCTGACAAATGTATATCGCTTTTATTGATATGTAACGGCCAAAGTGCGGATATTTTTTAGTCACTCTTGTGCCCAGTAGTATTTCGGTTAGCTATGCTAACAAGTTAACAGTGTTTTTACCATAAACGTTTCTCCTCGCCATAAAGAAATGCACGTTTGAGAAACTAGAACAAAAATCTTAGTGTCTTACAGAATACTTTGTTAGATAGCCAGTGCAAAATACGCTGTTTGTTCAGTATCAATACTGCTTATTGTTGTCTCAAATGACGTTCGTGGTGTCGCCATATATCTTGAAATGCTCATTTGAGAGAAAATGAGAACATAAATCTTAGCATCTTACAGAATATCTTACAGAGCATCTTAGCATCTTACAGAATCTTTCGGCGCAAGATGGCGGCGCGTGCACAACGCGAGGCTCAGCGTCCTACCAGATTCTGGGGACTAGCAGTGTTATTTCTGCTCATTTCGGGTATGTTCGTTCAGAACAGCTCTGCTTTTACATCTTACACCCGAGATGAGCTTTTGAATATTGGCTTACAAAACAACGATAACGACCTTTTTATCAGCAACCTACGTCTGAATCTACGTCTCATCCCGGAGCTCTGGAGAACTCCCGACGCTCGGCAGGCTTCCCGGCTGACCGGAAGTGCTCGCAGGCAGCGTAAGGAACGTAAACAAAGGAGGGGTAAGCGCGGTGGGCTAAGAGCTAAGCTAAAGCTAGCACCGCACCGGCTATCGCTACCCAGTATTTTCCTTGCAAATGTACGGTCTCTGGCGAGCAAAATGAGTGAACTACGGCTTCGGATCACCAACAATAAGAAACTTATGAACTGCAATATCATGATTTTTACGGAAACTTGGCTTCACAGTGGAATACCCGACAATGCTATCGAGCTAGCCGGCCTACACACACTCCGGGCGGACAGAGCAGCAGTTGACTCCGGTAAGACAAGAGGGGGGGGGGGGATTGTGCATTTATATTAACAAGGCTTGGTGCACGAACTCTGTCACTGTTGAGAGACACTGCTCAGCTAACCTGGAGTTTCTCATGGTTAAATGTAGACCTTTCTATCTGCCACGCGAGTTCACTTGTACCATCATAACAGCCGCTTACATTTCTCTGGATGCTAATGCTAAGCTTGCTATGAAAGAACTGCATGCAGCTATTAGCAAACAACAAACTGCACACCCAGAGGCAGCATTTATTGTGGCGGGTGATTTTAACCACTCTAACCTCAAGACAGTGCTTCCTAAATTCTACCAGCATGTCTCCTGTCACACAAGAGGGGACAAAACATTGGACCATGTTTACACCAATATTGCGGGAGCCTACACAGCAACTCCCCTCCCCCACCTAGGTCAGTCTGATCATTTATCCTTGTTCCTTACCCCCAAGTATGTACCGCTCATCAACCGGGTGAAGCCATCAGTGAGGACCATCAAAGTGTGGCCAGAGGGGGTTGACTCTGTACTCCAGGAGAAGTTTAGGAACACAGACTGGAGTATGTTCACCTCTCAGGCTACGTGTGGCTCCCACATAAACATCAACTCTTACACCCACTCAGTCCTGGACCATATCAACACCACTACTGACAGTGTCACCACGGAAAGACAGATCACCACGTACCCAAATCAGAAGCCGTAGATGAACAGAGAAGTGCGACTTCTGCTAAAAGCACGTAACAATGCCTTTAGATCTGGTGATGCACAGGCCTACAGTTCATCCAGGGCAGATCTGAAGAGGGGCATCAAGAAGGCCAAGCACAGCTACAAGCTGAAGGTGAGGAACATTTTGGGGACTCTGACCCCCGACGTATGTGGCAGGGCATTCAAGCTATCTCTGATTATAAGCCCAGCAACTCCATACCTATAGCCATGACTGTGCCCTTTCTCAATGAGCTAAATAACTTCTATGCTCGTTTTGACAAGGACAACAATGAAAAGAACATCAATTTCCCACCCTCTGATGACCTCCACCACCTCACACTCACCCACACCGACGTCCGTAATGCACTGAGTCATGTCAACGTACGTAAGGCTGCTGGCCCTGATGGCATTCCTGGGCGTGTGCTGAGGGCATGCGCTGAGCAGCTGGCAGGGGTCTTCACAGACATCTTCAATCTGTCCCTGGCCCAGGCCGTGGTACCGGCGTGCTTCAAGACCACTTCAATAGTACCAGTGCCGAAACATTCAACACCATCGTGCCTAAATGACTATCGCCCTGTGGCACTGACGCCCATAGTCATGAAGTGCTTTGAGCGACTGGTCTTGGCACAGCTCAAAAAAGGCCTGCCCCCTACACTGGACCCTCATCAGTTTGCCTACCGGAGCAACAGGAGTACAGAGGATGCGGTTTCTACAGCGCTGCACTATGTACTCTCACACCTGGATGACGAGAACACCTACGCAAGAATGCTGTTTATTGACTTCAGCTCAGCATTCAACACAGTTATCCCCTCCAAGTTGCTCACCAAACTTGGGGACCTGGGAATCAGTACCTCCACCTGCAACTGGATCATGGATTTTCTGACCAACAGACCCCAGCATGTTAGGTCAGGCCCCAACCGTTCTTCCGTCATCACACTCAGCACTGGTGTACCACAGGGCTGTGTGCTCAGCCCATTCCTCTACTCCCTCTACACCCATGACTGCAGGCCTATGTATGGATCCAATTCCATCATAAAGTTCGCAGATGACACCACGGTGATTGGACTCATCAGGGACAACGACGAGTCAGATTACAGGGCAGAAGTTGAGCACTTGGCTACTTGGTGCGCTGACAATAACCTGCTCCTTAACACCAGCAAAACCAAGGAGCTCATAGTGGACTACAGGAAGGAGAGGGAAGAGACACATGACCCCATCCATATCAATGGCATAGCTGTTGAACGTGTCCCCAGCTTCAAATTCCTGGGGACCCACATCTCGGAGGACCTGTCCTGGTCAGTGAACACCACCAGCCTGATCAAGAAGGCCCATCAGCGCCTCTTCTTCTTGAGGACATTGAAGAAGAACCATCTGTCAACTGACATCCTGGGCAACTTCTACCGCTGCGTGATAGAGAGCACCCTGACCAACTGTATCACACTCTGGTATGGGAGCTGCTCTGTAGCTGACCGCAAGGCGCTGCAGCGGGTGGTGGAAACCGCCCAACGCATCACAGGGACTCCACTTCCAGCTATAGAGGACGTCTACAGGAAAAGATGTCTGCGCCGGGCACGCAGCATTCTTAGGGACTCCAACCATCCTGCTCATGGACTGTTCCAGCTTCTCCCCTCCAGAAGACGTTTCAGAAGCCTTCGGACTAGAACCAGCAGGTTTAGGAACAGTTTCTTTCCAACAGCTGTCACGTTATTGAACTTAGTTCCCCGCTGACTCTCTTACAATCATCTTTTGCCATCCTCACCTGTACATAACTGCATAACTACATAACTACATCTAACTTATTGCACATTATTTGCACATAACAGTACTTTTAACTTTCTGCACTGCTGCATATATTTGCATATATTTGCTTAAATTGCACATACTGTTAATTACCGTATATACTGCACTGCTGTCCTTTGCACTTCTGATTGGATGCTAAACTGTGTTTTGTTACCTTGTATTCATACATGTGTAATGACAATAAAGTTGAATCTAATCTAATCTAATCTAATACTTTTTTATAAAGATAACCAGTGCAAAATACACTTTTTGTGGTATCAATACTGTGTATGAATGGGTGCCTTGCGCTGTGTTTAGGGAGATTTTTCTACCAAAGACACTAGTAACGTCGTCATTTTTACTATTTTGGTAATATTTCCATAATCGGGCCATTTTTTAAAATTTCACTCGTGTGTTTAATTGTGTGTTGTGTAACCGTATTTTATCTAATCCTTCTCTTACTTTATTGCGCAGTAGCCTGGTGGAGCACCTACAATGACATTGTACTGTACAACTGTACATTGACAGTGAAGCCTATTCTATTCCTGTTCTTCTATTCCATAATCAGACATGTAAGCTTTGCTAATATTGATATTGAATAAAATTTCCTTGTATGTCTGCACATTTAATGGAAGGCTTAAGTTGTAACACTGCACAAACTAAAACACCTTTTTTTGTATTTACAGATTTATCACAGCTGGATGATGAGGGAGAACCAGCCAGACCTGTGGTGTCCAGCTCACCTTCACCAGCACCAAGCTTGTCCTCCTCCTGCTCTTTCTTCTCTTCTCATCAGACCAGATTAGATAATATATGTTCAGATCATGACCCATTCACACAAAGGAGGGAGTGAATTAAACCAACTAGAAAAGCACTCAGAGAGCGCAGACCTCCGCCAAGCGCCACAGTTCCTCCCATACAGTGTTTGTGTGTACGTTTTCAGATTCCTTGACCATGAACATCTAGATTCATTATATAATCAAACTCTAAAAATCTTGGACAAAAAGCCCATTAGGTGGCATCACTGTTATATTTTAAAAAAATACAACCTATTGAGTCTTGAGAGTTTCATTGACCTCTGTTTTCTGAAATTAATTTTCAATCCATAAATCAGCGCCTGAGCCACTTGCTGGTTTCATCCAAAGACAGGACAGCAGCAGAGCCACCAGGAGTTCTGTAAACAATAACCGTAAAATATTCCACCGCAGAACCACATTTGGACAAACAGCTTTCTCTATAAAGGGCAGTCACATCTGGAACACAATGCCAGATGAAATTAAAATAATAACGGACTTTAAAACATTCACTAAAAAGGTTAAAAACAGGCTGAAAAATAAACAAGAATGTACCCATGTATGAAATGATTGTCTGCAGGGTGAGAGTGAATGAAGGGAAGGAATGAATGTGTTTGTTTATAGTGAGTGACGAAGGGAGGGAGGCCTGAAATAGGCAAATGTGAGTCAGGTTGTTATATTGTGTATTTATAATCTTTATAATCTTTATAATATTTATAATTGTGTATTTATAATGTATTTATAATCTTTTTTGCATTGATGTATGTGGTTATTATTTATTCTGTTTTCATTTTTTCTTTTCCTTATCCTTTTTTCCTTTTTACTCGTTTCTCCTTTCTAAAGCCCATCCAGGGACAAGAGTTGCAAATTAGCTAATAGCTATACACTCTTTGTGCAACACATCAGATTGATTGTCATTTGATTAATTGTCTATGTTTATTGCACTGTCCCTGTCAAATAAACAAATAATCTAATCTAAAACATATGACTAGCAATTGGATTCACAATGATAGGATTAGTGGTTCAGTAGTTATTCACGAAAATCGCATTTTCCGTAATGGCGGTTTTCTTCTAGACGGTGATCCGGATCACCACCAAAATCTAATCATCTGTAGGATACCCCATTTCTGACAATCTGTGAAAATTTCATGAAAATCCGTCCATAACTTTTTGAGTTATCTTGCTAACAAACAGACAGACAGACAGACCAACGCCGATGAAAACATAACCTCCTTGGCGGAGGTAATTATACACTTGAATTGAATATTGTGATGCCACTAACAGTAAATGGATGTTGAACAGACACATTCAATCTTGTATTGACAATTCCTGCATTTTTCAGTGTGTGGTTATTTTATACTGCTTATTTTTGTACTTTAAAACAGGGAAACAGAAGTGAGACACAAACATGGACCTCCTTCTTGACTACCTGGAGAGGTCAGATGAGAGACAGCAGGAGAAGAGCAGGAGGGAGGAGCAGCTGACCTCCTCTTTGCTGCAAAGCATCCAGAAGATGGAGGACAGTACCAATACCCTTGATGGACTGATGGGACACGTGTCTGTGCTTGAGGGACTGCAAACATAGTAACTATCACAGCATTGATATTTTTGGCTGTGTGTACATAATATTTCTTATGTAGCAGTCTTAAGTTTTTGCACATTTTGTAAATAAAAGCTTTCTTTCCTTAAGTGTTTTTCTGCTTCTACATTAAAGTAGAACTGAACCCACCTTTTGGCGCAAAAAGTAGAATAGCAGATTAATTCCTTATTACCTATTGTATTTTTCAACACATAAAAGAAATTTTTAGGCCGTGCGATGGCCAAGCTATAAGCCGATAAACTTTTGCCTCTGGCTGGCAGTGCCAAACAAACTGGAAGTAGTGCAGACGACGCTGCGTGACGTCACGAGTGTGATCCCTAAACAAAACAACAATGGCAGATGATAGCCGTTCCAGCAGTTCCAGCAGTCAAGAAAACCAGAGTTTTCAGAGTGAAGAGGCATTCAGGATCGGTGACGAGACAGAGGAGGATGCAGGAGTGTGGCAGGTGGCAGGCGTGCACAAGGGCGAGCCCGTGAGACAGCGACCTGATGCACCTGTGACAGCAGCTGGCAGACGGCGATGCAGAGGCGAGGTCCGCCGCCGGGGAATACAGTGATCCCTTACTTATCTCGTTTAATGGGGACCAGAACCGACCGCGAAAAGTGAAAAACTGCGAAGTAGCGTCACCTCCCCCCCCAAGGGCGTCACAAGCACTATTTTGCACAAAAAGGCACAAGAGAACAGCGAAAAGTGCCACTAAGCAACACAAGTGATAAAGAACAATGAATGCGGTCTTCCTTCGCTGGGTATGTGCGCTCTGCAGGGAGAGAAGCTGGGTAAAACGTCTCGGCCAATCAGCTTGCGAGGTAAAACGTCTCGGCCAATCAGCTTGCGAGATTCCCGAGCGGTGAAGAAGTGGGCGGAGAGGAGTGGAGCGGTGGTCAGAGAGGTGGATTTTGAGTTGTGCGGGCTCTCCGTGTTGATACCTGAAGACATCAGGTATCAACACGGAGAGCCCGCACAACTCAAAATCCACCTCTCTGACCACCGCTCCACTCCTCTCCGCCCACCTCTTCACCGCTCGGGAATCTCGCAAGCTGATTGGCCGAGACGTTTTTACCTCGCAAGCTGATTGGCCGAGATGTTTTACCCAGCTTCTCTCCCTGCTCGTGTTGCTTAGTGGCACTTTTCGCTGTTCTCTTGTGCCTTTTTGTGCAAAATAGTGCTTGTGACGCCCTTGGGGGGTGGGGTGACGCTACTTCGCGGTTTTTCACTTTTCGCGGTCGGTTCTGGTCCCCATTAAACACGATAAGTGAGGGATCACTGTAATATCTATATCTAGAAACGCATCGCTTCCCGGTCACTTTTCCTCCCCCTTTCTTTTCTTTCGTCGCCATGACAGCTTTCCTTGGCCACTGAACAGATCTTCCCAGGTGTTGGAAGTGTTTTGTAGTCGACTATCACGACAAAATGCACCAAAAACAACCAGTGTCGACGTGCTCGCAATGGTAAACATGGAGGACTGTGTCACACTCGTGACGTCACACGGAACTCCAGCTGCACTTCCGGTTAATCAGCAGATTTGTCTGATTTTTCAGGGCGGGAAATTCAAAATCGCGATTTTCTCCAAGATTCCGGGATTTGTGGAGGGGGTGCCAATGATAAATTATCTTTATAATTGTATGTACTATCACCCAGTGCCGTTCAATGCCGTTCAGTTCAGTTCTACTTTAAGTAATTGTTATCCTCACAACAAACATATGCATGAAATGTAAAGCTATTTAGGACAAACAATGCAAATCACTATAACATTGTAGTGGTAGGAAGTGAAAGTACAAGTACTGAATTATTGCACTTAAGTTCATTTTTTCAGGTATTGGACAATATATCAGGTATTTGTGGACTTACTCATATTTTTGACAACTTTTTTCACATTTTCTAAAGAACAAGCAGCAACAAATTTTAAATCTATGCGCTTTTTCTGTGGAAAATGTTCCAAGTTGCCAGCTTCAAAAATGATAATGAGTTTATATTCTTTTGACAACGTACCTCATGACATTTTATCAGCTCTGGACAAGATCATTTCTGGGGAAAGTACTTTTAACTTTTACACTTTACAGTCTGTCTCTTCTTACCCCTACATGAATAAAAACTTGAATCAGTACTTTAACCAGAGTAGATGACATACAAGTACAGAAGGGTATACCTTTAACAACTCTGTAAATGTGCCTATAAATACTTAAACAGAGTACACTGAGGACTGATTGTCAGCTGAATGTTTTATTCATTAATTACAGTATTTTGAACTACTTCACGTTATATTTTGTAAATGATATGGCAGGCATTAAACAGGTTATTGCTCCCCACTGTTAAAATACTCCATTAAAGCTGCCCTAATGTCATTCTACACTGGCATGGTCAGGTAGTGGTTGAACTGGAGGCTGACTGTGATCAGGTGAGTCTGGGATTCCAAAGTTGTCACCATGTTCCTCACAAATTCAATTCAATTCAATTCAATTCAACTTATTTATATAGCGCCATTTCACAACAACAGTCATCTCATAGCACTATCAACTGTAGGGAGGACCCCCACAGTTGCAGAAAGACCCCAGCAATCAGGCGATCCCCTGTGAGCAAGCACTTGGCGACGGTGGAGAGGAAAAACTCTCTTTTAACAGGAAGAAACCTCCAGCAGAACCAGGCTCAGGGAGGGGCAGTCATCTGCTGCGACTGGCTGGGGGGTGAGGGGACAGAGAAGAAGAAAAGAACAGACATGTAGAGAGCAAACAGCACGATGGGGACTCAATCTATGGGAGAGAACAAACAAATGTTAATGACCAGCAAAAAAAAAAATATTTCATAGAGAGTGAGGAAAGGAGTGAGGCCCAGTGCATTACTGGAGGTCCCCCGGCTGACTAAACCTATTAGCAGCATAACTAAGGGAGGGTTCAGAAACACATGATCCCTCCCTAATTGTAGGCTATATCAAAAAGGTAGGTTTTAGCCCTATTCTTAAAAACAGAGATCGAGTCTGACTCCCGAATCCAGATTGGCAGCTGATTCCACAGGAGAGGAGCTTGATAACTGAAGGCTCTGCCTCCCATTGTACTTTTGGAGATTCTAGGTATTACAAGTAAACCTGCATTTTGGGAGCGTAGTGCTCTGTTAGGATGATACGGTAGTATCAGATCTTTTAAATAAAAAGGAGCCTGATTGTTTACAGCTTTGTAAGTAAGAAGAAGGATTTTAAACTTAATTCTAAACTCTATGGGAAGCCAATGAAGGGAGGCCAGAACCGGAGAGATATGATCTCTCTTTCTAGTACCTGTTAAAACTCTTGCTGCAGCATTTTGGATCAGCTGAAGACTTTTTAAAGATGTTTTAGGACAGCCTGATAATAAAGAATTACAATAATCTAATCTCGAGCTAACAAAAGCGTGGATCAGCTTCTCAGCATCACTCTGAGACAAGATGCTCCTAATCTTGGCAATATTACGCAAATGATAGAAGGCAGTCTTAGAAACAAATTTAATATGTGAATTGAAGGACAAATCCTGATCAAAAATAACTCCAAGGTTCCTCACAGAGCTATTAAGAGAAAGAGTAACTGCATCCAAACTGAAAGTTTGATTTGGAAAGGAATTTCTAAGGTTTTTTGGACCAACAAGAATGACTTCAGTCTTATCTGAATTTAATAGCAGGAAATTACAAGTCATCCAAACTTTGATTTCCTTAAGACAGGCTTCTAACTTGGCTAATTGATTAGTATCATCTGGCTTCATTGACAGGTATAATTGTGTGTCATCTGCATAACAGTGAAAATGTATACAGTGCTTTCTAATAATGTTGCCTAACGGAAGCATATATAAACTAAAAAGAGTAGGGCCAAGCACAGATCCCTGTGGAACTCCATGACTAAGCTTTGAGCTGAGAGAAAACTCATCATTTACATGAACAAACTGGAACCTATCAGATAAATAAGATCTAAACCACTGCAACAAAGTTCCATTAAGTCCAACATAGTGTTCTAATCTATCAAGTAGAATATTATGATCAATAGTATCAAAAGCTGCACTAAGATCTAAAAGGACAAGTACAGAAACTAGTCCATTATCAGATGCAATGAGGAGGTCGTTAGTGACCTTCGCTAAGGCTGTTTCAGTGCTATGATGGATTCTAAACCCAGATTGAAACTCCTCAAATAAACCATTTCCCTGCAGGTGGTCAAGTAATTGCGTAGCAACAACTCTTTCTAAGATTTTTGAAATGAAAGGGAGATTAGAGATTGGTCTATAGTTAGCTAAAGCTCCTGGATCTAGCGTTGGCTTTTTGAGTAAGGGTTTAATTACAGCCGTTTTAAAAGCCTGCGGTACATGGCCTAAAGTTAATGAAGAATTGATTATATGAAGAATAAAGCTACCAATAAGTGGGAAGACTTCTTTAAATAACCTGGTAGGAATAGGGTCTAAAAGACAAGTTGAAGGTTTGGATGAGGAAACTATTTTGTCTAACTCACAAAGGTCGATTGGAGTAAACTCATCAAGACAGACATCAATAGAAGGAGTTGTAGTAGTTACAGTATTTAAGTTAACTGTGGGAAGAATCTGATTGATTTTATCTCTGATGGATGAAATTTTATTATTGAAAAAGTTCATAAAGTCCTGACTAGTAAGCTCTAAGGGGATGCTAGGATTGACAGAGTCCTGACTCTTTGTCAACCTGGCTACAGTACTGAAAAGAAACCTGGGATTATTCTTGTTCTCTTCTATTAATGCAGAGTAATAACTCGTTCTAGCTTTTCTAAGAGATTTTTTATAAATTAAAAGATGATTTCTCCAAGCTAAATAGATTTCATCTAAATTAGTAGAGCGCCATTTTCTTTCTAATTGACGTGTCTTCTGTTTAAGCTACGAGTTTCTGTGTTGAACCAAGGAGTTAAAAATCTCTGATTAGACTTTTTCTTTTTTAAGGGGGCCACCAAGTCTAGAGCCTGATGCAGAGAAGCTGAAACACTATCCACCATGTTATCAATTACAGAAGGAGCAAGCTGTCTATAGCTTATTTCCGTTGTGTTGACACATGGCATAGAGGAAACAATCTGCATAAATTTGGAAACAGCATCATCTGAGAGGCATCTACTGTGATAATATTTTTCTTTAGGAGCCAAATAGTCAGAAATAGTAAAATCAAAGGTTAACAGACAATGGTCTGACAGTACAGGGTTATGAGGAGACACTACAAGATTTTCTATTTCTATGCCATATGTCAGAACAAGGTCCAATGTATGGTGGAGGTAATGAGTAGAATTTCCTACTTTCTGAGAAAACCCAATCGAGTCTAATATTGAATTAAAAGCCACATTAAGGCAGTCACTATCTACATCCACATGTATATTAAAGTCCCCTACTATAATTATTCTATCAGATTTCAGCACTAAATCAGCTAAGAAATCAGCAAATTCGGATAAAAATTCTGAATAGGTTGATGGGGGACGATAAACTATGGCAAATAAAATTGGGTTTAACCTGGTATTGCTAAAGTGCCCAACACTGAGGACCAGGCCCTCAAAGGAATTATTACATGTTTTTTGCTTTACATTAACTAGTAATTTGGAATGGTAAATTGTTGCTACTCCTCCTCCACGACCAGAACTTCTGGGATTTTGACAGTTTAAATAACCAGAGGGAGTTGATTCATTTAAACCAACATAATCCTCTTGTCCTAACCAAGTCACTGTAAGGGAAATTAAATCAATCTGATGATCAATTAACAGATCATGGACTAACAGAGACTTGGGAGTTAGAGACCTAATATTTAATAAACCACATTTAATTTTTAAATTATGAGGAGGAACAGAGGCCAAATCATTCAATTTAGAGGCTTTATGTTTAATTTGAGTTTTACCAATATTTTGCTTTATCACTTTGGGATGCTTATACATTATATTTTTATTACTTTGGAGGGAGCAGACAACGATTCTCTATGGGGAAGTCAGGGGCTAAGCTGAGGGGTGGCGGATGAAGAGGAGCTGCAGAGAGGCGTGTAAGACTGAGACTCTGCTTCCTGGTCCCAACTCTGAGTAGTCATGGTTTTGGAAATTTGGATAAAAAAGATGCCAGATTGTTAGATAAATGAGAAGCACCATCCAAAGTGGGATGAATGCTGTCTCGTCTCATAAGACCAGGTTTTCCCCAAAAAGAGCTCCAATTGTCAATGTAGCCCACGTTGTTTGCAGGACACCACACAGACAGCCAGCGGTTCAAGGATGACGAGCGACTAAACATGTCATCACTGGTCAGATTGGGGAGGGGCCCAGAGAATACTACAGTGGCAGACATCGTTGTATTAATATTACAAATATTACAAATATTATCAAGTATGCAGCAGGTGAGCACCATTTTCTTGCTCAGCTCCAGTTTGCAGTCATTCCTTGTCAGGAGGGACCTCCATTCTCCTTTCAAGCCACCGAAAGCCATTTCCACAACTGAACGTGCACAGCTCATCCGGTAGTTGTAGTTATGTTGTTCAGGGGTAAGTCTACCTGTGTCCGAAAAGGGTTTCATCAACCACTTCTGCATGGGGTCAGCTGGGTGGTGAAATCCGTTGTCCTGCCAAAAAGTGATCACCATCTGCAGGAGCCAGGAGTGCCCACTTGTTAAAGGTGTACTGCCTGGTCTCAGTCCACCTGCGATGTGTGTGAAGGTTTTGAGGTTTTATCACATCTGAAAAATTATAGTGTTGGCCAAAGTGTTGCAGCTTGGAAAACAACGTATAGAATTTATCTGATTGCAATATTTATGTGCAAAAACATCGTTGTTTGGAGGTACATAGAATATATAGATACAGTATCTTCATGTATATCTGTAGTCTGTACTGTATTTGTACTTCTTTTATTAATTGTTTTTAATTGTTTTTAGCTGTTTTAATTGTTTTGTTTTTTGTTGTTGTATTTATTTTGATGGAACATGAGTCTGGAATAAAGTTTAATTATATATGCAGTAAATCTATACATTTTTCCATGTAACCTTGTGAGTGCATTATTTTAATTGCTTTTAATCCTAGATCAAGTTTGTTTCGGGTTCAAAATGCATCACAAGTGTTAAATATATCTTGTTATACCTAACTAAGTACTGTTTATCTGTTAAAATATATATTTAACGGCTAATATAAACCCATAACAATATGGCCCCTGGTGATCATTTATTTTTTGGGCAGCTGATCACTTTTTGGCATGACGTAACAGGCGACCTCTGTTTCGTAAAAGTGTAGTCAATGCTCACGCTACAGACTTGATCTAACAACGGCTGATAACTGAAATATTGATAATTACCGGTCTCCGTAAACGTAGCTGCAGTTCTCTGCGATTAAGAATAAAACTGTTTTTAGATGGTAATACAGGTTTGGAATAATAAAAGCAGCGCTCCCAAAGAGACAACAAACTCCTCAATGTTGACAAGCTGTTAACAAGTTAGCGCTGCTACTTCTTCTTCTGTGGTGTTCTGCGGGGTTGCATAAAGGTGCTTCACACTACGTAATGATGTGGCCCTGACGTAATCCCCGACTAGCTCCATATCGGTGGAAAACCAACTGGTTCTTATGAGGCACTACAGTTGAACTGGTTAAGCACTGGCACCAGCCCCAGAACTGAACTAGCACTGGCTCTTATTTTAGTGGAAATGAGCCTTGAGTTGCTAGCTGTTAGCATGCGACCGGCATACCTCCCCAGAGAGTTCTCCCATGTCATCGTGATTACTATTTACGTATCCCCCTCCACAAGAGAGATTCAAGAGATTCAAAAATTTTATTTGTCAATACTACTATACGTACAGAACATACAGGAGAATTGAAATGCCGTTTCTCTCTCTTCAGTGGTGTGCGCAATATAAAAAATGGAATAAGGCTGGAAAAACAACAACAGCAGTTGATGTACAGTAATGCTACCCATAGTGCAAATAACGACAAAAGATAAAACCCAGACATCCCATAGTGCAAATCAAGATAAACGATAAAACCCAGTAATCCTATATACAGAAAAAGTACAGCAGTAATACTCGTAGTTGCAAGTTTGATGCGGTAGTGTAGGTGCAGACAGTGACAGATTGGACTGCACATGATCAATATGGCAATAACAGACAGCAGCAGTCATGGCATTTGTACAAATGGTTGCAGTAAGGTGTAGAGACATACAGCAGCAGATGTATTACTCTTGGTATGCCAGTCTTTCTGTGGAAACAAGTGAGGTAGTTATTGTGTGGGTGAGTGTGTTATGGTCTGGGGCGGTGGGGGAGAGTGGGCAGAGCTCAGAGTCCTGATGGCCTGGTGAACAAAGCTGTTTAGCAGTCTTGTGGAGCGGGCCCGGATGCTCCAGTACCTTTTTCCCGAGGGCAGGGGACTGAAGAGGGAGTGTGAGGGGTGGGAGGTGTTGCCTGCGATGTTGATGGCTCTGTAGATGAGGCGGGTGATGATCTTGCTGGTAGCTTTCACTGTGCGTTGTAGTGTCTTCTGGCAGGAGGCGGTGCATCTTCCATACCACACTGTGATGCAGCTGGTGAGGATGCTCTCATTGGTGCCTTGGTAGAATGAGCACATGATGGGAGGTGGGACTCATGATCTCCTCAGTTTGCGGAGGAAATAGAGGCAAGTCTAAGCCTTCTTGGCCAGTGATGTAGTGTTGTTGGACCAGGAGATCTCCTCAGAGATGTGCACCCTCAGGAACTTGGGGTCTCCTCACCCTCTCCACAGCTGCTCCACTGATGGTCAGAGGGGGATACTGTGTGTGTCCCCTCCTGAAGTCGGCCACAATCTCCTTGGTTTTTCCCATGTTTAGGAAGAGATTATTGTCTTTACACCACTGGACCTGTTGGCTCACCTCATTTCTGTAGTTGGCCTCTTCATTGGTGGTGATGAGGCCCACCACCATCGTGTCATCCCCAAACTTGATGATGTGGTTGGTGTTGCAGGCTGGTACACAGTCATGGGTCAGCATAAAGAGCAGTGGGATGGGTACACACCCTTGCGGGGCCCCTGTGCTCAGTGTGATGGTCTTGGAGGTGTTGCAGCCAACCCGAGCATTCTGTGGCCTCCCTGTGAGACAGTCCAGCACCCAGTTACAGAGAGAGGTTTTGAGTCCCAAGTGTCTGAGTTTTTGTATTAGGTGCTGGGGGATGATTGTGTTGAATGCTGAACTGAAGTCCAAGAACAGTATTTGCATGTAGGAGTTCTGTGAGTCCAGGTGGGTGAGGGCTGGATGGAGAGCAGCAAAGATAAAGATGGCATCTTCTGTGAATGTGTTTGACCTGTATGCAAACTGATGGGTCATGGGAGGGAGGGAGAATGAACTTGATGTTCTGCATGACCAGCCGTTTGAAGCATTTCATTATGATGGGGGTCAGTGCTATGGGCCAGTAATCATTGTAGCTAGATAGGATGGGCTTCTTTAGAACTGGTACTATGGTGGCAGTTTTGAAACATGTGGGGACAACAGCTTGACTTGGGGAGATGTTGAAGATGTTGGCCAGGACATTCTTGAGCTCCTCCACACAGTCCTTCAGAACACGACCTGGTATGTTGTCTGGTCCAGCTGCCTTGCATGGATTGATCCTGGAGAGGGTCCTCTTCACACTAGTTGGATCCAGACTTATGGCCTGCTCGTCTGGAGAAGGAGTGGTCTTCTGTGCTGATGTGCTGTTTTGTGCTTCAAAGGGGCCAAAAAGGTCATTTAGGTTGTTAAGCAGTGTGATGTCACTCACACAGGTCTGAGGTGGAGGTTTGTAGTTGGTGAGGGTTTGTATGTCACACCAGAGAGAATGTGCATCTCTAGTGTTGCTGAAGTGTCTGGATATTTTCTTGCTGTACTATCATTTTGCCTCCTTGATACCATGGGACAGGTTGGCCCTAGCTGTTGTTAGTCCTGCAGTGTTGTTGGTCCTGAAGGCTGCATCCCGAGCTCTCAGGACCCTGTGGATCTCTGCTGTCATCCATGGCTTCTGCTTAGCACAAACAATGATGATTTTGCAGTGAGTGACATCGCTATGTATGCTACAACAACATCAGTGTACTCCTCTAGTTTTGTGTGTCCATTGTGAGTGGCTGCATGCTTGAAAGTGTCCCAGTCTGTAGTGCTGAAGAGCCAAGGCAGCATGTGACATCATCCACACAGTCAGCAGCAGACTTCAGACTCAACACCCCACTGCTCTCCAGCTCATCTCTGGTGATTCTAACCACACTTCCCTGTCCTCCACTCTGCCCACTTTCACACAGTATGTCACGTACCACACCAGAGACAATAAAACACTGTACTTATTTTATGCAAACACCAAGGAAGCATACACCTCATCACCCCTCCCCCCCTTGGAAGATTTGACCACAATCTGGTTCACCTCCTGCCTGTATACAAACCCCTGGTACACGGATAACCTCCTGTTACCCGCACAGTGAAGATTTGGTCCAAGGAGGCAGAGGACGCTCTGAAGGACTGTTTTGAATCCACTGCGTGGGAGCAGCTCTGTGATCCACATGGTGAGGATATCGATGGCCTCATACACATCACAGACTACATCAACTTTTGTGTGGAGAACACCATATCCACCAAGACCATACGGTGTTTCTCAAACAACAAGCCCTGGATCAACCCTGAGATAAAGACACTGCTGAAGGAGAAGAAAAGGATCTTCAGGTTGGGAAACAAGGAGGAGCTGAAGTCCATACAGATGGAGCTAAGGAGGAAGATTAGAGAGGGGAAGGACAGTTACAGGAAGAAGATGGATGGGAAGCAGAGTGATGTTAGCGGTGTCTAGAGAGGCCTCAAAACTATCTCTGGACATCAGAATACCTCCTCCCAGGCCATGAGGGGTAGGGAGGTTTGACCAGTCGCCCTCTTCTCCACCTGCCCACCAACCCCTGCTTCCTCCACCTTCATCTAGTCCGGCTGTCCACTGCCCTCCCTCCACCCCTCTCCTTACATCCCCCGGCTCTCAGTGCACATCCTCTGCTGTTTTTCCCCTCACAGACCCAACCCCCCCCTCCCAGCACACAGCCCCCCACCCCAGTCTGTCCCTCACCAAGTCTCAGGTGAGAGCTGAGCTGAAGAAGATCAAGGTGATGAAGGCTGCAGGTCCGGACGGCATCAGCTTGAGGCTCCTCAAGTCCTGTGCAGACCAGTTGTGTGGGATCTTGAAGCAGATCTTCAATCTGAGCCTGAAGCTAGGGAGTGTACCACAGCTGTGGAAAACATCCTGCGTGGTACTCGTACCAAAGACTCCGCACCCCAAGGACCTGAACAGCTACAGACCAGTAGCCCTCACATCACACCTAATGAAGACCATGGAGAGGCTGCTCCTCTCCCACCTCCGCCCCCTGGTGGGACCAGTGATGGATCCACTTCAGTTTGCTTACCAGCATGGCATTGGGGTGGAGGATGCAGCTATCTTCCTCCTATATCATTCCCTGTCCCACCTGGAGAAGCCTGGGAGCACTGTGAGGATCATGTTCTTTGATTTCTCCAGTGCTTTCAACATCATCCAACCAGTGATCCTCAGGGGCAAGCTGCTGTGTACAGAGGTGGACCAGCACCTGTCATCGTGGACCCTGGACTACCTCACAGACCAACCATAGTTTGTGAGAACCCAAGACTGTGTGTCTGACACCATCATCTGTAGTACCCCCCCACCCCAGGGAACAGTTCTAGCTCCCTTCCTGTTCACCCTCTATGTGGCTGATTTTTCACACAACACACCACACTACCATCTATAGAAGTTCTCTGATGATTCTGTGATCGTCGGCCTCATCTCTGATGGGGATGACACGAAGTACAGGGGACTTATCCAGGACTTCGTAGACTGGTGACTGCGGAACTGCCTCCAGATCAATGTGAGGGAAACCAAGGAACTGGTGGTGGACTGCCGTAGGTGTAGTCAATCCCCCATAGCACTGGTAAACATCCAGGGAACAGACATTGAGATGGTGACATCTTACAAGTACCTGGGTGTTCACCTGAACAATAAATTGGACTGGTTACACAACACCAATGTACTCTACAAGAAGGGGAAGCACAGGTTGTAGCTCCTGAGGAGACTCAGATCTTTTGGAGTGTGAGGGGCACTCCTGAAGACCTTCTACAATTCTGTGGTAGCAACAGCCATCACATTTGGAATGGTCTGCTGGGGCAGCGGCATCATGGCAGTCGACAGGAAAAGACAGAACAGACTGATCAAAAAAGCCAGCTCTGTTCTGGGGCTACGCCTCAACCCAGTGGAGGAGATAGGAGAGAGGAGGATGGTGGCTAAGCTGTCATCTCTGCTGGAGTCCCAGTCCCACCCCACGCGGGACATGCTGAACACACTGAGGAGCTCATTTAGCAGTAGGCTGTGTCATCCTAAGTGCTCGAGGGAGAGGTTGCGCAGGTTCTTCCTACCTACGGCTGTCAGACCGTAGGTAGGAAGGTAGCCGGAGCTGCTCATAGAGGCCGTATTAAATGTCACAACTTTGCACAATAGAGCTTGTCCCCTCCAATACACAACTAAGACAATTACAATTATTATCGGGGGTGGCAACAACACTGTTCATTCAATGTGAAATATACTGTCTGGGTCCATATTTATATTTTGTCGGGTAATTTAACTAACCACAATGCTGTTGATACCATCTAGCTGCAATGCTCCTGCACTGTGTATATAACTGTGTACATACTGTATATTTATTTACTGCTTTGGTTAACCTATTCTTATGTTATTATCTTATTTACTATTGCTCTGAGTGCTGCTATCCCTGTGCTGATGCAATCCTGGAATTTCCCCATTTTGGGACTAACAAAGGCTTGTCTTATCTTATCGCAGCTTATCTCAGCTTATCTTATCTTATGGTAAATTCACTATTATTATAAAACGAGTAAAGCTAGGACCACCAAACGCGGTGTACAGGTTCACCTTGGGATCCTGACCTCTGACTGTGGGTTTGGGGTCAAAAGGTCAAGGTTAAGATTCCCTCTGCCTTATTACTGTACAATGAGTAAAGTTGGAATCACCAAACTTGGTACACAGGTTCACCCTGTGACCCTGAAGTGTGGCTATGGTTTCGGGATCCCAAGGTCAAAGGTCAACATAAAAATGGCTTCAAAACTATATCTCAACAACAAAGAAATCTAGGGTCACCAAACCTGGTACACAGGTTCACTCTGAGAGCATGACCTCTGACTACAGGTTTGGAGTCAAAAGGTCAAAGGTTGAGGTTGGCACTCCCTATGTCCTCTTACTAAAGAACGTGTAAAGCTCTCCAGGGTCACCAAACTTGCTACACGGGTTCACCTCGAGATCCTGACCTGCAACTATGGATTGTAAATGGTAAAATGGTAAATGGCGTTCACTTATATAGCGCTTTTCTTCTCATCTAGGATGACCAAAGCGCTTTACAGATCCTGCAATCCACCCATTCACACACCCATTCACACACTGATGGCAGTAGAGCTGCCAATCACACAGGCACTAACCAGGCCACCAGGAGCAACTGGGGGTTCAATGTCTTGCTCAAGGACACTTCGACAAGCAGACAGCAGACAGAGCGGGAATCAAACCCATGATCCTCCGATCAGAAGTCCGTCACACTACACCTGTGCCACTGCTGCCCCCATGGGTTGTATACTTTGTTGTATATTCATGGATGATGGGTGTATCACTTAAATAGAAATCACTTAAAAAGAACCTGTCTGACAAATCATGCTAAAATATCTCAAAAAGCACCATATCATTGCCGTGATCTGAAGAAAGTCAAGAATAGATGAGAACCAAAACCCCAGAGCAGCATTTAAAGAACTGCAGGCCTCATTTGTCTCAGTTTGGACACTGGTCCGCGAATCATTAAGCAAGAGACTGGACAAAAATGGCATCCATGAGAGAGTTCCAAGGCAAAAACCACTGCTAACCAAAGAAAACACAAAGGCTTGTCTCACATTTGCCAAAAAAGCATCTTAACCCTTCCTGTGTCTTGGTTTCATGGACATGGAAAGCACCCTCACTATCTATGTTGCAGTTCTGCACCTGTCATGTGATGTGGCCATAAACCATAACAAATCCTCAGTTGTACTAAGTATTCCACCTCACAAGGTGGCAGACACGTATAACTTACTGCTCTTGCCTTGGAGGACTTATGTCTCCCAAATAACCATCCAAAAACCTCACTTCTTGGACACCAACGAAGAAGAGTTTGTAAACAAATGTTGATGTGCTTTATCGCAACATGGAGGAGGCATTTGCTCCCAAATTTGCCAACTATGATTCTAAAAACAGATTATTTAGCTTTTGAAGGTAAATATCTACATTTTGTTATAACAGAGGGTAGCCGAAGCTGGTTAATTTTCACCTGCCATCGACCCCAGTGCCATATGACTGGACAAAATAATCGCGCTGGTTCCGTGTCTTCATGTAAGATAAATTGTGACGTAATAAAAGCAAAATTGAGGTGGAATCACTATAAGAGTTTCTGGATGTGGGAGAGAAAGCGAAAATGACCGAGAGAAGACAAAATAATGACGAAAATGGACGAAATGAGCCACCTGGCCAGCGGTAAGTCTGATGAATTTCTTTGTTTACATTGTACTGATTTTCTGGTTCATATACTTTGAAGATAAGATAACAAAAAATCCAAAACAAAAAATGGTGAAAAAAAAACAAAACCATCCTTTGTGTAAATATGTCCAAAGTCCACTTTTGACTGAAAGTTATGTAATTCGATGTGGCTGCCGTGGCATTATGCAAATTGGATGTGCAAATTTACTCATATCTCAAACTCTGGATCATATTCTACATCTTTCTAATTGACAGTCAGCCATTATCTCTTATCACTTTCAAGTTATAGCCTTGGAAATCTCTGATATCTGAACTGAATATTTTCTTGAAAAAAATCTTGACCACCAGGGGAAAAGGTTGCTGGAGCAAAAGTGCGCCACAGACAGCCATTTTTAATGATCCCCAAGACTTCTGGGAAAGCATTGTGGACAAAAGTTGAAGTTTTAGAAGGTGTAAACCTGACATGGCATTTCATAAAAAGAACATCATCCCAACAGTCAAACATGGTGGTGGTAGTGTGATGGTCTGGGGTTGCTTTGCTGCTTCAGGACCTGGACAACTTGCCGTAATTGATGGAACCATGAATTCTGTTCTGTACCAGAAAATTCTGAAGGAGAATTTCCGGCCACCAGTTCCGCCATCCCTCCAATGTGGCTGAATTAAAACAATTCTACAGAGAAGAATGGTTCAAAACTCCTCAACACTGACGTTTAAATTTAGGGCGCATGCAGCACGCAGCGACCAGCAGCTTGGTGATATAGTGCGTGTGTGCGTGTGTGTGTTTTTTGTACTTTTTTGTGTTTTTAGAAAATCCTCTGTGTCGTTTCTGCCCTGGAGCGTTTGTGGAATATATGGCGAACAGCTCCCTGGTATCTGCAACATGGATTTCCTCTCATATCTCGCACTGCTGCTATCTTGTGCTGTGGCTCTTTGTCTCTGAGGTAAACGCGTTCGGCTCTCATGGCGAGAAGAATAGCGGGCAGAATACAATATTCAGGGACGTGTTGCTGCGCTTTAACGCAGCTGGTGCAGAGGTCTCTGATTGCACCCAAATTTCAGCTGGCGGACTTTATTTTGAGAGACGGACACAGCGGTGAAAAAAGAAGCGGCATGGAGGAAGCGTGGAAGGACGTGGAGGTGTGAAATTGCGCCTTAGGAGACGTCAGTTTGGTAACATTCCTCTTCCTTCGATCATTTTTGGGAATGCACAGTCTGTGAGAAACAAGGTGAGGAAATTCAAGGCAATGTACGTTACACAGAAGGATTTAAGAACTGTACTTCGTCATGGCTTTCACTGAATCTTGGCTTACTGCGCATGATCGAGATGCAGACCCTGTGGATTGGACGGCTTTGGAGCTCCGCTGCGCTCCCGGATCGGCAGGAAGAGGTACGGGGGGAAACGTCAGGGGGGCGGAGTATGTTTATACATTAATAAGCAGTACTGCACATCTGTCACGGTCAGAGAGCGCATCTGTACACCCCATGTGAGCTGCTGTCTGTGTCACTAACGCCCCTTTTATTTGCCTCGAGAGTTTCCCCAACTTTTCATCACAGTTGTGTACATTCATCCGAGGGCAGACGCTGACTCCCGCCTCCTGCACCATCTCTGATGTGGTGCAGCGGCTGCAGTCAATTTCTCCAGAGGCGCCAAACTTCATTCTTGGGGATTTTAAACCATGTTTCGTTAAAGAAGACACTTAAAAACTTTCATCAGTATGTTCTCCTGCCCAACCAGGCGAAAAAAGACATTGGGACCTGTGCTATGGATCCATAGAGAGGGCCTATAAATCCCTCCCCCTTCCTCCTTTAGGATCCTCAGATCACAACTGTGTTCATTTGCTGCCCACATATAAAACTGCTCTCAGAAGAGGCAAGGTGGAGATGAGAACATTGATGTGTGGACAGAAGATTCAGAGCACAGCCTCCAGGAATGCTTTGACTGTACAGACTGGAAGATGTTTATAATGGCCTGCGGGGATGATTTTGGACTCTCTGGCTCAGCTCACATGCTCATACATGGCTCACTGTCAAAATAAGTTCGTTCCCGTAAACGTGTCAAAATTTACCCAACAACAAACCATGGGTTACTAAATCAGTTAAATCCTGCTTCAGAGGAAAGCTCTTGCCTTTAAACAGGGTCTGTTTCTGCGCTACAGGTTGCCACCAAGGAGTGAAGCCGAAATTTTAAGAGCAAAACAGAATTATAAATCAGAGTTGGAAAGCAAGATGGCAGCAAATAAACTTGGTTCGGCCTGGGCCAGTATGAAAACTATCGCAGGCCTTCAGAGCACAGAGCGCAGTAATCGTGTGTTTTTAGATGGTTTTAGTTCAGACACAGAGCTGGCTAATGCTCTTAATTGTTTTTATGGTCGTTTTGACTCCTTTGATTTTAGCACAGAAATCCAAGATTTGAAACAGAAACTCAAAGACAATCAGCACTTAATATTGAGATGCAGGATGTTGAAAGGGAGTTCCGCGCTGTAAAAGTGAACAAAAGTCAGGGCCCTGATAATATATATGGACGCCTGGTAAAGTCCTGTGCACATGAACTGAGTCCTATATTTCATTATATTTTCAATAAGTCCTTACAGATACAACATGTGCCTAAGATCTGGAAAGATGCCGTGGTTGTTCCCGTTCCAAAATCCAGCTGTCCTAAAACGGCAAACGACTTTAGACCAGTTGCTTTGACTTCAATTTTTAATGAAAATTTTTGAAAAACTGGTCAGACGTGAGGTCCTAAGGCAGACTGAACATGCATTGGATCCTCTGCAGTTTGCCTATAGGCCTCACAGAGGAGTGGAGGATGCCACTGTCACTCTGTTTGACATGCTTTTTAAACATCTGGATTTTAAATGGGACACACGCCAGGCTTTTATTTGTGGACTTTTCTTCTGCCTTTAATACAATCCAACCTCATATTTTAGTTGAAAGGCTCCTGCAACAATTTGATTTAAGCAATAATCTGGTGGGTTGGATTCTGGATTTCTTAACCAACAGGACGCAGAGAGTAAGGGTCAATGGCACATTGTCTGACCTAAAGTGCTCTTCTACTGGCTCTCCTCAGGGGTGTGTGTTGTCACCACTACTCTTCATCCTGTACACAAACATGTGTCGGAGCAGACATGACAACAGACACATTATAAAGTATGCTGATGATTCAGTCATTGTCAGTCTCCTCCAGGATGGTGAGAGTGGCCACGGCCCCAGTAGTTGATGACTTTGTTCACTGGTGTGAGGGATTCCTACCTGCAGCTGAATACAACAAAAACGAAAGATATGATTATTGACTTTAGGAGGAAAACTCCCAGGCACAAAGTCACCATACTAAAAGGCCAGACACCGAATGTGTACAATCGTACAAATATCTTGGGACAATTATTGATAGTGGACTGAACTTTGAGGTGAACTGTGAAAGGGTGTGCAAAAAGGGTCAGCAAAATTTGCATTGTTTGAGGAAACTTGCACGCTTCCAAATTGACCCGAACCATAATGACTATGTTCTATCGGCTTTTATTGAATCTGTTTTGTCCTTTTCTTTAATGTCATGGTTTGGTCAGATAAAACTGAAACAGAGGAAATGCTTGGATCAGGTAGTCAGATGGTCCAGTCGTTTGCTTGGTGAGTCACAGCTGAGCCTGACAATCCCTGTACACCAGACAAGTACAGAGGATGGCCGACTCGATTTTAAATGATGACTCCCACCCTTTGCACTGCAACTTTCAGCTTCTTCCCTCCAGACGGAGGTTTGCTGTCCCAAAAAGTAGAACCCAGCGCTACAAAAACAGCTTTGTCCCTGCTGCTGTCAAAGAGTTGAACAAGCTATAAAAATTTATTGTACTACATATTTTATATTTACCTATTTTGTAAGATGTGTGCCTGTGTTTGTGTCTATGTTGAATGTAATTAGTGGCTTGTAATATGGATGTCACCAACTGCAAAACAAATCTACCTACGGGTACAAATAAAGTAACCTGAACCTGAACCTGAACCTGTAAAAGACTCATTGCCAGTTATCGCAAATGCTTTATTGGAGGCGCCAAGGGTGGCACAACCAGTTATTAGGTTTTGGGGTTAATTACTTTTCCACATAGGACTAGGTGGGTTTGCATAACTTTTTTTCCCCTTAATAAATGAAATCATCATTTAACCCCTTGCACTCTGGTCAATTTCCCTAAAAACGCCTAAAAATAACGTACCCAAAGTAAATCAAAAGCTGTTCTTCAACCCTTTGCAGTATCTTCATGGGGTTGGTCTCATTTAAAAGAAAACACTTTGAATTTTTTGGCAAAACAGTCATAATCTCTCTAAGTGTTCCTGCCACTGAGTAACAGTCATCTAAACATACTGAACTTGAAGAAAATAAAGTTCGCTTGGGTGTTTTTTTGGATACAAATGCTTGCAAATAACACACAGCTGTCAGATACGGGCTGGAAAATGCAACAGAAATGTAGAACCAAGTGTTATCCAGCTGAGGTCAAAATTTTGTAACAATACCACAAAAAATGAATATTTTACACAGCTTTTTTTTGTCAGGTTGTTCCCAGGCGTTTTTGAACTGTGCCAAATTGTGCCAAATGGCACAGTTTGGAAAAACGTCTGTAACTTTTGAATGATTCAATATAGAAGCTTGATCTTGGGCTCTAATGAAAGGTGACACTCAGGGCTGTGTGTGTGTGTGGGGGGGGTTGTTTATTCATTCATGAATGAATGAATGAACAAACAAGCCCCCACACTCAAAGAAGCCTGCCACGTAAAAATGTGTGGCTTTATATTTACAAGAAAAAATAACCTACAGTGCAATAAAAATTATACTAAAATATCTGTAATGTAGAGGAGAACAACTCCCCCCCCCCCCCCCGCTACAGAGGACGGACATCATCCATCGCCACATGACGGACCGCGGCGCACAGGTCTACTATGCACAGTTGTACTAAAATATCTGCAATATATCTACAATCTGCTACAGAGGAGTAGCGGGGGGGGGGGGGGGACCGTTCCGTGACTGGACCGGGTGCCGGACCGTGACCGGACCGTGCGCCACGGTCCGTCATGTGGCGATGACTCACAATTGTAATTTCCCCGATCGGTCAAAGTCATTTTGATTACAATTTTCAGGGATAAAGAATAATTTAGCTTATAACACTTACCTGTCCACAACAGCAGTGTCGCTGGCAAACATCTCTTCCTCATTGTCAGATGAACATGATGCTGGTCCGCTTGTTACGACTCGTGGTTCTGGTCACGCGACCCGGTCAAACCATGATTCCATTATTGCGGTTTTGCGCTTCCATGATTGCGGTTTTGGTGAACGATTTTTCAAAACAAATAAGAACAGTAGCAAGAAAAAAACACTGGCGAATGCTACCGTCACACACAGCGGCTTACACAAAACAGATTTTACGCACGGGATGCACGCTTTCAATCGTCGAACTTCTCTGCTTCAATTGGCTTGCTGTATTCGCAGCCGTTGGTAGGCAGGTCCTTCTTGCTAGGTTTTCAGTCATTGGCTCTTCAAGGTTTCAGAAACCCAATTCAAGGCTCTTGTTAGCCGAATGAGAGGTCAATCAAATCTAAACCAATCAAAGCACTCCTTTGGCTTTCTGTTCGCGGCTGTGTCTGTAGTGGAAGAACGGAAATGCAGCTTTTTTTTTTTCAGTGCGCTCTGAGACGCACAGTGTGTGTCCTAGTGCACACGAGGGCGCACTAGTACGCAGAGACGTGACCGCCCGCGGTATCCCGGAGTGCAAGAGGTTAAAAACTGTATCTGAAACATTTGAGTGTAACAAATATGCAAAAATATAAGAAGTCAGGAAGGAGGCAAATACTTTTTCGCAGCACTGTAGCAATGCTGGGTGTCACCGTTACTGTCTGAGGAATATGCAACAACTCTGGCCCATAAATACTATGTAAGAACCTGCAGCACATAGCCATTTATATAATGATGATGATCAAGCTCATCGTTTTGTAATAATGAAAAAAAGGGTCGGCGTCTTTAAATTAAATCCACATTCATTGAAATTCTGATTAAAGATGTAAACATCATCCTCTAGGTGTCAGAAGGTGATTGCCTTGTCTGCCATTACAAAATGATGGCACTCCTGCTGATTAGGTATAATATGGCTGTGTTTTCTGTTATGCTTTCTGCTGCAGTCTTTCCCGCTCTGCTCCCTAATGAACAGCACTTCTGAGCAGCAGAGCAGAAAGCAATAAAACGTTGTGCTACCACTTTGAACAACCTTTCACGTCACTGCACTTTCCTTTAATTTCATTAGAAAATGTAGAATAGTGTAGAGATGGGAACTGAACAAGTCAGTGGGATGATCTATTTAACATCCTCGCGCAGAAACTAAATTAAATCAAATTAAAACTGGCTTGTGCCCCTCTTTAAAACAGAGACGGTTCTGAATGATCGCACATTTGTCTCCGGCCACTCAGAGCTCCAAATTCCTATTTCAATTAACATTTATTGGAGATACTTTCCAATCACAATAATATGCACTGGCATTTATATGACTCATCCGCAAAGAGCACCATCCCGTTTAATCTTCCACGGCACATTGTCGAAACAGTTCCCAGACTCTGAGTGATGCTATAATGGACCTCCACACAAGTTAAGAGCAATGATTCAGCTTATATCATGCGACTGTTCTCTCCATCAGGCTAAAGGTGCGAAATGGCAAGAACACACAGCTGAAATGAAGCCAGATTTAGACGCTAATCAACAGCGGAGACAGTGTTATTATGTTAAACCTCATGTGACATATACTTCCTTCTCCCATTTCATTTGGAGTTTTCACACTTGAATTATTCATGAGTCGGCAAATGACTAGCTAGAGAACACAATCATACATAAAGTGGACATACATACCACATAAGCCACTATAGGTATTCTGTGTAGTTGTGTTGTCCAGATATTAAGGTCTGATGTCTGTCTTTCCATCAGTCGGGCTTTAATGGATGAAATTATTTCATTTTCCCCAGAACACAACTGTGTCTGTCTCTGTTGTGACAGGCTTGGTTTTCATAAACCATTTTTTTCTCCTCTGAATTGTCAGTCTGTATCATTATTATTCAGCTGTTGGTGTCCCAGGAGGAATGCTCCCACCGGAGGCTGCATCTCCTACTCCTCAATCCTATAAAGTCAAGTCAAACAACACAGCTTGGAAATTTTCATTCATCCCTGCACTCAGTTAAAACAACACAAATAATTGTTGAGGAGAAATTCTACAGTCTTATGTGGACTACAGGAACGTTTTTGGCTCAAGCTAAAGCTAACCAGCGAGGTTTTGCTCTTGGTGGGGTTGGTCAGGTTTTCTTTGCCTCAGCCTTTAAACGCTGAGTTTTCAGTCAAATCAGGTAATACAGACTCATTGCCCTTAATGCATGCAGACTGAGTGTATTTATGCCCCAGGTCTCTTCCCACTCTCCCTGTCTATAAAACTGAATATTCATGGTTTGAATATGCATATTTATTGCATATAAAGACTTACATATTTCATAATGTAATTCAGGAGGGAAAATTGGCCACTTTTACAGTCTGTGACAATTAATAACCATAGAGACTTTAGCTCAGTCAAAAACTGACAGCATATCAGTTATACTACACTTTTAATTTGAAATTAAAAAAAAAAAACAGAGTATCATGGAATTTATTTTTGAATGTGTGAGGTTACAGGTCCATCAACATAGCATATACAGTGGTGTGAAAAAGTGTTCTCCCCCTTCCTGAGTTCTCATTTTTTTCTATGTTTGTCACACTTAAATGTTTCAGATCATCAAACAAATTTAAATATCAGACAAAGACAACACAAGTAAACACAAAATGCAGTTTTTAAATGAAGGTGTTTACTGTTAAGGGAAAAAAAATCCAAACCTACATGGCCCTGTGTGAAAAAAATGATTGCCTCCTAAACCTAATAACTGGTTGTGCCACCCTTAGCAGCAACAACTGCAGTCAGGCATTTGCGATAACTGGCAATGAGTCTTTTACAGTGCTGTGGAGGAATTTTGGCCCATTCCATCCATCCATCTTCTATCACTTTTCCGGAGGTCTGGGTCGCTGAGGCAGCAGTTCAAGCAGAGAAGCCCAGACTTCCCTCTCCCCAGCCACCTGCTCCAGCTCTTCAGAGAGGATACTAAGGCGTTCCCAGACTAGCTGGGAGACATAGTCTCTCCAGCAAGTCTTGGGTCTGCCCCGGGGTCTCCTCCCAGTGGGATGTGCCCGAAACACCTCAAGTGGGAGGCGTCCAGGAGGCATCCTGATCAGATGCCCTAACCACCTCAACTGGCTCCTTTCAATGTGGAGGAGCAGTGGTTCTATTCTGAGCCTCTCCCAGAAGACTGAGCTCCTCACCCCATCTCTGAGGGTGAGTCCAGCAATCCTACGAAGAAAGCTCATTTCAGCCGCTTGTATCCGCGATCTCGTTCTTTCGGTCATTACCCAAAGCTCATGACCATAGGTGAGGGTAGGAATGTAGATTGACTGGTAAATCGACAGCTTTGCCTTAGAGCTTAGCTCCCTTTTCACCACAACAGACCGGTACACCGTCCGCATCGCTGCAGATGCTGCTCCGATCTGTCTGTCAATCTCTCGCTCCATTCTCCCCTCACTTGTGAATAAGACCCCACGATACTTAAACTGGATTCATGCTGCACTTCTGCTGTCCGCATAAGTTTAACCGGAAACCTCGAGTGACTAAATTTACATCATCGTCTCCACTCCGCTAATGTCCGCAACCGTGTGCAGCCCAAATTTTGTGACTGCGCTGCCTGTCCATGACCTGAGCACGTTAAAAAGCACATGTGCAAGACTGAACGTCCCATTCATGAGGTGGCAATATTGGCACAGCATAATAAAAAAAAAAACAACCAGAGTATCATAGAATTAATTTTTGAATGTGTGAGGATGGCACAGCAAAGTAGACAAAGAAGACAACGAGAAAGCATAAGACAAGAATAAATATACATGAATCATACATAAATACTTCAGCAGCAGCATCTTTGTGGAAAAGGAGTGAAAACCGGGAAGTCAAGCAGCAGAAAACAAGTAGCGTCTCTTCGTTGGTGAAAATCCTGGTGCGTCAGCTCATTGGCGCTACCTATTGGGTGGGAGTGAAACTACAAATGATGGCTGTGTGCATGCATCACCTGTTTGGCCTGGGTAGATGAAAAAAGTGAGCATGAACAGCGCCGCGTGCGTGCCCGGCTCGTCCAAAGCGCACGCGGACCAAAGTGGACTAGAGGGGAAATGCAGCATGAATAAGGATTTAAACTCCTCCACTTGGGGCAAGAGCTTGTCTCCAACCTGGAGAGGACAATCCACTTTTTTCCAGCTGAGGACCATGGACTCGGACTTGGAGGTGCTGATTCTCATCCCAGCTGCTTCACACTCAGTAGCAAACCGTCCCAGTGAGACCTGCAGGTCATGGCTGGATGAAGCCAACAGGACATCATCTGCAAACAGCAGAGATGAGATCCTGTGGTCACCAAGCATGACACCCTCCATTCCTTAGCTGTGCCTAGAAATCCTGTCCATAAAAATTATGAACAGAATTGTGACAAAAGGCAGAGTTGGATGTGCCCAGGGTGACAAAGGGCAGAGTTGGATGAATGAGTCCAACCAAGTGTTGGCAACACGAACCAAACTCTCACAGTGGTTGTATAGTGACCAGATAGCTCGTAACAACAAGCCTGATACTCCATACTCCCACAACACCCCCCACAAAAAACCACGAGGGACGCGGTCAAATGCTTTCTCCAAGTCCACAAAGCACATGTAAACTGATTGAGCAAACTCCCACGAACCCTCGAGGATTCTCAAGGGGGTAAAGAGCTGGTCTGATTTGCCACGGCCAGAACAAAAACCACATTGCCCCTCCTGAATCCGAGGTTTGACCAGTGTCCAGACTCTCCTCTCCAGGACCCTGGCATAGACTTTCCCAGGGATGCTGAGGAGTGTGATCCCTCTAAAGTTGTAACACACCCTCCGGTCCCCCTTCTTAAAAAGAGGAACCACCACCCTGATTTGCCATGCCAAAGGTACTGTCCCTGATCTCCACGCAACATTGCCGAGGCATGTCAGCCATGACAGCCCTACAACACCCAGGGCCTTGAGGTACTCAAGGTGAATCTCGTCCACCCCTGGAGCCCGGCCACTGAAGCGTTTTTTAACCACTTCGGCAACCTCAGCCCCTGTGATGGGCGAGTTGTTGTCATAACGCCTTTCAAGGCAGGGAAAAAGGCACCACGTACCGGCTGTGAGTTTGCAAATTTATTGACAGAACAAAAAATTATAACACAAAAAAGAGGAGAAAAATGCAGGCAAGCGAAAATAGCCAAGCTAAGGCGAGGGCATCACTGGCTAAACCTGGAGACTAAGCTCGAGCAACAGGCAAGCAAAAATAGCCAAGCTAAGGCGAGGGCATCACCGGCTAAACCTGGGAACAAATAGGCATACATGTAGTACAAAAGCAAAAGGACTTACGTGTAAGAGCTGACAGTTGAAAGTGGGTAATAGTAGTAGTAGTTGAAATAGGGTGCTGCACTAAACAAACGTGCGGGGCCCCTTAAGTAGGGATAAGAACCTATTAACACAACAAACAGCAGGTGTGGGTACCTGAACGGCAGGAGAAAGGGATGATACGTGATTGGGATCAGCTGAGGCAGTGAGAGGGAGGCAAACCCACACTGACAGCTGACAGGGCACCCCCATATGAAGCTTCATGCCCCTGACAGCTGTCAACAGCAAAAAGGATCATGCTGAGATATAAAAAATAAAAAATAACATGTCAAAGTATAATTATAAATAAGTACAAAAAATAAAATTATAACATGAACACAAACAGAAAAAAATGGCAAGTAGACAATAATACATAAACTCAAAAATGCAACAGATGAGTAAATGAGCAGAAAAAGCCATGTGGCCAAGTCTGGCAAGATCTCCAGCCTCGGCTCATGACAGTTGTCCCCCTCGTCCTCAACCTCTGCTTCCTCTGTGGAAGGCGTGTCAGTGGGATTGAGGAGATACTCGAAGTATTCCTTCCTGCACATCTCTGGGCAGCCACTTCGACAATGGAGGCAAAGAACATGGCCCATTCAGACTCCATGTCTCCAGACTCCCTAGCAATGTGGTTGAAGTTCTTCTGGAGGTAGGAACTGAAGACCCCCTGGACAGGGGCCTCAGCCAGACGTTCCCAGCACACCCTCACTATAGTGATAGACCTGGTAGACCCCTCACGATTGGGTCTACCAGGTCTGAATGGCATCCTCCCCTGCCATCGGATCCAAACACACAAAGCAAAAAAAAAAAAAAAAAAAAAAAAGGCATTTGTTGAAAGATGTCTGAGAAATCATTGAATGATCACTGCAAGCTCATTAGGAGAGCAATGAGACTGTTGAGCAGTCAAGGAGGTCTCAAGAAGCGCTCAACAGTCTTGTCCCAATGATCTCTCAGCAATCTTTCCATGAATGACAAATTTTTCCATCCCGAAGGTAGAAATGGCTAAGAGATCCATGAGGGATCACTGAGCGTTTGATAAAAGACCAATAGAGTTCACTGAAAGACCACAGCAGAGATCGCAGTGAGATTGTTGTGGGATCGCTTCCCTTTGGTGATCATGGAGAAATTGTTTTGGGCTGAGTCAAAACTTTGAAGATACTGTGGCAACCATGGAGATGACTAGAGGATCATTGGGTGATCATTCAGAGATCTTGGCAATTGCTGAGAAATCACTGCAAAAGTGTAGCGAGATCTGGCCATTTTTTTCATCTTTCAACTATCTCTCAATGACCTCCACTCCTGTGTAAGAAGGGCACTAAAAACCTCTCAAACACAGTTTATACAGCTATGGAAAAAATTAAGAGGCCAAACACACCACTGCAAAATTATCACTTCATCTGGTTTTACTATTTATATGTATGTGTTTGAGTAAAATAAACAACTTTGTTTTATTCTCTAACCTACTGAAAACAACTCACCCAAATTCCAAGTCAAAATATCGTCATTTATTTACAAAAAATGACAAATGGCCAAAACAACAAAAAAAATATTGCTTTTAGATCAAATAATGCAAAGAAAACAAGGAGAAAACAAGATCATTTCATTATTAAACACCACAATACTTAAGTTTTAACTTGGGAAGAACTCAGAAATTTGCAGTTGTGTAAAAACTCTGATTTTTATTCCCAGCTTTCACGCATCTTACCATGCTTAGATGATCACCTAATCAGTACCCCCTTTAGTAGACAGGTATCCTTGTGTTGGAATTCAACATATACTCAGGCTGAATGGCTGCCATGCATGTAGAGATGCTACAGGATTTAGGAAAGCTTTTGCAGTGCTCTGTTATTGTTTTTCAAAGCTGTATGTAACTCTCAATGATCCCCCACCAATCTCTCCTGGTCTCTCAGTGACCTCTCAAGGATCTTTCAAAGATCTCTATAGATTGCCATGAAAATCGCACAATGATCTCCAAAACATTTACACAGAAACAGCTTTTTCTAGGCTTTAGGAGATGGTTGAGAGATAGGGCCAATTTTTGATCTCCATTGGTCACCCAATGATCTCTGTCTGTGTAAAGGGGGCCCTAGCAGACTTCTATTTGTCACACTTTTGGATGCTTTTTAAAAAGAAATAAAAGTATAATATGTAAACGTCATAAAAAACAACCTTTAGCTTCAATAGACTTTGCAGCAAACAACGTGACACTACAGTAAATAAATCTTCTAAAACAGCTTTCCCCTCATAGATTATTTCAGCAGTAAAACATTTAAAGAAGAGCTTAAATGGCTCCAATCCTGGAAGTCTTTTTTAAACTGTGTCTCAGTACTGCACCAATGGGGGTTGAAACATGGCAAATTAATTTAAAACAAAACTGATGTATTAAAGACAAACCCCATTTAATGGCTGTGTGGAATACCTGGGGAGACTGTGCTTAAAACAATGATGCTGGGAGAAAATATAAAGTAAATGCTGAGTATAATAAAGTGGGACCCATTCATACACCTGTCTTCCCCGCTACATTTAACACACAATACTGCCTGTTAATACCTCAGGTGATGAATACAACCTACTGCGCGACCAAAAAGCCTACTGTACATGTCATTAAAAAAAAAAAAAAAAACTGAGCAAAAAGAAAGCCACACAATACTTCTGTTACCAAATTTATTCAGATTTAAAATTGGCTTCTGAAGTATTCATTACTGCTTCTTGTGTCCTGACTTATTAATCTTGGCAACAGTCAAATTTTTACCAGCCCCAGTAACATTTTATGAGGAAAAGGACTAATTAGCTGAATATTCTCCATTTCAGAATCACACAGATTTCCCCAGGACCAAACAAAGTGCAGTGAAAGTGAGTCTCATACTGGCTTAACAGGAACAGTTTGCACTTTTTACATAACCTTCAGAGTCAAAAGTACTGGAAAATGTTTTCAGGCAGATTTTTCAAGTGAGGTTTATCTGTTATGCAGGCAAAAATCTAATTTTATAATGGCAATGAACAGACAAATGGATCTAAATACTTATTCGATGAATAAACATTTTAACAGTAGCCGCTTTTATTTTTTAAAGTGTTTTCGATAAGAATCTGATGATACTGAGTGAATTCATGAATGGCAACTTGAGTTCAGCCTGTCAGGCTTTGCTGGAAAACTAATACCCCCTTTACACAGGCATGGAGATCACTGAGAGATTGTTGAGAGATATGGCCCATTTTTGATCTATCAATGATTTTCAGTGATCTCCATAGTTGCCACGGTCTCCTCAAAGTTTTGACTTGGTCCAAGACACAGAAGGATCTCCCAAACAATCCCAAAGGTTAACAGTTGGCCCAATCTCTCACTAGTCTCTGTGCTGCGTAAAGGAGCCCTATGTGGGGAACGTGAAATGAAGAAGCAGAGTGATTTTATAAATCAGATTTAATGTCGGCTTCACATCCCCAACATGTCTCATCCAAAGGCAGAAGCAGAAAGAGGCTGATCGCAGTCAGACCCCCATACTTATGCATCACACAACAAAAGCCACATCATTATGCATTACACCACAAAAGCCGACTTCACACGTCCTTGTCATATCCTTCCGATGTCCTCCCGTTCCTTCGCCTGACCCCCGGGGGTCAGGAAGTCCTTTCAGGTCTGCACCGCCACTCCTTCATCTCCTCGTTGCTCTCTGTAGGCGGTGGAGACTCATTGTCCTCTTCTGAGACGTGAGGTCATTCCACACATGTAATTACAACACATCCCCCTGTGTCTATCATATGCAGGAATGGATACATGAACCACAGCCCCCCCCCCCCAAACGTCTAAGAAAAGGACAATATATGTAGGCTCGCAGACTATGATGACATCACCGGCATAACTATACAAGTTGATCACGTTAAAAAACACAGTGATAACAATAACCATACAGTCTATGCCCCCTGTCCGCCTTAAAACTGTTATGATAACCCCGACAGCATATCTTAAAACACGTTATCATGTTCACATCAGTCTGTGTGTCGTCTGGGTTTCAACAGTCTTCCGAATCTGCTGTACGCCTGCTTCGGCGTCTCGGCGGCGCTGTCTTGTAAGGGATCTGCAGCTTGAGGAAAAAAGTGGTTATTTGATCCCTGCGGGGGGTTTGGGACGTGTCCCTTGGGAGGTCTACCACGTCGAGGTGCTCTCGCCGCCCGTGCAGGTTCGCCGCTCAACATGAAGGCAGGTTTGAGTCTGTCAATGCTGACTGTCTCTTTTCTGTCCCCCAAATCAAGCACAAAATGCTTATCACCAGGTTCCAGCACTCTAAATGGGCCATCATATAGTGGGCGGAGGGTTGGCTTTAAAGCGTCGTGCCTAACAAAAACGAACTCGGCATTTTTTAAAGCCTGGGGAACAAAAACCCACGGAAAAGTGTGATGAACGGGGCCCAGGACCATGTCCGCTCCCGTGCTGCTTAGCGGTCTCAGAGCTGAGAGGCGCCCTGGCTCTGGATGCTCTGGTAAGAATTCACCGGGGAGCCTGAGAGGTTGTGCAAACACTAACTCTGCTGGGGAGGCGTCTAGATCCTCCTTGGGCGCAGAACGCAACCCCAATAAAACCCATGGTAGTTTGTTTACCCAATTTGCATCTGTTAATGACGCTCTGAGGGCAGCCTTCAAAGACCTATGAAAATGCTCGCATAAACCGTTAGCCTGTGGGTGATACGCGGTAGTGCGATGGATTGTCGCCCCTAAGCTGCTGGCCATCGCAGACCAGAGCTCTGAGACAAACTGAGGACCCCTATCGGACGTGATGTCCGACGGGACCCTGAAACGCGCCACCCAGGTCGTTAAAAAAACGCGAGCCACTTCTGCAGCCGTAGTTGACGTCAGCGGGACAGCTTCTGGCCAACATGTGGTTCGATCCACCATTGTTAAAAGATGTGTGAACCCCTGCGATGACGGTAGGGGGCCCACGAGGTCGACGTGCACATGGTCAAACCTCCTGGCCGGAATTGGGAACGGTTCTAAAGGAGCTTTCGTGTGTTTGTGAATTTTGGCGCGCTGGCAAGACATGAATGTTCTTGCCCACTCCTTTACGTGCTTGCGCAGGCCCGGCCAAACAAACTTCCCCGCCACCATTTTCACCGAAGCGCACACTCCCGGGTGCGCCAGGGAGTGAATCGAGTCAAAAACGCAGAGGCGCCATGCGGCCGGGACTACCGGGCGAGGTCGCCCGGTTGACACGTCGCAGATTAAGGGGGGCACACCGTCACACAAACCCCTGCTCTCCAGCCTTAATCCTGTTGGTCCAGACTGGAGCGTGCGCACGTCCACGTCACTGCCTTGTTCCGCTGCCATGGCTGCGTAATCTATCCCTACGTGGACTGGGGCCGCGTACGCTTCCGTGTTGGGCTTGCGCCCTGCGGCTGTGGTAGTATGATCTGTCTCCACGTGCCCTGACGATGTCACGGCGCGGGAGAGGCAATCTGCCACCACGTTGAGTTTGCCCGCTACGTGCCGAATGTCTGTGTTAAATTCCGAAATGGCGGCCAGCTGCCTTTGTTGCCGGCCCGACCAAGGCTCTGAGATTTTAGACATCGCAAAAGTGAGCGGTTTATGGTCGACAAAAGCCGTGAAACACCGACATTCCAGCCAAAACTGGAAATGGCGGATGGCTAAATGAAGCGCTAACAGCTCTCTGTCAAACGTGCTGTATTTGCGCTCGGTTTCGTTTAGGGATTTGCTAAAAAAAGCTAGCGGTTGCCGAACCCCGTTAACGTGCTGCTCCACGACCGCCCCTATGGCCAAATGTGATGCGTCCGTGGTAAGCGCTATGCGGGCCGAGGGGTCGGGGTGGGCCAAAAGTGCGGCGTCAGCCAGGGCTCTTTTTACTTCCGCGAACGCGTGTTCCCGCTCCGGGGACCACACGACCGCACTGGAGGGCTTTTTCTTTCTAAGCGCGGCGTATAACGGCTGCATGAGCTGAGCTGCGCGGGGAAGGAAACGGTTGTAAAAATTTACCATTCCCAAAAATTCTTGCAGCGATCTGACCATTTGTGGTCGGGGAAAATTTGCCACTGCGCGCACTTTATCGGGCAATGGGACTGCCCCTTCTGGGGATACGCGGTGTCCCAAAAAATCAATCTGTGCCACACCGAATCGGCACTTGGTTGGGTTAACTATTAACCCGTGTTCTTCCAGCCTCTGAAAAACTGTAGTGAGGTGATTTTCGTGTTCCTCCTCGGTCGCGCTGGCGACTAAAATATCGTCGAGGTAGATAAACACGAAAGGAAGATCGCGCAACACAGCATCCATCATACGCTGGAACGTTTGCGCTGCGCCTTTCAGGCCAAAAGGCATGCGCAGAAACTCGAAAAGACCAAAAGGGGTTACAACGTCCATTTTAGGGACGTCCTCAGGTCGGACTGGGACTTGGTGGTAGCCGCGGACCAGGTCTATTTTAGAAAAAATACGTGCACCCGCCAGATGTAGTGAAAAATCTTGGATGTGTGGGATTGGGTAGCGGTCATGAGCTGTAGCATTGTTTAATCTGCGATAATCGCCGCAAGGTCTCCAGGAGCCATCAGCTTTCGGGACCATATGCAGTGGCGAAGCCCATGGGCTTTTCGAGCGCTGAATAATGCCCAGCTTTTCCAGGTTGGCGAACTCGTCGCGTGCTATGGCGAGCTTGGTCGCGTCTAAGCGCCGAGCTTTAGCGAACACCGGGGGGCCCGTTGTGGGAATGAAGTGCTCCACCCCGTGTTTTGCTACTGTTGCCGAAAATTTGGGAACTGTGAGTGCTGGAAATTGGGTGAGGAGTTTGTCAAACTTACCTCCTGCTGTGGCGACGTTGGCCTGCACGGGTGGTGGGGACACTCGAGCTGAACAGGGGGTAGAAGAGAAAGAAAGAGCATTGATTAAGCGCCTGTTTGCCAGATCAACCAACAACCCATGTGAACATAAGAAATCAGCCCCTAACATGTTGAAACTCACCGCCGCTATGATAAAGGTCCACTCATAAGCGCGGCCGTGTAAGGAGAGAGACAAGGTCCTTTCACCATAACTGCTGATGATTGAGCCGTTCGCTGCCATTGCCCCATTGCCGCGGGATCCAGCCACCCGGTCAGCGTAGGACGGGGTGATGAAACTCCTTTGAGCTCCAGTATCTATGAGGAATTGTCGCCCGGAGCCTTCATCAGTTATGTAGAGCAGCTTGTTGGCCTCGCCGAGAGCCGTAGCTGCTAACGGTTCCCGGATTTGGAGTTTCCCGAGCTCTTGAAATTGCAAGGTGGTACACACTTGTATGCCCTCTCAGCGAATCGCCGGTGGTAGTAGCAGAGGTCGTCTCGTCTGTTGCGTCGCGGCCGCGTCGCTGCCATGGTGGGCAAGGTTTGTTCTGTTGCCTCTGGCTTCCTGATGTCCTGGGCTTCTGCACCGAGGTCTGTCGCTGCTGCTGTGGCCATCTGCTTGCCGCAGGAGTTGAGGAGTCGCTGTGCTTCTCGGGCCAGTGCGCGGAAGTCCTGCTGGGTCTTACAACTCATGCTGGCCAGAGTCCCTCTCATGTGCGTCGGGAGAGTGCTGAGGAAGATGTGCTGAAAAAGGAAGTTGTCATTGTCTGTCTCTCTCAGCTGAAGCATGTCTTCCATCAGGCCAACGGTCTGCGCCCACCGTGGCCATATATCGCCAGTAGTCTCCTGGCCCTTTCCTCGGCCGAGGGAACGAAGCTCTCGATGAGAGTAGCCTTCAGCTCCTCGTATTTGTCGCTGGCGGGCAGCTGCTGTATCACGCTCCGTGCGCATTGCGCTGTGGCGGCATCGAGCCTGGCGACGACGTGGTAGAACTTGGTTTCGTCCGTCGTCACCCCTGCAAGCGCAAACTGTGCCTCAGCCTGCTTGAACCACGAATTCGGGTCGTTCTGCCAGAATTCTGGGAGCTTAATGGCGACGGCGCTTGCTTGGGCCGCCCCCAACGAGTCTGCCACGGGAGAACGCCTTTGATCCATTCTCACGTCTGATCACCAATGTGGGGAACGTGAAATGAAGAAGCAGAGTGATTTTATAAATCAGATTTAATGTCGGCTTCACATCCCCAACATGTCTCATCCAAAGGCAGAAGCAGAAAGAGACTGATCGCAGTCAGACCCCCATACTTATGCATCACACAACAAAAGCCACATCATTATGCATTACACCACAAAAGCTGACTTCACACGTCCTTGTCATATCCTTCCGATGTCCTCCCGTTCCTTCGCCTGACCCCCGGGGGTCAGGAAGTCCTTTCAGGTCTGCACCGCCGCTCCTCCATCTCCTCGTTGCTCTCTGTAGGCGGTGGAGACTCATTGTCCTCTTCTGAGACGTGAGGTCATTCCACACCTGTAATTACAACACATCCCCCTGTGTCTATCATATGCAGGAATGGATACATGAACCACACCCTAACCTTTTTAGTCCAGACTTGCAGACTTTTTAGATTGTTCCAGACCAAAGACAGCGTCTTCTTCTCCTTCTTCTTCTGATTAATGGCAGGTGGCAACTAGTGATTTAGGTGCATTACTACTATGCGGGAGTGTGGTACATGGTGGTAGGACAAAACTAAAACACCTAAATTCTCTTCAATAGACTGTTTCTTTAAGGGAAATTAAACAAAGACCTAACTAGCTGGATGATCATCCTCACCTGCTGATGATAACCTGTCCATGGAGCAGACTGGGAGCTGATAGCCGTGGGACCATCGTGCTGGTAAACCTTCTCCTTGTGACCTCCAGGACTGCAGCAGTATTTGCCTCCGTATTCTGACTCCTGCTCTTTTTAACCTCTACTCCCTATCTCCCAGATTAAACCTTACCAGCCTGCCGCCTCCTGTACGCTCACCCAGCAATCTGCCCACTCCTGGCCACCTTACCTCTCTCTCACTGGACAACCTCACCTGGACTCACTCAAGTAATGAACTTTGACTCATTGTTATATCAAAACTAACCCTCCTCACCTCAGGACCACCTAGTTCCAACTCACCCTGGGCTGGAAACTGTCACGCCGCGCCGTTCATCAGCGGCGCCACCTGCTCACACACCTGATCCTCATCAGCGGCGAGGGATAAAAGCCGCCTCGCCCGGAGGCTCGGCCTGAAGCCGTCAGACTTCGTTCCCTCACCGCCGTGAGCATTCCTTTCTTCAGCATCGCTATTCTGGGTAAGAACCCTTACCTCCTTTTCCAGTCTGCTCCCCTGTGCACAGGTGGATTCCCCGGCGGCGGACGTCTCCGTTCCATCGCCCATCCTTCGCTGCTGCACGGAGCTCTCCAGGTGGCTGTCTCCCGGGCTACGTTCCCCTTGCTGTGCCAGCTATCCTGACAACTCAAGTAAGATCTTCTCTTGCCATAATTCATCCTGTGTTGGTGTATGCCCGTCACCCTCTCCCTGTGCTCTCTCCATAGGGTTGCTCGGCCGAACGGTCATCTGCCTCTGTGCCTGAAGCAGACGCCACCACCAACACATCTGCATCCCGCAGACACACACTCATTCACCCCTGCTGTTAATAAACTATTTGAACTACTCTAAGCCTGTGTGTGCGTGTCTCCTGAGCCGTGCGTTATGTCAGTACGGCTTCAGCAGAGCGGCTCGGCGGACGGCGGGTTCGCACACCGGCTTACCACTCTCGAGGCTAGAGTGGATCAAATAGCTTATCAGCAGCAGGTTATCCTGAATCAATTGATAACTATCACTGGCCGATTGGACCGCCTGGACCCCCAGCAGCCGTTCCCCCCGGCTCCTCAGGGTGGCGCAGCTCCTGCTGTTCCGGTGGCCGTCCAGCCAGCTCCAGTGGCACCAGCCCGACTCACACCAATTCCGACCCCCGCCCGCTTTAGCGGAAAGCTCGGCGGAGCGCGGGGGTTTGTGATGCAGTGCGAGTCTGTGTTTGACCGTGTGCCCGGAGACTTTCCCTCAGATCACAGCCGGATCGGCTACATAGGGAACCTCCTGGAGGGGCGTGCTTTAACTTGGGCCTACGCTATTATGGCGAGACCCAGTTATGCCACCCTCACCTATGCCGAGTTCGTGAGGCGCTTCCTGGAGGTGTTTGATCACTCCCGTTCCGAGGCGGTCCAGGTCGATCGGCTTCTCGCTCTCCAGCAGGGAAGCCGGTCGGCCGCGGATTATGCCATCGAATACCGGGTAGCGGCGGAGGAACTGGGCTGGGAGGAGCGCTCCCTCTGCGGCCTGTTTCTCCGCAGCCTCAATAGTGATCTGAGGGATGAACTGGCTGGACGGGATATCCCCGGAACGTTAGCGGAGCTAACCTCATTAGCAATCAGCTTGGACAACAGGCTGCGCGAGCGCTCCTCAGGACGGAAGCCGTCTGCTTCTCACCCTCGAGGAGTCCCGCTACGCCTGCCCCAAGCTCGCCCCCTGGCGACGCCGCCACCATCGTGCCCCGAGGAGTCGGAGCCGATGGTGACGGGCTGGGCAAGGCTCTCCTTGGCAGAGAGACAGCGCCGCCGTGAGTTGGGTCTCTGCATGTATTGCGGAGACAATCAACACACGGTAGAGCTTTGCCCACAAAAGCCAAACGGTGGGGTCCGCGAGTCACTGTAGGGGGCCTCGCGGACGTCAATCGGCAAAGTCCCCTCACTCAATTAAAGCTGCCCATCCGTTTTTGCCATAATCCCACTGGGCACCTCACCCACGCACTGGTGGACTCGGGCGCAGAGGGAAGCTTCATTTCACAAGGCCTGGCAACCCGATTGGGCATCCGCTGTCAGGCACTCAAACACCCCATCTCCCTGGTCCATCTCTCCCGTGCCTCCCTTGGGAGAGTTACCCATCAAACCATTCCTGTCCCAGTCATCATCTCAGGGAACCACCGGGAGGAAATGGTTTTCTACGTCCTGCCCAACTCTGTGTCGCCCGTCATCCTGGGGTATCCCTGGCTACGCCTCCACAATCCTGTCCTGGACTGGAGGTCAGCTGGGGTGTCGGCGTGGAGTACCTTCTGCATGGGCACCTGCCTTCAGTCCGCTGCCTGCTCCCCGTCCGCGGCTCCTCCTGTGGCGGATACAGCACCCCCGGACCTGTCACTGGTGCCCCCAGATTTTCACGACCTGGGTATGGTATTCAGCAAGTCGAAAGCTATGTCTCTTCCCCCGCATCGACCATATGACTGTGCCATCAATCTCCGCCAGGGGGCCCCCCTGCCATCTGGTCGGCTCTACAGCCTGTCGGCGCCGGAGAAGGAGACTATGAATACGTACCTGAAGGAATCACTGAGCGCTGGGATTATCCGCCCATCGTCATCACCCGTGGGGGCGGGGTTTTTCTTTGTAGGGAAGAAGGACGGTTCCCTCCGTCCCTGTATTGACTACCGAGCACTTAATGACATCACTGAGAGGGACCGTTACACCCTGCCCCTCATGGACACTGCCTTCCACTCCCTCCAGGGGGCGACCTGGTTTACCAAGCTGGATCTCCGCAGCGCTTACCACCTCGTCCGGATCCGGGAGGGAGATGAATGGAAAACAGCCTTCCGTACCCCGAACGGCCACTTTGAGTATCTCGTCATGCCGTTCGGGCTGACCAACGCTCCTGCCGTCTTTCAGCGCCTCATCAATGACGTCCTCCGGGATTTCATCGGCCTCTTCGTGTTCGTCTACCTGGACGACATTCTGATCTTCTCTCAGTCCAGAGACGAGCACCGGGTCCATGTGAGGCGGGTCCTTCAAAGACTGCTGGAGAATTGTTTGTACGTGAAGGCTGAGAAGTGCGAGTTTTACGCTAGGACCACATCCTTCCTGGGATTCATCATCGCCCAAGACCAGGTGCTCCTGGACCCAGAGAAGGTGAAGGCGGTGGTGGAGTGGCCTACTCCCGCATCTCGGAAGCAGGTGCAACAGTTTGTTGGCTTCGCCAATTTTTACCGCCGTTTTGTCCCGAATTTCAGCTGGATCGTCGGACCACTGACCCGCCTCACGTCCCCGAAGGTTCCGTTCCGGTGGACCGAAGAGGTCGATGCTGCCTTTAAGGCGCTGAAGGCAGAGTTCTCCTCCTCCCGGGTCCTTCGCCAGGTCGACCCCGCGCTGCAGTGCATTGTGGAGGTGGACGCATTGGACACGGGAGTGGGAGCAGTGTTATCCCAGCAATCACCGGACGATGGCGCCAAGCGACCGTGCGCCTTCTTCTCCCGGCGCCTGTCTCCGGCGGAGAGGAACTATGATGTGGGGGACAGAGAGCTCCTGGCCATTAAACTCGCCCTACAGGAGTGGCGCCACTGGCTAGAGGGGGCGGACCTGCCGTTTGTGGTCTTGACGGATCATAAGAATTTAGAGTACCTACGATCTGCCAAGCGCCTGAATGCCCGCCAGGCGCGCTGGTCTCTGTTCTTCGCCAGGTTCCGGTTCTCTATCACCTTCAGGCCAGGCTCCAAGAACGGCCTGCCTGACGCCCTCTCTAGACAGTTCACCCCCGTGGGGGCTGAGGAGACGCCCCACACTATCCTGCCCAGGTCGTGCGTCGTGGGAGCTATCTCTTGGGACATTGTGGACAAGATCCGGAAGGCACAGGAGGTGGAACCTGATCCTGGCGGCGGACCGGAGGGAAGACTGTTCGTTCCGTCTGCGGTCCGAGGAGAGGTCATCCACTGGCTCCACACCTCCCGGCTCACCTGTCATCCCGGCACCTCTCGGATGATCAGCCTCCTCCAACGGTCCTTTTGGTGGCCGGGCCTGCGGAGGGATGCAGCCCGCTACGCCCGGGCTTGTCCAATTTGTGCCACCAGCAAGTCGGGAAACGCCCCTCCAGCGGGTCTGCTCCAGCCTCTGCCCGTCCCTGGCAGGCCATGGTCGCACATCGCACTGGATTTCGTCACCGGGCTCCCAGCTTCCAACTCATTCGACACCATCTTGACCGTCGTGGACCGTTTCTCCAAGGCGGCACACTTCATCCCCCTGCGAGGTCTCCCTACCGCCCTGGAGACGGCGGGCTTCCTCGTCCAACACGTGGTCAGGCTGCATGGGATCCCGGTGGACGTGGTCTCGGACCGGGGCCCCCAATTTTCATCCGAGGTTTGGAAATCCTTTTGCAACACCATCGGAGCCAAGGTGAGCCTCTCCTCCGGCCATCACCCCCAGTCTAACGGGCAGTGTGAGAGGACCAATCAGGAGCTGGAGGCTGCGCTCCGCTGTGTTGCAAGATCCAAGCCGACATCATGGAGCAACCATCTCGCCTGGGTGGAGTACGCCCACAACACCGCCCGCTCTTCTGCAACGGGGATGTCCCCCTTCAAGGCGTCCCTGGGTTACGACCCCCTGCTGCTTCCAGCACAGGAGAGCGAGGTAACTGTTCCGTCAGTTAGGGCGCACGTGAGGCAGTTCCGCTCCACCTGGGCCGCCGCGCGTCATGCGCTTTTACGCACAGCGGAGCGCAACAAGACCGTGGCGGACCGGCGTAGAAGACCTGCCCCGGCGTACAGAGTTGGGCAACTTGTCTACGTTTCCACCCAGGACGTCACCCTAAAAGGCGAGAGGAGGAAGCTGGCACAGCGCTTCATGGGTCCCTTCCCCATCACCCGGATCATCAACCCGGTGGCTGTGCGCGTGGCTATTCCCCCCTCCCTCCGCATCCATCCCACCTTCCACGTATCAAAGGTGAAGCTGGCAGTCACGACCCCCTTTGCCCTCCTCCTGCAGCGCAACCCGCGCCCCGGATGATTGGTGGCCACCCGGCCTGGTCCGTCTCCTCCATCCTGGACTCCCGGCGCCGGGGTCGTGGGTTGCAATACTTGGTGGACTGGGAGGGCTATGGGCCCGAGCATCGACAATGGGTGCCCCCGTCGTTTGTGTTGGACCCATCGCTCATCGCGGACTTCCACCGAGCGCACCCGGATAAGCCATCGCCAGGAGGCGCTGCTAGAGGGGGGAGTACTGTCACGCCGCGCCGTTCATCAGCGGCGCCACCTGCTCACACACCTGATCCTCATCAGCGGCGAGGGATAAAAGCCGCCTCGCCCAGAGGCTCGGCCTGAAGCCGTCAGACTTCGTTCCCTCACCGCCGTGAGCATTCCTTTCTTCAGCATCGCTATTCTGGGTAAGAACCCTTACCTCCTTTTCCAGTCTGCTCTCCTGTGCACAGGTGGATTCCCCGGCGGCGGACGTCTCCGTTCCATCGCCCATCCTTCGCTGCTGCACGGAGCTCTCCAGGTGGCTGTCTCCCGGGCTACGTTCCCCTTGCTGTGCCAGCTATCCTGACAACTCAAGTAAGATCTTCTCTTGCCATAATTCATCCTGTGTTGGTGTATGCCCGTCACCCTCTCCCTGTGCTCTCTCCATAGGGTTGCTCGGCCGAACGGTCATCTGCCTCTGTGCCTGAAGCAGACGCCACCACCAACACATCTGCATCCCGCAGACACACACTCATTCACCCCTGCTGTTAATAAACTATTTGAACTACTCTAAGCCTGTGTGTGCGTGTCTCCTGAGCCGTGCGTTATGTCAGAAACCCCCTTACTTGGACCCAAGGGCCTGGAATACTCCAAGTAAGGACATGCATTCACCTAGTCTTTGACAGATTTTACACAGTGATATTTCTTATTAATTGAAATTTTCAGAATGAAATCATCCATTTTCCACTGCTGTTTAGATAAAACCTCACTGGGTTGTGAAGCACTCTTCTTCTAAAATCTGAGCATAGTTCACATTTCAGACAGAATAGGTGTTTTCAGTCTCATTTTCTTTCCTGCATCCTGTTCTAATCTGATAATAATCTGTAAAGACTCCGCTAAGCTTTCAAAACTGACTTGTCTTAATCTTCATGGCTTAAATATTTGTGTTCACTTTGTCAGATTCTGAGAAGGTGACTCATACAGTGTAAATATTTTTATTAGATTATTCTGCTTGGCACATTTCTCCCTTCTTTCTGCAAATGCAGTACAATTAAGCTAGAATATTTAGTCTCTGCAGTATAGGTTAATTAGACAAACTTTGGTGTGGTAGAAAAAACAATTTTCTCCCTATTGTTTAACTGTAATTACCTTTAGATAAGCAAATATTCCCCAGAACAAGACTCAAACAGAAGCAAAAGCATGCAGAGGTCACAGAAGTCTAAAGGCTCACATTGACTGAGAAGGTAATTAACTTGACTGACCCATGACAAATACACAAACTAATGATACATGTACTCATTTGGAGCTGGGGAATTATTCATAGAGCAATGTATTCTAAAGGAAAACACAAACCAAAAATATCTTAGGAGTTTGCTGTCTGTTTTCCCCTCCAGTTACCCAACATTCTTTGTGCTTACCAGTTCCCCAAAGCAACGTGTTCCCGCACAAGTCTCCAGGAATTACTAAGAACGGCAGAAAGAAGCTTCTCTTTCATATTATGGCTCAGGAATTTCTTCTTTTCTTTCTTCTTTAAAAATTTCTTACCTCACATTGACTTTTGACTTGCAGAGTCTTGGTTTATGGCTCTGTTTCAGAAATGATATTTTTCTAATATGTGTCACATTTTTCCCCATTTTATTTCTGTCATGCTTGAAAACACAGAACTCAGCGGTTTGAGACTATCTTCCAAAAGAAACAACCATATAATGTGTTTTTACCAGCAGGAATTACACCTTAGTTATGGCTTTGAAAAAAGGGACCTCTAGTGGTTGTGGAAAATAACTACAAGAAGGGAGATGGATGGAGAGAGCTTGAAAGTGGACGTGTTTTAATGTGTGAGAGGTTTTGCCCCTCACTTTCCTTTAGCCCCGTAACCTTTTGTCTTTTTCATTTTTTTGCAATAAGCACATTAAGAAAATGAGTAACAGATGTGAATCGGAAACTTGGAGGTGAAACTGAATGGACCTGAACCAAACTCACCTGCATGGAGGTGCTATTAATAGTGCCACTCTCCATCCTGACCTACTGTACCTACTTACACAGATTTCATTGCGTTTGAAACACTTGTCATGTATTTTTTTTTTCTATTGTGAGGGTAAGCATGTAGAGAACTTGTTGCACAGTTCATGCTCTCACTTCACCAGCAGTTAACATTTATTTGGTCTTTCCTTGTCACATGTTATCATCTTTTCTTTTTTCTTTTATTTATTTATGCAGGGACATGCACAATATACATTGACCTTAAAGAGGAAAGATGTATTGTACCAGGTTATAGCACTAGTGCTAATTTCCACCTGTAGTCCCTGGGCAGGCTGGTGTTAGCATTAATAAAAACAGACATTTGCTAAAACTACAAGTAAGCATTGATAAAAACTAAAACCAAACATTGATTAAAAAACTAAAACCAAGCATTGCTAAAATGCTCTTAAAAGGTGTCTTAAGCTGGCAGAAATACAGCTTGACAACATCAGTGTATACAGCTGTGGACAAAATTGTTGGTACCCCTCTGTTAATGAAAGAAAAACCCACAATAGTCACAGAAATAACTTGAATCTGACAAAAGTGGTAATAAATAAAAATTCCATGAAAATTAACCAATGAAAATCAGACAATGTTTTTGAATTGTGGTTCAACAGAATTATTTTAAAAAACAAACTCATGAAACAGGCCTGGACAAAAATGATGGTACCCCTAGAAAAGATTGAAAATGATGTGACCATAGGGACATGTTCAACCAAGACGTGTCCTCTAATTAACATCACAGGTGTCTACAAACTTGTAATCAGTCAGTCGGCCTATTTAAAGGGTGACAAGTAGTCACTGTGCTGTTTGGTGACATGGTGTGTACAACACTAAACATGGACCAGAGGAAGCAAAGGAGAGAGTTGTCTCAGGAGATTAGAAAGAAAATTATAGCCAAGCATGTTAAAGGTAAAGGCTATAAGACCATCTCCAAGCAGCTTGATGTTCCTGTGACTACAGTTGCACATATTATTCAGAAATTTAAGATCCACGGGACTGTAGCCAACCTCCCTGGACGTGGCCGCAGGAGGAAACTTGATGAAAAATGGAAGAGACGGATAATACGAATGGAAACAAAAGAGCCCAGAACAACCTCTAAACACATTCAAGGTGAACTCCAAGGTCAAGATACATCAGTGTCAGATCGCACCATCTGTCGCTGTTTGACCCAAAGTGGACTTCATGGGAGATGACCAAGGAGAACACCACTGTTGAAAACAAATCATAAAAAAGCCAGACTGGAGTTTGCCAAACCGCATGTTGACAAGCCACAAAGCTTCTGGGAGAATTTCCTATGGACAGACGAGACAAAACTGGAACTTTTTGGAAAGGCACATCAGCTGAATGTTCACAGATGCAAAAATGAAGCATACCAAGAAAAGACCACTGTCCCTACTGTGAAACATGGAGGAGGTTCTGTTATTTTCTGGGGCTGCTTTGCTGCATCTGGCACAGGGTGTCTTGAATCTGTGCAGGGTACAATGAAATCTCAAGACTATCAAGGTATTCTAGAGAGAAATGTGCTGCCCAGTGTCAGACAGCTTGGTCTCAGTTGCAGGTCATGGGTCCTGCAACAGGATAATGACCCAAAACACACAGCTAAACACCCAAGAATAGCTAAGAGCAAAACATTGGACTATTCTAAAGTGGCCTTCTATGAGCCCTGATCTAAATCCTATTGAACATCTGTGGAAGGAGCTGAAACATGCCGTCTGGAGAAGGCACCCTTCAAACCTGAGACAACTGGAGCAGTCTGCTCATGAGGAGTGGGCCAAAATACCTGCTGAGAGGTGCAGAAGTCTCATTGACAGTTGCAGAAATCGTTTGATTGCAGTGATTGCCTCAAAAGGTTGTGCAACAAAATATTAAGTTAAGGGTACCATCATTTTTGCCCAAGCCTGTTTCATGAGTCTGTTTTTTAAAATAATTCTGTTGAACCACAATTCAAAAGCATTGTCTGATTTTCACTGGTTAATTTTCATAGAATTTTTATTTACTGTATTACCACTTTTGTCAGATTCAAGTTATTTCTGTGACCATTGTGGGTTTTTCTTTCATTAACCGAGGGGTACCAACAATTTTGCCCACGTCTGTACATTTTCCTTATTCATTACCAAATCTGAGCCTCTGCAGTACTGAGACTGGTACAGCTGCTCTGTTTAGAGACTTTGGTCTGATGGTCTGCAATTGTTGGAATGTTCAGCTGTCCTGCTAGTATTTGCACTTTGAGTTTGATAGGCTTTTATACCAGTGAAGCAGCACAAAATATAGAGCACTATGGTAATTATCATCACCATGTATTAAAGGTGAAATAAATTTTCTGGCTGCTAAATACAGTATATTATCAGTATATGAATAAAGCCCAGGTAGTTGCCGGTGCAGATGGTCATTTCACCTTAAAATAGAAAAGTTGACCAACCTGTGAAGAAGCACCTTGTTTTGGCACTTACTGCGCATGTGTCGGCGTCTGTAAACATCGCATCGCGTCAAAGCGTTATCTTGTCCGCTCTTGTTTGTTTTTATTAACTTCGTTTTTAATTTTTTCTCTTTTTACTGATATTAGCTTTTTACTTAGTGTTAGCTTAGTGTTGACCTAGGAGAAAGCCCGATCAGGCACACAGGTGAATCAGACTCCGGGCAGGGCTGTTTCACCAGGTTAGGCTAACCTGTTTATAGCTAGCTAGCCACTTCTCGCCTGGAACGTCATGACTCCATCCCCGACATGTGTCAGCTGTGTGTCCCTCCTTAAGAAGGTTTCTGAGTTGGAAGTGAGACTCTCCAACCTCTATAAGATTCAGGAGGCTGAAGACCATCTAGATACTATATTTCTAGGGCAGACATCGGCCCCGGCAACCGATTCGCAGCTGGCAGAGACGGCTACTTACCTGGGTGAATTTAGCACATCACCATCCACTTCCACCCCTGCTCCGGTCTCCTCAGCTGTCCAGGACCCCAGCAATAAACACTGGCTTCAGCTCGGAGCTAAACCCAAAGCCCCGGGTGGTTTTTCACATCCTCAGTGCGCGCCCTGGACCGTGGTTGGGCCAACTAGCAAACCTCGGGGATTGACCAGACATTGCCGTACTTCCTCTCTTCCCCTGTTACTGGAAAACGGATTTGACATCCTTTCCCTGGAAGATTTTCCCCACCTGGACGTCAATCATCCTCCCATGGCTGCCCCTCCTCCTTCAGCAGTGGCCCAAACCCGCAAGCCCCGGATTACAACTACTTTAGGTGTGCCAAACTATGCACCAGCTCCAAAAAGAAGAGAGCGCATCACCCCGCCGTCACAACAACAACGGCAAAATTATCCACCATTTCAGAAGCCACTGGCAAGGCCCCCCCAGACGACGTTGGTAATTGGTGATTCGATTATGAGGAACGTCAGAAGCAGGTACTGTGTCATTAAATTTTTTCCTGGGGCTAAAGTGTCAGACATTGAGGCTCTTACCCCTGACCTATTGAATGAATTCCCCCACGCTAAAACTGTCATTGTACATGTTGGATGCAACAACATCCCAGATGAAGCGTCGGAGATCTTAAAGAGTGACTTCAAGAGCCTTCTGTCCACTCTTATGAACTGTGGCAGACGTGTGTTTATTTCTGGGCCATTGGTACCTTTCAGACAAGGTTGCAATTATTTTTTTTTTCCACAATATTTTTTATTGAACCTTTTTTAACAAACATGACACAAACAATCAAACACTAACACTAAAGTAATTAAAAAGAAAAGAAAAAAAATTGTACTAAAAACACCAACAACCATTAACAAAAGCAAGTCATCAACAATGCTCCTCTGTTTAGCCTAGGTAATCCATTACATAGGTATACATATTATACATTCACCAATTTGGAATTTACAAGGTCCACACACATCATTCACCTTCTTCTTCAGAAGTTATGTTTAATTTCTTTACATAATCAATGAAAGGTCTCCATATATTCTCAAACACATTTTCCTTTGATTTCAGTATGTATGTTATTCTTTCTAGTGGAAGGTTTGTTAACATCTGTCTTAACCACTGAGTCACATCTGGTCTATGAGTCTTTTTCCACAGTAGTGCAATACATTTTTTGGCATTAAGCAAACTGAGGTCTATGAATGTTCTTTCACTCTTATTAAGTTATGCTTTTCTGGATACAGACCCAACAAAAACAGTTTGGAGTTCAATATGAATTGTTTTGAAATTATTTTTTCAATTGTTGCCCTCACCTCTTCCCAAAACATTCTAATTTTTCTACATTCCCATAAACAATGAAATAGGGTTCCTTTACTTTCCATACATTTTGTGCACGTATCTGGTATGTTTATGTTATATCTATTTAACTCCACCGGTGTAACATACATCCGCATTAACCATTTAAAATGTATCAATTTAAGACGTACATTTATTGATTTGGTTTGAGCTTCTGTGCAAGCCAATTCCCATTGTTCCTCTGAAATTTCAGTTTGCAGGTCTTCTTTCCAATAATTCATTCTTTTCTGTGAGTTTTTACTTGAGGATAGTGTCAATGAGTTATAAAACTCTGAAATAATACCCTTTCTCTTACTATCTTTCGTCAAACTTTTTTCCAAAGATGAATAAGTAGGTCGGGTGAGAGCATTATTTTGATTTGATCGAATAAAATTCCTAAGCTGAAGATATTTAAAAAAATGTGTTCTATTAAGATTAAATTTGATCCTCAGTTCTTCAAAAGACATTATGTTATCTGAACGTGACAAATATAAGTCTTGAATCTTTTGAATCCCTTTTAAATTCCATACTTTAAATACAGCATCCGCTCTCCCTGGTGTAAAATATTGATTACCCCATATTGGGCTAAATTGTGACAATAAGTGTGGTTCTTTTTAAATATTTTTTGATTTCACACCATATTTTGATCATATGCTTTACAATAGGATTTTTAACTTGTTTCTGTAATTTTTTAACCGAGTCTGAGTATATGAATAAGGGAAGAGGTAAAGGTAAATTGTATGATTCCATTTCAGTCCAGTGAGGGAGATCATTTGATGAAAAATAATATGTCATAGACCTCAGTTGTGCTGACCAGTAATACAACATAAAGTTTGGACATTTCAGACCTCCACGATCAAATGGTAAATATAGTAAGGACAGACAGTAATCTAGCCTTCCTATTGTTCCATATAAATTCCACTAACTTTTTTTTAATTCTTGAGAATAGATCTGAAGGTGGTGGTAAAGGAATGTATTGAAATAAATATAGTATTTTGGGTAAGATGTTACTTTTAAGTATATTAATTCTCCCGATCATCGACATTGGTAGTGACATCCACCTCTGAAGCAACTCATTAAATCTGTCATTAAGGCTTCATAGTTGGCACTGGCGACTGATTCGAACTTAGGCACAATTTGAATTCCTAAATATTTAAACTGATTTACAACATTGAATTGATTTACCTCAGGAGCTGGGTGATTTCTCTGGGTCTCATTTAGCATTAATATTGAAGATTTAGTTTTATTTATTTTATATCCTGATATTTCCCCAAAGTTCTTTTATTAAATTTAACAAGGTCGGAATTGATTTTTTTTAAGATTCGACATAAACAAAATTATGTCATCAGCATACAGGGAGATTTTATGTTCTGTTGGTCCTACTTTAATTCCATATATTTGTGGATGTAAACGTACTGCCATCGCTAAAGGTTCAATTGCCATAGTAAACCGTAAAGGTGAAAGTGGACAGCCTTGTCGACATCCTCTATTGATTTTTATTGATTTTGAGATATTGCTATTTGTTAGGATTTCTGCTGTAGCATTATTGTATATTATCTGAACCCATTTTATGAAATTATTTCCAAGTCCAAACCTTTGTAGGACTTCAAAAAGAAAGGGCCATTCGACCCTATCAAAGGCCTTTTCAGCGTCCAATGATAGGAGAGCTGTATCCGGTGCTTCTTTATTAGAATAAATAATATTAAATAGTCTTCTTACATTATGGAAGCCTTGTCTTCCCATTATAAAGCCATTCTGATCTCGGTTAATAATATTTGGTAATATTTCTTGTAGTCGTCTTGCTAAAATTTTACAGATTAGGCTTATTGGTCTCATGTTTTCACATTTATTAGAGGGTTTACCTGGTTTTGGCAACAGTATAATTAAGGCATTATTCATGTATGGTGGTAAATTACTATTTTGAAATGCTTCTAAAACCATTTCCAAAAATGGTTTTATTAATTTATTCTTAAATTTTTTATAGAGGTCAACTGGAAGACCTTCTGGTCCCGCACTTTTTCCTGATTTCATATTATCAATGGCTAGCCCAACTTCTTCTTGACTAATTTTTGACTCCAGTATCTCCCTATTTTCATTTGGAATACACGGTATAGATAATCCATCCAAAAGCCCATTTAGTTTTGTTAAGTCAGTTTCATTTTTTGTATCATATAGTTTTTCATAATAATCTCTAAAAGCACTATTAATTGCTAAAGGATCTACAACTGCCTGTCCGTTACTTATAATACTGATAATTGGTGTTTTAAATTCTAATTGTTTAATCTGCCATGCCAATAATTTTCCTGATTTTTCACCTTGTTCATAAAAGGTTTGCTCCAATCTTAGAAGACTCGAGGCAGCTCTATTCGCTGATTTTTTGTCATATTCAGCTCTCAGAATCAGTAATTTGTTCTCTAATTTTGGATTACTTCCTGCATACACTTTTTCTTGAAGAATTTTTATTTTACGTTCCAATTGGACTCTCTCTTCTCGAGTCTTCCTAGATTTTGAACCTGTATAACTAATAATATGCCCCCTAATAAAAGCTTTGAAAGCTTCCCACTTTATACATGCTGATGTTTGTGTAGTATTGATATCTAAGAACTCATCTATCTGTTTTTCTATGTACTTAACAAATTCCTCATCCTGAAGCCATTTATGCTGAAATTGCCACCTACCTGGAACCTTTGTCAATTTCTTATCTACCTATATTAGACAGCAGGGTGCATGATCAGATATCACGATGTTATCATAGAAACAGTTTTGAATCTTGGACCTTAATTCTGTGGAGATCAAAAAATAGTCAATACGTGAAAATGTCTAGTAGGTATTAGAATAACAAGAATAGGCTTTGACTTGTGGTTTCATTTCTAGGTTGCAATTATTTTAGCAGAACTCTCAGCATTAATACCTGGTTGTGTTCTACATGTCCTACTTTTAGCATTGGTTTTGTAGACAATTTCAACCTGTTTTGGAACTGCCCATCATTTATGAGGCCAGATGCCAGCCATCCAAATAGACTTGACGCACGTGTTTTAAGGGACAATCTGTTCTATTCCATTCAGCATTTTTTAGTACAGTGACTGAAATTTGGTGTGTTAACTCACCCCGAAGTTCCTGGGTCTGCCAGCCAGCCCTTCTTTGTTTCCACTTCTCATATTAATCCTATTGACCCAAATAATCCTCACTGTTTAGATCAGTCTTCAGTTGATAACCCCATAGGGATTGTGTCTGTCTCCCGTTACCCAAAATATTATAACCCAAGACAAATACAACATAATTTGATAAATACACAGCTTTCTGCAGCTCCTCCTCATCTGCCACCCCTCAACTTAGCCCCTGTCTTCCCCCTCAGAGAACCTTTGTCTACTCCCCCCCAAATTAATAAAAATATAATGTATAAACATCACATAGTGATTAAACAAAGTTGGTAAAACTCAAATTAAACATCAAGTCTCTAAATTTAATGATTTGGTCTCTCTTCCTCCTCATAATTTAAAAATTAAATGTGGTTTGTTAAATATTAGGTCTCTAACTCCCAAGTCTGTACTAGTCCATGATCTGTTAATTGATCATCAGATTGATTTAATATCCCTTACAGAGACTTGGCTAGGGCAAGATGATTATGTTGGTTTAAATGAATCAACTCCCTCTGGTTATCTAAACTATTATAATCCCAGAGGTGCTGGTCGTGGAGGTGGAGTAGCGGCAATTTACCATTCTAAATTACTAGTTAATGTAAAGCAAAAATCATGTTTTAATTCCTTTGAGGGCCTGGTCCTCAGTATGGGGCATGTTAGCAATCTTAGCTTAAACCCAATTTTCTTTGCCATAGTTTACTGTCCTCCCTCAGCCTACTCAGAGTTTTTATCCGAATTTGCCGAATTCTTAGCTGATTTAGTGCTGAAATCAAATAATTATAGTAGGGGATTTTAATATACATGTTGATGTAGATACTGACTGTCTTAATAAGGCATTCAATTCAATATTAGACTCAATGGGGTTTTCCCAGAAAGTAGAAAATTCTACCCATTATCTCCACCACACATTGGACCTTGTTCTGACTTATGGCATAGAAATAGAAAATCTGGTAGTGTCTCCTCATAATCCTGTACTGTCAGACCATTGTCTGTTAACCTTTGATTTCACTATTCCTGACTATTTGACTCCTAAAGAAAAATACTACTACAGCAGATGTCTCTCAGATGATGTTGTTACCAAATTTATGCAGATTGTCTCCTCTATGCCATGTGTCAATGCAACGGAAATAAAAGATGGAGAGCTTGCTCCTTCCGTAATTGACATCATGGTAGATAGTGTTACAGCCTGTCTGCATCAGACTCTAGACTTGATGGCCCCTTTAAAAAAGGAAAAGTCTAATCAGAGATTTCTAACCTCCTGGTTTAACACAGAAACTCGTAGCTTTAAACAGAAGACTCGTCAATTAGAAAGAAAATGGCGTTCTACTAATTTAGATGAAATCTATTTAGCTTGGAGAAAGCATCTCTTAATTTATAAAAAAAATCTCTTAGAAAAGCTAGAACAAGTTATTACTCTGCATTAATAGAAGAGAATAAGCATAATCCCAGGTTTCTTTTCAGCACTGTAGCCAGGCTAACAAAGAGTCAGGACTCTGTCAATCCTCGCATCCCCCTAGAGCTTACTAGTCAGGACTTTTTGAACTTTTTCAATTATAAAATTTTATCTATTAGAGATAAAATCAGTCAGATTCTTCCCACCGTAAACTTAAGTACAGCAACTACTACAACTCCTTCAATTGATATCTGTCTGGAAAAGTTTACTCCAATTGACCTTTTAGAGTTAGATAAAATAATCTCCTCATCCAAGCCTTCAACTTGTCATTTAGACCCTATTCCTACCAGGTTATTTAAAAAAGTCTTCCCATTTATTGGTGGCTGTATTCTTCAAATAATCAATTCTTCTTTAACTTTAGACCATGTACCGCAGGCTTTTAAAATTGCTGTAATTAAACCCTTACTCAGAAAGCCAACACTCGATCCAGGAGTTTTAGCTAACTATCAACCAATCTCTAATCTGCCTTTCATTTCAAAAATCTTAGAGTTGTTGCTACGCAGTTATTTGACCACTTGCAGGGAAATGGTTTATTTGAAGAGTTTCAGTCTGGGCTCAGAATTCATCATAGTACTGAAACAGCCTTAGTGAAGGTCACTAATCACCTCCTTATCGCATCTGATAATGGACTTGTTTCTGTACTTGTCCTTTTAGATCTTAGTGCAGCCTTTGATACTATCAACCATGATATTCTACCTGATAGATTAGAACACTATGTTGGACTAAATGGAACTTCGCTGCAGTGGTTTAGATCTTATTTGTCAGGTAGACTTCAGTTTGTTCATATCAATAATGAGTTTTCTTCCAACTCTAAGCTGAGTTATGGAGTTCCACAGGGATCTGTGTTAGGCCCTACTCTTTTTAGTTTATATATGCTTCCATTAGGCAACATCATTAGAAAGCACTGTATACGTTTTCATTGTTACACAGATGACACACAATTATACCTGTCAGTGAAGCCTGATGATAGTAATCAATTAGCCAAGTTAGACTTCCGGTTATGGCTGCCACGTAGGACGGACGTGTCTCGCTCTGCTCTGCTCCTGGAAAAAAAAAAAATCGGCAAATAACTCTCTCATTTGGGACAGAACGTATCCCAGCATTTGGGCGAGGATATGTCGGCGAAGCCTAAGGCTGGAAAACCAGGAAAAGGAAAAAGCGAGCCGCCGAAACAGTCCAAATTAACGGACTTTCAGGTCTGTGACGCAGCAAACAAAACTCCATATATGGCGGAGGAGGCTGGCAACGGTGCGATATCTGCGGGGAATGGCGCAGATGCGCTGATGGCTGTCATGAGTTCAATGAGAGCGGACTTTTCCTCTAGATTTGATGGGATTATGACAGCGTTGGAAGGAATAAGAAAGGAATTGGGTGACTGTGTAGAACGAACGGCGCAGATGGAGCTCCGTCTCGCTAGTGCTGAAGATGACGTCACCCGTCTTCAATTAAAGGTGCGCACTTTGGAAAAAAAAAATAAATCTCTGGAAGATAATATTTTGGATTTGGAATCTCGGTCGAGACAGAATAATTTGAGGCTGGTGGGTCTTCCAGAGGAATCAGAAGGTCGGGACGTATGTTCCTTTCTGGAAAAGTGGATTCCGGAGGTGCTGGGCAGCGAGGAGTTGCAATCAGCAGTGATTCTGGAAAAAGCACATCGTATTGGCCCACGGAGAGATAAGGGACCGCCGAGGACCTTAATTATGAAGTTTCTTAGCAACAGAGACAGGATGAAGATCTTCAACGCTGCACGAGCTAAAAAAGGAGAGATTAAACACCAGGACCAGCAGGTGCGGTTCTACCCAGATTTGGCCACAGGAATCCAGCAATTGAGGAAGCAGTTTGATCCCGTACGTAAGGAGCTGCGCAACCTTGGGATTCGTCATGGTGTAATCTATCCTGCGAGACTGCTGACCACGTATGAGGGCAGAACCCACATCTTCAAGACCCCAGAGGAGGCGCAGGAGTTCATCAAGAAGATCAAAGAAGAAGAAGAGACTGGTGGGAGCTAAGCATGAACAAAATATAAGGTAGAATAATTAAGCATTTGCACAGGCATCTGACTGACTTGAAGTAAATAGTAAGTTTACAAAATATAGATTGTATTATATATTAAAAAAACAAAACAAAAACAAACAAAAAAAAAAAAAACTATGATGTACAAAGTTGTTAAAAATTTTGGAGTTAAGTTGGAAAACTACAGAGGAGAGTTAATGTTACGTCATTAAAAGCAGTAGAGTTAGGGTGATTGGGAGGATGAAGAAGGAGTGGCTTATGCTGTTCCCCGTGGGTGTGGAACGGTCGATGGCTATATCGGGAGACAGAATTTTTCTTTTGATTTTGGGGGGTTTGCCACAAGTGTGGGAAGGGGAAATTTGTTTGTGTGTAGTTTGTAGGATGAATGTTCAACCACTCATGTTTTTGCTTCTCTGTATGAGCATGTTTACACTGCAAGGTAATCCCAAACTCTCTATTGATCATGGACCAAAGTGTTAATCTTAATTTAACTTCATGGAATTGCAGAGGTCTACAAAATTTAAAAAAACTTAAACAAGTTATGAATAAAATAAAGGACATGGGTTCAAGAATTGTGTTTTTACAAGAAACTCATCTGATAGAGGAGGATGTTAAAAGAATTAGGAGTAGATGGCAGGGAAGTGTATTCACCTCTTCATTTTCATCCCGAGCCAGGGGAGTTATGACTCTCATACATAAATCAGTTCCTTTTCAAGTGAAAAATGTAATTGGAGACAAATTTGGAAGATATGTAATCATTCAAGGTTCTTTGCTATTAGAAAATATAAATCTTGTGAACTTATATGGTCCCAATATAGATGATCAGAAGTTCTTTGCTAATTTATTTCTCATCTTATCATCACTTACAGGGCAACATATAATAGCAGGGGATTTTAATTGTACATTGAATCCAGGTGTGGATAGATCAACAGGACTGGATTGTACACACATTGGATGTAGGATGACTATTAATCATTTTATGAAAGAATTGAGATTGTTAGATATATGGAGAGAAATGAAACCACAAGTTAAAGCCTATTCTTGTTATTCCAGTACCTACAAGACATTCTCATGTATTGATTATTTTTTGATTTCCACAGAATTAAGGTCCAAGATTCAAAACTGCTTTTATGATAACATCGTGATCTCTGATCATGCACCCTGTTGTCTAATATATGTAGATAAAAAATTGACAAAGGAATCAGGTAGATGGCAATTTCAGCATAAATGGCTTCAGGATGAGGAATTTGTCAAGTATATAGAAAAACAGATAGACGAGTTCTTTGACATCAATACTACACAAACATCAGCATGTGTAATGTGGGAGGCTTTCAAAGCTTTTATTAGGGGACATATTATTAGTTATACAGGATCAAAATCTAAGAAGACTCGAGAGGAGAGAGCTAAATTGGAACATAAAATAAAAAGTCTTCAGGAAAAAGTGTATGCAGGAAGTGACCCAAGGTTGGAGAATGAATTACTGATTTTGAGAGCTGAATACGACAAAAAATCAGCGAATAGAGCTGCCTCGAGTCTTCTAAGATTGAAACAATCTTTTTATGAACAAGGTGAAAAATCAGGAAAATTATTAGCATGGCAGATTAAACAATTGGAAATTAAAACACCAATTACCAGTATTATAAGTAACGGACAGGTAGTTATAGATCCTTTAGAAATTAATAGAGCCTTTAGAGATTACTATGAAAAATTATATGATACCAAAAATGAACCTGATTTAACAAAACTAAATGGGTTTTTGAACGAACTATCTATACCGTGTATACCAAATGAAAACAGGGAGATATTGGAGTCTAAAATTAGTCAAGAAGAAGTTGGGCTAGCCATTGATAATATGAAATCAGGAAAAAGTGCAGGACCAGATGGTCTTCCAGTTGACCTTTATAAAAAATTTAAGAATAAATTAATAAAACCTTTTTTGGAAATGGTTTTAGAAGCATTTCAAAATAATAATTTACCATCATACATAAATAATGCTTTAATTATACTGCTGCCAAAACCAGGTAAGCCCTCTAATAAATGTGAAAATATGAGACCAATAAGCCTATTAAACGCCGACCTTAAGATAATCTGTAAAATTTTAGCAAGACGAATACAAGAAATTTTACCAAATATTATTAATCGAGATCAGAATGGCTTTATAAAGGGTAGACAAGGCTTCCATAATGTAAGAAGACTATTTAATATTATTTATTTTAATAAAGAAGCACTGGATACAGCTCTCCTATCATTGGACGCCGAAAAGGCCTTTGATAGAGTTGAATGGCCCTTTCTTTTTGAAGTCCTACAAAGGTTTGGACTTGGAAATAATTTCATAAAATGGGTTCAAATAATATACAATAATGCTACAGCAGAAATCCTAACAAATAACAATATTTCAAAACCAATAAAAATCAATAGAGGATGTCGACAAGGCTGTCCACTTTCACCTTTACTGTTTACTATGGCAATTGAACCTTTAGCGATAGCGATACGTTTACATTCACAAATATATGGAATTAAAGTTGGACCAACAGAACATAAAATCTCCCTGTACGCCGATGATATAATTTTGTTTATGTCGAATCTAAAAAAATCAATTCCAACCTTGTTGAATTTAATAAAGAATTTTGGGGAAATATCAGGATATAAAATAAATAAAACTAAATCTTCAATATTAATGCTAAATGAGACCCAGAGAAATTACCCAGCCCCTGAGGTAAATCAATTCAATGTTGTAAATCAGTTTAAATATTTAGGAATCCAAATTATGCCTAAGCTAGAATCAGTCGCCAGCGTCAACTATGAAGCCTTAATGTCAGATATCAATGAGTTAACTCAGAGATGGATGTCACTACCAATGTCGATGATCGGGAGAATCAATATACTTAAAAGTAATATTTTACCTAAAATACTTTATTTATTTCAATACATTCCCTTATCACCACCTTTAGATCTATTCTCAAGAATAAAAAAAAAGTTAGTGGAATTTATATGGAACAACAGGAGGGCTAGATTACGTTTGTCTTTATTATATTTACCATTTGATCGTGGAGGTCTGAAATGTCCAAATTTTATGTTGTATTATTGGTCGGCACAACTGAGGTCTATGACATATTATTTTTCATCAAATGATCTCCCTCACTGGACTGAAATGGAATCATACAATTTACCTTTACCTCTTCCCATATTCATATACTCAGATTCGGCAAAAAAATTACAAAAACAAGTTAAAAATCCATTTGTAAAGCATATGATCAAAATATGGTGTGAAGCTAAAAACTATTTAAAAGAACCACAGTTATTGTCACAATTTAGTCCAATATGGGGTAATCAATATTTTAAACCAGGGAGAGCGGACGCTGTATTTAAAGTATGGAATTTAAAAGGGATACAAAAGATTCAGGATTTATATTTGCCATGTGCAGACAACATAATGACTTTTGAGGAGCTGAGGATCAGGTTTAATCTCAATAGAACACATTTTTTTAAATATCTTCAACTTAGAAACTTTATTCGATCAAATCAAAATAAAGCTCTCACTCGACCTATTTATTCATCCTTGGAAAAAATGATGATGAAAGATAGTAAAAGAAAGGGTATTATTTCAGAGTTTTATAACTCATTGACACTATCTTCAAGTGAAAATTCACTGAAAAGATTAAACTACTGGAAAGAAGATCTGCAAATTGAAATTTCAGAGGAACAATGGGAATTGGCTTGTACAGAAGCTCAAACCAAATCAATAAATGCACGCCTTAAATTGATACATTTCAAATGGTTAATGCGGATGTATGTTACACCGGAGGAGTTAAATAGATATAACAAAAATATACCAGATACATGCACAAAATGCATGGAAAGTAAAGGAACCCTATTTCATTGTTTATGGGAATGTAGATTAATAAGAATGTTTTGGGAAGAGGTGAGGGTAACAATTGAAAAAATAATCTCAAAACAAATCATATTGAATCCTAAACTGTTTTTGTTGGGTCTGTACCCAGAAAAGCATAATTTTAATAAAAGTGAAAGAACATTCATAGACCTCAGTTTGCTTAATGCCAAAAAATGTATTGCACTATTATGGAAAAAGACTCATAGACCAGATGTGACTCAGTGGTTAAGACAGATGTTAACAAACCTTCCATTAGAAAGAATAACATATATACTGAAATCAAAGGAAATTGTGTTTGAGAATATATGGAGACCTTTTATTGATTATGTAAAAAATTTAAACATAACTCTTGAAGAAGAAGGTGAATGATGTGTGTGGACCTTGTAAATTCCAAACTGGTGAACATAATATGTATACTTATGTATTGGATTGTCTAGACTAAACAGAGGAGCATTGTTGAAGACTTGATTTTGTTGGTGGTTGTTGGTGTTTTTAGTGCATTTTTTTTTTTGTAGTACTTTAGTGTTAGTGTTTGATTGTTTGTATCATGTTTGTTAAAAAAAAAAAGGTTCAATAAAGATATTGTGGAAAAAAAATTAGCCAAGTTAGATGCCTGTCTTAAGGAAATCAAAGCTTGGATGACTTGTAATTTTCTGCTTTTAAACCCAGATAAGACTGAAGTCATTCTTGTTGGTCCAAAAAACCTTAGAAATACCTTTCCAAATCAAACTCTTAATTTGGATGCGGCTACTCTTTCTCTGAATAGTTCTGTGAGGAACCTTGGAGTTATTTTTGATCAAGATCTGTTTTTTAATTCACATATTAAATTTGTCTTTAAGACTGCCTTCTATCATCTGTGTAATATTGTCAAGATTAGGAGCATCTTGTCTCTGAGTGATGCTGAGAAACTGATCCATGCTTTTGTTAGCTCTAGATTAGGTTATTGTAACTCGTTATTATCAAGTTGTCCAAAAATATCTTTAAGAAGTCTTCAGTTGATCCAAAATGCTGCTGCAAGAGTTTTGAAAAGAGTTTTAAAAACCTTCCTCTACAATGTAGCCTACATTTAGGGAGGGATCATGTGTCTCTTAGCCCTCCTTTTGTTTTGCTGTTAGTAGATTTGAACTGCCGGGTGACCTCCAGTGATGTGCTTGGCTTCTCTCCTTTAATGTTTGCTCTCTTTGTGTCTGTTCTTTTCATCTTCTCTATGCCCTCGCCCCCTAGCCAGTCGTAGCAGATGACTGCCCCTCCCTGAGCCCAGTTCTGCTAGATGTTTCTTCCTGTTAAAAGGGAGTTTTTCCTCTCCTCCGTCGCCAAGTGCTTGCTCACAGGGGATCGCCTCATTGCTGGGGTCTTTCTGCAATTGTGGGGTTTCCCCTACATTTGAAAGCGCTATGAGATGACTATTGTTGTGATATGGTGCTATATAAATAAAGTTGAATTGAATTGATGTGGTTAGAGTTAGCAAGAGGCACTCAGCTATCAATGGCATCATCAGTGTGCTGGTCTGCTTGAGGGTGGGCCAACTGTCAACTGAAAAGATGCTTAATGTGGATCACAACTTTGTATCACATCACAAAGAAAAATAACCATTTCTTACTTTGTGAAAAATGAATAAAATGGTTGGTATTTAAAACACCAAAATTAAATGTGTAATTTTTTTTTGCCGTTTCCCAAAGAATGCCATGTTTTTGAGAAGGCACGTAGGATCTTGCTTATTTATGTATTTATTTGGATCATTGTGTGTTTACGTGTTAATTTTGTGGAAAACCCCTGAAATATTGAAAAATGATTTTTGGGGTGTTTATGGTCACTTTCTTATTCATTTTTGGTAAACCAAATAATTGATTAAATAAAAGGATGATAGTAGGTATTCGATCCAATTAAAGGTAAAACGATGACCACTGAGACGTCGGCGATCATCCATGCTCTTTTAATCTGCTTAAGGCTAGGCAGAGACAGAAGTTACACCACAGTGCTGCAGAAAAGTTGAAATCTCTTATCATTTCTATATAATGGATCCATTCTGTTCTACTACGGGTTGTGGCTCTTTTATTAGATATACTGATGAAATCGGCTCTGACAATCAAGTGAAATGAACCTGGCCATTCGTTTTCATTAGATGCTCATTTGGTCAGTGGAGAAGTGCGGACCATCTATGAGGCTTACAGCAGAATCATCAGTAATACCTTTCAGATGATTACCACTGCTTATAGGCCCTCTCACTGCTCTCTTCTCATTTCATCTGATGTGTGGCTCTTCAGATAAGCTCAGATATCAAAGCAGTGGGAGTTTTGTGAGCCTTGCTTTATCAAAACCATCCTATTACCATATTTACTCAAGCAGACCTACTTGGGTGTCAGATGTGACTTGTTTATTGTCCAAGCTTTATTGCACTGCCTATCTTTCTCATTACATTTTGACATTGCATTAATTTGAAAAGATTTGCTTCTTATACAAAGACGCCCCTGCATATTCTGCTTCATACATGTGTTCACTGCTCTTTCTCCTCCTGGGTCTTCTGAATATGAATAGACAGGTGGAATGAAATGATGATATCTGCAAATGCTGTCTGTTTGAGGGGCACTGCTGAAAACAAATGACAGAATAGACACTTCTATGAAAAGGCCTTATTATTTCAGACAATTTCGGTCCCTTCATTTTATTCAGCATTCATGCTTATTCCCTCTTCAAGGGGGATTGGTTGCACAATGTGATATCTCTAGTCATGGTAGTCTTGTCAAAGATGTATTGTCACAAGCACAAACCTTATTTATGTGTGTTCAAGCTCATTTTGGTATTACAGTGGTGGAACAAAGAACAGATTTTGTGCTGTAAAAAGCGCAAAAGGGTTGTCCTAACTCTCCAGTTCATCTTCTCTCTGCCATGCGAGGAACCGGGTGAGGAGTTTTCGGTGCTTGAGCCCCCCGCGGCCACCCCGCCGTCATTCTCTGATGCTACGGAGCTTCTCCGCTTATTTTACTCGCTGCCAAGCGATGAGCTGGTGGTGGGGGTTTGTCTTGTGCCCGAACCGTCCACAGCGAAGATGGAAGCGCCCTCGCCGTAAGAAGCCTCCAGCCTCTCCTACTACAGTCCCACTTCCTCTTCCCAAGCCGTGGCCCACTCCATCTCCAGAGGAGCTGGAGGAATGCAGACTGGTTCTTCTGGCAGAGACAGACCTCCTCCTGGAGGCGAAGCCATGGATCCTTCTGGAATTGGCCTGGAAGTTGGAGGGTTATTTCCCGAAGGAACCGGAACCTCAACCCGAAGACGAGTGTGCTCCGACCTTGAAGCATCCACATCTCTTCGACCCTGGAACAACAGCAGACGTCATCACTTCCCAGGAATTCAGGCAAGTGCTCATTCAATCACTTTTACTTTCACCTGAAACTGCTTGCCTGATTCCTGATGAATTGTCAGCTGCTGTACCTGTTTGTCCGTCTGTCCCTCCTATTTTTCCCGTGTTATCATCCTTCCCGGGAGGGGAATCCCAGACACAGGAGGAGCTTTCACCGAGGGAACCAGCACTCATGCCGCCTGCTTCCTCTCGTTGCCATCGTTCCCGGAGGGCTTGCCATAAACATCCTGCAACTCCTCCACCAGTCTCATCCACCTCCGTCTCCATGGAGACGGCTCCTCCACTCTCCACTAGGGGGCCTGAATCCAATATAGGCACAGAGAGAGATGGCTGCTTTCCACCTGCAGCTACTAACACCAGAGACCGGGAGGACAGGCAAGTGTTTTCATTTTATTCAACTTAATCATGATAAACCTTGTCTGTCTCCCGAGGGAGAGGCCCAGTCTCAGCAGTCCGCTGGGTTCTCTCCTCCAGCTGCAATGGTTGATGTTGTTCCTATTCTCTCCGTGTCTCCCCCATTTTTCCGTGAGTGTCTGCCTGCTCCTGAACCTAGCCACCGGACTATGGAGGAGCCCGTGGCCCTGGAGGAGTCAAGACCAGTGCCAGTACGGAGTGAGCTCCCAGCTTTCCCGCTGGATCAGTCGCCAGCATTGGAGTCCTCGCCTGGGAGCACCAGGACTGACACCACCACGATGCCAGCAGCAGAGGCCGCCGCAGCAGAGAAGGAACCTGCACTGGACTGCCTCGAGGCTGGGCCTGTGACGTTGTCTGGATCAACGGAGTCCTGGACGGCGGTGGAGCCCGGGAGCACTCACCCGTCCAGGTGAGTGCTCCCATTTGTGTCTCTCCCTTTAGTTTTGGAGCAATCTTGCCTGGCTCTTGGGGAGGAGAGTCGGGTACAGCCAGCAGCTGCGTCTGAACTCACCTCACCGGGCACTGCTGCTGCCGGCGACCCTGACCATGTCTCTTCTCCTGTTGTGTTCTAGTTTCATTCCAAGGTCGCAGGGGAAGATCAGCTCCAGTCGGAAGCTCTCATGGACCCGGTCACACCACCCGCAGATGTTGCGAGTCCAGCCCCTCTCACCGTTGATGCCATCCTTGGTCCTGCATCCCCAATAGAGGTTGCCATGAGGGTCTCGCCCCAACCCAGGACCTCCTTGGGTGCAGTTTCGGCCCAGGGCAGGCCCACCGTGGGTGCAACCTCTCCTCTGCCTGAGGAACCTCCACCACCTGGATCGTCGGAGTCCTGGACGGTGGTGGAGCTTGAGTCCAGGCGAGTGCTCTCGTTTGCTTCTCTCTCTTCTGAATTAAAGCAATCTTGTCTGGCTCTTGGTGAGGAGAGCTGGGTGCAGCCACCCACTGCATCTGGGCCTACTTTGCCGGGCGTCGCCACTGCCGGCAACCCTGACCCTCTGTCCTGTCTCTGAGCTCTCCCCCAGGGTCGCCGGAGAGCAGCCAACACCACCTGAGGCCGTTGAGGATCCAGGTTCGCTGCCCGAGGTCAATGTGTGCCCAGCTTCCCTCGTCATGGAGGCCACCGCGGGTACAGTCGTGGCCCAGCCGGGTCCCACCATGGGTGAAGCCATGTCCCGGACTGGGACCACTGCAGGTGCAGCCATGGCCCAGCCGGGTCTCACCGCGGGTGCCGCCATGTCCCGGACCAGGACCACTGCCGGTGCAGCCGTGGCTCAGCCGGATCCCACCATGGGTGTAGCCATGTCCCGGACCGGGACCACCACGGGTGCAGCAGTGTCCCAGGCTGGGACCCCCGTAGGTGCTACGCTGGCCCAGCCGGGGCCCACTGCGGGTGTAATTGTGTCCCAGGCCAGGACCATCGTGGGGCAGCTATGGCCCAGCTGGGATCCACCGTGGGTGTGGCCATGTCCCAGACTGAGACCACCACGGGTGCCACAGTTCTCCCTTCTCCACCAGACGTGGTCGGGGGTCACCTCCTCTGGTCCAGTCACCCACTAGTGAGCCTCCCAGTGGGTAAGCCACCTCCTGCTCCACCCCTTCGGTCCTGGTGGCTCTACACCATTGGACAACCGCCTGAAGGACTGGGCCCCGGGGCCGGGTGGTCCACTTCCTTCAGCAGGCCGCCGGCCTCTGTCCGTCGGGCTGCCAGTTGGGCCTGGGACTCTGGGTGGCTTTCTGAGCCTCCATGCCTCTGGACTTGGGGGGGGGGGGTTATTGGGGTGTTTTTCTGTTGTGGGCCCTGAGCGGGTTATTTGTTTTTGTTTCCTCCTGACCTGTTCCCCCTTCCTCCCGTCCTGGGTTTATGATTGTTGTTCTTCTGCTGGGGGAGGGGGGGGGGGTTCTCCTTTTTCTTTGATGGTACCTTGGGTGTCTGGAATCCACCCCTTGAGAGGGGGCTCTGTCATGAACCAGGCCGGTTTGTCCTTTAGTCCCGGTCCCATGACTCTCCTCTGTGTGTCATTATTATTTGTGTATGTTGTCTGATCTGTTATGTCTTGCTGTGTGTTTTGGTTCTCTGACTGACGGGCTGTCAGGCAGCTCGTTTAGCCTACACTTTGTGTGGGCGGGCCTGTCAGTCCGCCAGCCAGACCACACCTCCCTCTCTTGACAGTCAGCTGGCTCCACTCCCAGTAATTACTTTCCCCACTCCGCGCTCAGGTGCACCCAATCATTCAGTCCTCAGTGCTTGTATTTAAGCAGTTCTTTTTCTGTCTAGCATTGCTGGATTATTGTTTCTGTTACGGCCACGCTACGCCATGGTCTGCTCGAGTGTTCCTGCTCATGCCATCTTATTCTGTGGTAAGCCTTTTACACGTCACGTCGTGTTTTCTGTAAGTGCATACCCTTTTGTATTTTCTGTATGCCTACTCAGACTCTTGTGAGACTGTATGTGATCTGTCTGTGGTGTATCCTGCGCGTGAATCTGTCTTCTCTCCTCCGTGCGCTGCATAAAAGCGCATAGGGATTCATGACAAGAATGGGTTAAATAAACACATACAATTCTGTGTTAGAGTCCCTCAGTTGGAGGAACCAACTTCTGATATAACCCCATATCTCCAGTGTCACTGAAAAAAATCATGAATCTGAATCTGCTCCAGGTCATGTTTGAACAGTGACCCACAGTCTCTGTTCATCAGTTCACTTAATAAATAAATGCATGATCTGTATGTTTGTCCTGTAAATTCACAATTAAAACTGAAAATGTAAATGAAAACAAAAGCTATTCAGCGTGTCTTGTATGAAATTAAAATTATTGGCAATAGATTATACCAATCTACCAACCTCTGGTGTGTTCTTGTGTGCCCCTGATCAAGCAATGTGCATCTGCACGTTTTCAAGACATGGTTTTTATTGGTCAAAAGCAGTGTCCTAAACTAGGACTGTGCAGACTGTGTGCGCTGCCCTACCCCTTTCATAAGGGCCTACTGCTACTAGTGAAGCAAAGTCAGTTGTTATTTGGAGACCAGGTGCAATTACACACTTCAGATATTTATAATAAGCCCTCTGTTTCTTTAATGATTTTAACAAAGACTGATCAAAAGCTCTTTTCTGAAACGTCCATAAGAATATTAAAACTGTTTGACTTTTTGTAGGTTCTTGTTTCAGTGTTTATAAACCAAGCAACATTCAAGTATTAAATGTAACTCAACTCCTCAGAGCTTTTCAGAGCCCTGCAGTCACACATCACACATGGCATATACTGCTGGGGAGATGCTGCAATTGTGTGATTAATAAAAAAAAAAAAAAAAAAAAAAAAAAAAAAGCTGACAGGCAGAGACTGGAGGCTGGTTACAGAGTGAGCTTTATCTTTGAGTAGGTGCAACAGGTATAAAAAATAAGTGCAGCAGCTGTAGCAGTCAGTTACAACACATAGATAAAATAAAAATTGTTGGAAAAAAAGGACATTGCCCATAAGAGACTGTCTTCCAATAAAAAAACGACCATAAAGAGCATTTTTACCAGCAAGAATCATGCCTTAGAGCTACATGTTTGAAAAATGCGACATCTTTTGGTTGTGAAAAAAGTATATGCAGTGATGGTGGTGGTAGAAAGGTGTTACCATTTAATGAGTCAATGCTGAATTGAAGAAGAGGGAACAGCAGTGACATCCACAGAAGCTGGATCACCTTGCAATGGAGTGCAATTTGTACCCCCCCCCCAAAAAAAAAAAAAAAAATTCCCCTATCCACCTCTCCACTAGATGTGAACACTTTCAAAATAGCGAAAGAGCATGCGAGTCCATGATGCAACCATTTTTGAGATGGCCCATGGTCATATTCTGAGGTGAAAAACTGACACTTTTTTCCCAGAAATACTAAAAATGTCAAATATATCAAATTCACTGGGAAAGTTTTTGATGAAATAGCTAAATATAAGGAATGGCTTACTCTGGAATTGTAGTACTGCCCATAAAAGGTGTGTAAAAACAGATGCCTGACTGTGAAGATCACCCTCATGTCCGCTATCATTGACCAACTGTGCAGATTTCACTTTCCAGATCCATGTGGCACGGGCCCATACTTTAGTGCACAGAATACATTTTAAAATAAGAACTGCATACACACAGGTCACATTCTGCTGTACTTTCCATCTGCTATGAGGTTGTTTGTAGAGCTGCTGAGGCCCGATGCAGAATTCTGACAGGTGCCTCTTCCCATCCCACGTACAGCTGCCAGTGAGCCCCTCAACAAACAAAGCAGGATTTGGCATGTAGGAAAGAACAGCTGGTGAGTGCTAATATATGGTCCCACTGAACTGCCAATGTCTCAGTGGTACACATGTGTACTCTCACAGACATGCTCAACCTTAGATTTTACCCCCTCTAGGACTTCCACACAGCCATGCCGTCTTAATCCAAAATCTGGCTTCAAAATCAGCGGCTGTGTCACTAATTTTGGTAAAACAAACAGCTCCTGGCCTAATAAACATCTGCAGTAACACATAATTAGATGATTATGCAGAATGTAATTTGGGTCAAGAAGATGATCAATAATGGTAGATTTATGATTAACAAACCTAAAGAATGTTAATGAAATAAAACAAAATCCATCAAAATAACGGACAGTGAGAAATTCTAGTGCAGCCTGAGCTTGTCCTCATGTGCCTGCGATGTGAGCACGCACATATTTAAAACATCCTGCTTATTGATTGATAATGTCCAACTGACTTTAGACATGTCTTTTGTTGGTCTAAAGCACAATGACAGAAAATAGAAATGTGTCGACTGTGCCGAGGTGCACCCCTTTTAAATGAGTCCACTCCCACTAGCTTAAAGCCTGTGGACAGTAAATCTTTATTATCTTTGCCAAGGAGCTAATGTTTTTGCCAGCGTTGCTCTTATCGTCTCACAGAGTGTTAGCAAAAATACTCCAAAACTACTGGATGGATTTGGATGAAATTTTCACTAGAGGTGGTTCTTGGGCTACAGACGAACCCATTACATTTTGGTGATCTGAGAATACATACCTCAGCCAAGGCTCTTGTCTTCTCACAGTATGTTAGAAACAATACTCCAAAACTAATGGACAGACTTTGATGCAATTTTTAACCAGAAGTGACTCTAGGCCTACATACAAACCTATTACATTTTGGAGGTGATCCATGAGGGATGGAAAGAGCCTTGGCGGAGGTCTGTGTTATGTCTGAGAATGAGGCGCGGACAGTGGGTATGAACTGCACTCTCCTTTATTCAACACACAACTGAACTACATACAGAAGGGTGGCGCCATATCGCGCCACGGCCAGTTTGCCACGTGATTACATCACCTACGGCGAGCCACCATGTCCAAACACCACATTTATCCCCCCTTGAGATAGCCAAAGAGCTATGTACAACTACCTGGGCACCCGGGTGGACTACCAGCATGCTCGCGTGACTGAGTGGATTATTCTGCCACTGTTATCGGTCACGCCCTGGCTATACTTAAGAGTCCATTATTTAGTTACAAAGTCCCTAAGGTAGCTGGGTCTCTGTCGAACCCGGGCCGAGCAGCACTCAGGCTGTGTCACCATCGCTGGTTCTGGCGGACGTTCATCAGGGGTTGTAGGTCTTGTGTCGTCAAAGTCCAAGCCTGATCTCACAGTGTCCGCAGCCATCTGCTGATCTGGGGCCAAAGTAAGTGTCACTTTTCTGAGGTGGCTGGCATATCACCGTGGCCCGTCAGCAAGATGAAAAGTGTCTGGACCCAACTGCACTGTGATCTGTATCAGCATTGTCCAAAACAACTGCAACTTGTGGGTGTGGTTGAGATGTCGGCTCCGAACACAGTCCAGCACTGTGAGTCCAGGTCCCCTCGCCCTGTACTTCTTGTCAAACCTTTGCTTCATTCGTTGTTGTTGTTTGACCACCCTCCCTCAAGGTGAGAGCATCTCCGGTGGTTTAGCGGCTGATGGGGGGGCGTAGTCGGTCCAGGGGAAGGCTCATCTCGCGTCCCAGCATCAGTAATACCGGGGAGCTGCTCGTCGTGGCATGAGGTGTTGCTCTATAATGTAGCAGGGTGCTCTATAGTGTAGCTGAAAACAGGAGCCCATCTGCTAGATGTGCTCTGAGACCGTTCTTGATGGTCTGGTTAAATCTCTACACCCCCACCCCCCCACCCCCCCACCCCCCAATTCACTTGAGGATGGTAGAAGGCTGTTCTTATATATTGATGCCCCTTTCTTTCACGAAAGCTTCAAAATCCGCTGAGATGAATTGCGGTCCGTTGTCCATTGTGATTGCATCCAGCACACCCCAGCGGGCGAAAAGGGAGGTGAGGAAGTCGGTGACTACGTTAGTGGTGACTGGGCCGGTAGGCCACAGCTCGGGCCATTTTGAGTGGAGGTTGTAGGCCACTAATAGAAAGCGTAGGTGCTGGGAGGCGCTATGCAGTTTGCCGCATATGTCCAATTGGACGTATTTCCATGGGGCTGATGGCCATGGCAGTGGTTGCAGGGGTGCGGGTGGTGGCACGCCAGTTTTCCCGCTGGTCAGGCAGGGTGCACAGTCTTTCACCATGACCTCCATGTCCTTGTCGATTCCTGGCCACCATACTGAGCCTCTACACTGTTGTTTAACCCTGACGATGCCCAGGTGGACCTCGTGTAGCATGGTCAGAATGCGGCCTTTAAGTGCCTTCAGAATCACCGTGCAGTGCCCCTTGTCACGCAGACGTCATTCCAGCATGATAAATTGTCCTTGACTCTGTGGAAAGGTGCCAATTACCCCGGCACCTTGGCTGGCCAGCCCTCACGAATGAAGGCTTGCAACTGGGTCAGTGTTGGGTCCTGTTCAGACGCCTCCTGGAGCTCTTGCAGGAAGACAGCATTTTGGAGCGGTCCTTGCAGCATGTGAATCAGTTCCGGCTCCAGGGGTCTCGGTTGCCGTTCAGAGTGGGGATAGGTGTGACCCGGAACAGGAGATCCGCCACCACATTTTTTCTGCCCGGTGTAAACTGGGTGTTAAAGTTGTACACCTGTAGTCTTTCTGTCCATGTGTAGATGCACAGGGGTCTGTGCCCCGACCCTGATGTTTCCAGCAGTGCCATGAGGGCTCTGTGGTCTGTCCGCAGCATGAAGCATCATCAATAAAGGTACATGTGCCAGCGTTTGCCCTCCTAAACGCACGCCAGTGCCTCCCTCTCTCCCACTGAGTACTTCTGCTTGACTGAGGTGAGTGACCTCTAGGCACACGCCACTGGACACTCGGTTCCTCCTTGCAGTTGTGATAGAATGGCTCCCACTGCTGTGTTGGAAGCATCACATGTCACGAACATGGGGCTTTGTGGGTCGAAGTGGGCGAGTACTGGTGGGGAGGTGAGCTGCGTCTTTAATTCACTGACGGCGGCAGAGCTCGCCGGGGTCCATACCCAGGTTGCATCCTGTTTCAGGAGGGCACGTAATGGGTCTATCATCTCTGAGTACTGAGGGATCAAACACCCATAAAAATTCACCATGCCTAAGAAGGACGAAAGCTGCGTGGGGCATGATGGTTCAGGCAGCTGCAGTATCACCTCGATGTTCGAGTGCAGGGGACTCAGACCCTTGGCAGACAAGCAGAAACCCACAAACTCAACGGTTGTTGCTTCAAAGATGCACTTCTCCCCGTTGAGTGTGAGGATGTGTTTTGCTAGTACCTCTATAACTTTATCAAGGCGGGTATCATGGGAGGCCACTGTTGCACCGTGCACCACGATGTCGTCCAAGTAGAGCACCACCCCTGGGAAACTGGCGAAGATGGTAGCGATGATCTTTTGAAAGCAGCTTTGAGCGGAACTAAGGCAGAAGAGCATGTGGGTTTACCTGAATGCTCCTATGTGGGTGATGAAGGCTGTCAGGTTGCGGCTGTCTGGGTGAAGGGGAACCTGTAGGTAGCCTTGGCGGAGGTCTAGTTTGGAAAAAACCTTTGAACCATGGAATGCTGCAGTCAGCTACTCTGTCGTGGGCAGGGGATTTTTGTTGGGGATCACCGCTTTATTTACCATTCTCAGGTCAATACATGATCGTAGGCCACCCGGCTTCTTCTTTGCTACCACCAAGTTTGAGATCCAGGAAGATGCGTTGATCCACTCAATGATGCCGGCGTTCAACAGATTCTGCAGCTCTGTTGTGACGTCATCCCGTAGTGCAAGGGGTAGCCAGCACAGAGGCTGAACTTTCGGGGGCACCGTTGTGTCAATGAGCAGTCGGTGGTTGAAAGAGGTGAGGCAGCTCAGCCCTGTAAAAAGCCTTGGCCAGGGGTATTGCCAGGATGAAATGACCACCAGAACAGTGGTGCCCATTGGGTCAGTGATAGAGAAACCCAGCTCGCTGATCAGGTTGATGCCCATCAGATCGGCCCCTTGGCGTGTCACTTGGAAGGTGAACGACAGAATGGCCTTGGAGCTGTACCACACAGAAAAACTGACTGTCCCTACCATACCGATTCTGGTGTGGCCATAACCAAATAAGTCCTCTGCATCAGCTGCAATGGTTTTCTGAGGAGACAGCTTCCTGACCGACGCTCAGAAGGGACCTCAAGGCCCCCATGTCCAGCAGCAGCGGCATGTCAACGCCGTCTAGTTCCACCATGAACCACCTGAACGGCAAGTATTTGCTGCCAATTGAGTGAGCGGTGGCTGAGCCCGGTGAGCGGGCCGTTGAGTCTGTGCAGATTGAGCGACAGACCCTGGCAAAATGGTTTAGCTTCCTGCAGCAGTAGCATTTAACCCTTCTGGCTCGGCAGGCGAGTGATTGAGTCTGCTGTCTAGATGACCCACAGCCACTGTAGTGCGGGTGCTCACCTGCATTGTCCCGTTTCCTACCCTTCCTCTTTTGGGCGCAGCAGGGAGGTGTGGGGCCGGAGTGCTGGGCAGTCACGGCGGCGACCTGTGTTTATGGGGTTAGACAAGGAGCTTATTGGTTAGGCAGCGTTAGCTGTGATAATATCTCGTCCTCTGCCTCCATCTGGGATGCCAATTTCACAGTCTCGTCCAGTGTTAACTTGTCTGCTGTTGAAAACAGCCTACTCTGCAGTCTCCTGTTGTTAGTACTCTCCGCTAGCTTATCATGTATCAACTCTTTCTTCAACCCTACAAAATCACAGGTGCCTGCTAGGTCTCGGAGGTCTGTTATATAATACCGGAGTGACTCACTCTCAGGCTGGTGGTGCTGGAAGAACATCGCTCTCTGTGCCATTACACTGTTCTTGTCAGCGTAAAGCATGTTCATCACAGCCACATAGTCTTCGTATATGTACTTAGGGCCCAGAGATTGAAGCATCCGCTGTCCTTCAGCACCAATATAGCAGGGTAGCATCCCCTTTAGCTTCTTGTCCTTAGCATCGTTCAAGCCGGTAGCGGTGATATAATTCTGAAATATCTTATGCCAGCAGGGCCAGGGGATCAGCGGCTCACCTGGTAGAGCGAGGAACGGCTGCGGGGGACCTGTGCACGCTTTCGCAACAGAGTTATAAGGGTTTATCCTTGTCACCATTTGTTATGTCTCAGAATGAGGCGTGGACAGCGGGTATGAACTGCACTCTCCTTCAGTCAACACACAACTGAACTATATACAGAAAGGTGGTGCCGTGTCGCGCCATGGCCAGTTCACCACATGATGATGTCACCTACGGTGAGCCACCACATCCAAACACCACAGTATGTGCCCTCTGAGTGTTTTTCTAATTTGGATGAAGAGGTTGCAAAGTAAGACAATAGACAACATTGTCCGATGGAGGAGGGAAATGTGGGTGGCAGTGGCTCAGGAGGTAGAGTGGGTCATGCAATAACCAGAGGGTTTGCGGTTCGAATCCCGCTCTCCCCAGCCATCATGCCATTTTGTCCCTGGGCAAGACACTTTACCCACCTTACCTCCAGTGTCCATGACACTGTGTATGAATGTGTATAACTGTTCGGTAGTGGTCAGAGAGGCCGTTGGAATGGATTAGCAGCCGCATGTCGATCAGTATGCCCCAGGGCAGCTGTGGCTATAGTAGTAGCTTATCAATGTCTGTCTGGAGTGAATGAATAATGAACTCACTGTAAGAGCTTTGAAATGCCACTTGACATGTAAAGTGCCATATAAATCTAATCCATTATTATTATTACAATATACTATATATATTATATATATATATATATATATATATATATATATATATATATATTGGGCTGCACAGTGGCGCAGTGGTGAGCACCGCGGCAGCACAGTTTACCCTCGGCCGGGGGATCGTGGGTTCGATCCCTGCCCCCGGCCAACAGTGATCTGTGTGGAGTTTGCATGTTCTCCCCGTGTTTGCGTGGGTTTACTCCGGGATTTCTCCGGTTTCCTCCCACATGCTAAAAACATGCAGGTTAGGGAGTTAAGGGGTGCTTGCGCACGCAGCGACCGGCAGCTGGTGGCTTGTCACCGGACTGCAGAACAAATCTACCTACGGGTACAAAATAAGTAAAAAAAAAAAAAAAATACTACCAGAAAATACCAAAACTGGTGCAAAGTGCAAAGCACAGTGCCACAGCACACTTTAGATTGTCATTGTAGGGCCCTAGACTTCAAGTACTTATGCCTTTGAGGCAGCCAAATGCAAGAGCATTAAGATCAGTAGATTGGACAATGCTTCCGCACATCACCCTCCTTTGCATATTGTAGGCACCATACTGTCTGAAGGAGAAGAAGTAGAGTGTGGTAATTTCCATTTGCAGAGAGAAAATGCTGGAAATGTCTAAAGGATATCAAGGTTTCTTAATCCAATCCAGAGGTCAATCGTTTGTAATAGCATGGTGAGATCCTGCATGGAGTATGCCTCCTCTGTATGATGGGGCCTCAGCAACTAGTCAAGGTCAGATGGATGCTATCCAGAGACGAGCTACCAGAATCACTGGACTCCCACTACATGCACTGGAAACTATGTCTAGCCAACCTTTCCACCACCGTGGAAAAATGGGAGCCCTGACTATCTTTCATTGGATGTATTACGGGGAAGCTCCATTTCAGTTACACAAGCTTGTGCCACCACCTCCAATATTCCTCCGGAGCACTAGGCAGTCCACCCCCTGTCATGCCGGATCAGTATCTGAACTTGTATCAAAGTCATGCAAGATCTCCCTTACCAACAAGTATCAATCTCTTCTGGAACTATCTTCCAGAAGAGATTGTCACCACCAAGGATTGACAGAGATTTACGCAGGAAGTCAACTCACACCTTCACAGCCGTTGACAGCATTCTACCAAGAAAAGCTCCTAAGGCTAAGGACTGCATTGCTGTAGAAAATAAATCTTATTCGTGGTGATCTGCATATTTGATTTGGCAAAGATTTTACACTGAATGGCCTTTCTGACACAACCCTCCCCAGGCTTATCTGTGCTTCAGACCAGCACTAGGAGTACACTGACTTTTGGTCTTCTTGTGCCTGGGTTAAAACAACACTACAGTGGACAGATCTACTTTTTTGTTTGTCTGCTGTGCTCAGGAAGTGGCAGGAAGTCAGGAAGTGTTATCAAAGTGCTGTTGTTAGCTCTAATTTTTGGGATGCTAGATCTGTATATGGGGAGTGATTATTTCCAGAGCTGTATACTGGTGCTTTTTGATGTATAAAGCGTGGACGATCTGGTGATAACACATCAAGTCACAAAAGGCCAACTTGTCTAGTTATCTGTTGGACCATTTTGAAAAAAAAAAAAAAACACACTGGCTTATTTAGGCAAAGTAGGTAGGTAGGTAAAGTTTGACTATAAATTTTAAACCAGAGGTAAATTGCCAGTGCCTGTTTAAACAGTATTCAGTATTAAACAGTATTATATAGTATAGTATGTGTGTGTGTGTGTGTAGTATAGTATAATGTTAAACAGTATAGTAGTAAACAGTATTAAACAGTATTAGTTCGTATCCTCACGTCTTCGGCTCTATGGCTTCCTATTTCTCTCTCGGCGCCACACGAGTAGGCTGCCTTTTGCAACAGCGGCTCGATTCTGAGTCTTTTTCCCTTCCTCTCTCTTTTGATCCGACTTTTTTTTTCACCCCACTTATATCACGGACACACAGATCGTCCCAAATGTCTCCTGAGCCGGTGGACGGAGCCACTGTTTATAGCAGGATACGATACAGCAGGGAAGAGCTGCTAGCATTCAACCGCCACCTGGTCCCATTGGAAAAACTCGACATACCGAGAGAACTGAGGCGAAAACGCCGCGGCTGCCGGGCTGGAGTAAGGCGGAGGACAAAAAATATAAGGTACAGACCCTCCCTTCCATCTGTTGTCATGGGAAATGTACGGTCGATACTGGGAAAGTTAGATGAGCTAGCGGCTATCTCCCGTTATGATAGCACATACCGTGAGTGCTCTCTCCTTTTGTTTACTGAGACGTGGTTAACTGAACTAGCAGCAGATGCTAACATTGAGCTGGAGGGTTTTCACATGATACGAGCTGACCGAACACCAGACAGTGGCAAAGCAAGAGGCGGTGGAGTGATAATGTATGTTAACAACAACTGGTGCAGACCGGGACATATCACTGTTAAACAACGACACTGCAGCAAAGACATTGAGTTGCTAGCTGTTAGCATGAGGCCTACATATCTCCCGAGAGAACACTCACACGTGATCTGCATTGTTGTTTATGCAAATCCGACGGCGAATGCTGGGACAGCGCGTGACGTCATCCATTCAGTAACCAGCAGGCTGCAGACAGAACACCCAGATGCTCTTCTCCTCATCTCAGGTGATTTCAACCATGTTTCACTATCTCCCATTCTACCCACGTTCACCCAGTATGTCACATGCCACACTAGAGACAATAAAACACTGGATTTATTCTACGCAAACACTAAGGAGGCGTACACCTCATCACAACTCCCCCCACTCGGGAGATCGGATCACAACTTGGTTCATCTCCGGCCGGAGTACAAACCCCTAGTGCACAGACAACCTCCGGCCATGCACACTGTGGAGTTATGGTCTGAGGAGACAATGGACACTCTAAAGGACTGTTTTGAAGCCACCGCCTGGAAGCAGCTCTGCGATCCACATGGTGAGGACATCGATGGCCTCATTCACACCTTCACGGGCTACCTCAGCTTCTGTGTGGACAAATCCGTTCCCACCAAGACCATACGGCGTCACTCAAACAACAAACCCTGGATCAACCCTGAGATAAAAACACTTCTGAGAGAGAAGAAGAGGATCTTCAGGTCGGGGAACAGGGAGATGCTGAAGTCCGTACAGAGGGAGCTGAGGAGAAAGATCAGAGAAGGCAAGGACAGCTTCAGGAAGAAGATGGAGGACAAGCTGCAACAGAGCGACATCAGCGGGGTCTGGAGAAACCTCAAAACCATCTCGGGGCTCCAGAATACCTCCCCCCAGGCCACGGGGGGCAGGGAGTGGGCGAACAACCTGAATCTGTTTTTCAATAGATTTGACCAACCGCCCTCCCCCCTGTCTGCACAACAACCACTGCTGCCTCTAAAGAAATCAAGTCCTGCTGCCCACTCCCCACTCCACCAACACCCCCCCACTCCCAACACACAGCCCCCCATCCTGACCCTGACCAAGACCCAGGTGAGGACGGAGCTGAGGAAGATCAAAGCGAGGAAGGCGCCGGGACCGGACGGCATCAGCGCAAAGCTCCTCAAGTCCTGTGCAGACCAGCTGTGTGGGATTGTGACGTATATCTTCAACATGAGCCTGAAACTGGGGAGGGTACCACAGCTGTGGAAAACATCTTGTGTGGTACCTGTACCAAAAACTTCCCACCCCAAAGACCTGAACAGCTACAGACCGGTGGCCTTGACGTCCCACTTGATGAAGACCCTGGAGAGACTGCTCCTTGCTCACCTCCGCCCCCTGGTGGAACCAGCGATGGATCCACTCCAGTTCGCCTACCAGCATGGCATTGGGGTGGAGGATGCGGTGATCTTCCTCCTTCACCGTTCTCTGTCCCACCTGGAGAAGCCCGGGAATATGGTGAGGATCATGTTCTTTGACTTCTCCAGTGCTTTCAACACCATCCAACCGATGATCCTGAAGGACAAGCTGCTGCGCGCAGGGGTGGACCAGCACCTGTCATCATGGATCCTGGACTACCTCACGAACCGGCCTCAGTTTGTGAGAACCCGGGACTGTGTGTCCGACACGATCATCAGTAGCACGGGGGCCCCCCAGGGAACGGTGCTGGCTCCCTTCCTGTTCACTCTTTATACTGCGGACTTCTCACACAACACAACACACTGCCATCTACAGAAGTTCTCTGATGACTCTGCGATCGTTGGCCTCATCTCCAATGGAGATGAGGCTGAGTACAGAGGGCTTATCCAGGACTTCGTGGACTGGTGCCATCGGAACTGCCTCCAGATCAACGCGAGGAAAACTAAGGAGCTGGTGGTGGACTGCCGCAGGCATGGGCAGCCCCTCACAGCACCAGTAAATATACAGGGAACAGACATCGAGATGGTGACATCCTATAAGTACCTGGGTGTTCATCTGAACAATAAACTAGACTGGTCACACAATACTGACGCACTCTACAAGAAGGGACAGCGCAGGCTGTTCCTGCTGAGGAGGCTCAGGTCTTTTGGTGTACAAGGGGCGCTGCTGAAGTCATTCTATGACACGGTGGTGGCATCAGCCATCACTTTTGGAGTGGTCTGCTGGGGCAGTGGCATTACTGCAGCCGATAGGAAGAGACTGAACAAACTGATTAAGAAAGCTAGCTCTGTCCTGGGGCAGCGCCTTGATCCGATGGAGGAGATAGGAGAGAGAAGGACGGTGGCTAAACTGTCATCTCTGCTGGAGTCTGAGTTCCACCCTATGCAGGACATACTGGATGCACTGAGGAGCTCATTTAGCAGCAGACTACATCATCCCAGGTGCACAACCGAGAGGTTTCGTAGGTCCTTCCTACCAACGGCTGTCAGACTGTACAACCTAAGCAGGGCTGCTCGCAGAGATAGCAAAAAGACGTAACAAACTAATAGTTTTTTGAATGCAAAAGATGCAATAGACTTACACAATGGTCCCCTCCGGCATACAACTAGGAACATACCGGTCGCTATGGAGGGTGACAATATGTATGGGCACATAATCATACCATGTAGGATAACTAAGTAGACGGTTATGCTGTTTCATTCCATCTAGCAACAATGCTCTGCACTGTGTGTGTTTATATATTTACATATTTATTCCATCTAGCTACAATGCTCAGCACTGGGTGTGTTTATATTTATATATCTATATATTTATTCCATCTAGCTACAATGCTCCGCACTGTTTTTATATATCTACATATTATTCCATCTAGCTACATTGCTCCGCACTGTGTGTGTTTATATACTTGCATATTTATTCCACCTAGCTGCAATGCTCCGTACTGTGGGTGTTTATATATTTACATATTTATTCCATCTAGCTACAATGCTCTGCACTGTGTGTCTGTGTGTGTGTGTGTATATATATATTTTATAGTAATATGTACATATGTATATTAGCTGCTCTTGCTTGCTTGTTTTTTTCTTGCCTTCTGATTGTTGCTTTGAGTGTTGCTATCCCTGTGCTGTTGCAATCCTGGAATTTCCCCGTTGTGGGACTAATAAAGGCTTATCTTATCTTATCTTATCTTAAATGCTCCAGCACTTTTCCAGAATGTTTCGTCCCGCTGCCTGTACCCTTCTCTGGCTCTCATTTTTTGACTTTACTCTGACAGAAACCCAGAGACCGAGCAGTCGCCTCGTAAGCCTCTATGTCGTGTTTTGCTTGTGTCGCGTGTTTTACTTCACGGGAGTGTGGCGCCACCTTGCTTTAAAAAAATCCCAACCACCCCAGGCGGTACTCTGCTGTAATGGAAACAAAAGCGAGCTGAGCTGAGTAAAGCCAAGTCAAAGTGAGTCGGCCCAAACAGGTACTAGTGGAAAAGGGCCATATGTCTCCATCAGTCACCTTATGCTCCATTTTTGTTTTTCATTCTCAATCCAAATACTCTTATAAATTACACAAAAACCAGACTAGCTGCCAGGCTCCATCTGTTTTTCACTTCAAACAAGGGTCCTGGCCAGGTACATATCTGTATGATGTCACATTAAAGCTGCAGATTCTGGGGATCTGGAAAAAAAAAAAAAAAAGGAGAGCAGGAAGTAGGACATGCAACAAGAGGGTTAAATCAGCTTAGGAAATCCTCATGGGGCTCTGAAGGTATCTTCACTCCACACCAGCTCACACACACACACACGTTAGACACAATGGCTGTTGTGATCCATTACAAAAATGATAAGAGGGGTGTGTGGCAGGGAGAAGACTGTAGATCTCAATGCAAATTCTCAGCTTCCTGACAGAATGAAAAGACTATTCTTTAGGGGGAAAGCATGCTGTGTGGCAGCAGCAGCGGGCGGCTTCACTGGGGCGAAAGAGGAAAACTGGTAAACAAGAATTAAATGATGCCGAGTGCGCACGGCGGCTGCCGGCATGACATTTCTGCTCTGCAAGATTAATAATGAAGGAGATTACAGGCACCTCGATGGGGACGCACAAATGAGACAAAACCCAGGAAGATTATTAGAAGTCTGACAGCCCACGTCAAATAAGGTAGAGCAGACAGCTGTTGTGAAATTAATATTTTATGGCCCTCTATCAAAGACTGCGTGGAGAAAATCTTCCTCCACTCACAAAATGGTTGACTTTATCACCAATAGTGGGGTGCCTGGGAACTGGAGATATGAGTGGCTATGATTCCAACTCTGTAATGAGGAATATTAAGGAGATATATTCAATTGCAAGATAGAAAGGCTTTTATTGCTTGTGAAACTTTTCCTGCCTAAACCTATTGTTCCATTAATCAAAAGGGACCTATGATTTACCAAATGTCGTGAACAAAGGGAGGCAGCAGCATCTGAAGAAATATAGGCTCTGACATGCATCAGAGGGAATAAACAACACTTTGAAGCCATTTGACGATTTACTTCATCAACAATGGGGAATTTAAGCTTTTAGCCAGTATCCACCATGTGAAGGCATAATTAAAATGTCTAAACATGGTAGACCTATTTTATATTCTTCAAATGATGCTGTTGTAAAAAATCTTGACGCTAACTGACAGTGAGACAGGATCAAACAGATGTGGATTGACAGGTGAATTTAATTTGCAAATTATTTCCCCCCCATTTAGCTCAGAGTGTTGATTTTAATTTCTGAACGATGCATGAGCAGCCATTGTGATGTGGGCACTCTGAGAAAAGGTGGGGATTGTGTTAGTGATAGACATCTCTTAGGCTCATTTTTATCTCTTCTCTAAAACAGACACCGCATTTGTTAAGCAAAGCCCAGCTGGTGTCACGACAGGGTATTATAGCGGTTTTTCCCTTTTCTTTAACCTACCTGTGGGATATGTGTTTGACACACTGTAGCAGCATTACTGGCTAAACAGCTGCAGCAGGAAAATAATTGGCTTTTTTACAGAGCAGAAATTTCTTGTGACAGGGCTTGGTGAAATGTAAGCCATTAGGGTCCCATAGCATCCCTGGTATTAGGGCCAAATGTAAATAGCCAGTGACAGGTGGTGATGCACAGTTATGTCAAGCTCCATCTAAGCGTAACCAAAGGTCATTCAGTTTTTCAAAAATGGCTCATCAAGCCAACATGTTTGCACTGTCACAATGAGAGATGGAATTTGTTGCTTTTCTTTTATTTGCAAAATGCATTTCATTTTGCCCATATTATGAACCCTAGAATGTGTACCACAGTGCAACCACGCAGTGTAAATGCAATGTAGCAGAGAATCTGAAGTATTATTGCACCAAACAAGGTTCTTCAACTGTATAAAGGGAATTGTCTTCTTTGATATCTTCTTTTTTCTAGAACATCTTTAAAGCAGGATTGCCTTTCAGAGAAACTCACCTCAATTTTATATGTCTGTACATGTATGTATGTGTGTCTTGTAGGCATAGTTAATGTTGTGGGGACTTAAATCTATTCACACGCCCACACCATGGGGACATCTTGCATCATGGGTAACAAAAATCAGGTTCCCATGACATAAATCAGTGGTAGGCAGTGAGTGCAGTTACACTGGAGGTTTTCTTTCTAACCAGTCTCTTCAACAGGTGATTTCACCTGCTTTAGTGGCTGGCTGGAAATAAAACCTGCAGTGTCTTGGCACTCCATGGGACATGGTTGCCTATCCCTGGCAGAACATGTATGGGTTAGGGTTATAGGGTTAGGTTTAGGGGCTAGATTTAGCAGTAGTAGCTGACAAGATGGCCGACACAGAGCAAGCACGCAGCCTGACAGGTCCTGCATGTAAGCTCAATAAAACAGCTAAAACTACAGCAAAACCTCTACGTCTCTTACAATCCCACTGCTACTCCTGTACTTAATTCTAAGTACAGAACGACATCGGTTCTCAACAATAAGATGGAAAGAACTGCTCCACCTCGCAGGTAATGGAAGCCAGTATCTCTTGTACATGAGTTACCTGAGCAAATGACGGGCCAGACCACCAACTTACCACGGGCAATCCTGCACAGTCAACAGCTTCGGGAGATTATTCCACCTCAGCGTTATCCTGCCTCTGGCAGGCAACGTGTAAATAAACCTAGGACCGGTGGCCATGGACCTGTGTGCGGGACAGATGCCTTTAATGCCTACAGGACTAGCGCCGTTAATGTCTCCATCATCAGCGGATACAACGAGACCACAATGGCTTACGGGACCAGCATGCACCACGAGCACAATCGCCAGTGGAATTAATGCAGCGCACACTACTGGCACTGGTTGCGCTGAGGCAGCCCACCAACTTCACCGTCACGGACCAACAGCAGAACAGAGCCAGGATGGATTGGCGATCAACCCTTATCCGCGTAGCTTGGCAATGCGCCCTCCTCACCACGGTGCCACCAATGCTAACAGGACTAGTACAGCTAACTCTGCCATCAACAGCGGACACACCAAGACCAAAATCATTTACAGGAACAACATGGACACGAGCACCTTTGCCAGCGGAATTAATGCCGCGCCCACTACCGGTACTGCTTGCGCTAAGGCGACCCACACCAACCTGCACTGCTGCACTGCTGCAGCTCTGCAGCCCACCACCACCGTGGCAGGGCAGCCTGATGGCGCCGTCACAAACCAACAGCGGAACAGTGCCAGGATGAACTGGCAGTCAGCCCTCGCCCCTGTAGCGCAGCAACACGCCCTCCTCACCATGGTGCACCGGAGAACTCACATCACCAGACGGACATTCAACGCGACCCAATGGCCGGTCTCTGCTGCAGGGCTGATCCCTGCTGCAGCAGCTGCCCAGCGCACGGAGTCCACCGCAGCAGCAATTCAACAACCAGCCAGTGGTGAGTATAAAGCTTACCAGAGAAATCTTGTGTTAAAAAACATAGATCGCTAAAAGTTTTTCAAACCCTGAACCAGGCAAAATGAATTTGGTACCCTCAGTGACAAAAAGATCTGCTTGGGGGGCACTTAAATGTACGGAGTATGGTCTCCAAACGTGAACAACTAGAACATCTGCTGATAAACTCCAATAGTGATTTTATGGGTCTGTCTGAAACCTGGTTATCATCCTCGTTACCTGAAACTGTTGCTACCATGCCTGGCTATAATGTGTTTAGGAAAGACAGGGAACAAGGAAAAGGAGGAGGAGTTCTACTATATGTTAAAGACACCGTAAAATGTAATCAGATTGAATGGTCAAAAGATATGAATCTAGAATGTGTAGGAGTTAACATTAAGTTGGCAGCCAATATGACCTCTGTTATTTGTTTATACAACAAACCCTCCTCAAAAGCAGATTTCTATGACCAATTCAAAGTGCTTCTTAATCAGTGTAATCCTAAAAATGAATTAATCTTATTGGGTGATTTTAATATAAACTGGGATGACAAAAAAGAAAAAAAATATCTAAAAATCATTACAGACAAACCATTATAGACAAATCAACCAGACTCACAACAAGCCAGTCAAAAACCAAAATTGATTTACTTTTTACAAATAGACCTGAAAGAATCTCCCAGGCTTAGAATCTTTTAACAGGACTGCCTGACCATAATATAATACTAGCAACAAGAAAACTTCCATGAAAACAGCTTTCAAATACATTTAAGAAATCATCAGGTAACACAGTAGATTACATAATTCCAAAAAACCAACAACAAAATATAACAATGGCAATAAATGAAACTGAATGGAAGGAAATCACCTCCTCAAATGACATAAATCACAGCAATGAATTTTTTATAACAAAAATCAAAGAGGTTATCACGGCACTTTAAAAAAAAGCAAATAACAGAAGAAGAATCAGTTTACCACGGCTCAACTCTGAATGTCTCCAACTAATGAAGACCAGAGATCAGCTTCTTAAAATAGCTCTAAAAACAGGTTTAACAACAGACAGAAAAATTTACGTCTGCTAGAAAAAAGGTAACACAAATTCTGAGGAAGGCTAAGACAAACTTTTTTTTATAACCGTTACTGAAAATGCAAAAGAAGATGGCCAAAAAATCTGGAATAATATTAACAAACTGACAAATAAACAGAACAAAAAAGATGACGGAGACCTGGAACTTAATAATAAATTGGTACAGAATGCCATGGTCATTGCTACGGAGTTTAATAACTTTTTCATAAACATTTATCTTTTGTTCATATGAAAGACAAAAAAAATGAAATAGAAAGATGTCTTTACCTTCTTTACATGTTTTAACTGCACTGCAGCCTTCGTCAGAAGAGTCAGCTGATTGCTGCCAGGTGACATTTATCAGCTGATTTTCGTAGGCGGGGCCAGCTCAGCAGATCTGTCGGATCCACCGAGCCGGCCCCGCCTCCCGCCGTCAGATGGTCTCTGGAGAATGTGGTCCCAGGTGTGGGAAAGCATAAAGGCTCCCTCATCTCGGTTCATGGTGTCTTTTCCCCGCTTCCTGATCTCTATGGCCTCCTTGATCCAACGTTTGTGTCTGTTGCTCTCCGATCCAATAATTTTTGTGTTGTCCCAATCCATGATGTGATTATTTCTTTTGCAGTGATCTGATATTGCTGATTTTAATGTTTCTTGTTCTGCCTTTTCTTTTTTTGATCTTGTGAGTCGTCCTTGTGTTTCCTTCTCACATTCCTTCTGGTGTTCTTTTTTTCTTGTGGTGAATAATCTTCCAGTTTCTCCAATGTAGGTTTTGTTGCCTGATCTGCATGATATTTCATATATTGTATTGCACTTATTGTCTTGTTCTATTCTGTCCTTGGGGTGTACTAACAACTGTCTTAATTTTTTGTGTGGTTTGACTGCTGTGTTTATTTTGTATTTTTTCATGATCCTTTGAATTGGTTCTGTGATCCCTCGTATGTATGGTATAGTTATGGTGTCCTTGTTTTTGATTTCGGCTTTTGTTCTGTGTCTTATTTCTTGTTTGTTACCTCCGCCAGGCCACAGGCCAGGAGGAGGTTATGTTTTTGCCAGCGTTTGTCTGTTTGTCTGTTTGCCTGTTGGTTAGCAAGATAACTCAAAAAGTTTTGGACGGATTTTGATGAAACTTTCAGGCGTTGTTGGAAATGGCAAAAGGAAGAACTGATTAAATTTTGGGGATGTTCCGGATCACCGTCTGGATACACAAATTTTTTAAAGGATTCTTTAACATAGTGAGATACGGCCATTTTCAACATGTGCGCAGGCGCAATGGAGGGCGCTGGTCGTCGTGTCTGACCAACACAAACTCCGCGTTCTTCAAAGTTTTAGGCACAAAAGCACGCAGAAAACAGTGGTGGGCAGGGCCCGGCAGCGTGCCTGTGTTTGCACCACGCTGCAAAAGCTGAGACGGGCAGCTGTCCGCAGCCGGATTATTTGGCAGAAATTCCCCGGGCAGCCATAGGCGCTGCGCAAAAACGAGCTCTCTGCCGGGGAAGCTTCCAAATCCTCTTTTGCCGCGGAGCGCAACCCCAATATAAAACCCACAGCAATCTGTCTACCCAATTTGCATCCGTCAGTGAAGCCCTGAGTGCTGCTTTCAGTGGAGGAGATGGACACAACACCAACACTTCAGTTTATTACCTCCGCCAAGGAGGTAATGCTTTTACTACTGAACCACTAATCCTATCATTGTGAATCCAATGGCTAGTCATATGTTTTCATGGTCAAGGAATCTGAAAACGTACACACAAACACTGTATGGGGGGGAACTGTGGCGCTTGGCGGAGGTCTGCGCTCTCCGAGTGCTTTTCTAGTTTTCTTTGTTTTTGACTTGCTGTTTCCCTTTGTTTATGGCCCATACTGGATATTGGCAGCGTATAAGTGCATGTTTTATGTGGTTTTCCTCCTCCTGTCTGTCTTCTTGTTCCGTGATGATGGTGGCTCGTTCATATAATGTCCTGACGACTGATAGCTTGTGTGCTGTGGGGTGTTCCGATGTGCCAACATGAAACGATGTTGGCAGACAGCAGCACATATGAAATCATTAAAACAAACCCGACAGAAGAAAAGAAAAAAATGCTAAAAGCCCTTCTCAAACCTCTATTAGAAAGCAAAAAAAATCACAAAGGACGCATATGATCACCTGATCCCCACAGCCAGCATCATCCCCCGGATCTATGGAACTCCAAAAATACATAAAAAGGATATCCCACTGCGACCAATAATAGACAGTATCGGATCAGTCACGTACAACTTATCAAAAGCCCTAGTTGAAATCATCAAACCCCTCCTTGGACTATCAGACTTCCACTGCAAAAATTCAAAAGAGCTGGCACAAGAACTCAGACATAAAAATAGAATCAGACGAGATTCTCATTTCACATGACGTCATCTCTTTATTCACAAAGACTCCTGTTGACGTCACACTACATATAGTGCAAGAACGCCTCAACAAATGACAGTACCCTAAAAAGACGCACCAACCTCACAATTCATGATATATCCAAATTATTACAGTTTGTTGCAAAATCCACTTATTTTCAATTCAGAGGAAAAATTTACAGACAAAAAGAAGGATTTGCAATGGGAGACCCACTATCAGCCATCATGAGCAGCTTTTTTATGGAAGATCTGGAAAACAAAGCCATCAATACAGCACCCACAATATGCAAACCCACCCTTTGGAAGAGATACGTAGATGACATTCTGGAAAAAATAAGGAAAGGACATACACAAGAACTCACTGACCGTCCAAACAGTACGGACAGCACTGGGAACATAAAATTCACACACGAAGAGGAGGAAAATGGCACCATAGCCTTTCTGGACATGAAAATCAACCACAACGAGGAGGCAGCATAAAAATCACAGTCTACAGGAAACCAACCCACACAGATCAATACCTACTATGGACATCGGAACACCCCACAGCACACAAGCTATCAGTCGTCAGGACGTTATATGAACGAGCCACCATCATCACGGAACAAGAAGATAGACAGGAGGAGGAAAACCACATAAAACATGCACTTATACGCTGCCAATATCCAGTATGGGCCATAAACAAAGAGAAACAGCAAGTCAAAAACAAAGAAAACAAACAAGAAATAAGACACAGAACAAAAGCCGAAATCAAAAACAAGGACACCATAACTATACCATACATACGAGGGATCACGGAACCAATTCAAAGGATCATGAAAAAATACAAAATAAACACAGCAGTCAAACCACACAAAAAATTAAGACAGTTGTTAGTACACCCCAAGGACAGAATAGAACAAGACAATAAATGCAATGTAATATATGAAATATCATGCAGATCATGCAACAAAACCTACATTGGAGAAACTGGAAGACTATTCACCACAAGAAAAAAAGAACACCAGAAGGAATGTGAGAAGGAAACACAAGGACGACTCACAAGATCAAAAAAGAAAAGGCAGAACAAGAAACATTAAAATCAGTAATATCAGATCACTGCAAAAGAAATAATCACATCATGGACTGGGACAACACAAAAATTATTGGATCGGAGAGCAACAGACACAAACGCTGGATCAAGGAGGCCATAGAGATCAGGAAGCGGGGAAAAGACACCATGAACCGAGATGAGGGAGCCTTTATGTTTTCCCACACCTGGGACCACATTCTCCAGAGACCATCTGACGGCAGGAGGCGGGGCCGGCTCAGTGGATCCGACAGATCTGCTGAGCTGGCCCTGCCTACGAAAATCAGCTGATAAATGTCACCTGGCAGCAATCAGCTGACTCTTCTGACGAAGGCTGCAGTGCAGTTGAAACATGTAAAGAAGGTAAAGACATCTTTCTATTTCATTTTTTTGTCTTTCATATGAACAAAAGATAAATAATTAAAAGAAGACAAAATGAACCTATTTGACATTTTTCATAAACACTGTGCTAGAAATATCCAATTCATTTAATCTACCTGACCCTAACTCTAGCCCTATTAACCCCTCACAACCAGTGTTTGATATATTAGAAAAAACTGAAAAGGAAGTCGCAAGTATCATCAGCTCATTGAATAGCTCAAAATCAACAGATGAACTTTGTATTAAATTGTATTGAATGAAATAAATTAACTTAAATGACCAAGGATACCGTTATTTCTGTTATAATATTTCTTTTATACAGTGGGGCAAAAAAGTATTTAGTCAGCCACCAATTGTGCAAGTTCTCCCACTTAAAAGACGAGAGAGGTCTCCAATTTTCATCATAGGTATACCTCAACTATGAGAGACAAAATGAGAAAAAAAATCCAGAAAATCACATTGTCTGATCTTTAAAGAATTTATTTGCAAATTATGGTGGAAAATAAATATTTGGTCACCTACAAACAAGCCAGATTTCTGGCTCTCACAGACCTGTAACTTCTTCTTTAAGAGGCTCCTCTGTCCTCCACTCGTTACCTGTATTAATGGAACCTGTTTGAACTCATTATCAGTATAAACGACACCTGTCCACAACCTCAAACAGTCAGACTCCAAACTCCACTATGGCCAAGACCAAAGAGCTGTCAAAGGACACCAGAAACAAAATTGTAGACCTGCACCAGGCTGGGAAGACTGAATCTGCAATAGGTAAGCAGCTTGGTGTGAAAAAATCAACTGTGGGAGCAATTATTAGAAAATGGAAGACATACAAGACCACTGATAATCTCCCTCGATCTGGGGCTCCACGCAAGAGCTCACCCCGTGGGGTCAAAATGATCACGAGAACGGTGAGCAAAAATCCCAGAACCACACGGGGGGACATAGTGAATGACCTGCAGAGAGCTGGGACCAAAGTAACAAAGGCTACCATCAGTAACACACTACGCCGCCAGGGACTCAAATCCTGCAGTGCCAGACGTGCCCCCCTGCTTAAGCCAGTACACGTCCAGGCCCGTCTGAAGTTTGCTAGAGAGCATTTGGATGATCCAGAAGAGGACTGGGAGAATGTCATGTGGTCAGATGAAACCAAAATAGAACTTTTTGGTAAAAACTCAACTTGTCGTGTTTGGAGGAGAAAGAACACCATACCTACTGTGAAGCATGGGGGTGGAAGCATCGTGCTTTGGGGCTGTTTTTCTGCAAAGGGACCAGGACGACTGATCCGTGTAAAGGAAAGCATGAATGGGGCCATGTATCGTGAGATTTTGAGTGAAAACCTCCTTCCATCAGCAAGGGCATTGAAGATGAAACGTGGCTGGGTCTTTCAGCATGACAATGATCCCAAACACACCGCCCGGGCAACGAAGGAGTGGCTTGGTAAGAAACATTTCAAGGTCCTGGAGTGGCCTAGCCAGTCTCCAGATCTCAACCCCATAGAAAATCTTTGGAGGGAGTTGAAAGTCCGTGTTGCCCAGCAACAGCCCCAAAACATCACTGCTCTAGAGGAGATCTGCATGGAGGAATGGGCCAAAATACCAGCAACAGTGTGTGAAAACCTTGTGAAAACTTACAGAAAACGTTTGACCTCTGTCATTGCCAACGAAGGGTACCTATAACAAAGTGTTGAGATGAACTTTTGTTATTGACCAAATACTTATTTTTCACCATAATTTGCAAATAAATTCTTTAAAAATCAGACAATGTGATTTTCTGGATTTTTTTTTTTCTAATTTTGTCTCTCATAGTTGAGGTATACCTATGATGAAAATTGGAGCCCTCTCTCATCTTTTAAGTGGAAGAACGTGCACAATTGGTGGCTGACTAAATACTTTTTTACCCCACTGTATATTAGAAATCTCACAACCTAGACAGCAGGAAAAACCTGCCTTATTTTGAAATCAAATGTTGGCACGTTTAGTTTGACTTCGTGAATTTCGGTCATCTTAACCTGCCAGGTACATAATAGGGAACTGTAGCGGACTCTAAAGAAAAAATATTTATAAAATTGTATTTAATTCACCACAATATGTGTTCATGTACAGAATGATCTGTTTAGGCAGTTATAGTTGTGCTCGCAGGCTTTCTCATCAGGCACCTCTCTAGGCAGCCGCTGAAGGACCTCAGTTTAGAGTGAAAAGACAGCTAGCATTTTTAGCTGTTTCTTTTTGTCACTGCCGCTGGAGAATAAAAATAGCACGCCTGCTTGTGTGAGAAAAGAGAGAAATTGCCAGTCTCTTCATTCCTGCAATTCCAACAGAGCATAACTTAATATTGTAGTGGCTGGTGAAATATATCCTCAGCAATTCAGTAGTCCCCCTTGCCTTTCCCTTCATATGAAGCCGGCTGCATATGAATTCTAGCCACATCTCTTAGCTAAGCGACTGTTCCGTTATTGCTCCCGTTTCCGGTGGGTTAAAACCATGATAAATGCCTCCAGTGCTTACATAGCTCTTCTGATTTTTTCCGTGTTTAAAGTACTTTAACAAACTCATGTTTCTGTCGGACAGTCGCACTTAGCGAGATGCTGACTGACTGGAAAACTCGCGTGGGCGGGGCACTTCTAAACTCCACGCGGATGACGGCCAAGCGCGTTGTTCGAGTGCGCACTTGTGGAAAGTCATTGCTTCATATATTTTTCTTAATAAATTCATATCTCCTTGGCGTGGTGGTAAAATTTCTGGTGAGGCGGCCTGCCACCGAGAAATGTTACCAGAGGAAACCCTGCATTGGCCATAAAGTAGAAGTTAATCCCTTTCTCCAAGACTTACTCACCCTCCCTTTTCTTGTCTTTGGCAAAGGAATGTTCTAATTGACAGTTTTATGATTGACATGATCCAGACGTGGCGAGTCAAGATTCTCCAGTAACAACCAGACAGTTTCACAGTGCCATCTGGTGGATGAATCAGGAATATTTAACTTTTTCTCTGTGTAGTGGAATATACAGGTACATCTCAAAAAATCAGAATATCATGAAAAAGTTCAATATTTTTGGTCACTCAGTTCAGAAAGTGAAACCCATCTATTATATAGAGTCATTACACACAGAATGATATATTTCAAGTGTTTATTTTAATTTTGATGATTATGGCTTACAGCCCATGAAAACCCCAAATTCAGTTTCTCAAAAAATTAGAATATTACATAAAATTAATTTTAAAAAAAATGTTTTTTAATAGAAATGTTGGCCGACTAAAAAGTATGTCCATGTACACACTCAATACTTGGTCGGGGATCCTTTTGGATTAATTACTGTATCAATGTGGCGTGGCATGAAGGTGATCAGTCTGTGGCACTGCTGAGGTATTATGAAGGTCCAGGTTGCTTTGATAGCGGCCTTCAGCTCGTCTGCATTGTTGGGTGTGGTGTCTCCCATCTTCCTCTTGACAATACTCCATAGATTCTCTATGGGGTTTAGGTCAGGAGAGTTTGCTGGCCAATCAAACACAGTGATGTCATGGTCATTAAATCAGGTTTTGATACTTTTGGCAGTGTGTGTGGTGGTGGGGGGTGCCAAGTCCTGCTGGAAAATGAAATCGGGTTCTCCATAAAGCTTGTCAGTACAGGGAAGCATGAAGTGCTCAAAAATTTCTTGGTAGACAACTGCGCTGACTTTGGTCTGGATAAAACACAGTGGACAAACACCAGCAGATGACATGGTTCCTCAAATCATCACTGACTGTGGAAACTTCACACTAAACCTCAAACATCTTCGATTCCGTGCTTCTCAACTCTTTCTCCAGACTCTGGGACTTTGATTTCCAAATGAAAGCAAGATTTACCTTGATCTGGACACAGGTCATCTGCTGGTGTTTGCCCACTGTGTTTTATCAAGACCAAAGTCAGCGCAGTCGTCTACCAGGACATTTTTAGAGCACTTCATGCTTCCCTGTGTTAACAAGCTTTATGGAGAAGCTGATTTCATTTTCCAGCAGGACTTGGCACCCCCCCCCCCCCACACACACACACACACACTGCCAAAAGTATCAAAACTTAGTTTAATGACCATGGTATCACTGTGTTTGATTGGCCAGCAAACTCTCCTGACCTAAACCCCATAGAGAATCTATGGAGTATTGTCAAGAGGAAGATGGGAGAGACCACACCCAACAATACAAACAAGCTGAAGGTCGCTATCAAAGCAACCTGGACCTTCATAATACCTCAGCAGTGCCACAGGCTGATCACCTCCATGCCACGCCACATTGATACAGTAATTAATCCAAAAGGAGCCCCGACCAAGTATTGAGTGTATACATGGACATACTTTTCAGTTGGTCACCATTTCTATCAAAAAACAATTTTTTAAAATTAATTTTATGTAATATTCTAATTTTTTGAGAAACTGAATTTGGGGTTTTCATGGGCTGTAAGCCATAATTATCAAAATGAAAATAAACACTTGAAATATATCACTCTGTGTGTAATGACTCTATATAAAAGATGGGTTTCACTTTCTGAACTGAGTGACCAAAAATATTGAACTTTTTCATAATATTCTAATTTTTTGAGATGTATCTGTATGCCTTATGGGCAAAAGAATTAATTCATATTCTTTCTCTCAAGACAGTAGCTGCTACTGATGACATGGTTGAACTCTGGGGATGGAGAATGTGGTTTCAAATACTTTTATTGATATGATTTTGATATGTTCTGCTTATTTTCAAGAAGAAATTAATGTTTGCATGCTTACTATCACAAATTAATTACAGTTACAATGTAGATGCATTTTATGCTCCTTTATCAAGTTGAATATCTTAGTCACTAAAGTTTAAAGAAGTTATGCTTTCATAGGCTGCACCCATACTTTAGGATGTCAAATGTCTATCTCTGCTCTGGGGAAGACCCCCACCATAGCTGCACTTTAACTGACCAATAGAACTCCAGACTTCACTGCATTTTCCTTTTTAGGTCAAGTTTACGACTTTTGTGGAACAGAGCTGAAATGTAATTGGGCTATCTCAGATTTCATGAAATTCTGTGAGATTCTGTTACACCTAGGAAAAACTTTCCTTAGTCTGTTCTGGGGCGTTGGCCAAGCTGTAAGGAGCCCCACTTCTGCTCTCCTATTTTTTTCTCTCTTCCAAGAAGGCCCAGAGTCTTCCAGGCTCTGCAAAAAATCCTGTTTCTTTCCTTTAAAATTCATTTTTCTTATGTTAATATTTTCTTCTTTAAATCACCGTGCAGGAAGATTTTGTTTGATTTTTTCTAAGCTTAAACCAACTCATTTAAACCACCAACATCTGAAGAAACTGGTTTGTGATGTTTTTCCTCATTTTGAATTTCTGATCAGATTTTGCACAATAAACTAATATCCTTCTTCAGTGCATAAGAAGACCTCGCCCAGATTGCTGAAGGGCAGCCTTTGCGATCCTGGGAGTAGGCCATAACTGTGGTAAGGAGCCTGTCTGTCAGTCTCCCAACAGAACCCACGCTGGTCCAGTTGAAACAGAATCCAGTGGACCCGCCTGCTACCCACTGGGACGCAATGAATCTGCTGCTGACAGTCTGTTGTTAATTTACCTTAATTCTTCACAGTAATCCTGGTATAAGTTCTTTTAACTTAATTTCATGCAAACCCCCATCAGAATTTCAAAATGCATGTTGTTCTTTGATTAATTTATGTTCTTTTTCAGAGTAATAGAAATTTTCCATTTTTTTTTTTTGTAAATAGTCAATCATCATTTTTGTAAATAGTCAATCATCATTTTCGTCATAAAATTGCATCCACTTTTCTTAACCAATGCTATTTTATGGTTTTCCAATTTCCAGTATACTGACAAATTAAACTACGCTTCATTTGGTTCCACAAATGCGTGATTCATAAGTAACTCAGTAATAGTCTATAATGCCCATGATACATGTTGAATTCTCTGTTTTAAAGTTATCCAAATATATTAACCTATTCTGACATTTCTTATTAAACCACTGAAAGACATATGGGAGTTATTGTTTGATTTCATGTCCATCTTCTTGATCATCAGAGACAAGAGCTCACAAGGGTTTATTTTGAGACTGATTCATAATTGGTACAATAAAGAATTGTTAATAAAATTGTCCATTATATGGAATGGTGCCCCTAACGAGGAATTGAGTGTAATGAAAGTAAAGCTTCATTCCAACTCACATTCATATTTATATTAACCTCTTGCACTCCGTCGTCCCATGGGTGGGCAAGTCTCTGCGTCCTAGAGCGCACGAGAGCACACGAGGGCGCTCTCATGCGCTCTAGGACGCATCATGGAGATTGTGATAAAGGTGGTGTATGGCGTCCGCACTGAAAATGAAAGCTGCAGACACAGCCGCGAACAGATTAGTTCATCTGATTGACCTCTCATTCGACTAATAAGAGCCTTGAATTGGGTTTCTGAAACCGGGAAGAACCAATGAATGAAAACCTAGCCAGAAGGACCCGCCTCCCAACGGCTGCGAGCCAATTGAAGCACAGAAGTTCGCTGAGCTGTTTTGTCTAAAGCTGGGTGAAGAGAGACTGCTTCAGCAGCCACAGGCAGTGGTTTATTATTTTTTTTTTTTTAATTCCAGCAGAGTGTTTAGGATTCTCTTACATGGTCATCATAGACCGATGGAGGCCGACGACGAAGGTCGTAAATCATTCGCCAAAACCGCAATCATGGAATTATGTTTTGATCGGGTCGCGAGACCAGAACCAGAGCGGACCAGCGTCGCGTTCGTCTGACAATGAGGAAGAGAAGTTGGCCAGGACAATGTGGCTGTGAAGAGGTAAGGTGTTATAAGCCAAATTATTTTTTATCCCTGAAAATTGTAATCAAAAATGACTTTTGACCGATTGGTAAATTACAACTGTGCGGCGCATGATATCCGAAGTGCGTGCGCCGCGTTACACGGTTTGTTTGCCGCCTCCAGACCGTGAACGCCCCCCCGATTCTGTAGCGGGGGGGTGGGGGGAGCCGCAGTGACAGCGGTGCTGTGGAAACATGCCTTATCCGAGTGTAATCCGTCATGTAGCGAGGGCGGATCTCTGTCCTCTGTAGCGGGGGAGGGTTCGGGGGTGGACAACCCCCCCCCCACCCACACACACAGACACAGCCCTGAATATGACCTTTCATTAGAGCCCTAAATGAAGCTTCTACATTGAATCATTCAAAAGTTACAGACGTTTTTCCAAACTGTGCCATTTGGCACAGTTCCAAAACGCCTGGGAACTACCTGAGAACAAAGCTGTGTAATATATTCATTTTTTGTGGTATTGTTACAAAATTTGGACCTCAGCTGGATAACACTTGGTTCTACATTTCTGTTGCATTTTCCAGCCCGGATCTGAAGCTGTGTGTTATTTGCAAGCATTTGTATCCAAAAAAACACCCAGGCCAAATTTATTTTCTTCAAGTTCACTATGTTTAGATGACTGTTACTCAGTGGCCGGAGCACTTAGAGAGATCATGTTTTTTTTGCCAAAAAATTCAAAGTGTTTTCTTTTAAATGAGACCAACCCCATGAAGATGCTGCAAAGGGTTGAAGAACAGCTTTCGATTTACTTTAGGCACATTTTTTTGGCGTTTTTATGAAAATTGACCGGAGTGCAAGGGGTTAATACTTGTACCAACATTAAATTACCTATAAAAACCCATAAATCCACTACAACTTTGTACAGTTTCATTGCAGTTGTTCTGCCCATGTATGATTGTTTGTGTGTTTTTGTGACCCACTGGGGTACTACAGATGCAAATTAGCGATATTGCTAAATCTGGCATACGTACATTTGTACTAATGTTCATTAGTATGTATTGTCCCTTTCAAATAAGCATTAAACTTAAACTAATTAACTTTCCAGGAAATGAATGCAAGTCTGTGTAATGTCTCCTCAAGTTATGGGTACCAGACGCGGTGTGTGAGTGTGTGTGTGCGTGCATAGAAACACAACAAGTTAACATTAGTTCATACAGGGCCACCTTAACTTGCCATTAGGCCCTGGGGCTGAGAGGATTTGTCTCCCCTCCAACAGAATCTCAGTTTAAAAATGTGTAATAGCTATGTTTTTTTAATAATGGACTGCATTTATATAGCACTTTTCATGACATCCAAAGACACTTTACAATGAGTCCATTATTGATTCACTCCATAGACAATGATAGTGGTAAGCTACCTTTGTAGCTACAGTTGCTCTGGGGCAGACTGATGGAAACATGGCTGTCAATTCACGCCAACGGCCTCTCTGACCACCACCAAACATTTATTCACATTCATACATCAGTGTCATGAACCATGAACACACCGGAGGCAAGATGGGTAAAGTGTCTTGCCCAAGGACACAACAGCAAGGTGGGGGGAGTGGGATTCGAACCGCCAATCCTCCAGTTATTGGGCGACCTGCTCTACCTCCTGAGCCACTACAGTCCCATTTTTGTTTCTCTTGGAGAAATAATGCAACTGTGAGCTAGAAAACACAACTACCTTGCAAAAAGTCAAATATAAGTAAAATGAAATAAATTAAGTATCCTTTTTTTTTTTTCCTTTGAAAGACAAAAGTAAAATAGAAAGATGTCTTTACCTTCTTTACATGTTTCAACTGCACTGCAGCCTTCATCAGAAGAGTCACTTAAAATATTATTAGAAATAAATTAAGGCTGTTTATGCTTGTCTTTTTGCCTGACAAGATATTTATTCTTGCTGTGCAGTTTGAGTAAGAAAATTTCACATGCTTTCAGATAGTTTTAACTTGTAGCCACTGTGGGTATACTTATGCAGTACAGTTTTAAAGATTTGTAATATTTTGAATAGTTTTATAGTAAAATGCTACAACAAAATACTAAAGTGTCATTTGGGAGAGAATCCATTTTCACCCAAAACTGCTACACTTCTTTCAGCCTGCTTTCTGATGGATTGGCATGTTTCTGCTCTCATGATGGCTCATTAAACTAAACATTAGGGTTAGGCTTGGGGGACAGGTTTAGGCGGTAGTGGTTATAGTTAACAATCCAGGAAATTAATGTGAGCCTGTTAATGTCTCCTGAAGTTATGGGTACCAGACTCTGTGTGTGTGTGTGTGTGTGTGTGTGTGTGTGGTGTGTGTGTGTGTGTGTTGTGTGGTGTGTGTGTGGTGTGTAAAAATGAAACAAGTTAACATTAGTGGGTGTACTTATGCAGTACAGTTTGTAAAGATTTTCTATTATTATGAATAATTTTTGTGATAAAATTCTATGACAAATACTAAAATGTCGTCTGGAAGAGAAGTCCATTTGCACCCAAAACTATTCAACTTCTTTCAGAAGCTTTTTGATGGATTGGCATGCTTCTGCTCTCATGATGGCCCATTAAACTACCATTTATGGGCATTATTGTGCATCTGGGAAAGGTCCACTAGCTGGGAATGAAACCATGAACATTTGTGTTTCCATTTGCATTATTTTAAATGTGTTGTATACAATAAACCAACCCGATTCATCTGAAACGATCACTGATGTCTTTATGGACTTAAATTTGTACTCTCACCCTAATAAATAAAACAAACCATAGAAATAAATCGGGTGTTCATATTTGAAGGAACTTTGGTGTTTGGATCATTGGTAGAATTCATATAATGCCTTAGTTACACACATGAATGGCTAACAGGCCCATCTGTGGTTCTGATGATGAAAAGAAATATTAGGCATGCTATTGAGCTTCCACTGTTGAATGGAAACTAATTTATAATATGCCTACAAGAGCTATTTAGTAGTAATATGAGGTGAGCATTTGTGTGACACAGACCAGTGCAAAAGAAAAAAGAGGATATTAGAAAGAGTCTCCATTCATAGGCATTAGTGCAATGTAGTATGCTGGTTTATTAAATAGGATATTGAACAAGAAACAAAGAAAATCTGTGCTGTTGAACCTGTATTATATTATTTGCACGTGTAATATTTGTGGGGAAAATGTTCATATTCATCTAAACAACAAAGAGCTTAGAATAGTATAGTTTATTATTCTGTTGCAGTTGTGCTTTAACATTTAGACAATTGCAAAAAATAATGTAGAAAGTGCATACCAACAAAATATGCCAACCTAATGTAAGAGTAAATAAATACAGGACAGATTGTTATGTTGTTATTAGGATGTATTATTGTGTGGCTCCACCTTTCCGGTTCCGCCACCACCCAGGGTATAAGAGGGCTGTAAGGAAGAGGGGCGGTCTCTTGACCTCCTCTCAGCCTGACGGCAGCGCCTTGTATTATACACTACCGTTCAAAAGTTTTGGGGTCACCCAGACAATTATTTTGTGTTTTCCATGAAAAGTCACACTTATTTACCACCATGAGTTGTAAAATGAATAGAAAATATAGTCAAGACATTGACAAGGTTAGAAATAATGATTTGTATTTGAAATAATATTTTTTTCTTCTCAGTGTTGACCAGCACTTGAACTAAAGTATCTAAAACAGTAATTTAGTTTTCTGGAATTAAGTCTTACAGACATTGGTTTGGCTGCTTTATGATGAAAATTTCATTAGGTTTATATTGCTATTTTCTTTAGATTTCAGTCACCTTAATAGACATCTCTGCTTCCATCTGGTTCACTAAACCACAGTCAATAATATATCTTGTGTCACTCGGGCTTTTTTTGTTGAATCAGCTATAATCTGTTAGCATTAGTTTGGCTAGGCAGCCGGTGGCTAGCTGAAACTAGCAGTTTACAAATGTTTTTGGGCTTACTGACTCCAGGGGCTGATCATGTCATATCATATCAACTTCATAAACCACACACTCCTGTCCACCAGTAATGTATTATTTCATTAATTCTCAAGACAAATTTATGTTAGTTGGCTCAGGCTTGATCAGTGATAGGTGTTAGCCAGCTAAGATTAGCTATAGTGACGAAAGAGGGAGGGCAGGTTAAATGCGGTCTTAGGGATTCAAAGAGACATGTAATGAAACCAACTGTTCTAAGAAAGGCTGCAAAAGATGATTCACAATGATGTTGCAATAATGACATAATTCAAGGCAATTTGACCAAAATATGTCACAGACATCTCATTAAGACCTGTGGGAGCAGTCAAAATGTGGGAAAAGGGCAGTGAATGGGGACCCTTAAGGATCGATCCATTCATTCTTTCGTATCTACAATGCATTGGCTGCAACTTTGTTAAATTGGATGGCAACAGTATGGTCTTTGCATGTCATATTAAAACTACCAACTTAACCTGCCCAAACTAATTTCAGTCAACCTAAATTTCAATACACACTTCATATTTTCCCACTGTCTATTTTTGTACATAATTATATAATGTGTGGTTTCATTTATGTGTGTAATATCAAAACAAGCTTGTAGATTATCTATATCAGGACAGTTTTTGTCTGACTTCAATATACTAAAAATGATAACATATTTGACTCTACATTGTAGCATCAGTTTCAGCATCATGTGTAAGTTCCAATTATACATACAAGTAAATCTATAACTCGCTCCTCCATTACTGCTGTGTGCTGACTATGCATTGTGTAATGCAATCATAATGTTGGGGGGGGGGTCAGTTACAATGAAGATGAATGTGTTAATTAAATATGGTTTATATGTGCAAAAATGACTGAGAACAGAGTCATTATGAAACAATAAAATTACAACAGACATCTATCTTTACTGCTGGTGTGTTCTGTAACTACAGCCCAGTTTCTTCCATGCCCAACCAGAGTCTGAGTTATCCATTCAGAATCTCATAAGAATAGATAATCTCATAAGTTGTCTCCTGCTTTCCTAAACTGCTTGTCTAAACAAAATTGCATGCTCTTATGATAATGAAAATCCCCTACCCCATAAGTGCCACGTACAGCAGTCATCTAAAAACATGCCCACTACCTGCAGCCAGCAGCTATTTTAATTGATTACTCATAACTTTACATTCCTTATGAGATTTCCTTTGTTCTCTTTGCGCTTGTATCCCCAGGTGATTAAAGAGCAGAGGGCACACCTGAGGAGTTTTAAGCTCAAGGATATCCTAGACAATTATTCATGAAGAACTACTGCTACAGGACAGTATGCTAACAGGCAGTGATTCAAAATCAGATTTGCATATTGCATCAAAAAAAGGCTTGAAAACCCAAAAAGCCTATTATTCCTACACAGGTTTAAGTCATTTTTTTTTTTACAATGTTGTATACAGTATATCAGCCATATGCATAACTTGCCTGAGTTATATCAACAATTAATACAGCTGAATATTTTTACTAGTGTTCAAACCCAGATATAAGTTAAGTCTTTTTCTTAAATCTGTCTGTCTGTCTTTCAGCATTACTGCACAAAAACTACTAGATGGATTTTGATTAATTTTTTTTACTGGAGATGTCCCTTGGACTACGGATGAATCTATTACATTTTGGAGGTGATGCATGAGCACATTCCTCCGCCAAGGCCCTATTTCTCAATGCAACGTGATCATCTGTCCGTCCATCGGTCCATTAGCATTATTACACAAACACAACTCAACAAATTTGGAGATATGGATGGATGGAGGGAGGGTCAGATGTGCAGATATAGCCTTGGTGGAGGTATGGGCTCTCTGAGTGCCCTCTAGTTGCATGTTTTCCTTCTAATCATGCCAGCCACTCAGCTAATATTGCTAATATTACACATTGTTGTTATATAGCATATATCAACATACCATTTGACATAGTCAGTTCTTTTTATTCCACAGGTAATGTGAACAACCATGTCTAAATGCTTACAACCAAGTACATACAGTATATGTGCTATTACTTGCAACCAGGCCCACCGAACTGCAGCTCAATCACTCTTATTAGCTATTTTGGCAGGTGGGAAATTCTCTTTAGTAGTCATCTCAAAGACATCTGAACTAAGCAAGGGGGTTGGCGGCTTTTACAACAAAAGGGACTGAGCAATATTTGGCCATGAAGATCTAAACAGAACATATCATTTTTGAGTTTAAAATATTTTTAATAAATTTGCAACTATTTTTTAGATATTTATAGCATTTTAGTTTAGTCTAGTAAATTTGGAGGCGGAGTGGTGAACCAGTGGAAGAGCATCCACCCCACACCTGGTTGTCACCCAGCCACAAGGGGGAGCGCAAGCCAGTGTAGTCTGAGTGAGAGTCCCATCCATCCGTCTTCTTAATCCTTTTCGGGTCACGGGGGGGCTGGAGCCTATCCCAGCATCTTTGGGCGAGAGGCAGGGTACACCCTGGACAGATTACCAGTCCATTGCAGGGCCAACACAGAGAGACAGACAACCATTCACTCTCAGAGTCATACCTAAGGACAATTTAGAATCCCCAGTTGATGCCAATTAACCTAACTTGCATGTTTTTGGCATGTGGGAGGAAACCGGAGAAATCCCGGAGTAAACCCACGCAGACATGGGGAGAACATGCAAACTCCACACAGATCACGGTTGGTCGGGGGCTGGGATCGAACCTGGGATCCCCCGGCCAAGGGCGAGTTGCTGTGCTGCCACAATGCTAACCACTCCGCCACCGTGCTTGCCCTTGAGTGAGAGTCCTAAGCCCAAATAAATGGGGAAGGTTGCATCAGGAAGAGCATCCGGTGTAAAATCGCTGCCAAATCCAATAATAACACGCAGATCCTGCAGGACTAATGGGACGTCAGGAAGAAGGATGAGGAGGAGGAGTCTTATAAATTTGATATTTTTTTCTTCATAAATATGAAAGGTTTCTCTAATGTTTGCAGCCATTTTTCTTTTATTTGTGAATTTGCAACTGTTTTTATATAGATGAGTTGGTGACCTAGTGGTAAAGCATCCACCCCAACAACTAGGAGGTTGTGGGTTCAAGCCCCGCCTGGGTCACACCAAAGACACTATAAAAATGATGCTTTCTGCCTTCTAGCTTGGTGCTCAGCATAATAGAATGGGGGAAGGAAGTTGGTTGCTTGGATAAATGGGGAGGGTTGCATCCCGTGTAAAAATCCTTGAGTCATTGCATTATCTGGTGATAGTACACTGTGGCAATCCTGAAAGGGAGCAGCTGAAAGAAGAAAAAAGAAGCTTTTAAGGAGCCACTTGCAATAGGCAAATGTTAAGGTGCATTCAGACCAAACACGAATGGGCGAATTTTACACGCGGTGTGATTACATTTTAACTCAATGTAAAGATGCAATTAGACATGAATTCACCATCTGAGTGAGTTGCAGACAGGCAAAGTTGCCTCTATAACTTCTGCAGCTGTGTTCAACCTGCTGTGGAAATCCCCAAAATACCATCATGCTTAGGTTTACATTATCCAATGGGGTCTCACCTGAAAAAATTGTCCCTGCCTCCAAAATTTCACCTGGATGATGGGTTGTTTACACTGCTAGCCTGTTAGCGTTGTTAGCACGTCCATGGCAGGAGTCCGTGGGTAAAAATTTCTGATACTCTGATTCAGCTCCAGAGCTCCCGGTCCTTCTGTCTCCAGGTGAGTGTCAGTCTCATTTTCAAACTAGTTTACTCTTCAGTGTTGATACTTTTACTCCTGTGATGGCAGAATCTCAAGGCTAGTGCTATCCTTCGGATGTGAACACGCGAATGTGCGAGATTTGCATGTGCTCACCTCTTTCCATTGACTTTGTATGTATTAGCACCGCCTGTTTGCGTTTGGTCTGAATGCACCTTTATTCATTAATCAAACTAAATACCACTTCCCAACTATAAACTTATTGCTAAAGAAAATAATTAATTGCTTGTAAAACTACAAACTGCAGTGATTGGTGAACAATACCAACAATAACAAAAAGGTCAAGACTATATTCCATTTCTTAAAGAAAGGGCTTCTGAGTCAAGACAGAATTTTTATGAGCACTGATGGTGAAGAAAAAAATGCAAATAAACTCACGTTGTAAATTTTTTTTTATTAAAGTTACCATCAGCTATATTGACTATTGATTTGACTGAAAGATATATACTTTAGCAGCAATAATTAAACACCAACTAAATTTAAGTTGCAGTAATATCCTCATTGTCGCACCAATATTCCCTAGATTATCAGTGTAAAATCCTTGCTCCGGAAAATCACTGTCCTGTATTTTTTCCAGCCATTCACAAACTCAGCTGATTACAGCGCTCCAGCCAGGTAGATCAGCTCACTTCTTCCATCTTTAAGAGCTGTGATCATCAGAATCAGCTGCGTTAGTCAGTTGCTGCAAGAAGTATAGGATAGTACTTTTTCTTGGAGCGCGGGTGTCTGTGCATACTATTGTTATTCAGTGGCCAAAAACCAATCCACCAGAGAACACATCTTACAGAGTACCGCAGAGATAGGCTATATATCATTGTCACCCTGAGTCTCCTTATTTGAATATCCTGTTTGGAGTAGTGGGAGCAACTAGCACCACAACACATACTGATTTCTTCTTTGATTCTGTGCTATTAGTCAGAGTGGATGATAGACAGATAGATGGATGGATGGATGGATGTACTTTACTGAGCCCAAACTGGGAAATTACAGTGTAAGAGCAGCATGACAGTAGACGACCAAAACAACAGAAGCACACACAGCGTAATAGACAAAGGGATTACCCATGTTAAGTAAAACTGCCTAACTAGCTCATACACATCATAGACGAATAGATGGTGACCCGTATAGATACATGAATCATACCCACTGTACAATGCAGGACTATCAAGTGCAGGGTGAAATGTGAGGTACCAATTAGACTGCAAGGTGCAGTTTGGCAGCATAGTTATGACCAAAATTCAACATCAGAGTGAGTTACTGTACAGTGAAATGGCATGTGGCAGGAAAGATTTCCTGTACCTGACCGTTCAGCAGCGAAGCGGTCTCTCCAGTGTGTGGTGGATGGGGTGATCAGGACTGTCCATGATGGATCGCAGTTTGTTCAGTGTCCTCCTCTCCACCACAGTCTCAAAGGTCTCTGGCCTGAGACCAGCTACAGAGCCAGCCCTCTTGATAATCTTGTCAAGTCAGTTGGTGTCACTGGCTCTGATACTGCTACCCCAACAGACAGCCGCAAAGAAGATGGCGCTGGTGACAACAGCCTGGTAGAAAAGCTCCAGCATCCTGTTGCACACGTTGAAGGATCTCACCTTTCTCAGAAAGTAGAGTCTGCTCATCCCCTTCTTGTATGCAGCATCGATGTTATATTTCCAGTCCAGTCCGTTGCTGATCATGACACCCAGGTATTTGTAGTCCTCCACTACCTCCACATCCTCCCCCTAATCTACAATGGCTGTGAAGGCATCCTCTTCTTCCTGAAGTCAATCACCATCTCTCTGGTCTTGCTGACGTTCAGCCTCAGGTGATTCTGCTCGGTCCACTCCACAAATCTGTCTACCAGTGCCCTGTGCTCCCTCTCCTCTCCCCCTCTTATACTCCCCCTCTTATATACAAACTTATCCCAGGATTTAAATGACCACCTTTCATGTATACTGTATGTAGTTCCTAATTTGACCTTCTTTTAAATACACCACGGGATATCTTTAAAGCTGTAACTACTGTAAGTAAAGACGGGACAGAGAGGCAGGGATATAGTTGTAACATGCAGTGTCATGGGATGGTGGTCCATTATATTTCATTTCAAGGTGATGTTGTTAGTCACATGATTGCTCAAGTCACGTCTAACTTTAGTTTTTGACACCTAAGGCCATTTGAAACAAAAGCAGTTATCATCTGTGGCTATAGCTGCTCCTCGGCCGTAGTCTGTTTTCATTATAAAACTCAGCATTGTCAAACGGTCTGCAAAGCACTATGAATTCAGCAGCAGTGAATCATAAAGCCTGCACAGACTTGTGTAACGTACAGTAATAAAGTATAATGGTGCAGTCCAGCTTCAAGGTCAGTCACTATGAAAAAGACCCAGCTGTGCATTCACCTGCATCATACCTCCCTTTGGCTTTCTTTTAGCACTTCGGTTGTTCACCTACCTACCTTTCCGTTGGATAGAGGCACTCTTGTTCAGATTACTTCAAAGACGGCAAGATCATCATCTTTATGAGACGTAATCAGCCTTTGCTTGAGAAGCCTGGTATAATTCTTCAAAGGATTAAATGACAAAATATAAAAAGCACATCATAATAGAAGAGGAAAGTGTTGGCCACTGATGACTAGAAAAGAGAGAGATGCTCAAGTGGTTAATTGGGAAAGGATATAGCAGCTCTTTGATGTGTTCTATTTTCCCCGTCCATTTCCAAACAAAGCACTAGATGAAATGGACCCATTACTATTTTCACATCACAAAAAAGCTTTTATTTCCAGGCTTGTAAATGTAGTTGGCCTTTATGGACAACAGTTGCATTTCAAGGCATTTTTTCTTTTAATCACAACAACAAACCCAGTTGCATTCTATATCATAATACTGCAGGGGGATCTGTTGGTGTCAGTGGCAATGTTGCACCATTGCTAAAATAAATAAATAAAAATAAATAAAAATCTGGTATGTTTACTATGTTCTATTGTGAGTAAAATTCCGGTTTATCAGAAGTGGCAGTGACGTGCACAGATATTTCGAGGTGCAGATGCTCAACCAAATAAAGGGCACTCCTAAATTCTGAAAAAAGTAAAGTTACATACTGTAGTGCAAATTTTACTGTACTTACTTGGCTTTTCAAATTTATTTTAATACTTATACACTCATAGAGATATGTAATACCCCATAGATTTTTATAAAATTATCAACTCACACAGAGACCATGGTCTTCATCATTAATCATGCATTTACAGGATAAAAAATGGGCGGCTTCCATTGAAGAAATAAATATCTGTTCAAAATAAATAAATCTTTGCAAAAGTCTGAAAAAGGCCTTTCTTTCAATAAATAAAAATTAAATCTCCATTTAAATAAATTTGAGCAAAAATAAAAAAAATAAAAAGGCAGTTCCTCCTTCAGCAAAATGACCCAAAATCCTCCCCTCTGCTAACCTGCCACCCTCCATTACCATGAAGACAACAAGAATAGTTTATACAGGACAACATAGTACATCAGTGAAGGAAGAATAGCAAATGTACAAGAAAAATCATGGAAATTTGAGAAACAAGTTCTAAATTTTATTTTTAAAAAAGCTGCAAATTTATGAATATATTGTAAATTTGTGTGAGGGGAAATGTAACAAGTTTATCACAAACCATTGCAAATTTATAGGACAAAAGTACTAAATTCACTACAAAAGTAACAAATTTGCTAGGAAAAAGTTGCAAATTTCTAAAAGTCGTAACTTTCCAAGAAAAATGTTAAAGTTTACAAGAAAAACCACACTAACTGGTCAGAAAATATTTATGACACAAAACTTTTAAAAATTTATATATATTAGTACATACCCATGCATACCTGTCCATGCCCATAGAAACCAAGTATAAGCAAGTATTTCTGCCTGGCTGTTGCTGAAGGGTCTCCTCCTGTCTGAGACGACTGTGTTGTTCACAGTCACGCCTGCAGCATACTGCTCGAACCTGAGGTGTTTCATCTTCACAGCATCTTTTCTGACGTGCAGCAGTTCTCCTCACTCTATTACTATCCATGTGGTGGGCCTTCTTGTTCTTCTTCGTTCAGACCACTGGTTGACGGATAGGTGCGTTGTAATTCCAGTTCATGGACAGGATCATGAAGACAGATCTGAGCAAAAAGTGGCTTTCGACCCTGTTCAGGAAGACCCATGCATGCCTGTCGAAACCCAGAAACCGGAGCACCCGGAGAAAATCAGTGCTTTGCTTGGCATTTTATATGACATCATAAAGACATCAAGGCAGACATCATAGGACACTACATCATAGGTAGCCAGTCGTAAAATACATCAAGGCAGGCATCGTGAGTGATGGTCTATATGACATCATAAAGACATCAAGGCAGGCATCATAGGACACTACATCATAGGTAGCCAGTCCTATTGTGAGATCATAGGGTCATCATAGGACATCATAGGCCATCCTATGATCATGACAGACAGACACACACACACATTAGCTCTCTTAAATTTATAGAGTGATGAGCTGGCCAGCTTACTGGCACAGCTATTGACGCCACCGAGGACACAGTCCAAGGACGGATAATTTTTTCACGCATAGGGAGTTGTTCAGAACTCCTTATAAGATCTCCTTACACAAAGACATACAGTGATGATATAAAGTGAAGTACTGTGGAAAGACTGGTGGAAAGACTGTGGAAGTCCACTAAACTTGAGGTGCATCGATTGTACCTTAAGGAGCTGTTAATTGAATTTAACAATATGATAAAAATGGCAAGAACTTCTTATTTTTCCAACATCATCTCCTCCAACAGTAACAATTCAAAGATCATCTTCAGTACAATAGACAGTATAGTTAATCCTGTCAGTTCTGCTCCCCCTGTTTATTCATGTAATGACTGTAACAAGTTTCTTTCCTTTTTTGTTGACAAGGTCACTGCTGTTAGGGCTGGTTTTACTCATTCCTTTCCCCTAATCCTTGATTGTCCTAACAGACAGGCCTTTTTAAGTGATTTTACCCCAATTTCTTTTGAGGATTTGTTAGTGTTGGTGAGTTCCATGAAATCCTCCTCCTGCATCTTAGATATTTTGCCTTCCTCAATGTTAAAAGAGGTAATTGGCTCAGTGGGTACGTCTTTGGTTTATATCATTAACAGTTCACTTGAATCTGGTTATGTACCCTCGTATTTTAAACATGCAGTTGTGCAGCCACTTTTAAAAAAATCTAACCTTGATCCATCTGTTTTTAAAAACTTCAGGCCAATTTCTAAGCTTCCTTTTATTTCTAAGCTTTTAGAAAAAGTTGTTGCCAAGCAGCTCACTGACTTTCTGATTGAACATAATATTTTTGACAAATTTCAGTCAGGCTTTCGTCAGAAACACTCGACAGAGACCGCTCTTCTGAGGGTGTCAAATGATATTTTAATGTCATCAGACTCTGGCAAATGCTCTGTTTTAGTGTTATTAGATCTTACTGCAGCATTTGATACTATTGATCATTTTATTTTGTTACAAAGGCTTAGAGATTGGGTAGGTATTTCTGGAAAAGCTTTGGATTGGTTTTTCTCCTACCTTTCTGGTAGGAGCTTTTCCGTGGCTGTTGGCTCTTATTCATCTGACTCTGCTCCTTTAACCTGTGGGGTGCCTCAGGGTTCTATTCTGGGTCCACTTTTATTTGCCCTATATATGCTGCCACTTGGTTCTATTATCAGCAAATTTAAAGGTGTGTCTTATCACTGCTATGCTGATGATTTACAGCTACTTTTCTCTTTTAAGCCTGACCATGTTGACAATTTAAAAATTATTCATGATTGTCTGTCTGCAATCAAGGACTGGATGTCTAGTAACTTTTTGCAACTTAATGCTGATAAAACTGAAGTCCTTATTGTAGCACCTGATAATCTAATTCCTAAGTTGATTAATAGCATTGGTTCATTAAGCTCTAACGTACGGTCTAATCTAAAAAATCTTGGTGTCATTTTTGATCAATCGATGAGTTTTGATCAGCATGTCAAATCTCTGACCCGGAGTTGTTTTTTCCACCTTAGGAATATATCCAAAATTAGGTCATTGGTTTCCTACACTCAATTAGAAATCATTATTCATGCCTTTGTTTCTTCACGTTTGGACTATTGTAATGCTCTTTTTACATGTCTTAGTAAATCCTCTTTACACCGTCTACAGTTAGTCCAGAACGCTGCTGCAAGATTGCTAACTAGGTCCAGTAGATTCTGTCATATCACTCCTGTTTTGGCCTCCTTGCATTGGCTTCCTGTAATTTATAGAATTGATTTTAAAGTTCTTGTTCTTACTTACAAAGCCATTCATGAAGAGGCACCTTTTTATATTAGTGACCTGCTCTCTCTACACCAGCCCAGCAGGTCTCTCAGGTCTTCTCATCAGAATCTATTGGTAGTTCCTAGTACTAGGCTCAAAACCAAAGGCGATAGAGCCTTTGCTGCTGTTGCTCCCAGACTGTGGAACTCCTTGCCTTTTGAACTTAGATCTGCACCTTCCATTGGTGTTTTTAAGAAGCAACTAAAGACCCACCTTTTTAGCCTGGCTTTTTAACTATGTGCCGATTGTATTTTTATGTGCTTTTATTGTCTACTTTGTTTTACTGTTTTATGTGCCTGTGTTTTTATTTTGTTTTTTACCTTGTTAAGCACTTTGTGACTCTGTCTGTGAAAGGTGCTCTATAAATAAACTTATTATTATTATTATTACTGTACGTGGTGGTGATGCACCTGTAAGCTGGTTGCCAACCGCCAATCAAATCTAAAAGAAGAAGAAGATACACACACACACACACACACACACACACACACACACACACACACACACACACACACACACACACACACACTGTATATATACTATATCTATGTGTGTGATATATACTACAGTGGCGTGAAAGTGTTTGCCCTCTTCCTGATTTCTCATTTTTTTGTATGTTTGTCACACTTAAATGTTTCAGATCATCAAATAAATTTAAATGTTAGACAAAGATAATACAAGTAAACACAAAATGCAGTTTTTTAATGAAGGTGTTTATGATTAAGGGGGGGAAAAATCCAAACCTACATGGTCCTGTGTGGAAAAAGTGAGTGCCCCCTAAACCTAATAACTGGTTGGGCCACCCTTAGCAGCAACAACTGCAATCAAGCGTTTGCGAAAACTGGCAATGAGTCTTTTACAGCGCTGTGGAGGAATTTTAGCCCACTCATCTTTGCAGAATTGTTGTAGTTCAGCCACATTGGAGGGTTTTTGAGCATGAACTGTCTTTTTAAGGTCATGTCACAGCATTTCAATCAGATTCAGGTAAGAACTTTGATTAGGCCACTCCAAAGTCTTCATTTTGTTTTTCTTAAGCCATTCAGAGGTGGACTTGCTGGTTTGTTTTCGATCACTGTCCTGCTGCAGAGCACAAGTGCACTTCAGCTTGAGGTCACAAACAGATGGCCGGACGTTCTCTTTCAGGATTTTTTGGTAGACAGCAGAATTCATGGTTCCATTTACTACAGCAAGTCTTCCAGGTCCTGAAGCAGCAAAACAGCCCCAGACCATCACACTACCACTGCCATATTTTACTGTTGGTATGATTTTCCTTTTCTGAAATGCTGTGCCACTTTTATGCCAGATGTAATGGAACACACACCTTCCAAAAACTTCAACTTTTGTCTCGTCAGTCTACAGAGTATTTTCCCAAAAGTATTGGGGATCATCAAGATGTTTTCTGGCAAAGCTGAGACGAGCCTTTATGTTCTTTTGGCTCAACAGTGGTTTTTGTCTTGGAACTCTGCCATGCAGGTCATTTTTACCCAGTCTCTTTCTTATGGTGGAGTCATGAACACTGACCTTAACTGAGGCAAGTGAGGCCTGCAGTTCTTTGGATGTTGTTGTGGGGTCTTTTGTGACCTCTTGGATGAGTCATCGCTGTGCTCTTGGGGTAATTTTGGTCGGCCGGCCACTTCTGGGAAGGTTCACCACTGTTTCATGTTTTTGTCATTTGTGGGTAATGGCTCTCACTGTGGTTTGCTGGAGTCCCAAAGCTTTACAAATGGCTAGAAAATTGAATTCAGCTTTCCAAAGATGTGATAAACTACAGTTAATTTATGTTTTAACAGGGGGCAATCACTTTTTTACACAGGGCCATGTAGGTTTGGATTTTTTTTTTACCCTTAATAATAAACACCTTCAATTAAAAACTGCATTTTGTGTTTACTTGTGTTATCTTTGTCTAATATTTAAATTTGTTTGATGATCTGAAACATTTAAATGTGACAAACATACAAAAAAAATGAGTAATCAGGAAGGGGGCAAACACATTTTCACACCACTGCATATGCGTATGTGTGTGTATATTATAGAAAATGGCTTTTTTTCTTGTAAATGTGTGACTTTATTGTTGTAAATTTAGAACTTTTTTTCCTGGAACTTTATTTTGTCATTTGGAAATTGTTTTTTTCTCACCAAAATATAACTTTTTCCTTGTAAATTTGGTACTTGCTTATAGCAAATTTGTGACTTTTTAATTTGTAAATGAGCCTCTTATCATATACTGCTCAAAAAAAGTGTTCCTTTAATTAACAAGTGTTTAACAATTAACATTGAACAATTAAAAAGTGTTCCTTTAATCTGAGTAAGCTGGACTAGCCTGCCACAATTTCGATATCCAGCTTATTTTTTCCCCATTAAAATCTGATGTGTTTTCAAAGTGTTCCTTTTATTTTTTTGAGCAGTATATTTTTACACCGTTATTCTTGCAAATTTGTACTAAAAATACATTCACACCATATACTAAATTTATGAATATCCCCCACATCCACTATCTGACTTGTTAAAAAAAAATAAGTCACCTACTGCATGTACTTTCACAACAGCAACACAAAATGCCAAAGCTTAGGGCAGTTTTAAAACACTAACCTGACTCTGCTTGAAGGAGAGGAGACCAACCAGAATGCAGGGTGTGCTAAATAGACAACAAATTGGAGAATGAAAACGTATGCCTAGTTACAGAAACGCTGCAGGCCGCAACTGTTGTGTGCTGCAGGTCACACGTAATTATTATTAGGATGTCAAAATATAGTTTGCCGACATCAAAGCACATTTGATTGGCAATTGGTGCCTCCATTGGACAAATAAAATCTGTAATACTGTTTAAAAAAGCTCTCCAAAAGGGCACTTCAGGGGGCAAAGGGCAAAGTGGCAGTCCTGAAATTTCACTTGATGCCAGTCTCTGCACATTCTTGAGAAATGGAAATCATTGCATTCTATTTTGTAAAGATTTTACATGGTGTCCCAACTTTTTTGGAATCAGGCTATGCAAAGTTAGTCAGCACAACTCAAAATAAATATGCCCTACCTCGAGAATCCAAATAATGCTTTTTCCATGCATTCATTACTCACTGCCTTGGACTGTGCAACTACTGTGGATCATTCTCAGCTTCACCTGCATGGCACAGTCAGGAAGCAGCAAAGAGGCGAGCTCTGGCCAACCTCCTGGCAAGAATCTTATTACTCACAGTGCAGGTGTCCCTTTACCCAGAATGCAATTGAACTCAAGCCTTAAACAGGGAGCAATGCAGAAACATCCACATACTTCCCACTCTAAGTGGTACAGTTTCATTAGGAGGCACACCAGGAGCCAATTAAATCAATTTGAAGAGAAGTGCAGTTGTGAATTTCCTTCCTGACAGGATAATACAGTGTAATACATATAAATATAAAACAGTAATTGATGAGCTCACCGTGGCTAATGAAAGGTCCTCTTTGCTGTGATGCTGACACCTAAATAGCATGAAGGGAAATGGATTGGGGGGAGTCAGTGTTTATTTAATGTAATAAATAGGAAATATGCCACATGCACTGACTACCAGACATTATTTATTAATTCTCAAGGTCTGCAAGGCAATCACAGAATGAGAATTATAATAGTAATTTCTACTAGTAATTTCTACTGGGTATGAACTTTGACCCACAGCTCATGAATAAGGAGAATTGAAACTTAACAGGAATGCTAATGGGATACATAGAGACAATGAATTTGCAAAGGTTACAAGTGTGTTACATTTGTATACAGCAGAGTTTAAATTGTTGACCACACATGTCAATCTTTTCTACCTTGGAGGTTAAACAAAACAGCAAGGTGAGAGATGTCCCACTTCAGGCGCAGGAGATACAATTTGTGCAGGAATTTTTAAAGATGGTTTTTGAGGGATTTTGGTCAGATATTTGACTGAATCACACCATACTGAGTGGGTGTTTTTGTGTTTATGGCAGTAACCACTGAATAGAAGAGCTGGTGAAGTAAACAGTAGGTAGCTTAAATCCGGTCTCTAGCTTGGTCTCGCTGTTAGAAAACATTGAATCATTTCAGTAATAATGTAAGATTATGTTGTTGATGTTGCAAAGATGCTTGGCCACACTATGATTATCTAGTCAAAAGTATGTTGTCAAAAGTGCAAAACTCATTTAGGGCCTGTCCAAGTAAAAACTAATGTAATGTTGCTCAAAGTGAAAATGTGATTATGGGCTATCCACATTAAGGGTGTGATTTACTAAGATCCCAAATAATGGGTACTAAATTGCATAAGCAACATCGAAAAATGTGTGTTTTCTTATGGGACTTTTGTAGGTGTTTTACTACGGAAAAATTACATTTGACCAAAGGTGCAAAATTGTGGAGGACCGTGTTTTCATGTTATGAGTTTAGCAAACAATATTTAATTCTAAAAACTTCTGCGTGTGTTCTTGTGTGGCCTCTGTAGAAACAGGTAACATGTGTGCACACCTATTTTAAATGCTCTACATAGATGGTGACTAACTTTAGTGCAATGTCAGAAAATAGCAATGCATTGACTTTGTTCCCAGCCACACCACTTTTAAATGAGTCCACTCCTATGAGCATATAGCCTGTGCACAACCGTTATTTGAACAAGCATGCAAACGGTCAAAAAAGTCAATGTACCTCTAGAAAAGACCAAAACCACTGGCAGAAGTTGCAAAGTATGGCGCACATGCATGCTTTAGATTGTCATAATAGGGTCCATTATGTTCCATCAGCCGATATCACCCAGTTCTTAAAATCTCAAATGCCTGTCTATGAAGAATATGTAATAGCATATCTCTGACTAACAGTATTACATTATGTTTCAGGGAGTAATATACATATTGTAATTGCAAACCAAACAGTACATATTTGAGACCTCTGCAGTATGTATTGCAATTTGGTTCCCCATTCTATGAATAATGAATAGTAATTAGAGGTCTAATTATGATGTGAAATATCCACGGGTTTTTGCTTAATAGTTCCCACAAATGCTTTTGGCAGGGGTGAAAATGAAACAACAAATGACACATTAACACTGGCGGTGGAAGGGAGGAAAAAAGTCTAAATTGCTCTAAGAAGCAATAAAAGATCTCTACCAATAATGACACATAAACATCCAACTGAGGATCGGAATACACAAAGCTGTGATGAAATGAAGAGTAAGACAGCTGAAGATTAGACTTGTGGAACTTTTGTATTACAGAGCTGGCTGTAAACCAGATTTCTTGAGTAGAAATATGATTGACTATTGCAATTTGAAATAAAAATGTCATTTTTATCACAAATTTGATACATGCCAAAGTTCTTTCTATTCTTCAAACATTGTATTTATCTTTTTATGCAATGTCCGAGGTGTGACTGGATGAATGGACTAAGTGTCTGTTGGCCAATTTGTGGGCGGCGTGGTGGCGGAGTGGTTAGCACTGCGGCAGCACAGCAACTCACCCTTGGCTGGGGGATCCTGGGTTCGATCCCAGCCCCCGACCAACAGTGATCTGTGTGGAGTTTGCATGTTCTCCCCGTGTCTGCGTGGGTTTACTCCGGGATTTCTCCGGTTTCCTCCCACATGCCAAAAACATGCAAGTTAGGTTAATTGGCATCAAACTGGGGATTCTAAATTGTCCTTAGGTATGACTCTGAGAGTGAATGGTTGTCTGTCTCTCTGTGTTGCCCTGCGATGGACTGGTGATCTGTCCAGGGTGTACCCTGCCTCTCGCCCAAAGATGCTGGGATAGGCTCCAGCACCCCCGTGACCCGAAAAATGGATTAAGCGGAAGAAGATGGATGAATGAATGAATGGCCAATTTGTTGTTCCCACACTTGAACCAGACTGAAATATTTTCAATGTGACTCCTTAATATACAGTAGATGTAGGGTTCTAAAAAGCCTTGTATCACTGAATAGTGATTTGAGATTTTGGTAACAACCTCTGTTCAACATTGCCTGTAGCTGCTTGTGAAATTTTGCAGTGATAAAAAAGAATTTTTAGCCATTCCTCCCTTCAAAACTGTTTCTCCGCATTAACATTTCTTGGATGTCTTGACTGAACAGCATTTATCATCAGAATCAGAATCAGAATCAGCTTTATTGCCAAGTATATTTACAAGTAAACATACGAGGAGACTTCCGGTTATGGCTGCCACGTAGGACGGACGTGTCTCGCTCTGCTCTGCTCCTGGAAAAAAAAAATCGGCAAATAACTCTCTCATTTGGGACAGAACGTATCCCAGCATTTGGGCGAGGATATGTCGGCGAAGCCTAAGGCTGGAAAACCAGGAAAAGGAAAAAGCGAGCCGCCGAAACAGTCCAAATTAACGGACTTTCAGGTCTGTGACGCAGCAAACAAAACTCCATATATGGCGGAGGAGGCTGGCAACGCTGCGATTTCTGCGGGGAATGGCGCAGATGCGCTGATGGCAGCCATGAGTTCAATGAGAGCGGACTTTTCCTCTAGATTTGATGGGATTATGACAGCGTTGGAAGGAATAAGAAAGGAATTGGGTGACTGTGTAGAACGAACGGCGCAGATGGAACTCCGTCTCGCTAGTGCTGAAGATGACGTCACCCGTCTTCAATTAAAGGTGCGCACTTTGGAAAAAAAAAATAAATCTCTGGAAGATAATATTTTGGATTTGGAATCTCGGTCGAGACAGAATAATTTGAGGCTGGTGGGTCTTCCAGAGGAATCAGAAGGTCGGGACGTATGTTCCTTTCTGGAAAAGTGGATTCCGGAGGTGCTGGGCAGCGAGGAGTTGCAATCAGCAGTGGTTCTGGAAAAAGCACATCGTATTGGCCCACGGAGAGATAAGGGACCGCCGAGGACCTTAATTATGAAGTTTCTTAGCAACAGAGACAGGATGAAGATCTTCAACGCTGCACGTGCTAAAGGAGAGATTAAACACCAGGACCAGCAGGTGCGGTTCTACCCAGATTTGGCCACAGGAATCCAGCAATTGAGGAAGCAGTTTGATCCCGTACGTAAGGAGCTGCGCAACCTTGGGATTCGTCATGGTGTAATCTATCCTGCGAGACTGCTGACCACGTATGAGGGCAGAACCCACATCTTCAAGACCCCAGAGGAGGCGCAGGAGTTCATCAAGAAGATCAAAGAAGAAGAAGAGACTGGTGGGAGCTAAGCATGAACAAAATATAAGGTAGAATAATTAAGCATTTGCACAGGCATCTGACTGACTTGAAGTAAATAGTAAGTTTACAAAATATAGATTGTATTATATATTAAAAAAACAAAACAAAAACAAAACAAACAAAAAAAAAAAACTATGATGTACAAAGTTGTTAAAAATTTTGGAGTTAAGTTGGAAAACTACAGAGGAGAGTTAATGTTACGTCATTAAAAGCAGTAGAGTTAGGGTGATTGGGAGGATGAAGAAGGAGTGGCTTAGGCTGTTCCCCGTGGGTGTGGAACGGTCGATGGCTATATCGGGAGACAGAATTTTTCTTTTGATTTTGGGGGGTTTGCCACAAGTGTGGGAAGGGGAAATTTGTTTGTGTGTAGTTTGTAGGATGAATGTTCAACCACTCATGTTTTTGCTTCTCTGTATGAGCATGTTTACACTGCAAGGTAATCCCAAACTCTCTATTGATCATGGACCAAAGTGTTAATCTTAATTTAACTTCATGGAATTGCAGAGGTCTACAAAATTTAAAAAAACTTAAACAAGTTATGAATAAAATAAAGGACATGGGTTCAAGAATTGTGTTTTTACAAGAAACTCATCTGATAGAGGAGGATGTTAAAAGAATTAGGAGTAGATGGCAGGGAAGTGTATTCACCTCTTCATTTTCATCCCGAGCCAGGGGAGTTATGACTCTCATACATAAATCAGTTCCTTTTCAAGTGAAAAATGTAATTGGAGACAAATTTGGAAGATATGTAATCATTCAAGGTTCTTTGCTATTAGAAAATATAAATCTTGTGAACTTATATGGTCCCAATATAGATGATCAGAAGTTCTTTGCTAATTTATTTCTCATCTTATCATCACTTACAGGGCAACATATAATAGCAGGGGATTTTAATTGTACATTGAATCCAGGTGTGGATAGATCAACAGGACTGGATTGTACGCACATTGGATGTAGGATGACTATTAATCATTTTATGAAAGAATTGAGATTGTTAGATATATGGAGAGAAATGAAACCACAAGTTAAAGCCTATTCTTGTTATTCCAGTACCTACAAGACATTCTCACGTATTGATTATTTTTTGATTTCCACAGAATTAAGGTCCAAGATTCAAAACTGCTTTTATGATAACATCGTGATCTCTGATCATGCACCCTGTTGTCTAATATATGTAGATAAAAAATTGACAAAGGAATCAGGTAGATGGCAATTTCAGCATAAATGGCTTCAGGATGAGGAATTTGTCAAGTATATAGAAAAACAGATAGACGAGTTCTTTGACATCAATACTACACAAACATCAGCATGTGTAAAGTGGGAGGCTTTCAAAGCTTTTATTAGGGGACATATTATTAGTTATACAGGATCAAAATCTAAGAAGACTCGAGAGGAGAGAGCTAAATTGGAACATAAAATAAAAAATCTTCAGGAAAAAGTGTATGCAGGAAGTGACCCAAGGTTGGAGAATGAATTACTGATTTTGAGAGCTGAATACGACAAAAAATCAGCGAATAGAGCTGCCTCGAGTCTTCTAAGATTGAAACAATCTTTTTATGAACAAGGTGAAAAATCAGGAAAATTATTAGCATGGCAGATTAAACAATTGGAAATTAAAACACCAATTACCAGTATTATAAGTAACGGACAGGTAGTTATAGATCCTTTAGAAATTAATAGAGCCTTTAGAGATTACTATGAAAAATTATATGATACCAAAAATGAACCTGATTTAACAAAACTAAATGGGTTTTTGAACGAACTATCTATACCGTGTATTCCAAATGAAAACAGGGAGATATTGGAGTCTAAAATTAGTCAAGAAGAAGTTGGGCTAGCCATTGATAATATGAAATCAGGAAAAAGTGCAGGACCAGATGGTCTTCCAGTTGACCTTTATAAAAAATTTAAGAATAAATTAATAAAACCTTTTTTGGAAATGGTTTTAGAAGCATTTCAAAATAATAATTTACCATCATACATAAATAATGCCTTAATTATACTGCTGCCAAAACCAGGTAAGCCCTCTAATAAATGTGAAAATATGAGACCAATAAGCCTATTAAACGCCGACCTTAAGATAATCTGTAAAATTTTAGCAAGACGAATACAAGAAATTTTACCAAATATTATTAATCGAGATCAGAATGGCTTTATAAAGGGTAGACAAGGCTTCCATAATGTAAGAAGACTATTTAATATTATTTATTTTAATAAAGAAGCACCGGATACAGCTCTCCTATCATTGGACGCCGAAAAGGCCTTTGATAGAGTTGAATGGCCCTTTCTTTTTGAAGTCCTACAAAGGTTTGGACTTGGAAATAATTTCATAAAATGGGTTCAAATAATATACAATAATGCTACAGCAGAAATCCTAACAAATAACAATATTTCAAAACCAATAAAAATCAATAGAGGATGTCGACAAGGCTGTCCACTTTCACCTTTACTGTTTACTATGGCAATTGAACCTTTAGCGATAGCGATACGTTTACATTCACAAATATATGGAATTAAAGTTGGACCAACAGAACATAAAATCTCCCTGTACGCCAATGATATAATTTTGTTTATGTCGAATCTAAAAAAATCAATTCCAACCTTGTTGAATTTAATAAAGAATTTTGGGGAAATATCAGGATATAAAATAAATAAAACTAAATCTTCAATATTAATGCTAAATGAGACCCAGAGAAATTACCCAGCCCCTGAGGTAAATCAATTCAATGTTGTAAATCAGTTTAAATATTTAGGAATCCAAATTATGCCTAAGCTAGAATCAGTCGCCAGTGTCAACTATGAAGCCTTAATGTCAGATATCAGTGAGTTAACTCAGAGATGGATGTCACTACCAATGTCGATGATCGGGAGAATCAATATACTTAAAAGTAATATTTTACCTAAAATACTTTATTTATTTCAATACATTCCCTTATCACCACCTTTAGATCTATTCTCAAGAATAAAAAAAAAGTTAGTGGAATTTATATGGAACAACAGGAGGGCTAGATTACGTTTGTCTTTATTATATTTACCATTTGATCGTGGAGGTCTGAAATGTCCAAATTTTATGTTGTATTATTGGTCGGCACAACTGAGGTCTATGACATATTATTTTTCATCAAATGATCTCCCTCACTGGACTGAAATGGAATCATACAATTTACCTTTACCTCTTCCCATATTCATATACTCAGATTCGGCAAAAAAATTACAAAAACAAGTTAAAAATCCATTTGTAAAGCATATGATCAAAATATGGTGTGAAGCTAAAAACTATTTAAAAGAACCACAGTTATTGTCACAATTTAGTCCAATATGGGGTAATCAATATTTTAAACCAGGGAGAGCGGACGCTGTATTTAAAGTATGGAATTTAAAAGGGATACAAAAGATTCAGGATTTATATTTGCCATGTGCAGACAACATAATGTCTTTTGAAGAGCTGAGGATCAAATTTAATCTCAATAGAACACATTTTTTTAAATATCTTCAACTTAGAAACTTTATTCGATCAAATCAAAATAAAGCTCTCACTCGACCTATTTATTCATCCTTGGAAAAAATGATGATGAAAGATAGTAAAAGAAAGGGTATTATTTCAGAGTTTTATAACTCATTGACACTATCTTCAAGTGAAAATTCACTGAAAAGATTAAACTACTGGAAAGAAGATCTGCAAATTGAAATTTCAGAGGAACAATGGGAATTGGCTTGTACAGAAGCTCAAACCAAATCAATAAATGCACGCCTTAAATTGATACATTTCAAATGGTTAATGCGGATGTATGTTACACCGGAGGAGTTAAATAGATATAACAAAAATATACCAGATACATGCACAAAATGCATGGAAAGTAAAGGAACCCTATTTCATTGTTTATGGGAATGTAGATTAATAAGAATGTTTTGGGAAGAGGTGAGGGTAACAATTGAAAAAATAATCTCAAAACAAATCATATTGAATCCTAACCTGTTTTTGTTGGGTCTGTACCCAGAAAAGCATAATTTTAATAAAAGTGAAAGAACATTCATAGACCTCAGTTTGCTTAATGCCAAAAAATGTATTGCACTATTATGGAAAAAGACTCATAGACCAGATGTGACTCAGTGGTTAAGACAGATGTTAACAAACCTTCCATTAGAAAGAATAACATATATACTGAAATCAAAGGAAATTGTGTTTGAGAATATATGGAGACCTTTTATTGATTATGTAAAAAATTTAAACATAACTCTTGAAGAAGAAGGTGAATGATGTGTGTGGACCTTGTAAATTCCAAACTGGTGAACATAATATGTATACTTATGTATTGGATTGTCTAGACTAAACAGAGGAGCATTGTTGAAGATTTGATTTTGTTGGTGGTTGTTGGTGTTTTTAGTGCATTTTTTTTTTTTTGTAGTACTTTAGTGTTAGTGTTTGATTGTTTGTATCATGTTTGTTAAAAAAAAAAGGTTCAATAAAGATATTGTGGAAAAAAAAAACATACGAGGAATTTGACTTGACATTGGACGCGCACGTTAGGCGCATCCAATGCTACAGCATCTCAGTATAGTTAATATCAGAACTGTGACTCACTTGTTTCAAAGCATTAATTGATTATTTAAAAAAAAAACCCACTCTGTCAGTTGTTGACAACTGTACTTTTTTAGGTCATGGTCTGCTGTCCTGACTTTCTCCTTCATTTAATTTAAAATTGATTCCTCCTGGTCCAGGTTTGCACAGGATTGACAGACATGGAGAAACATGGGGAAAGCCTACTGTACGTCCAACTACAGACATTTCAAGGCTGAAGAAGTACATTTCACTTACTTTGCCACCCAAACTTTATGTGATTTTCTTAAAGAGCAGACTGCATCCAAAATTGGACTTTGCAATTTTATTCAGCAAGGTGAACAATGCCCTTCAGATCAAGCTTATCTTTGGTCCAATATTTTGACATTTGACAAAGCAACCACAGACCATAACTAAAATACCATGTGTTTCATCAAATGACGGCAAAGGTGAATGGTCCAACTCAGCACAGTCTTGATGAACAGTGTTTATTAAAGACAGTGAGCACTTGTACCAGCGTTAATTCCATGGAGATGACATGTGATTTCATCCATTATATTCCTCTATAAACAGACTTAGTATTTTCTTCTGCTTGATTAAAGCATGTAAAATCACAACAGCTGGCTCAGTGCTAGCTATCTGTGTCTGTAGCACCCATATGCACATTGCTACATCTGGTATGACTGCGCCAATTACTGCAACATAACAGTTATGATACCAGAGATCAAAGCTGCCATCAATTTTTAAAGTGACATCCAGAGACGCGTGATCAGAAGCAATTACCAGTTTGTTACTTGCCTCTGAAATTATCAGGGAAAAGTGGGCACTATAAAGTACATTGCACCATCATGTGTCAAGTGGATCTGTGTCAATAAATATGGGCCTCCCTGGTTGAATAATGAGAGAATGTGTAGTTTTTGCTGTTGAGGGAATCCTAAAGGTTATCAACAAACGTTCATAACAGAGGCAATTGCTGTGCCCGTGTGTGCCTGTATGAGGAAGAGTGGAGTGTGAAGAAGCGATGAACCACTGCTATCTGCTTGACATTTCAGTCAGTACTGCTATTTGAACTGCTGGGTAGCTCTGACAAATGTCATGGCTGTCACAGGCTCGATTTTAATTACACCTGACTGGGTCTTTCATGAGCTCAGGGATGAACTTAATTAACCAGCAAGTGCTATGGCTAGTTCTGGCATTGGTTGGTACAACCCACACAGCTTCTTCTGAGGCTTTTCATTGGCATTTTAATGGTCTCGGTCTACACAGACTGAGAAAATTAACAAATGAGGGGGACACAAATGGACTCTGGGGATGGCAGGAGTCTATTTTTCAATATCAACTTTGATGTTAATACTCAGTGGGTGTATAAATGGAGAGGCTTTTAAGTCCCAAAAACTATAATGAATTTGAAAGGCCATGGCAAGCAACTTAAAACTTGCAAATAATGGGATACTTTCAGTGTTCAATGTAAATTTGAATCCAGTTAGAAAGTACTTTCACTTTCTTTGACAGACAGTTTAAACAACGGCATTCTTGCCTTGTAAGGTATTGAATAGCATTCTTCAGAAGCCAGATTTCACATGTAATATTTGGAAATACAAACCCCCCCCCCCAACACATGAACATTGCTTCCTTTTTAAAAGAGAGCAACATATCAAGTGTCTGTGTAGTGTCTCTGGTTTGTGCACATATTCTCACCTCAGTCTCCACTGCTGATTACCTCATCATGTCAAGCTGCTCTAATTTACTACCTGCTTCTCATCAGCCACAGCCTTCTTTAGTAGGTGGTTCCTATTGATCCTCACGGGAATGTTGGACTCTACATGCCAGCAGTTTGGCATCTCTCCTCAAACTCCTGTGTGCCTACCTGTGGCACTCTCGTGCCTTTCTCCTCCACCTTCTCCCAATGCTGGAATCTGTAAGGCAAACACTCATACTAACCTCATCCTCTGCCTTTCACATCTCTCAGGACCTTTATTATAACTGGTGGACTTGGATTCCTCTCCCAGGTGGAACCGTAATCCAGAAATCCTTCTACTTGCCCAAGTAAATCTAAACTCATATTCTAAAATACCCTAAGCCTCCCAAGTCCCTGGGCCTGGGGCACCCTCTCCTATGTGCTTCAGACTCCCAACTTACCAAAGCCAAAAAAGGATCGATCTCCACCTGGTGAAGAGCAGCAGACCACCTGCAATATGCTCACCATTCCTCACAGCATCCCCACCTATAAGAAAAATTAGCTCAGTAATGAACATTCAATATATCCCCATTCAGTAAGCTTACCTTTTTCTCTTCTCCCCTTCTCCACAGGCTTGCCAATTCTCCACTATTCATTATCAATAAAATCACTTTTTCAAACTTTCTTGAATGGTCTCATTTCAGTGTCTGCATTTTGAGTCCTCATACCAAAATATGCCAGTCTGCTAATATCATGAACACCCACCACCGCCCCCCCAAAAAACCCAAACCAAAAAAAAAACTGCATTATTCTCCAAAAAAAGAGTTTGTTCCTCTTCATATTTTACTAATGTTCTAAAATGAAACACATTCTCAATTAATGGAAAAAAACAATACAGTAGGTAGTGATTTCTTCAGGCAATATGGTATCCATGACACTTCAATTTCAGCGATAGCACTCTGACAGCCTAAGATAATACAGGGACCAGAGTATCCCACTAGCTTTCCCCTGCATATGACAAGGCCATAGGGATGATTAAGTGGTGGGCACATTTTAATGAACACAAAGCCACCCAAGTGGAAGAAGATTTTAATTGAAATCTCCCTCTGTTTAATAACTTAACATATTCGCAGTAAGTCACTCTTCAAGAGATATCTGAGGTAAATGTCTGTTCAGTGAATGAGTAATTTGGTTTCACCTCACAGGACTGGACTGCACCCCAGGGCCCAGACCTGCTGTGGTTTTTCTGTTGTTCTTTGCAATATTTCCAGTACATCTCCAGTGACACCAGTTACCGAAACCACTCAACAAAAAAGTTAAATCTCTTTAGATGGATTTGTAACATGAGCTTTCATGTTATAAATAAATGTGGGAGTGTTTGTTAGGGCAGCTTCATCTCTGCTTTTCTGATATTGTAGCAGACAAGTCATTAGTGCAGTCACTTTTCTATGTCCATTCATCTGTAATCTAACTCGAAAACCAATGAAGCTGGGGTCACCAAACTTGGCACACAGACTGATCATGGGACCTTCACCTGTAGCCGACATGGTTTTAGGACCCAGTGAGCAGACACAGACTCAAAAGCAGATTCAATTATCTTTATTATGTACTGAGTGTGTGCGTGCGTGCGTGTGTGTGCAGATGTAGCAGCCGGGGGTGAGCAGAGCACTGTGCAGCCTGGCAAACCCTATGGATAAGCAGAGACAGGGAGGATTAGTGTCTGACCCCAGAGGGGGTGTACAGGAATGTCCAGTGCTTACTGTCTGATGAGATGGTGGACCACTCAGGTTCGACCCGAAGGCTCCGGCCAGGGAGACAGCGCCCGCTGTCCCGGTTGCTGCTGGAGAGGATGGAAGTGCTTGTGGAGATGGGGTGTAGCTCGGTCCGCCGCCAGGAGAGAGAGGTCTGCCGCCGCGGATCTCCGCCTGCGCACAGGGGATGAGCGTAGACAATGATGAGTGTAGCGATGGCTTACTTGTCGTGGAGGTGAAAATCCTTCCTGATGACCGACGAAGAGAAGCGAGGTTCTTAGAAAAGTGTAGGCTGCGACGAGGAAAACTACGAGGAAGACGAAGGCGTGTGCTGGTCTCATCTGACCATGGAGAAAGACAACTCCTCACTGATCTGTGGGCAGCACGGTCTAAATAGCTCTGGTGAAGATGGAGGGCAGGTGTGCGCACAGCTGTGGATAATTAAGCAGGCAGAGCGAATCATCACAGTAGCTATGGTTTTGGTGTCAGTGGGTCAAAGGTGATGGTCACAGTGTCATATGCACTCCAACTCAAGAAAAAAAAAAAATTAAGCTAGGGTCGCCAAACTTTGTACACAAGTTAACCTTGGGAGCTTCTGAGGTCAAGAGATCAAAGGTCAATGGCACAAACCAATCCATACTCTAATTCAAGAACAAATGAAAATGGTATTACCATGTTTGAAACCTTCGTCTGTGTCTGGTTTTGTTGTCAAAAGAAATAAAGAAAAATGTAAAAAAATCATCCTGGAATTAAAGGAATGATATCAAGCTCACAAGATAAGATAAGAGATAAGATAAGATAAGCCTTTATTAGTCCCACAATGGGGAAATTCCAGGATTGCAACAGCACAGGGATAGCAACACTCAGAGCAATAATTAAGAAGATACGGAAGATATAAATAAGAACAGTGGATATACATACATACACATCAATATATAAATATATATACAAAGTGCAGAGCATTGTAGCAAGATGGAATAAACAGCATAACCGTCTACTTAGTTATCCAACATAGTATAAATATGTACCCATACATATTGTCACCCTCCGTAGCGACCGATACTGTCCTAGTTGTATATACTGGACCATTGTGTAAGTCTATTGCGTCTTTTGCATTCAATACTATTAGGTCGTCACGTTTTTTTGCTATCTCTGCGAGCAGCCCTGCTTAGGTTTTACAGTCTGACTGCCGTAGGTAGGAAGGACCTGCGAAACCTCTTGGTTGCGCACCTAGGATGATGTAGTCTGCTGCTAAATGAGCTCCTCAGTGCGTTCAGTATGTCCTGCATAGGGTGGGACTCGGACTCCAGCAGAGATGACAGTTTAGCCACCATCCTTCTCCTATCTCCTCCACTGGGTCAGGGCGCTTCCCCAGGACAGAGCTAGCTTTCTTGATCATTTTGTTCAGTCTCTTCCTATTGGCTGCTGTAATGCCACTGCCCCAGCAGACCACTCCAAAAGTGATGGCTGATACCACCACCGTGTCGTAGAATGTCTTCAGCAGCGCCCCTTGTACACCAAAAGACCTGAGTCTCCACAGTAGGAACAGCCTGCGCTGTCCCTTCTTGTAGAGTGCATCGGTGTTGTGTGATCAGTCTAGTTTATTGTTCAGATGAACACCCAGGTACTTGTAGGATGTCACCATCTCGAGAGCACTCTAACTGAATAACCAGAATATCAGTGACAAAGTGTTCATTCCAGCCTGTTGAAATCACCCTGAGAATGCTCAGATCTCCTGATTATTGATCTTGGGAACAGCCTAGATGCAGACCTACTTAAGGATCATTGCACCTGCGTTTGTAGTTGAGTCACCACATTCTGAGGCTGAGGCCAAGTCTGAGTCACCACATTCTGAGGCAAAGGCTGTCACCACATTATTTCAGAGGCCGATTTCAAAGTGCTTTGCAAAATTTGCATTTCGCCCTGTGTTTCCTTCTCCCTTTCTTCTCATGATCGGTGAATCCAAACTGAACGATTTGTGATTTGGAAGACATAATTGACTCGTCAACATATGACTTTTTTTCTTGATAAGAAGCAGCGTTGCAATAACTTGTGCAAGAGAGGTCAAAATCAGATGTGTACTGCACAGCATGGTACTACTTGCAGAGATCATGTATGCCTGCACTGTACAATGTATACATGTGCTAAGAGCAGCCGGCGTAGTAGCAAAGTAGTGTATAATGTTTTCGCATTATGCACCATGCACTGTACCACAAGCGTGTTTGCATAGTGAGCAGATACATGTACTAGTGCAGGTACTGCCTAGTCTTTACATATACATGCATAGTGAGTGAATCGACAAGCGAAAAGATTAATCTGCCATGTACATGTACTAGTACATGAATGGTACTACACTGTACATGTACTAGTACTTGTGGAGGTCATGTATGCACACGCTGCATGTGTATGTGCTAAACGCAGCCAGAGTAGCAGCAAAGTAGTGCGGTGCATAATGCACCACATACTGTTACCGCATGCATGTTTACATTGTGAGCAAATCAACAAGCAAAAATATTAATCCACCTCAGCCAAATCTTACGAGTGCACATTACGGCTGAAATGATTAGTCGTTGTTGTCGATAACATTGACAATAAAAATTTGTTGACAAATATTTTTATTGTCGACAAATAGTTTAATTATAAAGTTTATATGCATGCTGCGGTAATGTTCAGTTGTAACTGCAGTGCATGACCGGAACTGCAATACACGACCAGAACTGCTAAGGGCAGTAGCACGTCTGTTGTCCGGCCTGCGTGAACAATTTCCAGCGAAGAAGAAGAGGAGCACATTTACGGCTCTGAGTATGGTGAATGTCGAAGTGGATTAAAAAAAGCAGACCCAAACTTTCTGTTGTTTGGGAACATTTTACAGAAGACAAAAAAAACAAAAAAAAAAACACGTATAATGCAGACTTTGCAAGGCAGACCTCTCTTACCACGGCAGCACTACAGTGATGCATGAGCATATGAAACAACAGCACCCGGGAGCCATGACATTACCGTCTGCTGGGTAAGTTTTAGCGAGTAAAGAAAGTTAGCACCACATATTTTCAATGGCCAACCATTTCAAGCTTTAGAAAAATGACAATACAGAATAGTATGTGCTGTTAATGTTAGCTTACCTGTTTGACAAAAAGCTCTCTGGTTGCTGAGGGATGAGCTGTCATGGCTAACGTGTTGAATGCAGTAAATGACTGAATTACAGGAGTCGCTATCGCTTCTTCATCTTTAATATTAGCCCTCATTCTGAATATTAGTTATACTGTGTTACACTGTGTTCAGCTGAGACAAAATGGCATTTAAATGCCTCTCGCCCACAGGAGACGGAACATTAAGAGGTATTAAACAGCGGCTGAGGTAAAATATGCACTAGACTAGAGCCCCAACAAGAAGAAGAGATGGTGGACATGAGAAAAATAAATGCGATTAGTCGACTAGTTGAAAAAAATAGTCATTAGATTAGTCGATTACTAAACTAATCTTTTGTTGCAGCCCTAGTGCACATAATACTAGTCTGCGAGAAAGCCAGCGATAACCAAGTTAGAGAGATAGCGAGCGACAAGGGCGTAACTTTGGGTAAAACATTGAGGGTATTAAGGTATCTGCCCATATAAGGATTTTTTTAAAGCAAAAAAAAAAGTCAGTATATGTGTCCTAGTGTGGAGGAAGAGTGCAAAGTCATTGATAAAAGGACAAGGCTAATTTACCTCTTTATTTTGCCATTCTGATATTAATAACAGCAGTAAAAAGAATTTCAGTCATTTACCAAACATATCTTCATCCTTGTAATGGTCTATTTATGCTACTATGAAGCAGCAGACCTACTTAATACCTATTATGTGTTAAGTATTTCAGCACTGACAGAAATCAAGCAAGCAAGTTTTGACTATTGTTACCTGGTCACGGTGTGCCTCCTGTGTCACCTCTCTTTCTCTAGTCATCAATGCTGTCTCTCTCCCTCCCTCTTTGTTCATCCTGCTGCTGCCACATTCATGCTCCTGATATAAAATAAGTTCAGTTAGTATCCAAATGATTTAAAAGAGGTGCTTCACTGACAGTTTTGGGGGATAAAATTCATGCTAAATTTCCCCACACCAAAAAATTTGGTAAGATGTAAAATGTTTTTTCCTGTCCTTCCCTCTTAGCAGCATCAACTGAGGTTAATGCAGCTGCTGAATGTGGATGAGGCTTAATTAGGTCACCTATGATTAACCACCATTATTCTTAACTCATTTCATTTTGTTATTAATTAGTTGTGGCAATTAACACATATAGGGGCAGATTTACTAACACAGTGCAAATTAGCGAGTGTTTAGAGAGTGCATAATGGTGTAGCATCTTAGACTAGAACAAAGAGCAGAGTTTCCCAGAGTTTCCCTTGGAGATAACAGGGAGGTGTGAAGGACAAATGCAGTGTGATCTTTTGTGTATCAGAGACTGCTAGGAGGATGTTAAAGGATTAAGGAAGTGAATGCAATGTGACCTTTTATGTGAAGAAGCTGCTGAAGGAAGGCCTGAGTATTTAAGAGAAGAGTCTTGTCTGAGATGCCCTCCTTTCTGACTATGCTTATGTGTGAGATGTGTAATAAACTGTCTGCGTCAAATCCGCCTCGTTATTGACACACTCCATACTGGTGACCCAAGACAAATCATGCAACACGACGAAAGATCCCCGGAGCCAGCCTCGTTGGGAGCCCCCAGCCAAGCATATGCTGTTACAATCCAGCTACCGGATTTTTGGCAGCACAATCCGCGCTCCTGGTTCCACCTAGTTGAGGCGCAGTTCGTCCTCCGGGGGATATCAGCGGATGACACGAAATTCTACCATGTGGTCGCAAAGCTCGACGCCCACACGGCTCAGCATGTGGAGAGCCTGCTGGATCAGCCACCAACCAGCGACAAGTACGGCGCGTTGAAGGCTGCACTCATCCAGCACTACACACTCTCGGTTGAGGAGAGAGCAGAGAGACTCCTGACGCGGACCGGGTTAGGAGATGGGTTGGCTATTGACCTGATGGAGAAGATGCTGAGATTGAAGGGCTCGGACGACCACCACTTCATTTTTACCCACCTCTTCCTCCAGAACCTTCCGTCAGCGACGAGAGCGACCCTGGCCAATTTGCCGTTGCTGGCCGAGCGGGACTATTGTGCTCTGGCCCGAGAAGCACACCGGATCATCATGGCCAGCAGAGAGCTCACGACCACGGCGGCAGCGACGGAGCTCGGCGCAACGGCCGGAGGAGGCGAGGAGCCATTGACGGCAGTAGCAGAACCACCGACGACAGCGGCGGCGGGGGCCAAAGAACGCGGAGGAGACATCCTTTGTTTCTACCACCGCCGCTTTGCAGAGAAGGCACGCAAATGTATACCACTGTGCCAGTTCAAGCGCTCGGGAAACGCCAAGACCGGGGTTCGGTAACAGCTGCGGCCCTCGGGGAAGAGAACAAGCTGCTCTACTTGACAGACGCACGCTCGGGGAGGCATTTCCTCGTGGACACCGGCGCCCAGTTGAGTTTCATCATGCCGTCCTACGCCGACCGGCTGGCAGGATCTAGCGGCCCCGAGATGGCAGCAGCAAACGGCTCGGAGATTAAGGCCTTTGGTGAGAGTACTCTACTTCTGTCTCTACACGGCCGTACATTTGAGTGGACTTTTGTCATAGCAGCATTGAATTTCAATATATTGGGGGCTGATTTTTTGTGCTCACATGGTTTGTTGGTTGATGTCGCTAACAGGCGCCTGGTTAATGCACTGTCCTTTGATTCTATCCCCTGTACAGCTCAAGCGTCCCGGCCAACAGCACAAGCCAACGTCACAGCTGCATGCGGTAAGTTTCACACACTGCTCACTCAGTTCCCAGCACTCACGGTCCCCACATTTTCGGCAGCCGTCGCTAAACACGGAGTGGAGCATTTTATCACCACCACCGGGCCGCCCGTTTTTGCAAAACCTTGGCGCTTGGACGCAGCTAAACTGGCCATAGCGCGCGAGGAGTTCGCCAACCTGGAGAGGTTGGGCATCATCAGGCGTTCAAACAGCCCATGGGCTTCCCTGCTACACATGGTCCCTAAAGCTGACGGTTCGTGGCGACCTTGCAGGGATTTCCACAGGTTGAACAACGCCACAGCGCACGGCCGCTACCCAATTCCTCACATCCAGGATTTTTCCGTTCACTTGGCAGGAGCGCGCGTTTTTTCTAAAATAGACTTGGTCCGCGGTTACTACCAAGTCCCAGTGCGTGCTGAGGACATACCCAAAACAGCGGTGATAACTCCATTTGGTTTATTCGAGTTTTTGCGCATGCCATTTGGGCTTAAAGGGGCTGCACAGACGTTCCAACGCATGATGGATGCAGTGCTGCGCGATCTCCCTTTCGTATTCATCTACTTGGATGATATCTTGGTAGCCAGCGCGTCCAAAGACGAACACGAAACCCACCTAACGGCGGTTTTCCGGAGGTTGGGAGAGCACGGTTTAATAATCAACCCAGCGAAGTGTCAGTTCGGGGTGACGCAGATTGATTTTTTGGGGCACCGCGTCTCTCCCGAAGGAGCGGTTCCGCTGCCTGACAAAATGCGCGCGGTAGCAGATTTTCCCCGGCCGCAAACGGTCAGGGCGTTACAGGAGTTTTTGGGAATGGTGAATTTTTATAACCGTTTCCTTCCCCGCGCAGCGCAGCTCATGCAACCACTGTACGCCACGCTCAAAAAACAGAAACCCGCGAATAAGATCGAATGGTCCTCGGAGCGAGAGCGGGTGTTCTCGAAAGTCAAAGCAGCCTTGGCAAATGCTGTGTTGTTGGCACATCCAGACCCAACGGCCTGCATAGCGCTCACTACTGACGCATCAGATGTGGCCATAGGGGCAGTCGTGGAGCAGCGTGTAGCCGGGGCTTGGCAGCCGCTCGCCTTTTTCAGCAGGACTTTGCGCGATAGTGAACGTAAATACAGCGCGTTCGACAGGGAGTTGCTGGCTCTCCACTTGGCCATTCGCCACTTCCAGTTCTGGCTGGAAGGGCGCTGTTTCACCGCGTTCATTGACCACAAGCCACTAACATTCGCGATGGCCAAGGTTTCAGAACCGTGGTCGGGCCAGCAGCAGAGACAGCTGGCCGCGATCTCAGCGTTTACTACCAATATTCAGCATGTGTCGGGTAAACTGAATGTAGTGGCAGACTGCCTCTCGTGCGCCGTGGCTGCCCCGGTCCGCATCGGGATAGATTACACAGCCATGGCCGCGGAGCAGGTTAGTGACGCGGATGTGTGCGCGCTCCAGTCTGGACCAACAGGGTTAAGGCTGGAGAGCAGGGTGCTGCAAGACAGTATGCCCCCCCCCTAATCTGTGATGTCTCCACGGGGCGACTGCGTCCCGTGGTACCGGCCGCGTGGCGCCGCCGCGTTTTTGACTCAATTCATTCTTTGGCGCACCCGGGAGTGCGCGCGTCGGTCAAAATGGTAGGAGAGAAATTTGTGTGGCCGAGCCTTCGCAAACAAGTGAAAGAGTGGGCAGCAGCCTGCATGGCGTGCTAACGAGCCAAAGTACACAGACACACAAAAGCTCCCTTGGAGCCGTTTCGCATCCCGGCTAAGAGGTTCGACCATGTTCACGTGGACCTCGTGGCCCCCCCTCCCACCATCACAGGGGTGCACGCACCTTCTGACAATGGTGGACCGCACCACGAGCTGGCCGGAAGTGGTTCCACTGGCGGCAACCACGGCCGAGGAGGTGGCGCGCGCGTTCTTAACAGCATGGGTGGCACGTTTTGGAGTCCCGTCGGACATTACGTCCGACAGAGGCCCTCAATTTGTTTCCGAACTTTGGTCAACAATGGCCTGCAGCCTGGGTGTCACAATTCACCGCACTACCGCGTACAATCCACAGGCTAATGGGTTATGCGAACGTTTTCATAGGTCATTGAAAGTGGCTCTCAGGGCGTCACTGACGGATGCAGATTGGGTAGACAAACTACCGTAGGTTTTATTGGGGTTACGTTCTGCGCCTAAAGAGGATTGGAAGCTTCCCCGGCTGAACTCGTTTTTGCGCAGCCACTTTGGCTGCCCGGGGAGTTTCTCCCAGATAATCCCGCGCCGGGCAGCTCCCCGTCTCAGCTGTTGCAACGTAGCATAGACACAAGCACGCTGCCGGGCCCTGTTCACCACAGTTTTCCGCGCGTTTTTGTGCCTAAAACTTTGAAAAATGCGGAGTTCGTTTTTGTCAGACACGATGCACATCGCCCCCCACTGCGCCCACCTTATGATGGACCATTCAGAGTGCTGGAAACAGGGGACAAGCATTTTTTGCTAGATTTGGGGGGTAGGAGGGAAAGGATTGGCATAGACAGACTCAAACCCGCTTTTGTTGTGGCAGACGAGCAAGTGCTGTTGGCGAGGGCCCCTCGGCGTGGAAGACCCCCGCGGGGAGCTTCCCAGAGAAAAGATTCCTCAGAGCACCCACATGCACAGACTTTTACCCCTCAATCATCAACCCCCCAGCATTCATCAGCCCCCCAGCATGACAGCGCCGCGGAGGCGGTGAATCCTGGTTACAGCAGATATGGGAGAGGACTGTCATTCTATTGTTCTATCCAAGACGCTCGGGGGGGTCGTTTAGAGAGTGCATAATGGTGTAGCATCTTAGACTAGAACAAAGAGCAGAGTTTCCCAGAGTTTCCCTTGGAGATAACAGGGAGGTGTGAAGGACGAATGCAGTGTGATCTTTTGTGTATCAGAGACTGCTAGGAGGATGTTAAAGGATTAAGGAAGTGAATGCAATGTGACCTTTTATGTGTAGAAGCTGCTGAAGGAAGGCCTGAGTATTTAAGAGAAGAGTCTTGTCTGAGATGCCCTCCTTTCTGACTATGCTTATGTGTGAGATGTGTAATAAACTGTCTGCGTCAAATCCGCCTCGTTATTGACACACTCCACAAGTGCGCAATTTAAGCAGAGCGTCTAAGGAAGTGGCCAATTTTTGTCAGTGATCTACTAACAACTAGTGTTGGCAAGTTACTAAAAAATAGTAACTAGTTACAGTTACTAGTTACTTCTTTTCAAAAGTAACTGAGTTACTTAGCAATTACTGCATGATTAAAGTAACTAGTTACTTGGAAAAGTAACTTTCACATTACTTTTAAATGCATACTTAAATCATCTTATACCCATGTCAAGATAATTTAATTAATGGATTACATTATGGGCTTATTAATGACAGGCTGAAAACCGACTGTTTCAGACAGAGCTAACATGTTCAGTCTGCTTTATTCTGCCTTGACAGCTCTTATTGTGGGAAAAATCTGAAGAAAATCAACACAAAATTGCTAGTAATTTCCTCATTTTGGAGTGAGAAATAGGGTTTGTGGAGTGACAGAGAAGGAAAAAGTGAGAATCCCTCCAAAAGAGTGAGTTGGCAACACTGCATAAAGCTGTCAGTGTTTCTGACCTTCAATATTAAGGATTTAATCCGACGTAAAGTGATCCAAAGAAAATGTCCAGTATCCACAGTCCAAATATCTGCTGTGACAGAGACATGATCCAGTCTCTTAAATTCCTTTTGGAGATCAAATCCATTTTTGAATAATCTTTATCCAGGTAGCAAGTAAATGTGTTTTAACTTCAGTGGATCACAGTCTCAGCTGTCTGATGGGAAATGACTGTTATCAGATCTTCATTCTGTAACAACATATCTGGCAATCAATCAGTTTAATTCTTGCTGGGTCACAAACTATCCAGAATGTATACCTGTGCTTGAAATCCAGCATGGTTGTTCAGATAGCGTAAATCCAGCAATGACACGGTGTTAGCATAGCATTAGCTTTGATATTGCTGTTCTCAGGCACTTCTGAAGATTGCAGTCAGTCTCACACGGCCCACCAATATGCTTTTGTTTTTAACCGCGACAGAAAAAATGTCTATTTCCACAAAAACAAAGTAGCTTCATCTTTCCGAGCAGGAACAAGCTCCATTTGTGGCTGCAGCAGTGAAGAGGCTTTTTGACTGACTGCTCGTTGACTGACAGCTGCATCAGCTACATAGGGTCAGTTTGTATTTATTTGCCTTAAAAATATCTATCCATATTAATAAAATGAGTAATGCGAGTAGCGCATCTGATCAAATTTCAGTAACTGTAATGCATTACTGAATTTTTAAACAGTAATTTCGTTACACAGCATGTTACTGCAAAAGTAGTAGTGTTACAGTAATGCGTTACAAGGTAACGTGTTACTCCCAACACTGCTAACACACAAAATTAGGAACACAGACACTTCATTTCAATAATGACCACTCATTCACAAGAGCAGTGCAAAATTGTGCACAGGCACACCTGATGAGGAAGTGGGTCATCAACACAGACACAGCCAGTTCAGAGGACCATAATATATATAAAGCTTTTTTTATTTTTGTTCGGCATATTTCAAAATTTAGATTTTCATTTAACATGGCAGACTCCTTTGTTTAATATGTATAAATGAAGTATTTGTATCTAATTTAAAAAAGGACTACTCATTGTCATGGGATGGCCCTCGCAGGCCATCAATGAGATGCTGTAGGCAGCCGATGAGTTTGCATATTTATTAATGAAAGATAAATGATTACAAAATAATGAGCCACATGGGGCAAAAGCACAAACAAGAGGCACAACTAAGGCACGGCAGCAACACATACAAGTTCAGGAGTAAACTTATGGATAATATGGAGAACAAGAGGATGACTGGAGCCGGGGAATAGGGACTCCAGCCGAACGCTGGGGAGACCAACGTTACACATGTGAGGTCGCAGCCCGGAGTAACCTCAGCTGCTCCCTTAAATAGGGCTAAGGAGTAATCAGACAATGAGCCAGTAATCAAAGGGAATGTGAATCAGCTGTCACGGCGCAGCTGGCTCTGACAGCCAGAAGTCCCGCCATGACGCTGTCACAGTAAAGGCCCTGGACGGCCACAACAGATAAGAACGGGAAAAATACTGGACAACCCGAGTGCGGACAGAATCGGCACTCAGGCCATAACAGTATCCCCTGTTCACAAGGCGCATTCCAGGTGCAAACGTAACATCCAAGCCCCCCCCTCCAGAAGGCCACCAGGAACCCCCCCCCCCCCCCCCCCCCCCCCCAGGGAGGGTGAAGGGGGAAGCAGGCCAGGAGGGCAAGAACGATACAAAAATGAAGAGGCTCAGACATGGGGAAAAAAAACCGACAGGCTACTATAAACCCAGAGCCTAGAATACACAAAAAAGGAATAAATCCAGGTACATCCGCACTGCACCCACAAAATACCAGGACGAAAAAAAACCTCAGCCTGCTACAAGCAGCGCAGTACACCAAGTATACAGTTTAATAAATGTAACGGGTCAGGAGAACAAGAAAAACAAAAGAGCATCTCTCAAAATACAGAGGGAACCAAAAAAACTGAAATGCAGGCACAAAGCAAAGTACAGAGTACCCCATAATACCAGAAAAAAATAATCCAACCCACTACAGAGCGGCGATATACAATCAGACCAACATAGTCAATAGACGAAAAAAACAAAACAAAACAAAACACAAGAGCATCCCTAACATTACAGAGGAGGAAAAAAAACACTACAGGGATGTCAACAGGCAGAGTACAATGGAACAAAGACCAGAAAAAATAATTCAACACGCTACAGAGCAGCGATAAACAATCAGTTCAATATAGTCCATAGACAAAAACACAAGAGCATCCCTAACCTTACAGAGAGAAAAAAAAAAAAACACTACAGGGTTGTCAGCAGGCAGAGTACAATAGAACAAAGAAAAATAGTTCGGGAGGTCTGCCCGCATCCGGCTTCCAGATCGCTGGCAGGGGAAATAGAATTAGTTCGGGCGGTCTACCCCAGTCCCAGATCCGGAGAAACAGTACCTATGGCAGCCGGACCAGGTCGCTGAACAGAGAAAGCAATCCGTCGGGTGGCCGGCCCAGAACACCGAACCGGCGAAGCAGTTTCCCAGGCGGCCGACCCATGTCATTAGACCATCCAGGACTGAAGGGGAGAACTCAGAGGCGGCCTCCCTACCGAGAGGGATAGCGAGGGGAAGCCGAGCCGAATACGGGGAATCCCAGCGGCACCCGGTGGAGGAAGAAAAGGAACAGGGAAAAGATGAGGGGCCAGTCCGGTGTCGAACGGCGAAGCATCTGCAGCTCCTTCTCCGAACTCCACTCGGACTGGTGCTGCGCTCCTGCTGGATCCCAAGCGGGACCGCGCTGCACCCTCGATGGACCCCAATTGGGCCAGCGCAGCACCCACGATGGGTCCCGATTGGACCGGCACAGCGTCCTTGACAGACCCCGATTGCAGGGATGTGATTTGTGGTTCGGAAAATTATCTGAAAATTTAGCAGGGGGTCTGGGGGACCCCCCAGTGGGGTCCAGGGAAGAGCTCATGGGTTTTTATGATTTTTAAGTACCAGAACTGTGCTTAAATGACATAAAACAAACAGCTGAATGCCATTTATTACTGTATAATATTGACTTATGTTCCAAGAAGATAGCATTCCTAAAATATTCCAACAAGCATTATCCATCACATGCTTTAACACTTGATCAAATCAAAATCAGTTAATTTTATCTATTCCATAATAGAAATAAAATTCCAACATACCATTACTTTTTATAATTTCAGCATTCATTTCAGATCACCAGTTTCAATCTCCATTGAGTCTTGAGCTGTTCATTTTGCACAATCACTGATGTAGCTAAGTCTTAGAAATATTCAAAAGTTATGAGTCAATGTCCATTGTGCACTGTCAATTTCAAACTGTTGGGAATCATAAAAGTAATGTTGTGGAGTGTGTAAATAAAGAGGCAGATTCATGGACAGACGATTTATTACACACTCACATCTCACAAACACAGAAAAAACTGAATCATTTCCACATGGGCTCTCCTTTTCACCCAACTCTCTCTTCACGCATTTACATGAAAGTTTCTCATCACACAGCATGACATTTACATTACACTGCCTTCAACCCCCCTATGTCCTTGACTCCTTCCTGCTATATGCCCAGGAACTCCCTGGGCATTGTTCTCCCATGCTTATTCGCTGTCTCTGTCTGAGGTGCTAAATAATCTGACTTCCCCAAGGTCCTACACCCCCCCCCCCCAGCATCTTAGACAGAACATCAGTCCACACTCTCTTTTGGCTTCAGTCTCCTCCCATATCTGCTGTAACTGGGGTTTACCGCCTCCGTGGCGCTGCTGTGCCGGTGGGGGGCTGCTGGGAGTGTGTCTGACTGCGGGTGAGCCGTGGCGAGGGGGGGGGACTTTGCTCTGTCCGTGTGGCTGCTCTGGTGAATCGTTTCCCTGGGGAGCTCTCCGTGGGGGTCTTCCACGCCGAGGGGCCCTAGCCAACAGCACTTGCTTGTCCGCCACTACAAATGCGGGTTTGAGTCTGTCTATGCCAATTTTCTCCCGTCTACCCCCCCAAGTCTAGCAAAAAATGCTTATCCTCTGTTTCCAACACTCTGAACAGTCCGTCACAGGGTGGGTGCAATGGAGGGCGGTGGGTGTTGTGTCTGACGAACACGAACTCCACGTTCTTCAACGTTTAAAGGCACGAAAGCACACGGAAAACAGTGGTGGGCCGGGCCCAGCAGCGTGCCTGTGTTTGCACTACGCTGCAAAAGCTGAGACGGGGAGCTGTCCGGCGCGGGATTATCTGGCAGAAATTCCCCGGGCAGCCGTAGGGGCTGCGCAAAAACAAGCTCTGCCGGAGAAGCTTCCAAATCCTCTTTTGGCGTGGAGTGCAACCCCAATAAAACCCACGACAACCTGTCCACCCAATTTGCATCCGTCAGTGAAGCCCTGAGTGCTGCTTTCAGTGATCTATGAAAACGCCCGCACAACCCTTTGGCCTGTGGGTTGTACGCGGTTGTGCGATGAATTGCAACACCCAGGCTGCGGGCCATCGCGGACCAGAGGTCAGAAACAAATTGAGGGCCCCTGTCAGACATAATGTCCGACGGGACTCCAAAACGCGCCACCCATGCTGTTAAAAAAGCGCGTGCTACATCCGCGGACGTGGTTGCCACCAGCGGGACTGCTTCTGGCCAGCGTGTGGTGCGGTCCACCACTGGCAGGAGGTGCGTGCACCCCTGTGATGGCGGGAGGGGGCCCACGAGGTCCACGTGAACATGGTCGAACCTCTTAGCCGGTACCTGAAACGGCTCCAAGGGAGCCTTCGTGTGTCTGTGTACTTTAGCTCGTTGGCACGCCACGCAGGCTGCGGCCCACTCTTTTACTTGTTTGCGTAGGCTCGGCCACATGAGCTTCTCTCCCACCATTTTGACTGACGCGCGCACTCCTGGGTGCGCCAGAGTGTGAACCGACTCTAAACACGCGGCGGCGCCACGCAACCGGGACCACCGGACATGGGCGTCCAGTGGAGACGTCGCAGATTAGGGGGGGCATGCCATCTTGCAGCACCCTGCTCTCCAGCCTTAACCTTGTTGGTCCAGACTGGAGCGCGCGCACGTCTGCATCGCTAATCTGCTCTGCGGCCATGGCTGCGTAATCTATCCCCACGTAGACCGGGGCCACCACGGCACGCGAGAGGCAATCCGCCACCACATTCAGTTTACCTGACACATGCTGAATATCGGTAGTAAACTCTGAGATCGCGGCCAGCTGTCTCTGCTGCCGGCCCGACCACGGTTCTGAAACCTTGGCCATCGCAAACATTACTGGCTTGTGGTCCACGAACGCGGTGAAGCTGCGCCCTTCCAGCCAGAACTGGAAGTGGCGTATGGCCAGGTGGAGGGCCAGCAGCTCCCTGTCGAACGCACTGTATTTACGTCGCGCAAAGTTCTGCTGACAAAGGCGAGCGGCTGCCAAACCCCGGCGATGCGCTGCTCCACGACAGCCCCTATGGCCATGTCTGAAGCATCGGTGGTGAGCGCTATCCGGGCCGCCGGGTCCGGATGCGCCAGCAGCGCGGCGTACAATGGTTGCGTGAGCTGCGCCGCGCGGGGAAGGAAACAGTTATAAAAGTTCACCATCCCCAAAAATTCCTGCAGCGCCCTGACCGTCTGAGGCCGGGGAAAATCCACCATGGTGCGCACTTTGTTGGGAAACGGGATCACTCCTTCCGGAGAGACGCAGTGCCCCAAAAAGTCAATCTCTGTCACGCCGAACTGGCATTTCGCCGGGTTGATTATTAACCCATGCTCCTCCAACCTCCAGAAAACCGTCCTGAGGTGGGTTTCGTGTTCATCTTCAGACGCACTGGCTACCAGGATATCGTCCAGGTAGACGAACACGAATGGGAGATCGCGCAGCACTGCATCCATCATGTGCTGGAACGTCTGTGCCGCGCCTTTTAACCCGAATGGCATGCGCAGGAACTCAAATAAACCGAACAGAGTTATTACTGCTGTTTTGGGTACGTCCTCCGCGCGCACTGGGACCTGGTGGTAACCACGGACGAGGTCTATTTTGGAAAAAATGCGTGCTCCGGCGAGGTGAACGGAAAAATCCTGTATATGGGGAATTGGGTAGCGGTCGTGTGCTGTTGCATTGTTCAACCTGCGGAAATCACCGCACGGTCGCCACGATCCCTCAGCCTTAGGGACCATGTGTAGCGGGGATGCCCATGGGCTGTTTGAACGCCTGATGATGCCCAGCCTTTCCAGGTTGGCGAACTCCTCACGCACTATGGCCAGTTTAGCTGCGTCCAAGCGCCGAGGTCTTGCAAAAACGGGCGGCCCGGTGGTGGTGATAAAGTGCTCCACCCCGTGTTTAGCGATGGCCGCTGAAAACGTCGGGACCGTGAGTGCTGGGAACTGAGTGAGCAGTGTGTGGAACTTACCGCCTGGAGCTGTGACGTTGGCTTGTGCTGTTGGCCGGGTCCCTCGAGCTATACAGGGGAGAGATTCAAAGGACAGTGCATTAACCAGGCGTCTGTTAGCAACATCCACAAGTAAACCATGCGCACACAGAAAATCAGCGCCCAGGATCGGGCAACACAGTGCTGCTATGATAAAAGTCCACTTGTACGAGCGGCCATGTAGAAATAAGGCCAGTGTTCTCTCACCGAACGTCTTAATCTCCGAGCCGTTTACTGCCACAAGTCCGGGGCCGCTAGGTCCTGCCAGCCGGTCAGCGTAGGACGGCAGGATGATGCTCTTCTGGGCTCCGGTGTCGACGAGGAAGCGTCTCCCCGAGTGCGAGTCCATCACGTAGAGCAGCTTGTTCTCTTCACCGGCGGTCGCAGCTGCTACCGACTGCCGGCCTTGGCATTTCCCGAGCACTTGAACTGGCACGGTGGCGCACATCTGCGCGCGTTCTCTCCGAAGCGGCAGTGGTAGAAGCAGAGCGTGTCTCTCTGGCGCTTCTTGGCCCCCGCTGCTGCTACCGTCGGTGGCTCCTTGCCTCCTCTGGTCGTCTTGCTGGGCTCTGCCGCTGCCGCGTTGACTGTGATCGCCCTGGTGGTGAGGATGATCCGGTCTGCCTCCTGGGCTAGCGCACGGTAGTCACGCGCAGCCAGCAACAGCGAATTGGCCAGAACCGTTCTCGCCTCTGTTGGAAGGTTCCGGAGGAAAAGGTGGGCAAACAGAAAGTGCCCGTCGTCCGTGCCCATTAACGCCAGCATTTTCTCCATCAGGTCGACGGCTGAACCATCTCCTAACTCGGTCCGCCCCAGGAGCCTCTTTGCTCTCTCGCATTTCGAGAGCGTGTAGTGCCGGGTCAGTGCAGCCTTGAGCGCCTCGTATTTGTTACAGGCTGGAGGCTGGTTGAGCAGGCTCGCTACCTGCTGGGCTGTGCAAGCGTCCAGCGCTGCTACCACATGGTAGAATTTGGTGTCGTCTGCCGTTACTCCCCGGAGGGCGAACTGGGCCTCGGTGTGGTGGAACTAAGAGCGCGGGTTGTACTGCCAAAAGTCCGGTAGCTTGACCGAAACCACGCACGCGTTGTTGGGGGTTCCAGTCCGGGCTGTCTGTGGGATGGCTGCTGCGTCGCTGGGGCTTCCCGACAGGGCCAGCTCCGGGGTTCTTGCCTCGTGTTCCATAATTCGTCTGGGGTCACCAGTGTGGAGTGTGTAAATAAAGAGGCAGATTCATGGACAGACGATTTATTACACACTCACATCTCACAAGCACAGAAAAGACTGAATCATTTCCACACGGGCTCTCCTTTTCACCCAACTCTCTCTTCACACATTTACATGGAAGTTTCTCATCACACAGCATGACATTTACATTACACTGCCTTCAACCCCCCTATGTCCTTGACTCCTTCCTGCTATATGCCCAGGAACTCCCTGGGCATTGTTCTCCCATGCTTATTCACTGTCTCTGTCTGAGGTGCTAAATAATCTGACATCACCAAGGTCCTACAATGTAACTAAATTGTTTTGCCATTTTTTTCTCCTCAACATCAATGTCAACATATCTACAGAAAATATACAAAGTTCCAAGTCCATTTCAGCATATTCCTCTATATCTACACTACATTTTTTTTTATTTCGGACTTCAATGCCTTAATGTGGGTCTTCCTGGCTTGTTTCTGAGCAGCTTGAACCGTCTTCCTTGATGCAGACTTCAAGTCAACATACAGAAACCTGAAATGTGCAAACATGCAAAACGTATCTAAAATCTACCACAAAAAATAGTACGTTATTAATAAAATTAATATAACAAACAAATTACACGATTACATAATTTACTGTATCATCCATAATATTTCCTTTGTTCAAGCAATACAAACGGGACTACAAACACTTAACTGTAGAAAATAGCACACATATATGTGCATGCAAACAAGCAATTATCATTCAGTAACATAATAGATGACAAAATCCATATCTGATATATGTGTGATATTAATTAGGGAAGACAGAAAAGCACAAACATAAACGTAATTCTAAGTATGTGTGGCGTTAAAAATATTTTTTAAATAAAGTCCAAAACATCTTCAGCAGGCAAGATGAAGAAAATATTAATTAGATGACATGTATACAAAAATATATCTTCACATACCTCAAAATTCACTACTCTATCCGCAACGGGCACTGGTTGTTGGGGTGGATCATTCCTTTCAATTTCCGTGTCCGATCGTGTCGTCAACAAAGGGTGGAGGCCGTATGATTTCGATGTTTTTTTCTGAACACCGAAAGTTCCAGCAATTGAATAATTAGTGCCTCGATTTGACCTCTTGTACATGTTTTTTGCTCCTAGCATGACTCTCGAGAGACTTAAATCCTCTTCCACCATAGTCAGTCATGTTGTGACACCACGTGCATATCACCTTCCCGGCACGGTCGATTTTCCGTATAAAATCGCTAAACAAATTTGTCACAGTTTTCTTACCAACATCCGTTGCAATCCCCTTTTCTAGCCAATCCCAGCGAAATTTGTTTTTCACGATCTTGTCAATTTCTTTAATTCTCGGAGCATCTTTACGTTCAATCACCGACATCACTGCAAAGCAAGTCCGCTATGCGAGAGCAAGGAAAACAAAGGATTGCCTTTAAGATAAGAAACAGCCGCGTTCATCGGTCACTGCAAGGACAATCAGCTAATCAGGCGCGTCGTTTCATAAAAAAGGCGGAATTCCGCCAATTGGCAGAAAAATCACATCCCTGCGATTGAGTCAGCGTAGCACCCACGACGGACCCTGATTGGGTCAGCGTAGCACCCACAACGGGCCCCGACTGGGCTAGCGCAGCACCAGGAATGACCTCCAGACACGAACCCGGAACCTCCAGGACAGCGACCGGTACCGACTCGTCACCGGTGACCCTGGGAGAAGGCTCAAGAGAAGAAAGAAAACCAGGATCAGGATCACCGGCAGCGGCAGAGCCCGGTGAGACAAGCTCGAATGCAGCAGTTGGCTGCACCCGGCTCCTTTCCCCAAGAGACAGGCAATAATGCTCAAGAATGGAAAAAAGAAAAACAAAATAGAGCACTTGCCTAATCTCGGGCTCCACCGCCATTCAGGACTTCGACGATCCAGGTTCAACGATCTGAAGGTCCACTCCTGGTTCCCACTCGACTGCGGCGGGCTCCGCAGCTGGGCATGATGGTCGTCACTGTCTGGGGATACCCTGGTGCTGAAGTCCATGCCGAAGGCCCACACGGCGTGGTGGCAGGGGATCAGTGGCCTGCTGGGTCAAACTGCCCCTCCATGGAGACCCGGGGACGCTTGATCGTCGGCGCAGGCTCCAAATGGCAGTCTGTTCTCCTCCTCTGCCCGTGACGTGGCTGCGGGGCTGGAACCGGGTTCTCCAGGGCAGCAGGCTCCTTCTTCGTCCGGAGGTGTAATCCTGGCACCGTGGGACACTCAGGGGAAGGAGACACAGAGGATGCAGGTTCGCAATTAGCAACTGCAGCAGGTGGAGGGAGCTTAGAGGACTGTGAGCCCCGAACTCCACCCCCAGGAGTCAGACAAGGCAATTCACACTGTGAGGGAAAAGAATGAAAAAGCACTTGCCTGCTTCGCTGAGGGTCGATGGAAACTGCTGCAGTGGGCTTGGTCCTCTCCTTCTTTCTCTGGATGGTGACAGAGGGCCCCCTGGGAAGATGAGGAGGAACCGCTCGCACAGGATCAGCAACCAGGACAGCCGGAGTCAGACTCATGGAGCTCACAGCAGCTGGGGAAAGCGTCGAGGTGGAGGGAGGAACAGCCGAGATGGTCCGGGGACAGGGAGCTGACGGAACAGCAGAAACGGAAGACCCGGAGACAGAGGCTGCAGTCTTACCCCTCTGACGTGACGCAGAGGCAACAGCTGGCTGGGAGGCAGAGTTCTTATGGCCACCCGGAACTGGATCTGGACGGGGATCTTGCTGAGGCCCATTATGAGCATGGTGACGCTGTTTACCGGCTGAGGGCGAGGCGAAGGTAAGGCCATGGAAACGCCGCTCCTGCACGGAGACAGAGGCGAGCAGTTCAGCGTACTCAGGGTAATCATGGAGCTCAGGACTGACCTCCACCAGTCGGACTGCCGCCGTCACATGCTTCATAACTTCAGTAGGATGGGAGGCAGAACAAGCTGCAGCCACAAGGTCCTGGAGGATCACAGCTGTGCACTGAGTCTCCTCCGGGGGAATCCCGGCTGATGTCCTCCTCCGCTGGGAATGGCACTTGGGTGATGTAGATTCCTGGGCTGGCCGGGTGACAGGAACTGGATTCCAAGGCGAGGAGCAGGGATGTCTCATCTTCGGGTTCCTGCTGGAGTTTCCCTCCAGTCCGCGGATCTTCTCCTGGAGTGCCGAGATCTCCGCCATCCTCGTTGTAATTTCAGGGTGGTCGGAGTAGCGAGGATGGCGATTAATTACCGTCTCTGCGAGGTCCAGGTACCAGCGTGAGTTGCTGGGAATGGGGTTGCTACGAGCTTGTGAAAGGAGATCATCTATCTCAATGAGGGCCATCACTAGCTCGTAGCCCAAGCTCATAGCATAGCCCTTGCGTGGCGACGCCATCTCCCAACACACTGGTACACAGAAAAGGAAAAAACTTCAAGCCCTATCAATGCAAACTCACAGTGACTGGCGTCTCGCTGGCTGTAACCTACTGTCATGGGATGGCCCTTGTGGGCCATCAATGAGACGCTGTAGGCAGCCGATGAGTTTGCATATTTATTAATGAAAGATAAATGATTACAAAATAATGAGCCACATGGGGCAAAAGCACAAACAAGAGGCACGACTACGGCACGGTAGCAACACATACAAGTTCAGAAGTAAACTTACGGATAATATGGAGAACAAGAGGATGACTGGAGCTGGGGAATAGGGACTCCAGCCGAACGTTGGGGAGACCAACATTACACGTGTGAGGTCGCAGCCCGGAGTAACCTCAGCTGCTCCCTTAAATAGGGCTAAGGAGTAATCAGACAATGAGCAAGTAATCAAAGGGAATGCGAATCAGCTGTCACGGCGCAGCTGGCTCTGACAGCTGGAAGTCCCGCCGTGACGCTGTCACAATAAAGGCCCTGGACGGCCACAACAGATAAGAATAGGAAAAACACTGGACAACCTGAGCGCGGACAGAATCGGCGCTCAGGCCATAACACTCATGAATAAATTAATTATTTAACCAAGGTGTTTTTTTTTAACACTAGAACCATCAAGATGGTCTGATGGAGACTTTGGGGTTTTATTATGTGAATAACTTTGTTTTAACAAAATCTACAGGTCTTCCAGTCCATGTCTTTTTATAAATGTGCATTTTATGTTTTCTGAAGTCTGGAACATAGTAAAATCAAACACACACGATTTAATTTTTTTCTCGAACTACAGACTGCTGTCATTGAGTTATGGTGTTGCAATTTTGGGGGACATTTCTATGCATCTGTGCCGTTTTTCTTAATAATCTTATTGTTGTTTTCCTCCTATATTGTGTATCCTGAACAGGAAGAGAGAAATAGAGACAAGAGGGAACTGAATTACCATTTTATGCACAGCAAAAAGAAATAAATATAGAAATATGGATAGAGAAAAAAACGAAGAAAATTGAGAATGTGGAAGACTTTGCTTCAAGAGCGAGGGGGAGCTGATGGATAGAGAGGAAAAGGAAAACTCCAGAGTCTTGAGTCTGAACCTCCGCAGAAAAGAGGAAAGTCACTGTCTGCTGACATCTGTATGTCCACTGCGGGTAGGAAGGGCTCCTATATCATATTTTATGGATACAAATTTATGTAGTAGGCTATATATAAACAAATGAAATAAAAAAAAAACTGCTGGCTGATGTTCAGTTCAGCACAACACCGATCTCTGAGACCGTATAATCTGTTCTTCTGTCATTTAGCAGCAGACTACATCATCCTAGGTGCACAACCGAGAGGTTTTGCAGGTCCTTCCTACCAACGGCTGTCAGACTGTATAACCTAAGCAGGACTGCTCGCAGAGATAGCAAAAAGACGTGACAACCTAATAGTATTGAATGCAAAAGATGCAATAGACTTACACAATGGTCCCCTCCGGTATACAACTGGGAAAATACCGGTAGCTACGGAGGGTGACAATATGTATGGGTACATAATCATACCATGTAGGATAACTAAGTAGACGGTTATGCTGTTTCATTCCATCTAGCTACAATGCTCCGCACTGTGTGTGTTTATATATTTACATATTTATTCCATCTAGCTACAACGCTCCACATCGTGTGTCTATATATTTATGTTTATATGTACATATGTATACTTGCTGCTCTTGTTTTTTTTTCTTGTCTTCTGATTGTTGCTCTGAGTGTTGCTATCCCTGTGCTGTTGCAATCCTGGAATTTCCCCATTGTGGGACTAATAAAGGCTTATCTTATCTTATCTTATGCCAAATAAAGTCACGCACAGTGAGAAGCTTCTGTCTCTTTGGCTACGTGCCCTCGGTTCTCGCCGGTGTCTCGGCTCCAACATCGCTGTCATGTCAAGCACAGATGAATTAAGACAAGTTTTTTTTGGGTGTTAAATCCTGGCACATTTAACAGTTGATTGACAACTGCAAACCTTACTAAATCACCTTCCACCCGTCATTTAAATACTCTCCTCCCTCAAATTTGCGCTTTGACATGGCAGCTCCTACAAATACATATGCAATGAGGCCATGCACAAAATTAACATAGTCCACGCCTTTCCACTGCTAATTTTGCCCTGTGCCTTTAGTAAATTTCGATAGTAGTTTTTTAACACCAAAACAGGGTTTTGCAATGGCACAGCATGTTAATAAATCTGCCCCTTATTCTGACAGGACTAATGTTTATTCAATGACCCTGTTTACATGGTCATGAGTAAACCGATTGTAATCAGCTTTCTGGAGTTACCTGATTATTCAAACTGTCATGTAAACAGAGTAATCTCATTACCTTTATCAGTTAAAGCCCATTATCGGTTTATGAGAAAATGGATTAACATATGTAGTTTATTTTCCCAATAAACCGTTTACTCGGTGCATGTAAACACCATAAGCTGTTTATTACCTTTATTGGTTTACTCCAGTAATCGGTTTACTCGTGACCATGTAAACAGGGTCATTAATATATCATATCACCAATTCACTCTGGCTATTTCTCACCAAGGAGATGAACTAAGGACATGTTTGTGATTTAGTCAGCTGGAAGGGGAACAGTTATCTAGCCTACAGAGACATTATGAACACAGCACACCACACCCTGTCATTAACACAACATAAAGACTGACTTTGCTTGAGAAAGTAAAGTGGATCATTTCTCAGAAATTATCAGAATAGTAAAAACAACTTGGAGAAGCAGGCTCCCTTTCTCATTCCAAATAAAAACTGGTCAAAAGACATGGAGAAGTAGGCTAGCATCACCTATCCAGGCATCTTTAATTTGTTACTGTACAGCAGAGCTGCCAGATGAGAAATGTTGAAGTATCGTGCCAGTGGCTTAAAATTATCGTGTTTTGAGGAAAATTATCATACACACCCAGTTTTCATTCTGACGTGGCTCAGAACCATCTGCTTCAGTAACACATTATCACAGATCATGCATATTACAGCCTATAACGCAGTATTACCTTTAAATAATCTAACAGATCGGTTGAAAAAAAAGCACCTCTACCTATGTGGAGTACAGGATAAGCCCCTGGCCTGCACTGAACAGCCTAGAATATCACTCATACTTAACTATCTTCTATATGGCTTCTGTTGAATCATCATGTATCAAGGTCTCGCCTCATAAATATTTTGAAAAGTAATCTGTTTATACATCAGGAATCAATCAATCAATCCACATAAACTGTCATGACTGATAAGATAATGCAGCCCATGTGCAAGATGCAGCAACAAAGAGACAGTCTGTCACGCCGCGCCATTCATCAGCGGCGCCACCTGCTCACGCACCTGCTACTCGTCAGCGGCGAAGGATAAAAGCCGCCTCGCCCTGAGCTTCGGCCTGAAGCCGTAGACTTCATTTTCCTTGCATGGACTTCTACCACATTCTCTTCAGCATCCTCTTTACCGGTAAGAAGTTCACTTACCTCATCTCTCCAGTCTGCTCCCCTGTGCACAGGTGGATTCCTCGGCGGCGGACAACCCCGTCCCTCGTCTCTCCTCGCTGCTGCACCGAGCCCTGCAGGTGGCTGTCTCCCGGGCTTCCATCCTTGAAGCGCCAGTCATCTGCCCAAACAAGTAAGCTTCTCTCCCTCGCCTATTCTCCTCCTGTGTTGGTGTGTGCTCATCACCCTGTGTCCAATTTCTCCCATAGGGTTGCCGGCTGAACGGTCTCCTGCCTCTGGGTCCGAAGCAGACGCCACCACCAACACATTAACATTCCGCAGACACGCACCCAAACATCCCTATTGTTAATAAACAGTTTGAACTACTCTGAGCCTGTGTGTGTGCGTCTCCTGAGCCGAACGTTATGTCAGTACGGCTTCAGCAGAGCGGCTCGGCGGACGGCGGGCTCGCACACCGGTTTACCATCCTCGAGGCTCGGGTGGATCAGATTGTTTATCAGCAACAGGTGGTTCTTAATCAATTATTAGAACTGACTAACCGATTGAACCGCTTGGATCCCCAACAGCCGTTCCTCCCGACTCGCCAGGGTGGCGCGGCTCCTGCTGTTCCAGCGGCCGTCCAGCCGGCTCCAGTGGCACCGGTTCGGCTCACGCCGATTCCGACCCCCGCCCGCTTTAGCGGTAAGCTCGGCGGAGCGCGGGGGTTTATTATGCAGTGTGAGTCCGTGTTCCACCGTGTGCCCGGAGATTTTCCCTCGGATCACAGTCGAATTGGTTACATAGGGAATCTTCTGGAGGGGCGTGCGTTAACCTGGACCTACGCCGTAATGGCGAGGCCCAGTTATGCCACCCTCACCTATGACCAATTCGTGAGGCGCTTTCTGGAGGTCTTTGACCACTCACAAACCGAAACGGTCCAGGTCGATCGGCTTCTCGCTCTCCAGCAGGGAAGCCGGTCGGCAGCGGACCACTCGGTCGACTTCCGGGTAGCGGCGGAGGAATTGGGCTGGGAGGAACGCTCCCTCTGTGGCCTGTTCCTCCGCAGCCTCAATAGTGATCTGAGGGATGAACTGGCTGGTCGGGATATCCCTGGGACGCTAGCGGAGCTGACATCCTTAGTGATAAGTTTGGATAACAGGCTGCGCGAGCGCTCCTCGGGGCGGAGGTCTTCTTCTTCTCGCCCTCGTGGAGCCTCGCCGCACCTGTTCCAAGCTCGCCCCCTGGCGGCGCCGCCAGCATCGCGCCCCGAGGAGTCGGAGCCGATGGTGACGGGCTGGACTAAACTTTCCCCTGTGGAGAAACAACGCCGCCGTGAGTTGGGCCTCTGCATGTATTGCGGAGGCGACCAACACACCGTGGAGCGTTGTCCACGGAAAGCCAGTCGGTGGGGTCCGCGAGTCACTGTTGGAAGCCTCGCGGATGTCAATCGGTTAGGATCTCTTACTCAATTGGAGCTGCCCATCCGTTTCTGCCATAACCCTACTGGGCACCTCACCCACGCACTGGTGGATTCGGGCGCAGAAGGCAGCTTCATTTCACAAAGCCTGGCAACCCGATTGGGCATCCGCTGCCAGGCACTCAACACTCCCATCTCCCTGATCCACCTCTCCCGTGCCACCCTCGGGAGAGTGACACATCAAACTGTTCCCCTACCGGTCATCATCTCGGGAAACCACCGGGAGGAGATGACCTTTTACGTCCTTCCCAACTCTGTGTCGCCCGTCATCCTGGGGTATCCCTGGCTCCGCCTTCACAATCCGGTCCTGGATTGGAAATCAGCTGGGATCTCGGCATGGAGTACGTTCTGTTTGGGCACCTGCCTTCAGTCCGCTGCCTGCTCTCCGTCCGCTCCTCCCCCTGCGACGGACGCTGCACCCCCGGACCTGTCTCTGGTGCCCCCAGAATTTCACGACCTGGGTATGGTGTTCAGCAAAGCGAAAGCTATGTCTCTTCCCCCTCATCGGCCCTATGACTGCGCCATCAACCTCCGCCAGGGGGCTCCCTTACCTTCTGGTCGCCTTTACAGCCTGTCTGCGCCGGAGAAGGAGACGATGAACGCCTACCTGAAGGAATCATTAAGTGCTGGGATTATCCGCCCATCATCGTCACCCGTGGGGGCAGGGTTCTTCTTCGTGGGGAAAAAGGATGGGTCCCTCCGCCCTTGTATCGACTACCGGGCCCTCAATAATATCACGGAGAGGGACCGTTACACCCTGCCTCTCATGGACACTGCTTTCCACTCCCTCCAGGGGGCGACCTGGTTCACCAAGCTGGACCTACGCAGCGCTTACCACCTCGTCCGGATCCGGGAGGGAGGTGAGTGGAAAACGGCCTTCCGTACCCCGAACGGCCACTTTGAATATCTGGTGATGCCGTTCGGGTTGACCAACGCTCCTGCAGTCTTCCAGCGCCTCATTAATGACGTCCTCCGGGACTTCATTGGCCTTTTCGTGTTCGTCTACCTGGACGATATTCTCATCTTCTCCAAGTCCAGGGATGAGCACCAGGTCCACGTGAGGCGGGTCCTCCAAAGGCTGCTGGAGAACCGTCTGTACGTTAAGGCAGAAAAGTGTGAATTTTACGCCAGGAGTACGTCCTTCCTGGGGTTCATCATCGCCCACGATAAGGTGCTCCCCGACCCAGAGAAGGTAAAGGCGGTGGTGGAATGGCCTACACCTGCATCCCGGAAGCAGGTGCAGCAATTTGTTGGCTTCGCCAATTTCTACCGCCGCTTTGTTCCCAACTTCAGTGCCATCGTTGGACCACTGACCCGCCTCACGTCCCCGAAGGTCCCGTTCCGGTGGACCGAAGAGGTCGCTGCCGCCTTTGAGGCGCTGAAGGCGGAATTCTCCTCCTCCCGGGTCCTTCGCCAGGTCGACCCCGCGCTGCAGTGCATTGTAGAGGTAGACGCCTCGGACACGGGAGTGGGAGCAGTGCTGTCCCAGCGGTCACCGGACGATGGCGCCAAGCGACCGTGCGCCTTCTTCTCCCGGCGCTTGTCCCCGGCGGAGAGAAACTATGATGTGGGGGACAGAGAGCTCTTGGCCATCAAGCTCGCCCTGCAGGAGTGGCGCCACTGGTTGGAGGGGGCAAGCCTGCCGTTTGTGGTCCTCACGGACCACAAGAACCTGGAATACTTACGGTCTGCCAAGCGCCTGAACGCCCGCCAGGCGCGCTGGTCCCTGTTCTTCGCCAGGTTCCAATTTTCCATCACCTTCAGGCCTGGCTCTAAGAACGTCCTGCCTGACGCCCTCTCCAGGCAGTTCGCCCCCGTGGAGTCGGAGGAGGCGCCCCACTCCATCCTGCCCAGGTCGTGCGTCGTGGGAGCCATCTCGTGGGACATTGAGAGCAAGATCCGGAAGGCACAGGAGGTGGAACCTGACCCTGGCGGCGGACCGGAGGGGAGGCTGTTCGTGCCATCCGCGGTCCGAGGAGAGGTCATCCACTGGCTCCACACCTCCAAGCTCACCTGTCACCCTGGCACCTCCCGGATGATAGATCTCCTCCAACGGTCCTTTTGGTGGCCAGGCCTGCGGAGGGATGCAGCCCGCTACGCCCGGGCTTGCCCAATCTGTGCCACCTGCAAGTCGGGAAATGCCCCTCCAGCGGGTCTGCTCCAGCCCCTGCCCGTCCCTGGCAGGCCCTGGTCGCACATCGCTCTGGATTTCGTCACCGGACTCCCCATCTCCAACTCCTATGACACCATCCTGACCATCGTGGACCGCTTCTCCAAGGCCGTGCACTTCGTCCCCCTGCGAGGCCTCCCTACTGCCCTGGAGACGGCGGACCTCCTCGTCCAACACGTGGTCAGGCTGCATGGGATTCCGGTGGACGTGGTCTCGGACCGGGGCCCCCAGTTTTCATCTGAGGTTTGGAGGTCTTTCTGCAACGCCATCGGAGCCAAGGTGAGCCTCTCCTCTGGCCATCACCCCCAATCCAACGGGCAGTGTGAGAGGACCAACCAGGAGCTGGAGGCTGCGCTCCGCTGTGTGTCCAGATCCAAACCCGCGTCCTGGAGCAACCATCTTGCCTGGGTTGAATATGCCCACAACACCGCTCGCTCTTCTGCTACAGGGATGTCCCCCTTCAAAGCGTCCCTGGGTTACGACCCCCCGCTGTTTCCGGAGCAGGAGAGTGAGGTAACTGTCCCGTCAGTTAGGGCCCATCTCAGGCAGTTCCGCTCCACCTGGGCTGCCGCGCGCCATGCGCTATTGCGCACAGCGGAGCGCAACAGGACTGTGGCGGACCGGCGTAGGAGACCTGCCCCGGCGTACAGAGTTGGGCAGCTTGTTTACATTTCCACCCAGGACGTCACTCTAAAAGGCGAGAGGAGAAAGCTGGCACAGCGCTTCATGGGTCCCTACCCCATCACCCGGATCATCAACCCGGTGGCTGTGCGCGTGGCTATTCCCCCCTCCCTCCGCATTCATCCTACTTTCCACGTGTCGAAGGTGAAACTGGCGGTTACTGACCCCCTTTGCCCTCCTCCTGCAGCGCAACCCGCGCCCCGGATGATTGGTGGCCATCCGGCCTGGTCCGCCTCCTCCATCCTGGACTCCCGGCGCCGGGGGTCGTGGGTTGCAATACTTGGTGGACTGGGAGGGCTATGGGCCCGAGCATCGACAGTGGGTGCCCCCGTCGTTTGTGTTGGACCCATCGCTCATCGCGGACTTCCACCGAGCGCACCCGGATAAGCCATCGCCAGGAGGCGCTGCTAGAGGGGGGAGTACTGTCACGCCGCGCCATTCATCAGCGGCGCCACCTGCTCACGCACCTGCTACTCGTCAGCGGCGAAGGATAAAAGCCGCCTCGCCCTGAGCTTCGGCCTGAAGCCGTAGACTTCATTTTCCTTGCATGGACTTCTACCACATTCTCTTCAGCATCCTCTTTACCGGTAAGAAGTTCACTTACCTCATCTCTCCAGTCTGCTCCCCTGTGCACAGGTGGATTCCTCGGCGGCGGACAACCCCGTCCCTCGTCTCTCCTCGCTGCTGCACCGAGCCCTGCAGGTGGCTGTCTCCCGGGCTTCCATCCTTGAAGCGCCAGTCATCTGCCCAAACAAGTAAGCTTCTCTCCCTCGCCTATTCTCCTCCTGTGTTGGTGTGTGCTCATCACCCTGTGTCCAATTTCTCCCATAGGGTTGCCGGCTGAACGGTCTCCTGCCTCTGGGTCCGAAGCAGACGCCACCACCAACACATTAACATTCCGCAGACACGCACCCAAACATCCCTATTGTTAATAAACAGTTTGAACTACTCTGAGCCTGTGTGTGTGCGTCTCCTGAGCCGAACGTTATGTCACAGTCAAGCAGTATACATGTTTGAGTATCTTTATTAAAGAGTAAAAACTCCGCACAGCTACAGAACAGTCACTCGCCAGAGGAAGGCGCCTGTGGAGAGAAGACGAGAGCTGTAAGAGGAGGAATGGAGTAAGGGGAAATGTGTGAGCCAAATTACCACTTATGTGGGCTCCAAGGGAGCACCGGCAGAGCTCCAGCGGGGAATAGACGAGCCAGCAGGGTGGGGAATGAGCTGGTGGTGCCTGACCGGGTGGAGGTTACTGTGGTGAGAGGTGGTGTGGCAGGAGAGCACGCGCAGTCCCGGTAACACACCTGTATGATGGCAGCAACCTGAACAAAAGGGGGAAAAGCGCACAGGTTAATAATAACTTTACCAGTGTGAAGCTGATGTGCTGTTTAAACGGTAGTATACCCAGACGAGCCAGCGTTGAGTCACTGAAGGATGCGTCCTTAAGTACACTGGCTGATGAGAGGGCGCAGGTGTGTCCTCTCACTCAGGTGTGATGATGAGCTGAGGAGAGACGAATGGGACGGAGGGGGCACGCTCTCGCTGCCCGTGACATAAACTACTACTAAAATGCCTCTGATAATTGAAGCAGAAACCTTTTTCACAGTTTTACTGAGAACCACAATCCAGTGACATTTGTGACCCGTGCTGGCAAAATGAGTCGGAATGCGCACGGCGTCATTACGAGCTACAGGCAGGAGAAGTCATAAATCATGACTCTCTTTGTTTGCTAGTGGCAAGTCCCGGGAAAACCCCCATGAGTGCCTGGTATCATTGTAAAGCTTTGAAATCGTACTTTCTAAAAATACATATGTTTTGGCGGAAGATGTAACTCCCGACCGATGGAATGCGAGTTTTAAACCTAGCTAAAATATGAACAAATCAGCTTTTTCTGGGTCCGTTTTTGCACACTTCCTACAGATTAAATATCATTTTGAAGGTCTTTCAATACAGAAAATGGAAAAAACGTTAGCTCAGTTTTAATAATTTCCTCAAAGTGACTCATTTTGCCAGCACAGGTCACATTTTTGCACAAACATTTGCAGCAACAGAAAGCTTTAGTGCTAAAGCCAACAACAGGTTTGAACCACCCAGTATAACTGGGGTCTGTTTCCCCCCATTCATTTCTTAACCTGCTGGTATTGTTGCTTACTTGTTGAGTCTGCCGTGCCTGCATTAGTGCTGTAACGTACACGAATGATTCGATCCAGTGTACTAGTTTTTATTTGTGAATGGACTGTACTGAATCACTCACCAGAACTGCAATCACCCGCCTGAGCAGCAAACGAGCCCGGCCCGCTCCATTCAACCGACTGTCATGGTAGACATTTGGAGCTCCTGTACAGTAGTGAGTGATTTGGTGTACCACTATTTCTCACAGATGCTTTTAGCTTAACTCAGTATGTTTCAGTGTACTGTAGATCCCATCAGTAGCCTCCATCCGAGCCCATGGCCGCCTCTCTGCTACCGCCACCGAATCTGCTGTTTCCTTCCACGCAGCCCGCGCACGTGAGACAATGCGTAAAAACAAGCGTAGTATGTATGCACACTTTGCGCAGGATCTGTATCCTGGCTGTGTTTGTTAATGTATTAACTTAGCCACGTAATGAAGGGGTCAAATTATTGTACATTATGGACTTTTTGAAATTATTGATCGTACGTCGTACAGAGGGCAAAATTATCGTACAAATACGATAATTATCATACAAATATGGTAATTATCATACGTCTGGCAACACTGCTGTACAGCACCAGCGCTTACATTCTGAAACAACTAAGATCCTACAAAGGGCTAGAAGCTTACAACCAGTTTGTAAAGGGCTGGGTGTGAGACATGGCAGTGTGTGAAACCATGGTAAACAAAACATTTGGTTTTTGGTGGGTGAAAAAGTTGAAAAAATCAGATTGTTCACTTGCAAATATTTTGTAAAGTTTTACACAAAATACTTAAAGGCTATAAGATTGGGGGCTAAGCACATGTGTGTGTGTGTGTGTGTGTGTTTTTAATGTTCGACGTGTAAAAATTGAGGAAAAACATCAAATTAAAATTGGACTCATACTCCTGTAGGCTAATCAAAACCATTTTAAAAACCAGAGCAATATTTATAAAACAGTAAAATATTCTCTTATCATGCATGTTTATCCATATATCAGCCCATAAATTATTCACAGAACTCTCAACTTATTTTCTCCTGCTTGTTTTTCTCTGTTTTCACTCTGTTTTTTTGATACGTGATCTAATTTGAATTAGCATTAGCTAAAGGCTAGCTCCAGCGCTCACCTGTCCAGGCACTTTCAGATGAAGTTAGACATCTTACCTTGGGGTCTAGTCGTTATCCTCACTGTTAACAATAAGCAGTTGATTTGTAGACTCCCAGGTCTACAAAAAATCCTGCTGAGAAGCTACAGCTGACGCTAGGGTTGCCACCTTCAGTGTTGCTAGGTTTCACGAGAGAAACAAGCAACCAGCTCTATGGAAACAAGCCCCAAAAAAGACCAACAGGCAACCTACCACATTGTAAAAGAGAGGCTGTTTGCAGTGAATGGGCTCTATGCACGCATCACTTCCGCGTTTGATATGAGGCTGCCCGTTTACATCCGGTCCACGAGTTTTAAAGAAGAAGGATGGCAGAATCTCTCCTGTGCACTCGTTTGCTGGAATTACTTAAATTTACCATTAATGACGTGCGGAGATTAGTCTGGAGGTGCAGCACAACACCGCGGAGCAAACTTGAGAAAGGTTTCAAGTTTTATGTGTCCTCGTCCTCAAACAATATCATTTCAGAGGAACATGCATATTTCAAAAACCTTCAGTGAGAACTACCACCAAGCAACACTGTGTCTCAGTGCAAGGAGTCAGATTATGGAACGATTTTGGACCTGAATTAAAATCATGTACAACGCTTGGACAATTTAAACAAAAACTAAAGGAAGAAATACTTCAAACATATATGCAAGATGGCATGTAAAATCACATAAGGATTATCATATTCAGTCTGTGTTGTGCTGTTGCTTAGTTTTGTTTTTTTTGTCATGTTTTGTCTTAGCTTTGTTCTGAATTGTAATCGCTCTTGTTTTGTTTTTCTTTTGAATTCTTGGATGGAACATGGGAGGGCAATATAAGCTGCGGCTTCAGCCATCACCCATTTCAGATAATTTATGTTGAACTGTATAATCAGAGGAGTTATTGTTTAATTTGACCTTGTTAGATTTTCCCCTTTGTTATATTATTCTGTTCTTTTCTTTTCATCTTTACTTTTAATCTATCTGAAATAAAGATTCATTCATTCATTCATATATACTGTATATATACAAATAGAGTATAATAGGATAAAATATAAAGCAAAACAAAGTAAAAGCACAGTTACTAGACATATGGACTGTATATGTTGTGTATGGTAAATGGCTGGTATTAGGAAGATGGCGGCTGGGCTGGATGGGGAATAGCCTAAGGGTGGCTAACTACTGCAGGCCAACACAAAGAGACAGACAATCATTCACTCTCATAGGTCATTACCTAAGGACAATGTAGAATCCCCAGTTTGATTCCAATTAACCTAACTTGCATGTTTTTGGCATGTGGGAGGAAACCAGAGAAATCCCGGAGTAAACCCATGCAGACACGGGGAGAACATGCAAACTCCACACAGATCACTGTTGGTCAGGGGCTGGGATCGGCCCTGTGATGGACTGGCGATCTGTCCAGGATGTACCCTGCCTCTCGCCCAAAGATGCTGGGATAGGCTCCAGCCCCCCGCGACCCAAAAAAGGATTAAGTAGAAGAAGATGGATGGCTGGCTAACTACCGGTTTCCGGTAGTGACGTCACCCTGAGTATAAGAGGTGGAGACGGAAGGGGCGAGTCCTCTTTCGTCGTGGGCAGCCTGGTCGGCAGAGAGCACCGAAAGCCTGTAGGGTCTCATTATATTGTATTCAATAAAGGTTCTCTGTTTGGAAATCACACCCTGTCTTCTTTGAGTCTAATTATGGGTACAACATTTGGCGACAAGGTAAAAGCGGTCATGGAAAGGTCAGTTGCCAACTTTCGGCCATTTCTGGAGCCACCGGGCAAGTCTCCTGTGGCGTGGCCTAGATGGTTCGCCATCTTCACCGATTATATGGTGGTCCGGAACCTCGGTGGACTCAAGAGACTTTCGTGCCGGAGCGTTGTTGGTGCATAGTTTGGACATGGAGGGGTAAGGAGTGCAGGAGAATGTCGGCGGAGCCGATAGTTTTGACAGAGTCGTGGATTTGATGGCATGCTGCTTTCGCGCCCTTGAAAGCGTCACTGTTCAGTGCATCCATTTTGGACAGCGCCGCCAGTGGACGGGCGGGTCCATGAGAAGATTTATTGCGGACCCCCGGGAGCTGGCGAGGGATTGCAAGTTTGGAAACCTGGAGGATGAGATAATCCGAGACCAAGTGGTGGAGCATGTCCGCTGCCCTGCAGCTTGGGCAAGGCTCCTAACCCACCCAGGTGAGCTGACGTTGAACGACACTATCGAGCTAGCGCAGCAAATCGGAGCCGCTGAAACGATAGTGAGGGGCTTCGAGAAGTGCTCACCTCTGACCCAAGGCGAGCCTCAGGTTCAGGTTCAGGTTCAGGTTACTTTATTTGTACCCGTAGGTAGTTTGTTTTACAGTCAGGTGACATCCATATTTACAAACCACAATTACATTCAACATGAACACAAACACAGGCACACATGTAGCTGACTATAAACATGATAAAAGTACTCAAGGCTCCTCAATCAGGACATAGGACAAAGAGATAAGAGAAAAAAAACAAGGAGATAAGAGAGAAGGGTCATATTAAAAAGTTAAAGTCTAGTCAAAGAGGTTAAAAACTCAAAAGTCTAAAACCCAATAAAAGATTTAGAACCCAAATAAAAAACCTACAAAAATAAGTAAATATAAAATAACATTAATAAATAGGTAACTAAATTGTGTGCAATATATTGTTTACATCTTGTTCAACTCTTTAACAGCAGCAGGAACAAAGCTGTTTTTGTAGTGCTGGGTTTTACTGTAGAAAGCCAGTTTAGAAAGCTTGAGATCAGTCCGCCAAGGTCTCCGTCTTTGACCGCCACCTAATCCAAAGAGCACCGGACCCCCATGATCCCTCCTGCAGGTGAAAGCTTGAGTTCTAAGGCAAAGCTGTCGATTTACCAGTCAATCTACGTTCCTACTCTCACCTATGGTCACGAGCTTTGGGTAATGACCGAAAGAACAAGATCGCGGATACAAGCGGCTGAAATGAGCTTTCTCCATGGGATTGCTGGACTCACCCTCAGAGATAGGGTGAGGAGCTCAGTCATCCGGGAGAGGCTCAGAGTAGAAACACTGCTCCTCCACATTGAAAGGAGTCAGTTGAGGTGGTATGGGCATCTGATTAGGATGCCTCCTGGACGCCTCCCACTTGAGGTGTTTTGGGCATGTCCCACTGGGAGGAGACCCCGGGGCAGACCCAGGACTCGGTGGAGAGACTATGTCTCCCAGCTGGTCTGGGAATGCCTTGGTATCCTCTCTGAAGAGCTGGAGCAGGTGGCTGGGGAGAGGGAAGTCTGGGCTTCTCTGCTTGAACTGCTGCCTCCGCGACCTGGACCTCCGGAAAAGTGGTAGAAGATGGATGGATGGATGGGTTTTACTTTTTGGGACCGCAAACCTCCATCTGGAGGGAAGAAGCTGAAAGTTGCAGTGCAAAGGGTGGGAGTCATTATTTAAAATGGAGGTAGCAATCCTCTGTATCTGTCTGGTGTACAGGGATGTCAGGCTCAGCTGTGACTCACCAAGCAAACGACTGGACCATCTAACTACCTGATCCAAGGATTTCCTCTGTTTCAGTTTTATCTGACCAAACCATGACACTAAAGAAAAGGGTAAAACAGATTCAATAAAAGCCCGATAAAACATTGTCATTATGGTTCGGTCAGTTTGGAAGCGTGCAAGTTTCCTCAAACAATGCAAATGTTGCTGACCCTTTTTGCACACCCTTTCACAGTTCTCTTCAAAGTTTAAATTGCTATCAATAATCGTCCCAAGATATTTGTAGGATTGTACACATTCAGTGGTCTGGCCTTTTAGTACAGTGACTTCGTGCCTGGGAGTTTTCCTCCTAAAGTCAATAATCATATCTTTAGTTTTAGTCGTATTCAGCTGCAGGTAGGAATCCTCACACCAGTGAACAAAATCATCAACTACTGGGCCATGGCCACTCTCACCATCCTGGAGGAGACTGACAACAACTGAATCATCAGCATACTTTATAATGTGTCTGTTGTCATGTCTGCTCCAACACATGTTTGTGTACAGGATGAAGAGTAGTGGTGACAACACACACCCCTGCGGAGAGCCAGTAGAAGAGCACTTTAGGTCAGACAATGTACCATTGACCCTTACTCTCTGTGTCCTGTTGGTTAAGAAATCCAGAATCCAACCCACCAGATTATTACTCAAATCAAATTGTTGCAGGAGCCTTTCAACTAAAATATGAGGTTGGATTGTATTAAAGGCGGAAGAAAAGTCCACAAATAAAAGCCTGGCGTGTGTCCCATTAAAATCCAAATGTTCAAAAAGCATGTCAAACAGAGTGACAGTGGCATCCTCCACTCCTCTGTGAGGCCTATAGGCAAACTGCAAAGGATCCAATGCATGCTCAGTCTGCTTTAGGACCTCACATCTGACCAGTTTTTCAAAAATTTTCATTAAAATTGAAGTCAAAGCAACTGGTCTAAAATCATTTACCGTTTTAGGACAGCTGGATTTTGGAATGGGGACAACCACAGCATCTTTCCAGATCTTAGGCACATGTTGTGTCTGTAAGGACTTATTGAAAATGTAGTGAAATACAGGACTCAGTTCACGTGCACAGGACTTTACCAAGCGCCCACATATGTTATCAGGGCCCTGACTTTTGTTCACTTTTACAGCACAGAACGCCCTTTTAACATCCTGCACCTCAATATTAAAGTGCTGATTGTCTTTGCCTCATGTGATGGCGCTGCAGTTTGACCCTGAGGATGAGGACAGTGGAGAAGAGTTTGCCTCCGTTGTGAAAACAATGTCCATCTCGGGTACGCCAGGATGTTGTGGCCGTGGGTCCCCCTCACACTGCTATAAATCCAGGTTGTGTCCAGCGAACAGCAAGTGTTGTGGGAAGTGTGGGTTATTGAATCACTTTGCCAGGGCATGCATCAACTTTGAGTGAAAGAATTGACAGCGTGGAGCGGATTCTCCACAGAAGGCTCCCACCCTTGTGCACACGGTCTCCCCAGAGACCACAGGCCGGATTGGCTGCACGATTGACTTAGATGGCGTTGAGGTCCCGCTCTTATTGGATACAGGAGCGGCGATCTCCGTGTTAAATTTGGCCACAGTGAAGAGACTGTTACCCCGCCAGCCGTTTAGGGGGCGCCGGCAGTCGACCCGGCCCCCCAGCCTTGGTTGTGTGAATGGAGAGGCAGTTTGTTTCTTTTTGTACAATTTTTTTTTTTTTTTTACTTAGAGGATGTATCAGGTGTTAAATTGGGGTGGGCTGAATTGTGTGCTTGAACCTTTTTTTTTTTTTTTTGAAGGGGGGGTGGAGATGTTATGTATGTAAATGGCTGGTATTAGTAAGATGGCGGCCGGGCTGGATGTGGAATAGCTAGGGGTGGCTAACTACCAGTTTCCGGTAGTGACGTCACCCAGAGTATAAGAGGTGGAGATGGAAGGGGCGAGTCCTCTTTCGTCATGGGCAGCCTGGTTGGCAGAGAGCGCCGAAAGCCTGTAGGGTGTCGTTATATTGTATTCAATAAAGGTTCTCTGTTTGGACGTCACGCCCTGTCTTCTTTAGGTCTAATTATGGATACAACAGTATACACTAAAGAAATAATTCTGTAGGTCATTTTATTAATTTTTGTTAGGTTGAATGTTACAGGTTTTGTTATGTTGAATGAAACAGCAGCAATAAAATGGTGATAATATGGTCGACATGTTTACATAATTATGTCAGTTATGGTAGTGTACTGATTAATAAAAAAAATATGCAATGCACTGTATTTTCTTCCTTTTACAGTCTCTTCAGCCCATTGGTGAGTTTTTCCTGTGAGCCAGATCAACACATGAGCTAACTTTCTTTACACTGTACTTGGAGCTTGTGGGCATTTGGCTGTCTGAGGAGAAAGTGAAGGCTCACCTGCCAGATGTTTTTCTGAACTCCTCTGATGCACAAACCAAACATGGTGCAATAACCTTTCTGATTATGTATATTAACAGAACCTCATGAACACCAGTTCAGCATATGGACAGCATCGTAGTTGTAATTTTGTCATATTAAAATGAGATAGGGTACAAAATAAAAAAGGGCATACACAAAATTGCTTAGTTAACACTAGTATTTACAGAATAAATACTTTTTATATAAACCAAACGCTGCTGACATTTTAGCTTACCTTGTATAAAACCTTATATCATCATCTGAAGCTGCAACCCGCTCCAACCCAAACTTGTTACTGATAGCCATTTCCTCTAGTTGTTCACATAAGTTCTGTATTTCAGCGTGGAGATCCTTGGTGTTGTCCAGGGCAAGATCAAGAGCAGCAGGTTCAGCAGCAGAACAGGAGTCGTGGTCTGGATAATGTAATGTTATGTCCACTGGGGGGTCCTCAGTTTGCACTACGTCCGTGTTTTGTTGCTCTGTGTTTTGCCAAACTCCAGAATCAGAATCAGAATCAGATTTATTGCCATTGTTCATGTAGTACACAAACTAGGAATTTGTCGTGGGACAGGCAGAGTATAGTTATTCCATTCAAAAAGAACTGTGACTGCTCCCTTTTTCTGTGGTACACAGCAGTGGTGCCCTGAAGTGCTGTCCTCCCGCCTTTGCAAAGAAACTTTAACTCGTTTTGCGGTCATGATATAACGTAATAATTAATAAATAATTCGGAAGATATACAAAAAAAAATCGGATTGACTAGTGCTCAAAATTTATGTAGTTTAGCCGTTTTTAAACCTAAAATGTAATTAGTATTGCGATATTAGCATAGCGCTCGATGCTTGGCAGAAGTTGTGGAGCAACCTCACTCGACACAGAAATATACGTCTCGAGCTGCCGTGCATAGAGTTCATTGACTATAAACACAGTCAACATTGAATAACGGAATTTTATAAACTCTAATTAAAGGAAAATATATGTGCATTCTGCATAAGCAACAGCAAATTTATAGTAAACACAGTCAACACAAAAACTTTGAATAAATTAAATTTTTAAACTCTGATCAAAAGAAAAGACGAGCATTCTGCATAAATATAAGTAATCTTTATTGTCATTCAAATCCATACAGCCAATCATGTACAGTAGAACAAAATTATGTTTCTCTTATCTACAATGTTAATCACACACACATATATAGAATCAGAGGGGTCGCTGCCATGTAAGGCGCCGCCACAAATTTCCCTCCTCTGTTCCATTACTGCTGAGCACCAAGCTGGACGGCAGGAAGTTCCGCTTTTATATGGTCTTTGGCGTGACTTGGCCAGGGTTTGAACCCAGGCCTCCCGGGTGTGGGGAGGATGGTCTACCAACAGAGCCACCACTCTGGTAAGTAGTGTACAGTTTAGTGATGTGAGATGATGAGAGTTGTTGTCCAATAGTCCTTTAAACAAAAACTAAATATGACAGCCGACAACTTTAATTAATTACGTGGAAAATTATCTTTTAAATTGACAAACATCATATGTGTACAGTCATGTGAAAAAATTAGGACACTGTTGTGTTGTTGTGGGGACATTATTGTGTGACATGGGTGGTGGCTCCACCTTTCTGCATCTGCTGCCACCTAGGGTATAAGAGGGCTGTGAGGAAGAGGGGTGGTCTCTTGGCCTCTTCTTAGGCTAATGGCAGTGCCTGTATTGTCAGAGTGAGTCACTAATCAAGTCGTGTCCAGTTCAACGCTCGGTCTTGTCCTTGGCTCCCTTTAACCGACATAACATTTGACGACGAGGGTAAAAGTATGGACACGGGGGTTACTTCAATTCGGCTGTTTTTGGAGCTTCCCGGTGAGCCGCCCGTCCCTTGGGCGAGGTGGTTCGCCGCCTTTCAAAATTATTTAGTAGCATTGGACCTTGGAAGACTGGAGAAGTTGTGGGCACGGGCACTGTTGGTTCACAACTTGGGAATGGAAGGATAACATATCCTTTGTACTTTAGGCAAGGGTGATAGCTTTGAAGAAGTGGTTGAGCTAATGGTGCGACATTTTCGCGCCCCAGAAAACGTCATTGTCCGGAGGATCCAGTTTCAGCAGCTCCGCCAGCGGACTGGCAAGTCAGTACAGCGGTATGTAGCAGACCTACGTCAGCTGGCCAAGGACTGTCAGTTTGGAGTGTTAGAGGAAGAGATGGTCTGCGACCAGTTGGCGGAACATGCTGTTTGCCCAGCGACAAGGTCGAAGCTCCTCACACACTCGGGTGAGCTGATGTTAGCCATGTCCACCGAATTAGCTCAGCAGTTTGAGGTGGCAGACAAGCTATCATGGGAGCTCGGTGAGAGAGCGTCACACCGCCATTTTGAGCCACAGTCGACAACGCAGGGAGTGGACCCAGACAGCGACAATGGCGTGGAGGATGATAACGGATACGCTAATGCTGTAAAGATGAGGTCCGCCCTGGGATCGCTGAGGTGTTTGGGTTGTGAGTCCACCAAGCACCGTTATAAGGCTGGAGAGTGTCCGGCAAGAGGAAGATGTTACAACTCGCCGCTCATCAGCGGCGCCAGCTGCGCGCACACCTGCACCTCGTCAGCAGCCTGGGATTTAAGCCACTCTGCCCTGGGCTTCGGCCTGAAGCCGTCTGATTCCCTTGGCTGACTTGCTTCAAAGGAACCCCCTCGTCTCCCAGCAAAATCTACAGCATAAGCATACCTTACCATTGTCTCTCCAGTCTCTCCCCTGTGCACAGGGGGATTTTCCGGCGGCGGACCTCGCTCCTGCATTGCCGCCTTCCTGTTACTGCCACAGGTGGATTTCCCCGGCGGCGGACCTCGCCTCAACTTCGCCGTCTTCCCGCTGCTGTCAGGTGCTTCAGGTTGCTGTCTCCCGGGCTCGCCCTTGTGCACGCCTGCCACCTGCCCTGCCAAGTAAGCAAACAAACCCCATTTATTCCCTGTACTGGTTTGGTGCCCGTTACCTTTTCCCTGTGCTCTCTTCCCAGGGTTGTCCAGCTGTACGGTCTCCTGCCCCCGTGCCTGACGCAGACGTCCACCACCAGTACATCTACATATCACAGACACGCAGCCACATATCCCTGTTGTTGAATAAAGCTGCTAAATCTACCCTGAGCCTGCGTGTGTGTCTCCTGAGCCGTGCATTATGTCAGAAGATGCTGCGGCAAGTGCGGATTCCTGCATCATTTTGCCAGGGCATGTTATAGGTTCGAGCGAGGGGACCCGAGACACAACAAGGACCCCCCTTCCCGTTCCAACTCCCATGATGATTCACACTGTATCCCCAAATACCGACGGCCGTTCCTATTGTATGGTGGAACTGGACGGGGCAACAGTGCCGTTACTGATTGACACGGGTGCAGTGAGATCCGTGTTGAATTGGTCAACTGTGAGGAGTTTCTTCCCACATTATCGAGTGAGAGGTCATTCAGTGCCGCTGTGTGGGTATGGTGGAGGAAGATTGGCCACAGTGGGATCGGTTGAATTGACGGCTAGGTACAAGTCAGCGGAGGTGTCCTGCTTGAAGTTCATCGTAACTGCCTATGGAGAGAATATTATGGGGTGTGATCTGTTTTATGGATTGGGCTTCACCATCACCAGCAGCGTTGAAGAAGAGTGGTCAGGCTGCGGTTTGTGGGACTGGCCGGTTCCGCGAACGGTGGACGGAGCTGTGTGGGACGAACCTTTGCCTAGTATTCTGGACGATGAGCAGGACCAGCCACACCCAGGGCCATCGTGGGAGGGTCCCGGTGCCAGTGCCCAAGTAACCCTAGCTGAGGAAACTGGGCGGTGTGGTGGGATGCCTGTGATGGCGGGTGGAGCCAAGTGGATGACCCATTCTACTCCCAGAGTTCGGCTGGAAAGTACCGGTGAGCAGAGGGTCACAACGGCTTTGCCGGCAGCAAAAATCAAAGAGAGCGGGGCAGGACCGGCTAGCATGGTGAAACAGCGTGCCAAACGGAGACACTGGAAGCTGAGTAGGGCCCCTCTGGGTGTCGCTGATGTGGTCCGACCCAGACAGGAGGCCCGGTCAAGAGGTGTTCGAGGAAAACGCAGACGAGAAGATGACCAGGGGCGGCTGCAGGTGGTGGCTGTTGGGGAGGATGCCTACCTCCAGCTATCTGATGGTTCGTGGAGGCATCCCAATGAGCTGTGGTGCGCCCGAGAGAAGAAGGAGGTGTTTGGACCTCGACGTGGGTGATCCCTGGGAGCGAAGAAAAGAAGGTGCACTGGAGAGGAACCGTCTTATGGTTTTCTGGGGCTTGGTTCCTCTACTGGGGCAGACTGATGGTTGGGCAATGTACATGATGCATGGTGATGGAAATGGTGAATAACCGAGTTGTAAATTAATTCTGTTAATGGGATAGTTTTGTGTTTTATATTATTTATTTTAGGAACATGGCAGTTTTCTGTTTAGTGGACTGTTCTATTAGTATAGACGGCAGAATAATCCGTCTTGCCGTGTGGGGGTGGGACGGTAGCCCACCTGTTCCCACCTAGTTTTAGCTGTTTTAAGTGAGTGTGATAGGCCTTTAAGCATTTCTGTTTAGTTCTAGCGCATGATTCGGGTTCCAAACTGGGGAGGGTCTCGATTGTGTGCATGTGTTTTGGACAATTTTTTTGAAGGGGGGAGGGGGTGTTCTTATGGGGGTATATTATTGTGTGACACGGGTGGTGGCTCCACCTTTCCAGTTCTGCTGCCACCCGGGGTATAAGAGGGCTGTGAGGAAGCGGGGCGGTCTCTTTGGCCTCCTCTCAGCCTGACGGCAGCACCTGTATTGTGAGAGTGAATCATTAATAAAGTCGTGTCCTGTTCAACGCTCGGTCTCGTCCTTGGCTCCCTTTTACTGACATAACATGACACTCCATTAAATATTCAGTTCTTTATTAAGAAATGTTCACATATCTATATCTAACCTTATTTTTATTTTTATTTGCATTTTTTAACATTTATTTTAGCCATTTTAAGTGGGAATGGATGTGGGGGTGTCCTAAAAAAGATGTGGGGTGTCCTAATTTATTCCTCATTATTTGTTTAGAATTACATTTTACAAAAAATTTGAAAAAAGTCTTTAATTCATTTTTAATTGTTTAGTTGTATTACATGAATCTCCCACTATTTTTAACATTGATATTAAATATCCATATGTCCAAATACGTTTAAAAAAACACAGGCTTATACAGGGTGTCCTAATTTTTTCACGACTGCAAGTTGTGAATGCAGGCAACATGTTAAGCATTCATTGGTATAAGTTATTTATAAGTTATGGAAACATTCTATATATGCTACCAATATGTTATGTATACATCCAACTTGTTATGGATATGTGATGTATACTATGCCAGCGTTTTGAAGAAATTTTGATATGTCGGCCTACGCTGCCTAAATCATCAAGGTGTGACGGGGCGTTACCAATGATTCTGTCTTTGTTCTCCCTAGAGATATCTTAGTTCCAGTTTTGGAATCATGCAAAATCTTTTGATTGAGTTTGTGTCCACAGTCAGCGCTGTTACAGCTGAGGTGGTGTTTGACCGTGTGGTATACCTGCAGAAATGGACACAAGTAGCCTTCCTGAAAAAAAATTATGTAATTTAATTAGCCTACAGTAATTTGAAAATATAAATGCATATTATTGCATACATATACATATTACATATGAATTTTTAGTTTAAATGCTTGAAAGTGCTTGAAATTATAAATCTGTCACAAAATTGGGATCAGATTGTACAGTTATGACTGAATAGTGTATGTATTCCTGTAAATATGTAATTTACCCCATGTACAAGATGCTGAAAATAATTGAAAATGACCCTTAAAAAGTGCTTGGATTTGACCTTATAAAATGTGTACCAACCCTGATTGTGGACCAACAATTGCAGCTTTTGCTTATAAATTTTCATATTAACATATAGGTTTATGTAGCCTTTTTTTTCTTGTAAATTTAGAACTTGAAAAATCTTCGTAATGAGGAATTAATTATTTTTTAAATTAGGCCTACATGAGAAAAGAGATGTTGGAGTGACAATAGTGTGAACTGTTTGATGGCAGCTAAATATCTAGATACAGGAGTGTCAAACTCATTCCATGGAGGGCCAAGACCCTGCAGGTTTTACTTCCACCCAGTCTCTTCAGCAGGTGTTTTCACTGATCAGCAATCAGTAGGAAGAAATTCAGAGAAATCACCTGTTGAAGACACTGGGTGGAGGTAAAACCTGCAGGGTCTTGGCCCTACATGGAATGAGTTTGACACCTGTGATCTAGAAGTTGCTCTGAGCGTCAGGTGACTAACCTGCGGTGCTGGAATCTCATGGTCTCTGCTGCAGAGGAACAGACTCCTCCACTGCCTCCTATTCCCTCATCTGTGCTTTCTGACCATTTTTCTTTCTGGGGAAAAAGCCTCTTATAGTCTTATATTCTTCCTTGACTTGCTAACTACTGAAATATGAACAACTTCTGGAGTCCTGCGCCCTGTTGAATCTGCCTGATGCAGATGATCAGATTATAATGACATTAATTTTCCTTCCGACGGCGCACCGGCCCATAGGTGAAGTGCCCTTGACCTTGAGCTCAACCTGGGTACAGACAAACCTGAGGATGCCCACCTGTGAGTGTGGTGGAAATTATGACAAGTGCCAAGGAGGAGTAACAATTTTCATAAAATCATAAACACTGAGGTCTCCTGACCTTGAGCACAACCTTGATGTAGACCCACCTGATGATCATTGTGAGTTTGGTGAGTATTTAGGCAACTGCCTAGGGGGAGTGGAGGCCCAGCTGCTAGAGCGTTCGCCCCACAATCAGGAGATCGTGGGTTCAAGTCCCGGCCGAGTCATACCCAAAGACCATGTAAAAATGGTACTTTCTGCCTTCTAGCTTGGTGCTCAGCATAAGAGAATGGGGAAAGGTAACACACAGCGCTACCAGAGGACTGACCACACCCCGCTGTAGCTTTCACCGCTTACAGTAGCTATGTAGCCCAGAGAAACGGAGATAGGCGTCACCACATGGTGCCCCACATGCTGTGGAAGGGATTAACTAGGAGAGAAGTAATGTTTCTGAAATCCCGTAAGTGTCCAGATCTCCTGACCTTTGACCTTGAGCACAACCTGGATGCAGTTTGGTGACCATCGGGGCAAATGCCTAGGAGGAGTAGTGATTCCTGTCAATTAGAACCTTTCGGCTCCACCAGAAGGAGCTAAGAAAATATGCTAGAGTGACAAAGCTTTGATACAAGCTGATGTTAGGAGCTTCACCTGTCGCTATGGTTTTTGTGTCAAAAAGTCAAAGTCACAAGGTTCTGAGCCTGGAAATCCAACATGGAAATGCATTATGTATTGCACGTCTTCTCATATTGTATGAACAATGAGAAAGTGAAGTGGGGGGGGGGGCATGGGTCTGCAATTCTATTTTAACATAAAAACACAAGTCAATGTAATGGCATAGAAAAAAAACAATAATTTATTTTCATTTCCATCATCACATTTTTAACCTGGCAACAGTTGTGCTACCTATGCATTACTTGCAATTTGACCATCAGACATTGACTCAAAACATAGAAGAGCTGCTTTAAAAATTCAAATGTACAATATTTAGTTAAAAATTAGGCATTTGGAATGAGTACACTATACATGTTACTGAACTAGTATAAAGACTGCTGCTAAATGGCCTTCCATTCATTTAAACAGTCCTAAAATGCTGTGTTCTGAGTCCTGCTCAGCGGCATTCATCTCAACACCAGTCTAATATGACAGCCAACATAACACAGTAACCGCTTTACAATATATACCATATATAAATGTTTCCAGTTGCCAAAAATTCAAATCATACAATGTATGAATAAGGCTGAAGAAAATATCTCTGTTGCAAAGATATACAGTTTGTTTGAGTATGAAATTAAGTTACCAGACTACTGTGCCACTGATTTAAGTTTTGCTGTTAAGGCTATGCTGAGTTAAGGTGTATGTGAAGAGTAGAAAATATGTAAAAACTATGGAAAAGCTATGGAAAGGTTTGCTTTGAATACATACAAAATAGGCAAAATAAAATTGAGTTTAATTTTACCCAAAGGTGCAAACAAGACAATTCATCACCAGCTAGAAATTAGTGAACTGGATTTTCAAAAATGTTCTACTGATACATCCAAAATTATTTTTTAGAGAAACTAAGATTCTGTGTGTCAATGTGTGAGTGTAGCAGCTCTGTATGTTTTATCCTGTCTGCAGCTTTGTCACTGAGGTGGTTCATGGCCGCAAATTATTTCACTGTAAAATGAGGTAAGAGAAGTTTACAAATGTACTAAAAACTGGTGATGTTAAAATCTTGCTTTGTTGACTCTTAACTTCCATCCATCCATCTTCTACCACTTAATCCTTTTCGGGTTGCCGGGGGGGTGGTGGAGCTGATCTCAGCATCTTTGGGCGAGACGCGGGGTACACCCTGCACAGATCACCAGTCCATCACGGACAACCATTCACTCTCACATTCACACCCAAGGACAATTTAAAATCCCCAGCTGATGCCAGTTAGCCTAACCTGCATGTTTTTGGCCTGTGGGAGGAAACCGGAATACCCAGGGTAGACCCACGCAGACACGGGGAGAACATGCAAACACCACACAGAAGAGTCACCGATGGTCAGAGGTGGGATCGAACCCATGACTTTCTTACCGTGCTGCCACAGTGCTAACCACTGTTCCACCGAACTGCTTACGCTTAACTTATGAAGAAAAAATGTTTTACAATGAATATCAGTGTAAAAGTTCTAAGACACATCCCCAACTAATAAAGTTGACATTTTCAGTTGAAACAATATGTATTTATGGTCTTTTCTGGACAGAGGAGAGCAGCAGAATAAGCTGACTTCAGTAATTTAATGGCACTGTCCTCGTTCCCTTGTCTTTCCCCACCTGTAAGAGCATCAACTTGTAAGAGCATCAAGTACTTTGCAGCAGACGGAATAAAAACAGGAACCTCCCCCATCTACATGGAACTTCTTTAGTGGGATCTGGCGCCTCTTGTTTTAGTATGAAAATACCTACATAAGTTTTTGTCTATGTTGCGCACGTGTGCGCACACACACACACACACACACACACACACACACACACACGCTAAAACCTCTTTATCTCTTTGATCTGCATTTTAAATTGGACTTTAGCAAGGGGGGAGTGGGCGGCGGACAACTCCATTCAGTTTATTTGAAACAGTGGAGCAGCTGGGCTCGGGGGGGGGGGGTAGGTGGGCAAACCTTTCAGTGGATGTGGACCACCCCGTGGAGACAGGAGGACAGGCAGCAGCGCCGAGGTAGAAGCGATGTCAGGTCAACTGGACCTGTTGCTGGCAGAGAACAGCGGTGGAGCGAGGAAGGTCCTTGGGTGGACAGACTGCCTTTTCAGCCGTCTGGCTCCAGTTGTGAAACTTGTGTTCTTCAGGTATAATTAGTTGAAAAATTTAGCGCTGAAGCAGCCCAATGGGTTTTTGTGTGTGTGCGTGTGTGTGTGTGTTTCTTTGTGTGTGTAGTCATTTTGACGTTGGTACTCTGGCCACTGTCAACCTCTCTGTGTTTTGGGACTTCCGGCTTTACGAATTAAGCCCTGGTTACAAGTTACCTAAATGCAAAGCATTAATTAAGCTACCAGTCACTGTTAGTTTTGGATAAGTTTGCATTTGTAAAACATGACAGCAAAAGTGCTGAACTGCTTTCCCAGGAGACGTTATGAAAATAACACCAGCAATTGTTCCATCACTGAGTTTGGTGTATATCAGAAACCCTAAAATCCTGAATGTCTCTGTCATTGGTTAAGTGTGCAATTAAAAAAAACAAAAAACAAAACTTGACTTGTATGGTCACAACAAAAATATGAAACCAGTAATGAAAAGATAAATATGTGGAAAGAAGTAACAAAATAACTGTGTCATAGAAAACTGTTTTCCCACAGAGTGATGTAAAAAAAAAACAATTTTGAACAAAAAAGCCATGAAGGACTGATAAATTCTTTACAAAATGCTTTTTGGGTTACAAAGTGTGAAAAATATTCCTACTGTCCTCATAAAAAACGCCACATTTAACGAGGCGAGTATGTTCTACCACATGGGGTAGCCTGTGTGCGTCTCTTCTTATACAGTGGTAACAGAAAGGAAGGCATTGTGCACCTTGGCTCCCTCGGGGGCCTTCGTGCCGTGAGTCATCAGCTCCTGGATCGTCATCCAGTTATCCAGGATCTTCTTGTTGCGCTTCTTCATCATCTTCTTGTGACTGAGCTCGATAATGCTGACTTCCTTGCGGCCCTCGCCGCTGCTCTGTGGGTTCTCTCTCAGGCTCTCCAGCCGACTGCGCTGCATGAATTCTCGCCTTTTCCTCTGTTCTTTGGCCCTGACCAGGTGCTGCTTCCTCTCCTCTTTACTCCAGTATTTCCCCATCTTCATTTCACTCATTGCATCGTCATCGGTGGTCATTCCTCCGCTGCGCTCCTCTTTAATCTTCAGGGCTCGCTCCCTCAGGATCTTGTCCCTGACGGGCCTTTTGGTGATGTAGCGGGTGCCGTCGCTGCGGATTTTGACCTTCCACTCCATCTTGGGCTCGTTAGCAGGCCTCTGAGGCTCTTTGCAGACGCTGAGCAGGCTGAGCTGGCTCTGGGCATACTCTACGGCCGACCGCTGCTGGATCAGCTGCATGTAGCTCTGATAGTGGCGGGCATGAGCTGGGATGTTGGCCTGCCGCTGCTGTGAGCTGTGGGACGGAGAGAAGTAAGGGACATGGGACGCACACTGCTTTAGTCTCCCTCTGCTCTCTTCCTCTGCCTGAGGCATCTGGTCCGACTCGGAAGGGTTGCTCTGGTCAGGGCTGCTACTCTTGCCCAGAACGGGAACGCGGCATGCTGGGATTGGGCTCAGGCTCAGAGAGTGGCCAGAAGCGAGGCCGCTGCAGAGGTTCCTCTGGTTTGTAAGGCTGACCATCCTCTGCAGCGAGTGCTCCGGGGAACGGTCCATCGCCAGAGGGGTGCTGCGAGAGCTCTCAGCAGTGTTATAGGCGCTGGAGCTGTCTTTGTCCGATTTCTCCAGCCTCTCGCTTACATCAGTGAGCTTACCACGTGTCGACTCACCCCCATGAAGGCTCTTGGTGGACGGTGCGGCACGTCCCGCCGAGGGAGACTGCTGACCCTTCCGGAGCTTGTGGGCCTGCATGATGTTCTGACATTCGAGCTCGATGCTGCGCAGCTCCTCGTTGAGCATCCGCAGCTCGTGCTGCACGCCCGCCTGCTCCCCCACGCTGCACTCAATGGTGCTGCGTCGGCTGTAGAACAGGTCGTATTCACCGCTGTTGCGTATCTGGCACTTGAGCTCCAGGAGCTGCTGGAAACGGTCGCCCTCTGCTTCACCGTCGTCCTCGTCTGCATTGTCCTCGAGGCGCGTGGTGCTGGTGCTACAGTGTGTGTCGCGGCTGTCTTTGAGGCACTGTGACAGGCGTCTCTGGATTTGTGCCAACACATTGTGCTGGGAGTTCTCCACTCTGTCTTTGAAACTCAGCACAGTGTCCTTGTGATTTGGGAGCGTAGAACAAGTAGGCCTGTCGTCTTCTATCCTCTGGAATTTATTAAAGATAAAGGGCATTATGATACATAAAAAGTGTAACAACATTTATTATAGCTCTGCTTATAAAAAGACTTTCCTTATGTCACCTGTGACAGTAATTTTATGCCAGAATACCTGCTGTAATATAGGACTGAGCTAGAAAATAGGCCCACACAGTCCCCTGTGTATTTTTCCTCAATGATCTCCACACAGGGGTGGAGATCGTTGAGACTGTTGACATTGCCAGATCTCAACAATCTTCAGTGATCTCTCAGAGACTGCCAATGAAGAGAGTGTTTTGGGCCGAGTCAAAACAATCTCTTAACTGTGGAGATCACTGTGGAAAAATACACAGGGGACTGTGTGGGACTATTTTCTATCTCTTAACTCTCTCTCTTAACTGTGGAGAGTGTGGAGATCACTGAGAAATCTTGGTGATCACTGAAAGAATGTTGAGAGATGTGACCATTCGTTTCATCTCTCAAGGAGATCTCAATGATCTCTACCCCTGCGTAAAGGCTGTTCTTGACCTTCTGGAAATATTTCTTCTTTAGAGAAGAGACCCAGAGGCTCCCTGTCACCCAAGAAATGCTCAGCAGTCTCCATAATAACCCAAAGAACTCTGAATGATCCCTCACTGATGTGTTCTGGTCTCTCAGCGATCTCTTCTGGTCTCTCAAGGATCTTTCAAAAATCTATAGAGCTCCATGAAAATCTTACAATGATCTCCCAAATATTTACACAGAAAGAGCTTTTTTGAGGCTTTAGGAGATCACTGAGAGTCCTTTTAGCACTTAGAGTACTTTTACTTTTTTTGTCAATTTGCAAACAGCACAATTCAAGAAGCAATATTTACAAATGTTCTGTAAGACCATTTAGAAACTTGCTCTGTCACAGTTCCAACTTTACTTTTATATAAACATGGGATAAAAAGACAACAAAAAGTTTGAGGTCAAGAAGGGAAATCCTCTTCTGCATCCTCCTGAAGGAGTAGAAGTGCTGCTGTGTCTAACTCAGCGCTGCTACTTCAGGGATCGTCTCCTTCCCGCCTCGTCTTTGAAGTCCCATTTATATGGATTTCTGAGGTATGCTATCCTCTCAACAAAACAGAATTTTAAATTATCATTACTAATGTTTGGAATTTAAATGGTTCAGCAGTCCCCTACCATAAATATTCATAACCACTATTTTATGCTAACATTTCAAAGGGCAAAGCTTGTTTTCACTCAGATTTACCGGGGAAGTCAATGAAGTGTTTGATTCCTTCTCTGCTGCCGGAGACAAGGCTAATATTGACCTCCAATAATGGCCTTATAATTCAAATAATATGTCGGTCAGAGTGATCATATGATGTTAATGGTCTGTCTGTCAGATGATTTCAACATTTTTGCTTCATGCAGTTGGCTCACCTGCTCGCTCTCCTCCTCGTCGTGTAGTGCAGCTAACTCCATCTCCTCCCTCTGCTGCTCCTCCAACATTTCCATCTTCAGCTGCTCGAGGAATTCACTGTGCTCGTCATCCAGCCAGGCCTCCTCCAGCTGAGGGTGAAGAAGAGGAAAGCAGGGACACGGAGGACGGGAGAGGCTTATTTGTCAAGGCCTAAAGCTTGTGGTGACGCAGCGTCTCAAAACAAAGAGCTGGATGTTCCAAATGGGTGACCAAATAGGATTTCTGTTGAGGGGGGTTAGAGTACCCTAGTCTTGAAATAAGCTGCAGGCCCTGCCATGATGTGGTGCTTGACTGAAATGCAGCTCCCAAAGTCATTACCAACAAAAACACTCCTCATCTTTTAAACATGAATCTAATCTCAAAATCAGGCGAATGCGACGTGACGGACATTAGACTGGGCCCTCTGACCGGTTTGCTCCACACCATCCATCATCTAATTGTCTGTTTGATGTGAACCAAATGGAATCCATATCTGGTGAGCTTTAGATTAACTACTGAAAGACACATTTAATTACTAAGAGTATACCACTGCTGGCTGCTCATCTGCACTGCGGCAGAGTCCTTCCACTTATTCGCCACCGGCCCTGGGCCTGAACTCTCTCCACATTAGCATGCCATTAGCTTTTATGGCTTACCGTTGCAAGTCAATTACAGTGGCGCTACATAAAAATAAAACATGATGAGGTGTCTCAGTGGTGGGTTGCACTATAGGAGTGGCTGTGTGCCATGGACGGGGGTGTTTGTTGGCTACCACAGGCCACTGCGTTCACACATACAGTGCTGTGGATGACAAATCTCAGAGAGTGGAACTTGTTAATTATCACGGTCACCGTGAATGCTTTAGTCAGCTATTATGAAATCGCTGAAATCATGCAGAAAAGTTGCAAATTAAAGCATCACTATGTAACTTCCAGGTTCCTGGTGGGAACACTGAAAAGACCAGAAATGGCACATTTCACAAAAATGTCAGCAAATACCCAAAGTTCCCCAAAGTTTATAATGGCAGCTGATGCAGTACGATGGTCGGCTGCAACAACATTTGGTCAATGTCTCACTCAGTTTGTGTTGTTTGAACCAGGCGTGAGCAAAGGACACACGCCCTTTATTAGAGAATCCTACACAGTACTATACCATTATTTCTTGCAGCAATAACAATTCCAATTCTTGCCCCATATACAACAAGTAAAATAAGTACTGAATACATCACAACTTTTCTCAGTAAAATATTTCTGAAGGTGCTGCTGACATGAAATATTCACCAGTTGTCGGCAGCAGCCCAACTAATCCAGACATAAAGCTAAAAGAAAAAAAACAGATGTCCATAAATTCAGTAATAATGTGAAAAGACAGGGATAAAGTATTGAACATGTTTACTGAAAGTTATTTTAATACTTCACACAAAAGTCTCTTCTATAAACTCTGATCTTTAGTTCTTTCCACTGATTTTTAGTTGGATTCAAATCGGGCTGGGTCATTCTAGAAGCTTTGTTTTCTTTCTTGCTGCAATGTCCACCCTTCATCTTCATCATCCTGGTAGATGGCAGCAGATTTTTATCAAGAATGTCTCAGCACATTTTTCCCATTCATCCTTCCTTTAATTATATGGAGTTTGCCAGTACTGTAAGCTGAAAAACTGCCCCACTCCATGATGTTACCATTCCCCGGTATGGTGATTTTGGGGTGATGTGCAGTGCCATTTCTCCTCCAAAGTGTGTATTATGATATCCAAAGAGTTCAATTTTGTCTCATCTGACCAAACTATATTCTCCCCTCTTTAAGGGGCTTGTTCAAATGTTGTGCAGCAAACTTTAAACGAGCTTCAACATGCTTTTTTTTCTTCAGCAATGGAGTCTTGCATGGTGAACGTGCATACAGGCCATGACGGTCGAGTGCATTACTTATTGTTTTCTTTGAAACAATTGTACCAGGTCTTTCTGAAGCGCTCCACAGGTGGTCCTTGGCTCTTGCACAGTTCTTCGGATAATTCTTTTCACTCCTCTGTCAGAAATCTTGTGAGGAGCACCCGGTCGTGGCCCGTTTATGGTGAAATGATGTTCTTTCCACTTCTGGATTATGATCCCAACAGTGTTCACTAGAACATTCAGAATATTAGAAATCCTTCTGTAACCAATGCCATCAGTAGGTTTTGCAACAATAAGGTTGTAAAGGTCTTGAAAAAGCTTTTTGCTTTTATCCATCATGGAATGTTTGTTGTGTGACATCTTGGTAATGAGACACCTTTTTATAGGCCGTCAGTTGGGACTGAACCAGCTGATACTGATTTGCACCGATGGTGGTGGTGGTGGGGGGGGTTGCTTTCTAATTACTGATAGACTTCAGCTGGTGTCTTGGCTTTCCATGCCTCTTTGCACCTACCTTTCCTCATGTGTTCAATACTTTTTCCCTGTGTCACGTCACATTATTACACATCATTTATGGACATCTACGGTTTGATTTCTTTGCCTGTGTGGAGTGTATGGGTTGTTGCTGATATTTTGTGAAAATTTCATTACAATAGCCCCATTAGAAATGCAGTTTTCAGAAAAATGGTGACGTGACGTCATGTGCTCAGTCCTTATTTTACCCACTGTAAGCACCGTTAGTATGACATCTATGATCAAAACAATTTCTAAAGACAACCTAAATAAAAGTACAGTCAAAATTAGAAGTGGGCTGGATGAATGGTTGACAAGACGGGTAAAGGACGGACACATAAACACTATTTTATTTTATTGAGGTTTCAATTTACCTTTGGCAATAAAGTAACATTTTTCAGGCACAGTAATGTGTATAAAGTCTCATGAAAAATTAGAGTGCATCTGAGGTGTGATTTTAGTGGTCCAACTTTATACCACAGCACGCTTTTGTTGCATCTCAAATATCTTCCACTACTTTTCTTGATAAGTTCGCCTTCATAACTTCATAACTGTGTGCCTGTGAGGTGAACACGCGTAAATGTCATTTCAGTTCTCACCTGCATCTCAGGTCTGGCCACCAGTAATACAATGGTCCTACACTCGTCATTGGAGAGTGCAGCCATTGCTTCGCCTCTGTCCTGCACATCTTGGCCATTAATCTGAGGATGACACACATGCAATTAAGTCAAACATGAGCAAGTAAACATTTGAGCAAAGGCACGCACACACGAACCCTCACACACTCCCTTTCTAATGCAAAAGCCCTTAAGAAAAACAAAGTACCACATTAAAAGTGGCACTGGACAATAATGCCTTTTCTCTTGGGGAAATTGTAAATGCTTTATGCTGCTCTCTAATATAAATCAGGACCAAGCGGTGATTATGAATGAGACTCTGGCTGCGGGCCGACCGAGCTGTTGTGTCCACCATAGTATCCAGCACCATACATACATCTAGCCGTACAATTAACTGGCCACTGGCAGGTGGCGTCCATCTTTTTGCAGGCAGAGTAATGGTCCTGTCACCAGTTTATAATAGTGCTGGTCTGCCCCCCCCCCACACACACACAAACAAACATTGCACTCTATCTCAAATGAACCAAAACAAGACAAACGTACACAAGCAGACAATTAGACTGATAATCATTATACACTTTTTGCACCAAAACCTAATTGGAACGACTTTCACAGTGGTGATACAAGGGGATCTGCAGAGATACATCTTCAAACTTCTTAACCTGGACAACCCCTTAATTTGCTAGTCACCTGGCAAAAAGGGAAGCCTCATTTAACTTTCTAATGAACTACTGTACATATGAGAGACTTCATGTCATTAGAAAGATGTTGGCGATGGGAAACTCTTAATGAGCTTCATGATCTTTCCACAGGAGATGGTGATGGCAGCAAAAAAAAAAAAAGCTAAAGGTGAAACAAAAACTAGTGTGACCAGTGTTCTCAGATCATGTGGTTGAACCTCTTTTCCGAGATTTGAGGCCAGATTTCAGCAGTGTGGCCCTAGACCTGGCAGCTACCCCATTTTTCCCAGCAGTGTGTCGTCAAACCATTCTGGGCTTGGCTTCTCTTGCTTACATAACGTGTTCTGCCTGTGGTCCCGGTACCGGTTCCGCTTTGCTGATTGTCAGACACTGCCGGGTGCTTTATTTTGAAAAGTGACCAGATATGCTCTCTCTTCCTGTGCTTGACTTCCTGCCTTTCGTGTCCGTCTGTGCGTCTTGACACACACCTGTCTCAGTAATTAGCGGTGATGCTTGAATATTAAATCCACAAGCTAGCTCACCAAAATGACAATAACGTTATTTTTTACAGAGTTTAGAGAGTTTCTTAAGAAAAGTGGAAAAGGCCCAATGATGGCACAACAGCTGGGACCATCTGACTGAAAGGAAACAAGCTTAGGGCTCCCACTAATTTTTCTGATCACACACTTTGTGCTAACTAACTAATTTAACTACTGCTTCTGCATCCATCCATTTGGAGACATAATATCAGTGTGTTATCATTAGTGAGCAAATGACATACAGCTCTGGAAAAAATTAAGAGGCCAAAGAGACCACTGCAAAATTATCATTTTATTGTGTTTTACTATTTATACGCATATGTTTGAGTAAAATGAACAATTTTGTTTTATTCTGTAGCCTACTGAAAATAACGCAAAACTCACCCAAATTCCAAGTCAAAATATCATTATTTAGAGCATTTATTTACAGAAAATAACAACTGGCCAAAACAACAAAAAAGATGTTGCTTTTAGATCAAATAATGCAAAGAAAACAAGTTCACAAACACTCCAATCCATAAGTTTTAACGTAGGAAGAACTCTTAAATCTGTATTGTGTCACAGCTTTCATGCCTCTTACCATGCTTAGATGATCACCAAATCAGTACCTCCTTAAGTAGACTGAGGCGTCCTTGGGTCCTGTTTTGACGGTCATCCGCACACTTTTTACAGACTTTACGCCGTACACCAGTGTTTTTGTTATTTTCTGTCAGCGCATTGTCTGTTTTTTATGCCTTGCGTCACGCCATCAAATTGCCAGCAGACAGTGCGCCCGCCATGTGTTCGGAGGAGGTGCCTCATTTCACAGAGGTGTGGCAGCACGCAATCTAATGCGCATTTATACTATTATAGTGCATTTCATCAGAATCCACTTTTGATCAGGAAAAAGGAGGTCTATCGTCAGAAGCACATTGTATAATGATGTTTCAGTGGCGTGTTTTGACATCGCACAGCTCCGGAGCTCAGGAAACGCCATGCACTGGGACAGTCATGGGGCCGTATTACAACGACGGGATCGGTTGATCAGCTGATTTTTCAGCCCATTCTTCAACATTTGTTCTTTCTAACATAACTAACTGGGTATCAACTGTGACTGATGTCTTTCTTATTACCAAACAGCATTACTATCGGGTGCATTCTGTCTCACACACATGGGCTTCGGTCAGCGCAAAACCTGTCTTAAACCGTCATGATCACAGTTCAATTTAGATAATGCGCCTTATTGCATTAAAGGGATGGGAAGAAGCATTTTTGGTTTATCCAAAACACACCTGTGAATGTGAACTCACCCTTGGCTAGGGGATCCTGGGTTCGATCCCAGCCCCCGACCAACAGTGATCTGTGTGAAGTTTGCATGTTCTCCCCGTGTCTGCGTGGGTTTACTCCGGGATTTCTCCAGTTTCCTCCCACATACAAAAAACAAGCAAGTTAGGTTAATTGGTATCAAACTGGGGATTCTAAATTGTCCTTCGGTATGACTGTGAGAGTGAATGGTTGTCTGTCTCTCTGTGTTGGCCCTGCGATGGACTGGTGATCTGTCCAGGGTGTACCCTGCCTCTCGCCCAGAGATGCTGGAATAGGCTCCAGCCCCCCTGCGACCCAAAAAGGATTAAGCGGAAGAAGATGAATGAATGAATGAACACCTGTGAATGATTAGACCAGTCTCTTTGTGTCATGTGCCGGAGGAAAGCTCGTTTTTACGCTGTTGTGGTGAGGAAATGAAGTTGGAAAAACCCATAAATGCATTCTGCATCAAACAACTGATCAACCAACCCTGTCATTGTAATATGGCCCCGTGTGTTGGAATTCAACAGACGCTCAAATTAAATGGCTGCCATACATTTAGAGATGCTAATTTAGGAAAGATTTTGCAGTGGGCTCTTATTTTTAACAGAGCTGTATATGAGAATATTATTACAAAATATTAAATATACCATGACTACTTAAGCTGGTGTGGAGGAGCTTTGCCTAGCTCTTAGTACCTCCATCCAAACGCTTATGCTGCTACAGTGGTGTGACAAAATGTTTGCCCCCTTCCTGATTTCTTATTTTTTTGTATGTTTGTCACACTTAAACGTTTCAGATCACCAAACAAATTTAAATATTAGACAAAGATAACACAAGTAAACACAAAATGCAGTTTTTAAATGAAGCTGTTTATTATTAAGGGAAAAAAAAATCCAAACCTACATGGCCCTGTGTGAAAAAGTGATTGCCCCCTATATCTAATAACTGGTTGGGCCAACCATAGCAGCAACAACTGCAATCAAGCTTTTGTGATAACTGGCAATGAGTCTTACAGCTCTGTGGAAGAATTTTGGCCCACTCATCTGTGCAGAATTGTTGTAATTTAGCCACATTGGAGGGTTTTCAAGCAAGAGCCGCCTTTTTAAGGTCAAGCCACAGCATCGCAATAGGATTTAGGTCAGGACTTTGACTACGCCATTCCAAAGTCTTCATTTTGGTTTTCTTAAGCCATTCAGAGTTGGACTTGCTGGTTTGTTTTAAATCATTCTCCTGCTGCAGAACCCAAGTGTGCTTCAACTTGAGGTCATGAACAGATGGCCGGACATTCTCCTTCAGGATTTTTTGGTAGACAGCAGAATTCATGGTTGCATTTACCACAGCAAGTTTTCCAGGTATTGAAGCAGCAAAACAGCCCCAGACCATCACATTACCACTACCATATTTTACTGTTAGTTTGATGTTCCTTTAACGCCGGATGTAATGGGACACACACCTTCCAAAAGGTTCAACTTTTGTCTCGTCGAGTATTTTCCCAAAAGTCTTGGGGATCATCAAGATGTTTTCTGGCAAAACTGAGACAAGCCTTTATGTTCTTTTTGCTCAGCAGTGGTTTTCGTCTTGGAATGCTGCCATGCAGGCCATTTTTGCCCAGTCTCTTTCTCAACCTTAACTGAGGCAAGTGAGGCCTGCGGTTCTTTGGATGTTGTTTTGTGACCTCTTGGGTGAGTCGTCGCTGCACTCTTGAGGTCATTTTGGCCCACCGGCCACTCCTGGGAAGGTTCACCACTGTTCCATGTTTTGGCCATTTGTGGATAATGACTCTCACTGTGGTTCGCTGGAGTCCCAAAGCTTTAGAAATGGCTTTATAACCTTTTAAAGACTGGCAGATCTCAGTTACTTTGTTTCTCATTTGTTCTTGAATTTCTTTGGATAGCAGCATGATGTCTAGCTTTTGAGGATCTTTTGGTCTACTTCACTTTGTCAGGCAGGTCCTATTTAAGTGATTTTTTGATTGAGAACAGGTGTGACAGTAATCAGGCCTGGGTGTGGCTAGAGAAACTGAACTCAGTTTTTCAAAGATGTGATAAACCACAGTTAATTTATGTTTTAATGGGGGGGGGGGAGCAATCACTTTTTCACATAGGGCCATGTAGGTTTGGATTTTTTTTTTACCCTTAACAATAAACACCTTCATTTAAAAACTGCATTTTGTGTTCACTTGTGTTATCTTTGTCTAATATTTAAATTTGTTTGATGATCTGAAACATTTACAGTAAGTGCGACAAACATACAAAAAAATGAGAAATCAGGAAGGGGACAAACACTTTTTCACACCACTGTATATGGAAATTGAACTAGCAGAAATGACACTCAAGTTTACCAAGAAGAAATTCAAACGAGGTTTAGGATTAATTTTGTCCTATATGCAGCTGGTTTGGTGTGTTTGAGAAAATATGTTAAAAATTGGGCTTCCAAAGCTGAATTACCAATGTCAACAGCTGTACTGACTAAAATGGGAACTTGCAGTAACTGTTCTTTTAGATATGTAAGCAAATCAAAACAAGAACAAAGACATTCTGTGAAGACATGACTTATTGTTAATACAACTGTATTACCTTACATATAAAATTGTAACTGAAAGGGGTTCATTGATTTAATGGCATCAGCAACCCATATTTTGTAATAATGGGCTAATTAGGCTAGTTACCTATGTGGAAATAGTCACACCTTTTACAGTAGTTTTATATATTTTCAGTTAATTTATTTTGTCTGTAAACCATAAAATCCACCTTAAAATATTGCTTCCAAAATTAATTTGACGGTACGTCAATCTTTGACTGGGTGACTGTCACTTCCCCCACAGCCTGAGTGGGCCCGCATTACCTGCAACAGCTCTGCTCTTGGTAATAACACTGAAAGAACTACAACTATGGCGACTATGACCTCAGTTCCAACAGCCAATCACAGGGCACAGCTTTATCCACCAACACCGAAGCAAGTGATTGACTGTTGGAACTCAGGCCATAGTCGCCATAGTTGTAGTCTTGTCAGTGTTCCTACCCGGAATATAAAAATTACATAGTGTTACTTTTATCACATATTGATAATGATTCTTATTCCACTAAAGTAATTACTGCACTTTTACTTTAGCCTGTACTTTGTGTGTGAAAGTTTCCTAAATTGTGATTAAGATAAGATAAGATAAAATAACTTTATTAATCCCACAGGGGAAATTCACTTGCCACCAGTCCAAAACAAACATTCACAACACATTCATAGCAACATAACACTTAAAAACAGAAACAAATGCATAAGATAATATGACAAAAAGATGCAATAATACATTATAAAATCCAATTGCTCGAGGAACAAAAGACCCCCTCAGTCTTTCTGTGGAGCACCGAGGCATCAACAGTCTCTCACTAAAAGAACTGCGACATTCATTAAAAACATGATGAAAAGGATGACTTTCAAGATGCATCACGGTCTTCAGTTTGGACCTCATTTTCTTCTCCATTATGACCTCAAGAGAGTCCAGAGTAAGGCCAATCACAGAGCCGGCCTTCTTTATCAACTTGTTGATCCTATTTTTATCCTACACCCCAATACTCCCCTTCCCCAACACAGCACAGCATAAAACAAGACACTAGCCAAGATTCAATGATTAAAATACATTGAGAAACTTCCTACTAATATTAAATGAGCTTAACTTTTCAGAGAAAAAAAAGTCTAGTCTGTGCCTTTTTACAAACAGCTTCACTGTTTTTCTTCCAATTTAGTCTGCTGTCCAAATGAACACCAAGATATTTATAAGACTGGACAATTTCAATCATCTCTCCCTTAATGATTACCGGAGAAATTTCTTTTCTTATTTTACTAAAATCGGTAACAAGCTCTTCAGTTTTTGTGACATTTAATTTCAAAAAGTTTCTGTCACATCAGCTAACAAAACCCTCAATCTCACTTTTATATTAATATATATAATATAATATAATATACAGTATATTTATATAATATATATTTATATAATATATAAATATACTGTATATTATATATAATATATATATATTATATATATATTATATATATAATATATATTTTAACTGTTGACCAGTATCACTTAATCTTATCCTACACTTTATTACATGTATAGTTTATTTCTCTTATCCTATCATGTTTAATGTTGCAGCATTGTACCGAGACAAATTCCTAGTTTGTGTACTACATGAACAATGGCAATAAACCTGATTCTGATTCTGATTCTGATATTTGGAGACATCTTCATTTAGAAAATCCACCAAGCCAGTATCATCAAAAAATTTCTGCACCACAAGGAAATCCTGGCTACACCTATAGTCAGCAGTATACAGAGTAAAAAGAAAAGGAGACAACACTGTGCCCTGAGGAGCTCCTGTGTTAGTTAAAATAGTGTCAGACACTCTACTGCCAACCCTGACAAACTGGGGCTGCGATAAAAGATAATCTAGAATCCAGTCAACAGTTATATTATGCAAGTTAAAATTAAGTAATTTAGTGGCTAAAATGTGTGGTTGAATGGTATTAAAAGCACTTGAAAAATCAAAAAACATAATCCTAATAGAACTAGCAGATGTTTCGAGGTGACTGTATATCCTGTGAAGCATAAAAATCAAAGCATCATCCGCTCCTACCCCTTTTCTATATCCAATAGAAAAAGGGTGTTATACACTAAAAAAGAAAATACTAATTGAAAAATCAATCTATTAATTCAGTTTTAACATTGCATGTTAAATGTTAAAACAACTGTCACCCAACTAAACCCTGGGCACACTATTCAGGTTCAACCCATGATGCTCTTTATCAGCAGCAGAGTTCCTCTGCAACTCAGGCTTGAGGATGTAGCTGGGGGCTAATAACAGTCACAGCTCCTCAGAAATCCCACAGGAGGCAGAGAGCTGCAGCACAGCGCCGTCCTGAATCAGAACACTTAAAACCCCGAGTTGGTGCTGAGTCTGTAACTAAAACAGCCAGAGGGACACTTCTTCCCCTTAAACAGTCACAGCAGGGGCGAGTTCCCCCCTTTAATGTGTTATCATTAAAAATGAATGGGCCCTCATGCTGGGAGACGGTAGCTGAGAGTCACAAAATAAAATGATTTTTATTTTCAAACCTAATAGGCACTGGTGTGAAGGTGACCAGAAAAGAGAAAGCGTGTCTCGCCCCACCTGTAAAATGCGGTCCCCCTCTCGGATGCGTCCGTCTCTGGCGGCGATGCTGTTTGGGCTGATCTGTAATGGGAAAGGGAACAAATGATGCCCTCCAAAACACTTTCAGTCTACATGCAGGAGAATCAAGCAATGCCAAGAAATATAACTCATTTCAAAGACATCACAAAGCCAGACATGTCTAGACTGTTATTAAGGATGCTTGCTACTGCGGGGCGATCTAAGATGTTAAATGTCCTTCCTGCAGCTGCCTGGTCAGTTTTCAAAATCATTTTAGTCCTGTTTAGGAAGCTGAGAAAAGGCCTGAAGAAAAAAAATCCAACTAAATTATCACCTTTATCATTCAGGTGCTTTATTGTATCTTCCTCAGTTATTGTTTTCTGACAAGTTGATATAGCACAATCCTCTGCATACTGCACCTCCAGTCTGTAACTCAACCCCGCATGATGCACCTGCTCGCCCTGCAGCTAACGCGGGTAAACAAGAGGGCAGGACACTCTTTCATTGGCCAATCAATCTGTGTCTGGGGCTATTCGTTTCACTTTCTCCTATCAGACAAGATCTCTGAAGACAGTGAGCTGTTGAGCCACTCCATCTTCATGATAGTCCACTCCCACGAAGAGGACTACTCATTAAACTTGGCTGGCGTTCCCTAGATAGGAAATTCGTGAAGGATTGGAACTAACGGAGGAAAATTGAAGGCGATCTCTCTCCGCTGCCGTGGGGAAAGCTTCCAACCACAAGCGATCTTCAACAGAAAATTGAAAAATATGATAATGTAAGAATCCTCTGACAGTTGTGCAGAGAAAAAGACATCTTCTTGGTTTTGGTAAGTTCTGCATCGAATTTGCTTTTTTCAGTGCATTTAAACTCTGGGAAGAATGAGGGAGAAATGACCCAGGAGGGAAAATAAACAGAGGTGGTTGGTGGGCTAAAATCATAAAATTGCCTTGAAGTGGAATCAGTTGGTCTTGCTGTAGGGCTGGCGGCTCCTGCAGAAGAGAATCGACCCTTTAACTTATGCTCCTTAAAAGAAATAAACAAGTTTTGAATATGAATGAACCAGTAAATATTCTATGAACTGTATAATGCAAGAGAAACAACCTTGTATCGTTCTTAACTCCGTGTTAATGTCATGTATCCTGTATAAAGTGACCTCATCTAAATGCTGTGCACTTCTCTTATCCCTACTTTTTTTAAACACAGTAAACACTTTAGGATGCTGCCAGGAGCCACCGGCCACGGTGATTTATATTCCACTCAGCTCACACAGCGAACACCTTGCACGGTCCAAGTCAACTTCAAACGAATTTGAAAGTTAAGCAGAGTGGCGAACGGTATTTTCTATGCTTTCAACAAGTGAGAGAAAAATAGTCTTTTTTCCCTTTAAAATGCATCTCACAGCGTGCTTGTTGTCGACCGCTCTGAGACCGGCTGAACAACGCAGACAACAGCATGAAGCCTGAAAGCAGTTTTTGGGTTTTTGTTTGTTTTTTTCCTCTTTGGCAGTCATTTCGTTCCTGCCAACGCAACTGACAGTCTAATCATGCAGTTAGATCACTGCTAAAGTGTTCAATTAAGGTAGGAGTTCGGTATTTTTAAAAACGCTTCACTAAAGCGACAAACAGTCTGTGCTCAAATGAAGGATGAATATTAAATGTCACAACTGATTAAGTCTAAGAAAGTGTTATTTTTCCCCACTTGTCTGTGGAGGTTTCCTGATCTAGCGAGATAATTCTCTTTCAACAACAAAGTATAAAATGTAGATTTTCAACTTCAAAGAAGTGAAATATCTGTAGAATATGCATATAAAATTTGCCTTAAGAGATATCTGAATAATTTTATTTTTCAAACAGATTGTAGTCTTAACTATAGTGATTACAGTGCTGCCAGGAAGAAAATGCATATTTGCCCCCCCATTAGTCTCCAGAATCAAGTAGGAAAAGATAATCCCCCTTTAGAATAAACAATACCTTTTACTGGATTTAACTGAAATTATCTAACATCTGTATATAAATAATTTAAATAATGTGACTGTTAGCAGAAAGTAGGGTAAGCCAGCACATAAAGTTGCCTTTTTTTTTTTTTTAATTGTCACATACAGTAAATGTGGTTAATAAAGATTTATTTCACGCAAATCTCATCCATATGCTTTTGGACATGTCCTCATTCATGTTATAAGATACGGTCACGTAACTTTTTACCACACTGCTGAGGAAAATTGTTACATATACCAGGGTAAGTCGTTACAGTGGGCAGTACGGTGATACATTCACAAGATAACGTACTTCTGTGGTTTTTAATCAAACTGTAAATAAAACACTTATATTTTCACACCATACTTTATATCAGAAATAAAACATGAATAAAATATGTTTCAGTACCTTCAGATAAAGATGTTGCACTGCTCACTAAATATAATAATGGACTGGATTTACATAGCACTTTTCATGACACAGAAAACACTTTACAGTGAAACCATTGTTCATTCACTCCACAGACAGACACTGACAGTGGTAAGCTACGCCAAGAGCTCCCCTATGGACATTCTTTAAGGGGCGCATGCGCAAGACTGAACATCCAAGGACGGACAATTTTTTTCACACGAGTTGTTCAGAACTCCTTATAAGAACTCCTTATACAAAGATATAGAGTGATGATAATCAAGTTAGTGGTGGTAATGCACCTGTAATCTGGTTGCCAACCACCAATCAAATCTAAAAGAAGAAGAAGAAGGTAAGCTACCTCTGTAGCCACAGCTGCCCTGGGGCAGACTGACGTAAATGAGGCTGCCAATGGCCTCTCCGGCCGCCATCAAACACTGATTCACATTCATAACCCATGGACACGGGACGCAAGGTGGGTAAAGTGTCTTGCCCAAGGACACAACAGCAGACTGGCTGGGGTGGGAGCAGAGTTCAAGCCACCAACCCTTGGGTTATTAGACAACCCACTCTATCTCCTGAGCCACTGCAACCCCTAAATAAATATGGCTAAATATGGCTTGAAATGGTTAGGTTAATTGGAGACTCTAAAGTGGCCCTAGGTGTGAATGTGTGTGTGAATGGTTAAGGGATAGCACCGTACCGTGGCTGCTTCATCCATCCAGGTGGATGCCCTCAATTTCCCCTCTGGGGATCAATAAAGTATACAAAATCAAATAAAAAAAATCAAATCAAAATATTTACAGAAAACAGGGAAACGTGCACAAACTGCTGGTGGAATTTTGAAGTGATACCTTATTGAGATAGGCTATATTTAACAAATTCAAATCTGAAACACATATTGTGGCCATTATTTCTTTAAATAAATTATTCATTTGATCATACCTAAAATGTTTATAAGCTTTTTTACATAACTACACCATGTTATAACATATTAACCTGAAAGTATGAGGGGAGGCCGAAAAGTTCATAGGCTGACCATGATGTAGTGGTCAAATTTGACCAAATGTGGTTTATTTTTCAACACAGTCTCTGCTTCAGTCCATACACCTCTTCCATCGGTGTTGCAGCGCTTGGATCTCTGCGGCTGAAAAATAAACCACATTTGGTCAAATTTGACCACTATGAACTTTTCAGCCCCCCCCCCCCGTAATCCACAATGCCATATACATAGTAGTTACACTGTAGCAATGTGCCCCTGGTCTCTCTGTAACAACTTGCCCCATCATTGTTATTTCTTTTAGTTTTGACACCACCAGGAAGGAACCCTGTACTTTTCAATTCACTTCAACTTTATTTATACATATAGTGCCATTTCACAACAACAGTCATCTCACAGGCACTTTCAACTGTAGAGGAAACCCCCACAATTGCAGAAAGACCCCAGCAATCAGGCGGTCCCCCTGTGAGCAAGCGCTTGGCGACAGTGGAGAGGAAAAACTCCCTTTTAACAGCAAGAAACCTCCAGCAGAACCAGGCTCAGGGAGGGGCAGCCATCTGTGACTGGCTGGGGGGTGAGGGGATAGAAAAGATGAAAAGAACAGACATGTAGAGAGCAAACAGCATGATGGGGACTCAATCTATGGGAGAGAACAAACAGATGTTAATGACCAGTAAAAATATTTCATTGAGAGTGAAGAAAGGAGTGAAGCCCAGTGCAATTACTGGAGGTCCCCTGGCTCTCTAAACCTAATAGCAGCATAACTAAGGGAGGGTTCAGAGTAGGGATGGGCATTCGGTGAAAATTTCTTCACCGATCGTCGGGAGAATTAATGATTAATAATCGGTTAATCATTAACATTTTTAGGTACGTAACAAGGCAGGTAGACTACATTATAACATCAGGTGCACGGAGAGCCCTCTCTCTGTTCTCGTGTTGGCTCGGCTCGGGAATCTCGCAAGCTGATTGGCCGAGACGTTTCACCCCGCAAGCTGATTGGCTGAGACGTTTTACCCACCTTGTCTCCCTGCCGAGCGGCCACCCAACAAACGAAGACCGCATTCATTGCTCTATCGCTCGTGTTACTTAGTCTAGCCGCGCAGAACTTTTTGCTGTTCTCTTGTGCCATTTTGTGCAAAATAGTCTTCCCGTCGAGCTACTACGCCGCCTCCTGCAGCTTCCCTCGACGTGTGTACACCGAATCTTCATGACCTTCTCAATAAAGTTTCTGAAAAAAAAAAAGAATCTTCATGGCCGCCATTACTCAGCGCGCAACCACTGTTGGCGGTTTCTTTGCGTAATAAGGGTGTTCCATGGACCCTGTCGATGAGGTATATTTGTATGCTGCATTGCAGTGATTGCAGTACACCTGGTCATTTTTTAAATTGAAATGGTCCCACGCAACACTTCGCCGTAACCGCTTAATGATTTGGCGATTGCCCTACGGAAGCCCGCGTGTATCAACTGAGGCACGCCAGGGTACGGCGATGGTGTAATGTTGCCCCCTGGTGCCCAAATTTTGCCATTGCATTGTTTGAGGACGGCCGTACACTAGGCCTCGGATTGTTTAAAAAAAAAAAACGGTTTGTCGACGAAAATGAACTTCCTCGGTGAAATTCTTAATGATCAATTATCGGTTAATCGGTAAATTATGCCCATCCCTAGTTCAGAGACACATGATCCCTCCCTAATTGTAGGCTATATCAAAAAGGAAGGTTTTAACCCTATTCTTAAAAACAGAGATAGAGTCTGACTCCCGAATCCAGATTGGCAGCTGGTTCCACAAGAGAGGAGCTTGATAACTGAAGGTTCTGCCCCCCCATTGTACTTTTGGAGATTCTAGGTATTACAAGTAATCCAGCATTTTGGGAGCATAGTGCTCTGTTAGGATAATAGGATAATATCAGATCTTTTAAATAAAAAGGGGCCTGATTGTTTAGAGTTTTGAAAGTGAGAAGAAGGATTTTAAACTTAATTCTAAACTCGATGGGAAGCCAATGAAGGGAGGCCAGAACCAAAGAGCTATGATCTCTCTTTCTAGTACCTGTTAAAACTCTTGCTGCAGCATTTTGGATCAAGTGAAGACTTTTTAGAGATGTTTTAGGACAACCTGATAATAGAGAGTTACAATAATCTAATCTAGCGCTAACAAAAGCGTGGATCAATTTCTCAGCATCACTCTGAGAAAAGATGCTCCTAATCTTGGCAATATTACGCAAATGATAAAAGGCAGTCTTAGAAACGAATTTAATATGTGAATTGAAAAACAGATCTTGATCAAAAATAACTCCAAGGTTCCTCACAGAGCTATTAAGAGAAAAAGTAACTGCATCCAAACTAAAAGTCTGATTTGGAAAGGTATTTCTAAGGTTTTTTGGACCAACAAGAATGACTTCAGTCTTATCTGAATTTAATAGCAGGAAATTACAAGTCATTCAAGCTTTGATTTCCTTAAAACAGGCATCTAACTTGGCTAATTGATTACTATCATCTGGCTTCATTGATAGGTATAATTGTGTCATCTGCATAACAATGAAAATGTATACAGTGCTTTCTAATAATGTTGCCTAACGGAAGCATATATAAACTAAAAAGAGTAGGGCCTAGCACAGATCCCTGTGGAACTCCATGACTGAGCTTTGAGTTGAAAGAAAACTCATTATTAACATGAACAAACTGGAACCTATCAGATAAATAAGATCTAACCCACTGCAATGAAGTTCCATTAAGTCCAACATAGTGTTCTATTCTATCAAGTAGAATATTATGATCGATAGTATCAAAAGCTGCACTAAGGTCTAAAAGGACAAGTACAGTAACAAGTCCATTATCAGATGCGATCAGGAGGTCATTAGTGACCTTCACTAAGGCTGTTTTAGTACTATGATGGATTCTAAACCCAGATTGAAACTCTTCAAATAAACCATTTCCCTGCAAGTGGTCAAATAATTGCGTAGCAACAACTCTTTCTAAGATTTTTGAAATGAAAGGGAGATTAAAGATTGGTCTATAGTTAGCTAAAACTCCTGGATCCAGCGTTGGCTTTTTGAGTAAGGGTTTAATTACAGCCGTTTTAAAAGCCTGCGGTACATGGCCTAAAGTTAATGAAGAATTGATTATTTGAAGAATAAAGCTACCAATAAATGGGAAGACTTCTTTAAATAACCTGGTAGGAATAGGGTCTAAAAGACAAGTTGAAGGCTTGGATAAGGAAACTATTTTGTCTAACTCTAAAAGGTCAATTTGAGTAAACTGATCCAAACAGATGTCAATTGAAGGAGTTGTAGTAGTTACTGTATTTAAGTTAACGGTGGGAAGAATCTGACTGATTTTATCTCTGAAAGATGAAATTTTATTATTGAAAAAGTTCATAAAGTCCTGACTAGTAAGCTCTAAGGGAATGCTAGGATTGACAGAGTCCTGACTCTTTGTCAGCCTGGCTACAGTGCTGAAAAGAAACCTGGGATTATTCTTGTTCTCTTCTATTAATGCAGAATAATAACACATTCTAGCTTTTCTCAGAGATTTTTTATAAATTAAAAGATGATTTCTCCAAGCTAAATAGATTTCATCTAAATTAGTGGAGCGCCATTTTCTTTCTAATTGACGAGTCTTCTGTTTTAAGCTACGAGTTTCTGTGTTGAACCAAGGAGTTAGAAATCTCTGATTAGACTTTTTCTTTTTTAAAGGGGCCACCATGTCTAGAGTCTGATGCAGAGAAGCTGTAACACTATCTACCATGCTATCAATTACAGAAGGAGCAAGCTGTCTATAGCTTTTTTCCGCTGTGTTGACACACGGCAAAGAGGAAACAATGTGCATAAATTTGGTAACAACATCATCTGAGAGGCATCTACTGTAGTAATATTTTCCCTTAGGAGCCAAATAGTCAGAAATAGTAAAATCGAAGGCTAACAGACAATGGTCTGACAGTACAAGGTTATGAGGAGACACTACCAGATTTTCTATTTCTATGCCATATGTCAGAACAAGGTCCAACGTATGGTGGAGATAATGGGTAGAATTTCCTACTTTCTGAGAAAACCCCATCGAGGTTAGCGTGAAAGAGACATGTGCCCATGTGGTGCCATAAGGCTTATTTCATGAGCAAAAGTATTGTGCACCAGATCACAACAGATTTTCAAAAATAAACTCACAGGGCTTGTAATTAATTTATCTGTCCCCTCTTGTATGCAAACATCCATATGCATGGCCCATGTGCAGCAGGGAAGTACAGAAGGTATTGTCCATTCAAATTAGACAGGCTCCACATGCACAACACGGGCAGGAGGGGATGTAACAACCTGCCCCATATAACTTTTTTTTGCCCCAGCTCATCCTACTGACATGCCACAGGACACCACAAAATTCAATGGCTCCACAGCATCATTCACGCTCCATATTTTTGTTCTAGCCTAGGTGCCATTGAGGGTCGATAAATTTTTGTATCACACCAGCTTCATTTAACTTCTCAGATGCTGTACTTGTTGGCGAAATTCATTATCTGAGTCTTTCAACGATCAAAACATTCAATAATCCTAAAATTTTTTAAAAATTTCAACAAAAAAATTGTATCGGTCGCAGGCCACCTTTGTTTTACTGTCACCACATTTCAACACCTCTCAGAAACTCTTCATACGACTCAAAGTTACCACCATGTGGGATGTGCAGAAACACAGAAACATCTGGAATAAGTGCTTACATGAGAAGTATTTCACTTTTTAATCAAATTATTAAGGATTTACAGTACCGGCCCAAAGTTTGGACACATCTACCCACTGAAGTTATGAATGTGTAGGTGCGCCCAAACTTTTGACCGGTAGTATACACTACCCCCTCATTCCTACTGAAAATTCCCCACTTTGAGGTGTTTATATGTAGCATTTTTCTTCTGATTGGGCCATTATTCTGCTCATATTTTTTATTTATTTAACCTTTATTTAACCAGGAAATCCCTTGAGATTGCCATCTCTTTTTCGAGGGAGACTGAGCCAAGATGGCACACCAGTACATGGAACAATAGGACAACAAAAGTCAGCATATCTAAAACGATCAAAAACAAGAAATAATAATAAGTAAACACCAATAAAAACATTACCCAAATTCAAAATTCCAGGTCAGGAAAAGCATTTACATGCCTCTGTCTCCTTACCAAAGTTTTGTATTTGTAAAGTTCAACAGGTTCATGTCATTAGAATGTTTTCTGAAGATCATTCCAAGACCAAGGAGCAAAATAAGAAAACACTGTTTTTCCAAGTTCACTGAATGTTATACAGCAGCCACTTAGAGGAAAAATAGTTATAGCAGTTGTTTATAGGGAATAAAAGATTACAAAGATATGATGGCAATTTGCCCAGTATGGCTTTGTAGATAAAAATGAACCAGTGCTGTTTTCTCCTTATCCTGAGAGAAGGCCAGGAGGCCAGATTATAAAGAATACAATGATGTGTACGAGACACTGAGTTGGTTCTGAGTCGTAAAGCACTGTGATATACAGAATCCAAGCATGGCAAAACAGAAGCAGCTGCATGCATGTATATAGTGTCCCCGTAATCCAAAACACTTAAAGTAGTCTGCACCAGAATTTTCTTAGCGTCAAAACCAAAGCACGCTTTATTCTGGTAGGAAAAACCCAGCCTAACCTTAAGCTTCTTCTCCAGTTTTTAAATATGTGCTTTAAATGAGAGCTTACAGATTCTCAGGTACTTGCAGATAATACCTGTTCGATTGACTCCCTCCCTACAATGAAGCTAAATAAATACACAGATACTGCAGCACAGTGTTGGTTTTTATCCAGGGCATTAGTAATATTTAATACTACTATGGATGCAGTTAGGGTACTGTGACCTGCTCTACACCCCGAATGAGTCTCACATAAGATGTTGTCAGCCAACTGTTTTAATTGTGAGTTCACTTAAGATTCAAATCTTTTAGCTAAAATACAAAGCTTAGATAAAGGACGCTAATTACTCAGATCTAAGGGATCGCCTGTCAGGAGCCGAGCTGGCTTGGTTTCCCCCAGCTCGGTCCTAGCCTCTCTGTGGGTAACGTGCCACGCTGTATGTATGTTAGTATGTATTTCTGTGTGCTTTGCCGTACCCATAGTCACTGCTTTCTGGCCGGCAGCGGTGAGGCAGCCCCTTGAGCTCACGCTGTCTAACTGTCTGCCAGTCCGACCACGGCCCCTCTCTATTACCGTCAGCTGTTCCCACTCCTGTTTGCCATCTACCCGCTCCTCGCCCAGGTGCGACCAATTTACCATCCCCAGCAATGCGTGTACTTTAGGAGCCTTTTGGCAGTCACGCATTGCTGGGTCATTGCACTAGACATGCGGTCATTAATCGCTGTATGATAGTCAAGGTCATTAAAGGATCGTGTTTCTCTTAGTGCTCTATTTGAACTTACTCAGACAGCTCCAGCTCTGTTAGTATTAACTGTGTGTGTTTTTCCCGGTGGTCCTCACCCTAAGACTGTTGCGCGTCCTGGAAGACTCCTTAAGCGTCTGAGGAAACTATTGTTGAAACTGTGTGTCAGTCTCTTGGTGTTTAATAAATGTGTGTGATGTAAAACCCTGCGCGTAAATCCTCGTCCTTTTACCCCCTCACCGTGCGCAATGGAGAAGCACACGGGAGGGTTCATGACAGAATGACCCAGCTCGAATAAAAGGATTTAGCGGGTTACACCCACACATCACTTTTTCTTAGTGAACTGTTTTTCTGGAATAACGTGTTTCTGGAAAGCGTCATGCCCCGGTCTTGCCGAGAAAGAGGAACGGCAGCGGGGTTTCCCACAGTGGAGGAGGGATGGGCCGCCGAGTTCATCCGGGACTTTGTGAATGAAGTCCTCAACGCCCGGGGACCGAAGAAGATGCTGGAACGCCTGGACGGAGCAGGAGGGATCTTGGAGGCGCATCCTGGGTTATGGAACTACCCACAGTTCGCCGACCTGCTCTCCACAGTCTGCTCGCTCCAGCGTTCTTTCCCTGGTCTGGCATTCCCCACGACGTCGAGACAGAGGTTCAGTAATCTGCAAACCGTCAGCCTCCGTGACGCTTCGCCCAACCCCCCTCTCGCTCCAGCACGGTCTGCACCAGAGAAGAAGAGACAGCGTTGCCCCCCCATGGAAACGCCGGGGGAAGCCCCCCTCATCATCAGCTGCCACCATCCTCCCAGCTTCTGCAAGGCTAGATGGGGCCGCATCGGGAACACCCACCTCCGTTGCCAGGGAGACGGCTCCTCCTGCACCTGTTGAAGAGGCCCATATCACCGTGGACACAGAGAGGGATGACAGCCTGTCAGCTGCAGCAGTTAACATCAAAGACCGGGATGACAGGCAAGTGTTTCTTCATTCAACTCATTTTGATAATAATAAACCTTGTCTTGTCTCCCAGGGGAGGGATCCAGTTGCAGCAGTCCGCTGGGCTCCTCCCTCCAGCTGCAGCTTATAACTCTTTTCCTACCCCCTCTGTGTCTCCTCCATATTCTCCTGAGCATCTGTCGGCCCTGGACCAGAGCCGTTGGATGGTGGAGGAGCTGGTGGCTTTGGAGGATCCTGCTCCGGAGCCAGCATAGAGGTGTTTGCCTGTGGCCACGCCAGTGGAGTCCCCTGCGTTGGAGCCACTGCAGGGGAACGAAGGGACTGCTAACACCATCTTGCCAGCTGCGGAGGTGTCCACAGCGGACTGAGAGCCTGAGCTGGACCTCCTTGAGGCCGGGACTGAGTGCTCATCGTCAGGATCGACGGAGTCCTGGACAACGGTGGAGCTCGAGCTCAGGCAAGTTTTCTCTCTTGTTTTTCTGATAGCAGTATTACAGATCTTGTCTGGCTCTAGGTGAGGAGAGTCAGGCGTAGCGCGCAGTTGCGTCTGAACTTCCCTTGCTGGGCTCCGCCGCTGCCGGCGACCCTAACAACCCTGTTTCTTCTCCTGCTCCTGAGCCATCTTCTAGGGTTGCTGGAGAGGAACAATCATCTCCAGGGGTCCTCGTGGAACTGGTCTCGCCGCCTGACGACATCGTGGGTCCAGCTCCCCCGATGTCTGAGGTCGTCGTGTGGTCCCCTCCGCAGGCTGTGTCACCGTGGGTGCAGCGGGCTGGCTGTGGACCCTCGTGGGGGCTGTGCCCCAGGATCAGCCCATCGTGGGTGCTGTGCTCCCGCTCAGACCCATCATGGACGCCCTGCTCCAGCATGGGGTCCACCGAGGGTGCAGCATTGGCCCGGTCGGGGTCCACCACAGGTGCAGCTTTGGCCCAATCGGGGTCCACTGCAGGTGCTGCCAAGCCTCAGTCGGGGGTCACCGTGGGTGCTGCCGAGCCTTAGCTGGTGGTCACCGTGGGTGCTGCCGAGCCTCAGCCGGACGTCACCGCGGATGCAGCGTTGGCCTGGTCGGGATCCACTGCGGGTGCAGCAAGGCTCCTGCTGGAGTTCACCGAGGGTGCAGCCCTGGTCGAGTCGGGTCCCACTGCAAGTGCTACGAGGCCCCTGGTAGGGACCACCGCGAGTGTCACTCCCTCCCAAGTCAAGGTCGTTGGGGTCGCGGCTGGCCAGCTTGAGGACGCCGGGGCCTACACTTCTCCGCTGGATGCCATCTTGGACCTCTTTGCTCCTCTCCGGTCTTGGTGGCTTTACGGGGGGGCGGGGGTGCAGACCACCGGAAGGACTCCCTGGGTCTGGTGGCCCATGTTTTCCGGCAGGCCGCCGGATTCTCTCCACTGGACCTTCTGCTGGGCCTGGCACTCTGGGCGGCCTCCTGAGCCCCAGCACCCATGGACTTGGGGGGGGGGGGTTAATTGTGGTCCCTGGCAGGGTGTTGTGTTCCCATCTTTCCTGTTCCCCTACCTCTCACCCGGGTTCGTGGTTTGTTCCTGTTGAGGGGGTGGTGTTACTTTGAGTGTCTGGAAATCCACCCCTTAAAGGGGGGGCCCTGTCAGGAGCCGAGCCGGCTTGCTTCCCCCCAGCTCAGTCCTGGCCTCTCTGTGGGTAACGTGCCACGTTGTATGTATGTTAGTATGTATTTCTGTGTGCTTTGCCGTACCCATAGCCACTGCTTTCTGGCCGGCAGGGGTGAGGCAGCCTCTTGGGCTCACGCTGGTGTGTGCGCTGTCTAACTGTCTGCCGGTCCGACCATGCCCCCTCTCTGTTACTGTCAGCTGTTCCCACTCCCATTTGCCATCTACTCGCAATTTACCATCCCCAGCAATGCATGTACTTTAGGAGCCTTTTGCCAGTCACGCATTGCTGGGTCATTGCACTAGACATGCGATTATTAATCGCCGTATGATAGTCAAGGTCATTAAAGGATCGTGTTTCTCTTGGTGCTCTATTTGGACTTACTCAGACAGCTCCAGCTCTGTGAGTATTAACTGTGTGTGTTTTTCCCGGTGGTCCTCACCCTAAGACTGTTGAGCGTCCTGGAGGACTCCTTAAGCGTCTGAGGAAACTATTGTTGAAACTGTGTATCAGTGTCTTGGTGTTTAATAAATGAGTGTGGTGTAAAACCCTGCGCGTAAATGCTCATCCTTTTACCCCCTCACCGTGCGCAATGGAGAAGCGCACGGGAGGGTTCATGACATCCCCCTTTTCAGTAGAGGGAATGTACAGTGGTGTGAAAAAGTGTTTGCCATCTTCCTGATTTCTCATTTTTTTGTATGTTTGTCACACTTAAATGTTTCAGATCATCAAAAAAATTTAAATGTTAGACAAAGATAACACAAGTAAACACAAAATGCAGTTTTTAAATAAAGGTGTTTATTATTAAGGAAAAAAAATCCAAACCTACATGGCCCTGTGTGAAAAAGTGATTGCCCCCTAAACCTAATAACTGGTTCGGCCACCCTTAGCAGCAACAACTGCAATCAAGCGTTTGTGATACAGTGGGGAAAAAAAGTATTTAGTCAGCCACCAATTGTGCAAGTTCTCCCACTTAAAAGATGAGAGAGGTCTCCAATTTTCATCATAGGTATACCTCCACTATGAGAGACAAAATGAGAAAAAAAAAATCCAGAAAATCACATTGAAGGATTTTTAATGAATTAATTTATAAATTCCTCGGTAAAATAAGTATTTGGTCAATAACAAAAGTTCATCTCAATAATTTGTTATATACCCTTTGTTGGCAATGACAGAGGTCAAACGTTTTCTGTAAGTCTTCACATGGTTTTCACACACTGTTGCTGGTATTTTGGCCCATTCCTCCATGCAGATCTCCTCTAGAGCAGTGATGTTTTGGGGCTGTCGCTGGGCAACACAGACTTTCAACTCCCTCCAAAGATTTTCTATGGGGTTGAGATCTGGAGACTGGCTAGGCCACTCCAGGACCTTGAAATGCTTCTTACAAAGCCACTCCTTCGTTGCCCGGGCGGTGTGTTTGGGATCATTGTCATGCTGAAAGACCCAGCCACGTTTCATCTTCAATGCCCTTGCTGATGGAAGGAGGTTTTCACTCAAAATCTCACGATACATGGCCCCATTCATTCTTTCCTTTACATGGATCAGTCGTCCTGGTCCCTTTGCAGAAAAACAGCCCCAAAGCATGATGTTTCCACCCCCATGCTTCACAGTAGGTATGGTGTTCTTTCTCCTCCAAACGCAACAAGTTGAGTTTTTACAATAAAGTTCTATTTTGGTTTCATCTGACGATATGACATTCTCCCAATCCTCTTCTGGATCATCCAAATGCTCTCTAGTAAACTTCAGACGGGCCTCGACATGTACTGGCTTAAGCAGGGGGACACGTCTGGCACTGCAGGATTTGAGTCCCTGGCGGTGTAGTGTGTTACTGATGGTAGCCTTTGTTACTTTGGTCCCAGCTCTCTGCAGGTCATTCACTAGGTCCCCCCGTGTGGTTCTGGGATTTTTGCTCACTGTTCTCGTGATCATTTTGACCCCACGGGGTGAGCTCTTGCGTGGAACCCCAGATCGAGGGAGATTATCAGTGGTCTTGTATGTCTTCCATTTTCTAATAATTGCTCCCACAGTTGATTTCTTCACACCAAGCTGCTTACCTATTGCAGATGCAGTCTTCCCAGCCTGGTGCAGGTCTACAATTTTGTTTCTGGTGTCCTTTGACAGCTCTTTGGTCTTGGCCATAGTGGAGTTTGGAGTCTGTTTGAGGTTGTGGACAGGTGTCTTTTATACTGATAACGAGTTCAAACAGGTGCCATTAATACAGGTAACAAGTGGAGGACAGAGTAGCCTCTTAAAGAAGAAGTTACAGGTCTGTGAGAGCCAGAAATCTTGCTTGTTTGTAGGTGACCAAATACTTATTTTACCGAGGAATTTACCAATTAATTCATTAAAAATCCTTCAATGTGATTTTCTGGATTTTTTTTTTCTCATTTTGTCTCTCATAGTTGAGGTATACCTATGATGAAAATTGGAGACCTCTCTCATCTTTTAAGTGGGAGAACTTGCACAATTGGTGGCTGACTAAATACTTTTTTCCCCCACTGTAACTGGCAATAAATGGTAAATGGCATTCACTTATATAGCGCTTTTATTCTCATTCCTTGATGACCAAAGCGCTTTACTGATCCTACTATCCACCCATTCACACACACATGGCGGCATGCTACCTAACATGGCGCTTTCAGACCCACCAGGAGCAATTAGTGGTGAAGTGTCTTGCCCAGGGACACAACGGCAGGATATCCGGGGTGAGCGGGATTTGAACTGCCAACCATGTGGTTATTGGACGACCAGCTCTACCTCCTGAGCCACTGCTGGGGGCGGCAGTGGCTCAGTGCTGTAAAATAAGTCTTTTACAGCACTGTGGAGGAATTTTGGCCCACTCATCTGTGCAGAATTGTTGTAATTTAGCCACAGTGGAGGGTTTTGAGCATGAGTCGCCTTTTTAAGATCATGCCACAGCATCTCAATCAGATTCAGGTCAGGACTTTGACTAGGCCACTCCAAAGTCTTCATTTTGTTTTTCTTAAGCCATTCAGAGGTGGACTTGCTGGTGTGTTTTGGATCATTGTGCTGCTGCAGAACTCAAGTGCACTTCAGCTTGAGGTCATGAACAGATGGCCGGACATTCTCCTTCAGGATTTTTTGGTAGACAGCAGAATTCATGGTTCCATTTACTACAGCAAGTCTTCCAGGTCCTGAAGCAGCAAAACAGCCCCAGACCATCAAACTACCACCACCATATTTTACTGTTGGTATGATGTTCCTTTTCTGAAATGCTGTGTTACTTTTACGCCAGATGTAGTGGGACACATACCTTCCAAAAAGTTCAACTTTTGTCTCGTCAGTCCAGAGTATTTTCCCAAAAGTCTTAGCGATCATCAAGATGTTTTCTGGCAAAACTGAGACGAGCCTTTGTTTTTTTTGCTCAGCAGTGGTTTTCGTCTTGGAACTCTGCCATGCAGGCCATTTTTGTCCAGTCTCTTTCTTATGGTGGAGTCATGAACACTGACCTTAACTGAGGCAAGTGAGGCCTGCAGTTCTTTGGATGTTGTTGTGGGGTCTTTTGTGATTTCTTGGATGAGTCATCGCTGCGCTCTTGAGGTAATTTTGGAAGGCCGGTCACTCCTGGGAAGGTTCACCACTGTTCCATGTTTTCGCCATTTGTGGATAATGGCTCTCACTGTGATTCGCTGGAGTCCCAAAGCTTTAGAAATGGATTTATAACTTTTTACAGACTGATAGATCTCAATTACTTTGTTTCTCATTTGTTTCTGAATTTCTTTGGATCACAGCATGATGTCTAGCTTTTGAGGATCTTTTGGTCTACTTCACTTTTCAGGCAGGTCCTATTTAAGTGATTTCTTGATTGAACAGGTGTGGCAGTAATCAGGCCTGGGTGTGGCTAGTCAAATTGAATTCATCTTTCCAAAGGTGGGATAAACCACAGTTAATTTGTGTTTTAATAGGGGGGCAATCACTTTTTCACACAGGGCCAAGTAGGTTTGGATTTTTTTTATCCTTATTAATAAACACCTTCATTTAAAAACTGCATTTTGCGTTTACTTGTGTTATCTTTGTCTAATATTTAAATTTGTTTGATGATCTGAAACATTTAAGTGTGACATAAAAAAAAAACAAGAAATCAGGAAGGAGACAAACATTTTTTCATCACTGTAGTTAGTCCGGAGGCTACGATAGACAAAGCCTCAGTTTTGCCACCATGTAATAAACTTTACTGCAGCTCAGGTTGATGACATTTAGCATGCAGGTTAACTCCTCACCTCACTGACATAGATGGCGACGTCCTCTTCTTCGTCTGTCCTGTAGCACAAAGTTAGTCCCAACTTTTCTTGGCTGTTGAGTCGACACAGTTCCACTTCCTAAAGAGATAAAAGAGAATATACAGAGAAACGCTGTGAATTTGATACACTGACACAGTGAAGCTTCTTGACCTTCATCCAAATGAAGTGTATTAACTCATGAACCGCTGCAGAAATGCTCGGGAGCTGTTCCACTGATGATTAAACAAGTTATTTAAGTGCAGTGCTAAAAGAAAACACCTCATTTGTTTTTGAGACACTGAATGTGGACTGCCAACTCTCCTCCATGGTTTTTGGACTTGAAAGTGTTTGATCATGAAAGTCATCCTCAGCTCTGTGAGTCTGATCGGAGAAGCTTTGATAAATGTCAGAGCACCTCAAGTGATTTTCTTTCAAGTTTTTTTTACCCGTGTTATAAAATATACAACTATAAATAAACTATAATTATGCAAATGCTGTCAGAAATACATATTTGTTGCAGTACCAAAGTATTCCCCGTCTTCCTGTGGGGACCGATAAACAAACTACTGAATTACAAATCAGTGGTTGCCAAGTTTCCCCTCAGCCTGCTGGAGCAGCATGGCTCCCTGGTGTCAACAGAGAAGGTTCATGTAAATCCATAACTGCAATGCACAAGAAGGGAGATATGATTAATCGCCGCTAGAAGCCTCCTTCCTCTGTGTCTTTGGTGTGCTTTATTTCAGAGCTTTCAGACGCTTAATGTACACGAGCCTCTTAGCACAGCGCTTCCCTTCGTTGAGGCGCGGCTAAACGGCGAACGGCGCGAGCCTGCACTCCATCTCCAAACGCTCAAACATATCGAGGGTGTTAGAGGGAATCAAGTGTGAAATGGCCTCGCCTCCCAAGGTCTTCATTAGAGCAGCAACACAGCAGCTCTCAGCAGCAGGGGTGAGGTGGTTGAGTGGAGAGAAGGATGGAAGGATGGGGGTGGTGGTGAAGGGCCAAAAAGAAATGAGGTGGTGGCGATGGCTCTGGAGAGAGGGCTTGGAGGGGTCTCACACACAAACCGAGAGAGAGTCATTTCCTCCGCGACAAGTGCGGGATGGCTGGTTACACGTGTCACATGTGGCGGGGGCTTTGGAAGTTGTAGAGGGTGACGTCTGGCCATGTTGTGTGTGTGGGGGGGGGGGGCTGCTCACACACCTCACAAATACACAAAAACACCTTTGGGCCAAATTCCCTTTTTCTACTCCTCCCTTGTCACACATTTCCTCCCACACATCTGCACCTCAGCTTGGCACTACGACAGATTATTGGGGTGTTTTTGGACACACACACGCACGCACACACACACACACACACACACACAATTCCTGTATTCCAGCACAAACTTTATGCTTATGCACACACCTGCATATTTAGCAGAGCAGACCAAAAAAAAGAGCCGGAGACGAAAAATGGCATCATGTGAGTTTTGTCTTTCATATTTTTTGACAGCCTTCACTTAAGCTCAGATCTTTTAGCTGACTGCCTCTGAAGATGTGGCAACCTAAAATCCTGGCTGATGTGCAAATAAACAATGGCAAACAGCGAAGATTTGGTGTTGATTAACCAACCGAAGTAAGCTGAAAAAATAAGCCAGCAGCTAAATTACAAATGCTTCTACAAGCTATTGTTGGTTAAGGTATTGTTAAGGCAGCACACCTCCACATGTGCTGAGGCAGCCATGGAAGTAACGCGGACTACAGAGACAGTGATCACCTTGCACACTGATAACATATATGAAGTTGTGGGATATATGTGAGAAACTACCTGCAGTGTATCTGAGACATCTGTTAAAAATAAACCACACAAATTAACTGCTGAGACGGAAGTGAAGGAGCGGCGCGAACAGGTACGGCATCATCCCCATCAGGCTCAGACGAGCTCAAAGTTACTTCTGACTAATTTAACGGCAAGAAAACGTGCGGGAGACCTGTGGCTAAATGATGAGAGAAAAGAGATTGCTGCAATTACAGCCCATGGGATGAGGCCTCAAATGTGTGTTTAATGATGTTGACCCTGTTTTGCTTTAAGACACTATGGCGCAGGAGGAAAACACCCACTCACTCAGATGCCTCGCTACAAAAGGAGGTTGTCTCCTGAACCATCCAAACACGCATTCAACAATCTCTGCCTCTCCTCTGCTTTTTTGATTTTTTTTTTCTCCTCTATTTTCCCAGTGAGCTCTATTCCTCCCAGGCAGGAGATTGCAGTGTGGCACTGGGACGAGAGCTGACAGTAAATTAATGACTGTGATGGCGTGATTAAGGGGAAGATTGCCACCAACCATCAAAGCACATTGGATGCCATCATAATAATAGCGCCTTTGATTACCAGTAATTGAAAAAGCGGGCCCAAATGCATGGATGGCTACCACTGGCAGAGAGAGAGGGAAGAGCATCTCTGAGCTCGGGGACTCAGCCCATAACTGCCACACATTAAATAAATCCAAAACACCAAACCTAATCAAATAAATGGTGAGTAATATGATAACCTCCTACTATATATAGTGATGTGAAAAAGTGTTTGCCCCCTTCCTGATTTCTCATTTTTTCGTATGTTTGCCACACTTAAATGTTTCAGATCATCAAACAAATTTAAATATTAGACAAAGATAACACAAGTAAACACAAAATGCAGTTTTTAAATGAAGGTGTTTATTATTAAGGGTAAAAAAAAAATCCAAACCTACATGGCCCTGTGTGAAAAATTGATTTCACCCCCGCCCCCCTGTTAAAACATAAATTAACTGTGGTTTATCACATCTTTCGAAAACGGAGTTCAATTTCTCGAGCCACACCCAGGCCTGATTACTGCCACACCTGTTCTCAATCAAGAAATCACTTAAATAGGACCTGCCTGACAAAGTGAAGTAGACCAAAAGATCCTCAAAAGCTAGACATCATGCTGCAATCCAAAGAAATTCAGGAACAAATGAGAAACAAAGTAATTGAGATCTATCGGTCTGTAAAAGGTTATAAATCCATTTCTAAAGCTTTGGGACTCCAGCAAACCACAGTGAGAGCCATTATCCACAAATGGTGAAAACATGGAACAGTGGTGAACCTTTCCAGGAGTGGCCGGCCGACCAAAATTACTCTAAAAGCGCAGCAATGACTCAAATCAAATCAAATCAACCTTGTCATATTGCTGTACATACAACTGTAATGCAGGCAAGATGAAATTGCGTTTCTCTTAGCATCCATATAAGTAAAAAAAAAAGAACATAATTTAAGACACACTCACACACACCCTCACCCCCCACCCCAACACAGCCATTCACACTTCCCTGAGACATACTTGAAAACTAACCAGAACTATAATATACAAATAATATACATAATGTCCATAGGTGCAGTAGTATGTACGTATGAGAGATTCCGGATCAACTGTTCAGCATCCTAACAGCTTGTGGAAGGAAGCTGTTAGTTAATCAGTCTGATGTTTCTGCCTTTGATGCTCCGGAATCGTTTGCCAGATGGCAGAAGTTCAAAGTGTTTATGCAGAGGGTGACCGTGGTCGTTGACAATGTTCAGTGCCCTGCTCCTACAACAGTTCTGAAAAAGTTCTTGGACAGAGGGGAGGGAAACTGCAATTACCCTCTCAGCTCCCTTAACTATCCTCTGCAGGGCTTTTTTTTGTCTGACATACTGCAGCTGGAGTACCATGTTGCAATGCAGTACGCCAGAACACTCTTCACCACACCTCTGTAGAAGGTCCTGAGGATGCAGATAGGGAGAGAGGCCTGTTTGAGTTTCCTCAAGAAGTGCAATACCATAGTATCTACCATAGTACCAGTGGCAAAGAAACCAGTTGTGTCCTGTCTGAATGACTATCGTCCTGTTGCACTGACACCAATTGTGATGAAGTGTTTTGAACGGCTTGTCAAACCACACATCACAGCCTGCCTCCCTGCATCACATGACCCGCTCCAGTTTGCATATCATTCAAACTGCTCCATGGAGGATGCTATAGTCACCACCCTGCACTCTGTCATCACCCACCTGGATCAGAAAGACACCTACGCCAGACTCCTGTACATTGATTTCAGTTCAGCATTCAACATCATTATTCCCCAGAGACTGATGGAGAAATTACTCCTTCTTGGTCTGAACACCGCCACATGTCTCTGGATCCTGGATTTCCTGACTGAGAGACCTCAGTTTGTCCGGGTTGGAAATAACATCTCCAACTCTATCACGCTGAGCACCAGATCCCCTCAAGGCTGCGTACTCAGTCCACTGTTGTTTACACTTCTAACACATGACTGTGTATCCAGACATGAGGGGAACCAGATTATTAAGTTTGCAGACGACACCACGGTGGTGGGACTTATTCAGAGGGATGAGGAATCAATGTACAGGGAAGAAGTGAGAGACCTGGGGGGCTGGTGCAGGGAGAACAATCTGGTGCTCAATGTGGACAAAACGAAGGAGAGGATTATCGACTTCTGGTGGTCACAGCCTGAACACGTCCCTCTCAGCATCGACGGCTCATCCAAAAGGTCACAAAAGACCTCACAACAACATCCAAAGAACTGCAGGCCTCACTTGCCTCAGTTAAGGTCAGTGTTCATAACTCCACCATAAAAAAAGTGACTGGGCAAAAATGGCTTGCATGGCAGAGTTCCAAGACTTTTGAGAAAATACTCTGTGGACTGTCAAGACAAAAGTTGAACTTTTTGGAAGGTGTGTGTCCCATTACATCTGGCACAAAAGTAACAGCATTACAGAAAAGGAACATCATACCAACAGTAAAATATGGTGGTGGTAGTGTGATGGTCTGGGGCTGTTTTGCTGCTTCAGGACCTGGAAGACTTGTCGTGGTAAATGGAACCATGAATTCTGCTGACTAACAAAAATTCCTGAAGGAGAATGTCCGGCCAACTGTTCATGACCTCAAGCTGAAGCACACTTGGGTTCTGCAGCAGGACAATGAGCCAAAACACACCAGCAAGTCCACCTCTGAATGGCTTAACAAAAACAAAATGAAGACTTTGGAGTGGCCTAGTCAAAGTCCGGACCTGAATCCAATTGAGATGCTGTAGCATGATCTTAAAAAGGCGGCTCATGCTCGAAAACCCTCCAATGTGGCTGAATTACAGCAATTCTGCAAAGATGAATGGGCCAAAATTCCTCCATAGAGCTGTAAAAGACTCATAGTCAGTTATTGCAAACGCTTGATTGCAGTTGCTGCTGCTAAGGGTGGCCCAAACAATTATTAGGTTTAGGGGGAATTCACTTTCTCACACAGGGCCATGTAGGTTTGGATTTTTTTTCCTCTTAATAATAAACACCTTCATTTAAAAAATGCATTTTGTGTTTACTTGTGTTATCTTTGTCTAATATTTAAATTTGTTTGATGATCTGAAACATTTAAGTGTGACAAACATACAAAAAAATGAGAAATTAGGAAGAGGGCAAACACTTTTTCACACCACTGTACGTCAAAGGATTCTGGGAAATGAACCATGTTTCTGTATAAAATCACATGTAGGATATGACCAGAGGTAGGAAGTCATACATTAAAGTTACTCAAGTACAAAAATTGTACTTTTGTGAATAGTTTTATTGCACTGACTTGAAAATATTTATCAATCAATCAGACTTTATTTATAAAGCACTTTACATACAGTGTAGCAGCTCAAGGTGCTGTACAAAATAATAAACAACATACACCATGAGCCAAAACATAGAGCAGTCTCACCCACCCACACACACATTTATCCATCCATCCATCCATCCATCCATCCATCCATCCATCTATCCATCATGTATTAAGTCCTCTAAATTCTCTCATGTGACACCTATTTTGTCTTCTTTGCACTGGCTTCAATTTAAAATCTTGGTGATGACCTTCAGAGCAGTGCATGGTCAAATACCTGTTTACATCACTGAACTCTTGCATCCGTATACCACGTACAGGTCTTTGAGGTCCTCTGACCAAAACCTGTTGGTAGTTCCTCGTTCAAAGTTGAAAGACAGAGGTGACTGTGTGTATGACATCACAGCCCCTAACCTGTGGAATGCTCTACCTTCACACCTGAGATCTGTGGACTCTGCTGCAACTTTTAAAGAGCAGCTCAAGACTTATTTCACTTGTGGACGTCATTGTTGCGTTTTAACATTGTATCTGCATTATTATTGTTGTTGTAAAGCATGTTGTGATTTTATTTAGAAAGGTGCTATATAAATAAACTTTACTTACTTTAGCTTGAGTACAGTTTCTGGTTACTCTGCCACCTCTGGATACGACCTTGACTAGCAGTGTTGATACAGAATTACAAGGTGCATACTACAAAGCTCCTTCAACATAGCCAGACTCTCTTTGTGTAACCTGGCTGGGAAAAAAATCTCAGATCTGAATTAAAGATAACAGAAATGACAAAGGTGGTTATCAACTTTCTTTGATTACTCGGGCTTTTTAGTTCAGAGTCAGGCTGTCTGGTTCACATAAAAAGAGCCGTTTGTTGCATCATGTGAATCTTTTTCCTCACATAAATGGACCGGTAGATGGACGCCGGTGACATACAGAGATACTAATAGAAGAATAACTCACAAAGGGATATGAAGAATACAAAAACATAAATTTCAGTAAGGAACCCACTCACTGGTGCTGCCAAAGGAAATTATGTTTGCAGAAAATTGTAAAACTTGTTAATTCTTAACTAACTGAAGTGATTAAAAATATTCCAGATATTTCGCAATACGCATTTAATTATACATTTACATTACATTGCACATTTAATTAGGGTTCCAAGGAACAAATCTGTGGGGAAACTTATTGTTTTTGTCCTTATAGTCATTTTTCTTATTAATTTTCTCTGCTAAAACTGTATGGGTGGCAAAATCCATCAGCAATTCTCCCCAATAGAATAGAATAGGCTTTACTGTCATTACACAGTAGTACAGTACAACGAATATAGAGTAAACAGAGACCCAAAAGCAAAGTACTGTGCCCATAGGTGGCACTGAAATAATCAGTTTTACATTTCTGTAAACAGGTCAAGAAAATTCTGTCATGATTCTAATATCTGAAATCTAACACACCTTAGTGCCATTGTTTGTCCATCATATTGAAATGCTTCAAGCGGCTGATCATGCAGAACATCAAGTCCATCCTCCCTCCCTCCCACAACCCATCTCAGTTTGCACACAGGTGAAACAGATCGACAGAAGATTCCATCACTGCTGCTCTCCATCCAGCCCTCACCCACTTGGACTCAAAGAACTCCTACGTGCAAATGCTGTTCTTGGACTTCAGTTCAGCATTCAACACAATCATCCCCAGCACCTATTACAAAAACTCAGACACTTGGGACTCAAAACCTTTGTCTGTAACTACGTGCTGGACTTTCTCACAGGGAGGCCACAGAATGTGCGGGTTGGCAGCAACACCTCCAAGACCATCACGCCGAGCACAGGGGCCCCACAAGGGTGCGTGCTCAGCCTGCTGCTCTTCACCCTGCTGACCCAAGCCTACAGCACCAACCACATCATTGAGTTTGCGGATGACACGACAGTGGTGGGCCTCATCACCAACAATGAAGAGGCCAACTACAGAAATGAGGTGAGCCTATTGGTCCAGTGGTGTACAGACAACAATCTCTTCCAGAACGTGGGAAAAACCAAAGAAATCATGGTCAACTTCAGGAGAGGACACACACGGCCTCCCCCTCTGACCATCGATGGAGCAGCTGTGGAGAGGGTGAGTAGCATCAAGTTGCTGGGGGTGCACATCTCTGAGGACCTCTCCTGGTTCAACAAGACCACATCACTGGCCAAGAAGGCTCAAACTCGCCTCTATTTCCTCCGCAAACTGAGGAGAGTACGAGTCCCATGCCCCATCTTGTGTTCTTTCTACCGGGGCACCATTGAGAGCATCCTCACTAGCTGCATCACTGTGTGGTACGGAAGCTACACCGCCTCCTGCTGAAAGACTCTGCAATGCACAGTGAATGCAGCCAACAAGATCATCGTTGCCCTTCTGCCCTCCCTCTCGAACATCTACCACACCCGCCTCACCATCAACATCGTGGGCGACACCTCCTACCCCTCACACTCCCTCTTCAGCCTCCTGCCCTCAGGAAGAAGGTACCAGAGCCACCAGGACCACTCCGTAAGACTGCTAAAGAGCTTTGTTCACCAGGCCATCAGAACCCTGAACTCTGGCCACTCCCCCCACCCCCCTGCCCCTGGACTGTAACACACTCTCCCACACAATAACTCTACCTGCTGTTTGCACAGAAAGACTCGGCACACCAACAGTACTACATCTGCTGTGGTATGTCTTTGCACCTTACCAAAATCATTTGTACAACTGCCACACCTGCTGCTGTCTGTTACTGCACTACTGATCATGTGCAGACCAAACCGTCACTGTCTGCACCTCCGCTACCACATTGTACTTGCAATATGGGTATTATGGTATTACTGTACATAGGATTGCTGTGTTTTTTTCTTTATTTGAACTACGGATAGCAGTACTGTATATAGACTGCTGTTGTTGTTTTCATCCATATTCCTTTTTTCTTATATATTACGCACACCACTAAGACAGAGAACTGGCATTTCAAGTCTCCTGTATGTCCTGTACATACTGAAGTGTTGACGAATAAAATCTTTGAATCTTGAATCTTTGATTTTTTTATTCTTATGCTCTAAAATGAAATATTTCACTGCACATTTTCATAAATGTGAATGTAAATTACTTTAAAAAATGTAAATTACTTTGACCTTTGTTAAAGGTCATTCACCTGGATTGCTTGAAAGTAAGCATGCACCATCTACAGATGTTGCTAATGAAATGCTGTTCAAATTATATGCAAATTTCAACCCATTTTGATGCTACAGGGCAATAAATTTGTACAATGACTCTTTGACCTGTATCTTCTGACATAGTGATCCAAACTTAATGAAACTTCATACTCATAACTGTCTGGAAATAGGACAGTGGAGGCTGGAGTTGTACTGAACGCAAACTTTATTATAAGACACAAGGATGATACACGTGTCGGGGGTTGGCAGCCAATAAATTAACACTAAGCTGTAGTAGCTTGTGATCGGCTAGAAGGCGAGGCGCCAAAGAGCACGACTCCCGCCAACAGTCACCCTAAGAGGGAATGGCATGATGACGTCACCCTGCCTGCGTCCTCACGTCCGTGCTGCCCGTCTGCCAATGAATCTATATCTAACATCCACCTCCCCCTTGAAAAACTCAAAACAGTATGCACACATTAAATCACAGGAGCTCTTTTTTTTTTTTTACATTGAAACAGGCAGAGAAACAGAACCAGGGCCACCGGGTAGACTGCCGGTTAACCCTGCACAATTGGGTGTGTTATTCTGCCACCGTTGAAGCAGCTGTGCCCTGTCTAAACATATCAAAACACAATCTCTGCTTACAGTTCAACTTCAGGGGACTCAGTCAAGCCCGTGGTGGACACGGCCCTGGAGGAGTCAGCTGCGACAGACCTGGATGCCATCTCAAACCATCAGTTATCTGGAAAGTGGCTGGCCCCAACCACACGGCGATCTGCCTCGGTGGGGACAGGAACATCTGCAGGCCGTCTGGGCATTCGAATCGGTGGACCCGAACCCAATCAAGCACTATGAACAGTGATCTGTTCGGCTGCACTTGGTGCTGCTGTGCTCTTGTCCCTGATGCTGCTTGCTGCTGTGGCGGCATGACTCTCACGCTGGTGGCAGGATGTGCCCCCGGTTGGCGTTGTCCTGCTGGATCCTGCTGAGCACGAACTCTATCTCGCAGCACTGTGGCAGCTCCTTGCTGCTGACGCTGGGCATGGATAAGTCTGGTTCCCGCCCTTTTTCCTTGCTGCCCTCTCCTTGTTGTGTCAAGCTCGAAGCAGCTGTATCCCCATCCGCGTGTGTTGCGCTCCCAACATCAGCGTTCCCATAGAGCCCCTGGAGAACGAGCACCGGGAGGACTCTTGACCCGTAGTGAACTGCCAGCGATACGGTCCCTACTAAGCTGATGCGTGTGTGTGCCCGTAGCCATACAGCCCCGCTGGATTCTTCTCAACAGGATGATTGGAGCAGAGCTTCTTTACTGTAACCCAGTTTAACACTGACCTCACAGAGGCGGTGTCCCGCGGCAATGGTAAGCCAACGTCGTCTAACCTCACTGTGCGACACTTGTACGCCGCCCCTCTGGAGCCCACTGCATGGATGGTGGTTGTTGTTGGTTCTTCTGGACTTGGTGGTAGGCTTGATGCCAGTCATGTCGATCGGCACACCTTGGTGACGTGATTGAGCTTGCCACAGCATCTGGATCGCTGCCGCCCCGGCTGGGCAGTATCACACTCACTCTCGGTGCCTCAGGGAGCCGCACTTACCACACGAATCGTGTCCCATGATGTTCTGTTGCTCTGTAACATTCCCCTCTGCGTCCTCCAAGTGAGTCGTGGTGCTAAAGGGTACTTCTGCTGGGGTAACTGCATAAGCTAGTGAGATTCATTGTTGTGGCTCACCCAGTTGTGATATTAGCTTGTCGGCGGCCTCACACTGGAGTGCCAGCTCCACTGCCTTCGCTAGCAGTAGGTCATTGGGCATCCTGATTAGTTTCACCCACAGCCGCGGGTTGCTGGTGTGCTCTGCTAGCTGGTCCCGCACCATTTCATCCTCCAGTTGCCTAAACCTGCACCTGCTCGCCAGACAGCAGAGTTCAGCTCGTGCAGCCACATCACTCTCCGACCAGGCTGCCAGACACGTGTCCATTTTCAGGAAAAACTTTGAGTTATCCTCCGAAGGCCAATTGTTCTCCTTGTCACCATTTGTTATGTCTGGAAGTAGGACAGTGGAGGCTGGAGTTGTACTGAACCCAAACTTTATTACAAGATGCAAAGATGATACACACATCGGGGATTGGTAGCCAATAAGCTAACACTAAGCTGTAACAAGTTGTGATCGGCTAGAAGGCGAGGCGCCAAAGAGGACGACTCCCGCCAACAACGGCGTGATGATGTCACCTTGCCTGTGTCCTCACGTCCATGTTGCCAGTCTGCCAATATAACTATATCTAACAACAACCACAATTGCATTCTCTGGAAACACATGGAATTTAATGCTATTCTGTTCATAATGTGTGCCACAAATCAACTTTGTGAAATGTTTCTCAGACTCTGTGTCTTATTAAAGGAACAATTTGTGCTGAAGAGGTAAGACTGTGAACTGGAAGAGTCTCGTCATGTATATAATGAGTTAAGAGAACAATATGGTATAATGGAGGTCTCTGGGTTAAATCCCCATAAATTCCAATTCTTCTGAAGAACAGCTGAAGTTCAACATGCCACCCCTGTGCATGTTAAGACCTAAGGTGTTCACCCTTTACATGCACTCAAATCTCAGTGTCCTCAGGAATGGTGTCTTCATCCTTAGGCTCAATTTTTCATTTAATTTCATTTATTAATTTATTTAAACATCAAGACAAAAAATTTAAAAACAAGGAATCAAAACTAAGAAAAAATATATAAACATAGCAGAAAAAAATGCCTTGTTCAAAAGGAGTGGGAAGAAGCCGACGCTTATATAGTCCCACTCCTTCTCCATAAACAATAACTTATATATTATGGTACAGTGATCCCTCGCTACTTCGCGCCTCATCTTTCGCGCCCTCAGTGCATCGCGGATTTTTCAAAAATATTCATCAAAAATTCAAACTTGAGAAAAAATGGCACGAAAGTTGCCCGGGCGCTAGCAGAAGGCAGGGAGACTACATTAGAACATCAGGTATCAACACGGAGAGCCCGCACAACTCAAAATCCACCTCTCTGATGCTCTCTGATGCTTGGCTCGGGAATCTCGCAAGCTGATTGGCCGAGACGTTTTACCCAGCTTCTCTCCCTGCCGAGCGCCCATACCCAGCGAAGGAAAACCGCATTCATTGTTCTTTATCGCTCGTGTTGCTTAGTCTCGCTGCGTGGAACTTTTCGCGTGGAACTTTTTTTATTTACATGTTTCAAACTATTCTTTAATGTTCTAATGATAACAATAATGTTCTAATGATAACATATGCATTTATAGGGTTAATATACACTTATTGATATTATATATACACAAAAAAAATGTATGTAAAAAATGGGGGGGGGGGGTGACGCTACTTCGCGGTTTTTCACTTTTCGCGGTCGGTTCTGGAACCCATTAACCGCGATAAGTGAGGGATCACTGTATTGCATAATGAATGTAAATATAGTATGGATAATGACTAGAATGATATGTTATTGGTTATATAAGTTAAGTTAATAAGTTATTAATGCATCTTATAATTAAATTATGCAATAGAAATAATACAACAATGATAGTTTATAGTGACAATAATGCCAACGTGTAATAATAATTGTAATAATAATAAGTAAATACTTCTGGTATGTTAATATAATTACAGACAATATTACCATCATCATAATCACCATATATACCACCATATACACCCACATGGCTTACAATACCTAGGTGCAATAAATAACCATATAATAATACCTATAATAATAGATAGCCATATATTAATTACAATAACAACAATAATAATACCACCTGGCCTATATAATACTTTAAATCATTCCATCCTAAACAACAATCATTCTATAACACCGCTGTAATATTCTAGTGATAATGATATCAATAATAATAGTACTCGCCACATATATTCAACAATAACTCAGCATTTATACACACACACACACACACACACACACATATATATATATATATATATATATATATATATATATATATATATATATATATTTATATTCAACAATAACAACAATTCTTCATTGATGACACATTATAATATTACTGTCCTTTATTTTTATATTGTTCAAAAATCATTTCTTTATGTGTTGATTTAAATATATGGATGTTTGGACATTGCCTGTGTTTCTCCCCCAACCCATTACACATTTTTACCCCACACACAGACACCCAAAAACTTTTCCTAGTAGATCTTACTAGGTGCATTTTAAATTTTGTATTCCCCCGTAAATTGTATTTCCCTTCTCTCTGACTAAAACGAGTTTGTATATTGTGCACCAAAAATGTTTTACTGACTTTAAACATTAACTGTGCTGTATAATAATCAACCAGATCCTGTAATTTCAATAATTTTGAATATAAAAACAATGAATTAGTATGCTCAAGATACCCGACTTTATGTATAACACGGACTGCCCTTTTTTGTAATATTAACAATGAATTAAGTGCACTTTTATAATTGTTACCCCAGACCTCTACACAATAGGTCAGGTATGGAAGAACTAGCGAACAATACAAAATATGAAGCGATTTGTAATCCAGGACTTGTTTAATTTTATTTACAATTGCAATATTTTTTGCCACTTTGTTTTGTATGTACCTGCTGTGTGGTTTCCAACTAATTTTATCATCTAGTATTACACCCCAAAATTTGATCTCTTTAACATTTTCAATAACTACATTATCTATATGAATATGTATATCTTCTTTATTTTTACAATTACCAAATATCATTACCTTAGTTTTATCTACATAAAATTTATCTATAATTTTCCAATCCCCACTTCAGCTATTCTGTATTTCATCACAGCACTCATGCTGGCAATAGTGGACATATTGTTGTCTTAGAGTTCTGAATACCGTAGCTCACACATTTCTTTGATAAGCAGTACAAAATCTTCAAGTTTTATCTTGAAGATAAAACAGTTTTATCTTCGTCGATAAAACTGTGTCAATGTTTTTTACTAATCGCTACAAATCCAGGAATTTTTGTCATATCTTGATAGAAGGACAAAAAATTAAGAATGTGACTGAATTTAAATATTTAGGTGTTACACTTGACTCAAATTTAAGCTTTAAAAAACACATTGAAAGGATGACAAACACGGTCAAATTTAATTGTGCTAATTTCAAACATATCAGAAATTCACTGTCTACTGAAGCATCAAGTATGTATCTAAATGCTATGATAATTCCACATTTTCTTTACTGTATGACCAGTTGGTCACAGGCATGTAAATCTGCCCTGAGGCCTCTGGAATCATTATACAAATATTCTATCAAGATTCATGACAAGAAAAGACGAATGTTCCATCACTGCCCAATCCTGTCCAAATATAACCTGTTGAGCTTTGAAAATCTAATCATGTATACAAATGTGTGTCTTTTGTTTAAGGTAATCCATAACTCTGCTGCTCCTCCCTTAAAAAGGTTTGTTTCATTAAGTTCTGTAAATACATCTCGGACAACTCGATCAACAGCACGCGGCGAGTGCAGGATTCCTAAGCACAAGACAACATTAGCAAATTCAACATTTTCATGTGTGGCCATGCGACAGTGGAACATGTTACCAACGGAGTTACTTGCAGTTACAGACTATCACACATTTTCGTGCTTGGTGAAAAAACAGTTAATCTCTAAGCAAACCTGTGTCCATAATGTGCTGTGATGTAAAGATGTTAGAGTGTGTGATGACGACAGTGGGACCAATAAGAGTCAGTGGTTGGATGTGAAAAGTTGTTTATAAGGATGGAGTTATAAACTGTATTATTGTATGTTTTAGTTCTTATCAGCGTTTTGGGTTCTTATTAATGTTTGGTTTTAGTTTTTTAATCAATGTTTGGTTTTACTTTTTTATCAATGCTTACTTGTAGTTTTAGCAAATGTCTGCTTTTATTAATGCTAACACCAGCCTGCCCAGGGACTACAGGTGGAAATTAGCACTAGTGCTATAACCTGGTACAATGCATCTTTCCTCTTTAAGGTCAATGTATATTGTGCATGTCCCTGCATAAATAAAGAAAGAAAGAAAGAAAAAAGAAGAAAAAGTCTTCCACTGCTTGGAATACAATGATTGCCTCTTGCAGCTACATCTATAATTTATGTCCATTTCAGTATAACTCTTAAGATAGAATTGGTCTCATACCATCTTTTAATTGAAGAGATGTTTTTTTTTTTTTAATTTTGGCAAATTTGTTAAAATCTGATATTTTGTAATGCCAGTGATGAATACCAGTAATCATTTGTCTTTCACACAGTCTGTGCAAATTTAGCTGCAATAAAAGAAATAAACAAACTTGGCAAGAAATCAAGACCAGGAACTAAATCCTGATCATAATATGATGAAAAAAATAAGTGAACGTATAATTTTCAAAATGCATACAGTCTGGTTGCCACAACTTTACTGCAGATTGTCATTTGTTATAGTATCTGTCAGGTTTGTAAAACTCTCCTGAAATATTTTCTAAACAGCAAATATATATAGCGCTCTAATATTGTTTGGCAAATTTAACAGTTAGTGACAATGTAGACCTCTAAGTAGTGTTGTAGTCAAGACCGCACTAACCGAGACCAAGACATTACCGAGACCAGAGTGAGCCGAGATCAAGACAAGACCAAGATTTTAAGGGTTCGAGACCAAGACCACATACAGTATCTTATATAGTCATGAAAAAATTAGGACACCCTGTATAAGCCTGTGTGATTTGGACATAATGATATTTAATATCAATGTTAAAAAAAACAAAACTGGGAGATTCATGTAATACATCTAAACAATTAAATATGAATTAAAGACTTTTTTCAAATTTTCTGTAAAATGTAATTCTAAACAAATAGTGAAGAATAAATTAGGCCACCCCCATCTTTTTTAGGACACCCCCACATTCATTCCCACTTAAAATGGCTAAAATAAATGTTAAAAAATACAAAAAAAAAGAACAAAAACAAGGTTAGACATAGATATGTGAACATTTCTTAATAAAGAACTAAACATTTAATGTGATATTGTGGAGAGTGTAAATAACGAGACTGATTCATGTAGCAGACAACTTTATTCACTCTCACATCAGTCATACACAGGAAAAGCATGTCTCAATACACCATGGGTTCTCCTTTTATACCAACCGCTCATCTCACATTTGCATGACATCTTACATCACAATACATTCATCCTTTCTCCCCCCAACTCCTTCTTCCTACTATCTCACCATGATCTCCCTAGCTATTGTTCTCCTCTGTTTACCCTCTGCATCCAGTCTGAGATGATTAACCTAGTCTCTACAATATCCTAATTTTTTCACATGATCACACACACACACACACACACACACACACACAACTGTATCTCAAAGAATTGGAATATCATGATTCATTAATTATTTCAAAAGGCTTAAGTCATAATTATTAAAATTAAAGCAAAAATGGGCCTGAAATATTTCACTTTATGTGTAATGAACAGTGTTGGGCAAGTTACTAAAAAATAGTAACTAGTTACAGTTGCTAGTTACTTTTGAGTTACTGCATGATTAAAGTAACTAGTTACTTGGAAAAGTAACTTTCACGTTACTTTTAAATGCATACTTAAATCATCTTGCACACACAGCAAGATCAAGGGCCCCTTGTTCTCAGAAAAAAGAAGAAAAAGAAAACTGATGAGAAAAAAAGTCTCATCTTACAGAGAAAAAATGTCTCAGATTTACACAAACTATTGTAATCAGTAGAAAGTCAGAAATTTGCTAGAAATAAAGCTGTGAATTCACAGAAAATTTTGGACCCCCTGGTGGACCGTTTTTGGCACACAAGCCATATGTTTGACACCCCAGGACCAGCCCATTAAAAATGTATATTTAGAGGATTTACTTCCATGAAATAGTTGCATATCACAACAGCATGTAAATGAATGAGATAAAATAAAACAGAAAACACAGAAAAATGAAAGGTCACCGGTTAGAAGCTGTTCTGTACTGCAACAAATCACAGTCACTTTTTCTCTGCGCGTAAGAAAATTTTAAATGCATTTAATGCAGACATTAAATGCGAGCTTCTTGCTCAAAAAATACTCATGTTTAACCACAGAGGTAGAAGCTGATAGGGGCTACTTACCACTCGGACAACAGGTGATTGGGGCTCGATATGAGAAGTCGCCACCGCCATGGCATTTTTTTCCACAGGGTTGTGATGTGAACTAGGGCAGGACAGGAAACAGACCCGCAGAGGAGACTGTGTGGTGGCTGCGTCAGTTATGGTAGGGTCAGTTTATACTTATTTGCTTGCCTTTGCCTTTGGCATGACAACCTCCAGTGGCTTGAGGCCGCTGGTGGTGCTGGGGATGGCAGTTGTCCTGCCAATAGTCCGAGGATCCAGGTTTGCCGCTGGAGGTCACAGTGGGTCCAGCCTCCCCCGCTGTGGAGATAGCTGTGGGTTCAGCATTGGCCCAGCCCAGGTCCACTGTGGGTGCAGTGTTGGCCCAGCCGGGGTCCTCCACAGGTGCAGCATTGGCCCAGCCTGGGTCCACTGCGGATGCTGCAGAGTTCCAGCCCTGAGCCACCACAGGGGCTGCAGAGCTCCAGCCCGGAGTCACCGTGGATGCAGCTGAGCTCCAGCCCGGAGCCACTGCGGGTGCAGCCGTGTCCCAAGCTGGGACCACCACAGATGCAGCCATATCCCAGACCGGGACTGCCGCGGGTGCAACCATGTCCCAGACTGGGACCGCTGCGGGTGCAGCCATGTCCTGGATCGGGACCACCGCAGGTGCAGCTGAGCTCCAGTCGGGAGCCACTGTGGGGACAGCCGTGACCCAGCCGGGTACCAACGCAGGTGCAGCCGTGGCCCAACCGGGTCCCACCGCAGGCGCAGCCACGTCCCAAGCTGGGGCCATCAAGGGTGTCGCTGGCCAGCCTGGGGATGCTGGGGCCATCTCCCCTCTTCCAGAGGCCTCCAGGGTGCCCCTACCTCCTCTGCCGGGTGCCGTTGTGGTCCACTGTTCCCCTCCACCAGAAGCCGTTGGGGTTTCCCTTCTCCGGTCTGGCTTCCTGCCTTTAAGCCTTCCGGTGGGAAGACTGCCTCCTCGTTCACCCCTCCGGTCCTGGTGGCTCAACAGCACTGGCCAGCCCTCGAAGGACTGAGTCTCTGGGCCGGGTGGCCCATTGGCTCCGGCAGGCCACCTGACGCTGTTTAGCAGGCTGCCTGCTGGGCTTGGGACTTTGGCCAGCCGCCCGAACCCTGGAGCCCTGGGACTGTGGGGGTTTGGGGGTTTAGGGGTTGCGGGGCGCAGGTGCATTGAGCTGATTGAGCACTGAGCTGACTGGTCTCGAGACCAAGACCGATCTCGAGAACTACAACACCACCTCTGAGCAAATTTTAAACCTAAACTCTGAACTTGTAGTTGTCATGAATGGCCCACAGGGGCAGAAGGGAGACCGAAGCGCTGGACTGTGAGTTGCAAGTGGTTTAATAAAAACACAAAATATAACAGAGGCTGGATACAAAAAGGCAGAATAGCCGCAGGCTAAGACGTGGGACACACGTCAGGAAAATAAGAAAGGTGAAGCATGGGACACACGCCGGAGTACAGAGTGAAGGACGTCGCCCCGAACTGCAGGGCGGCGTCCCTTAAATAGGACAAAGAGATTAGACAAATGATAACAGATGTGGGTAACAGGAGCTAGGAAAATCAGGCCAAAATAATAACAGCTGTGATAGACCACAAAACTAACTTAGAGCAAATGGAAGTAAACAAAAAACCTTGTCAAAGTAAAAGTACAGGAGGAACAGAAAAGGTAACTGACTACGAATATAAAATGATTACAAAAACAAGATTCAAACCAAATAATACACAAGGTGAAAATAGTAACCCACCAAGGCAAGGACGAGATAAAAAACACAACCAAGAAATACTAACAATACAATACTAATAACTACCAGTGTTACAAAAGGAGAACTGAAAGCAAAGGCTCATGTATAAACACAAGAAGATATCATTTATAATACAAAACAAGATGGCCATTGACTCATAATAAAAATAGACAAAACTATAATAACTAACCTAAGATAACGATAACAGCACAACTCAAAACAGAACCAAAGGGCAAACTCAGTAAACATAATACTGTAACGTTGGGGCTGTGATAAGGGGGCGAGGGTCTGCCGGCATATTTGTGCCACGGAGAATTCAAATACCGTATCTGTGTGTTCTAAGTGTTATTCGTGTGTCTGGACACCCGAAGAGACCGCCGTGCAGGTCGCGCTGACCCTGGAGGGCGCGGCTCTCCGAACACTGTCTGACCTTCGGCCCGAGGAACGTCACAGCTGGCCAGCACTACAAGGAGCGCTCTGGAGGGAGTTTTGGGAGAGCAGCCAATGCTGAGCACGCCCAGGAACAGCTGGCCAACCACCAGCAAGGCAGCCGAGAGAGCCTGGGAGCCTACCCAGCAGACATACGGCTGCTGATGTGGGGTGGCTACCCGGATTTCGAGCCGGGGGTGGTGAAGAAGCTCACCCTCCAGCACTTCATCCGGGGGCTCCGCCCGGCTCGGCTCCAGGACCACATCCGGATTCACGCCGCGAGCACCTGGGAGACGGATGTGGCAGAAGCGGAGCAGGTGGGACCGTTGATGGATTATGCAGCTGATGTGTCGTCGCCGAAGCAGAGAGCTTTCCAGGCCACAGCTGAGAGCGAGGAGGAGGAGGAACTGCGCTGGACCACAGCGGTGCAGCCAGTGAGAAGACACCAACGGCGGTTCAGGGAAGGGTGCTTCCACTGCGGGGAGCCAGGACACATCGCACGATACTGCCTGGCACCCACCCTGCGACAAACCGCCCCTTCGCCGGCTTTAAACTAGAGCGAGGTGGTATGGACGGGGACCTGCCTCCTCCCACAGACATTTTCATCGGAGCCCCCATCCTGCAGTATCCTGACCCGAACCACCCTTTCATCGTAGACATGGATGCCAGCAACAAGGGCATCGGGGCGGTGTTATCCCAGGAGGGAGAACACGGAGAGCAGGCAGTTGCTTTTTTCAGCCGCACTCTCAGCAGAGCCAAAAGGAATTATTGTGTTACTCACCGAGAGCTGTTGGCTGTCATCCAGAGACTTCGTCATTTTAGCCCGTATGTGTACGGGGGGAGGTTTCAGCTCAAGACAGATCATGCTTCCCTGACCTGGCTACTGAATTTTAAAGAGCCAGGTGGACAGTTGGCGAGATGGCTGGAGGCACTGCAGGACTAAGATTTTCAGATTGTGCATCGGGCAGGCTGCCTCCATGCTCGTTGCCCCACCTGCCTCCTTCTCCACAATGTACTAATTAGTCCATTAAATAACTGTAGTCTTACTTTAGTCTCCTCTGGCACTGCTATGATCTTGATTTATAATGTTTAAGAGTCTGGCTACTCTAATGAGTTATGTATGTATTTACGCATGCATTAATTTTGCAAGAATGGTGTAAACACATCAGCATTGCCAGGCAAATAAATGTGGGTGCTTCAGTCCCACATAAAATGCTGGGGACACTACATCGAAAAATACTCCCAGTTGCCTTTAAAGTGACACTCTGCCAAAAATCAATTTTTTTCTGTTGTTAACATGTCTAACATGTTTTTATGATGTACAAGATACAGTATGTCAAGAGTGAAATCACTCAAATGTCACATCTCTGTTTTTTTGCTGTAAAGTTTTACTTGGACAGAACGCTTCTAGCTACGTAAGTATTCCTGCTTAGTCTGATTGGTTATAACATTAACTAATCAGGCTAAGCATTGGGCATGGCTACAGACCTGAGTTCACTGCCTCGGGGGAAGACGGGGGAGAAGCAGGAGCTTTTGCACGTTAGGAAAGATGGCAGATTATATGTGTTCGGTTTTTGGCTGTGTGAGCAAGAAATGCTCTTCTTTTAAACTACATGTCTTACCCACAGACATGAAAATATGACAGCAATGATTAATTTCATTTGGAAAAACCTCAGTGTCCCTGCTAAAGTACCGGAGAGGACACAGGTTTGCAGCCTGAATTTTACCCCACATGCCAGGGGAGATGGCCCTGGCGTGTGTGGCGCAATGGCTGGGGCGAGCCAGCAAGTATCATCGTCAGTGAACTTGCAAAAAGAGTCACCGGTCTCTGGTTGCCGAAAGAGAGAGAGAGAGAGAGAGAGAGAGAGAGAGAGAGAGAGAGATCAATATCATGTATATTCTTATTCTCATATTCATAGATCTACACATATTTAAGTAGGTGGAATTCTAAGGCAATGAAGGTTTCTTTGTGTATAAAAAGCCACAATATACTACAGTATTTTGGGAAATATACATTGGTTTTGAGGTGGTTTTAGAGCCACCGGAGTACATCTTTAAAGCGGCACTATGTAACTTTCTTGTTGTAGGCAGGAACACTGACAACTCTACAAATACCGTGGCTGCTTCATCCATCCAGGTGGATGCCCTCAATTTCCCTTCTGGGGATCAATAACGTATACAAATATGGTGACTATGACCTCAGTCCAAACAGTCAATCACAGGGTGCTTAGTTGTTGGCGGATATAGTTGTGCCCTGTGATTGGCTGATGAGACTGAGGTCATAGTTGCCATAGTTGTAGCCTTTTCAGTGTTCCTACTAAGAACAGAGCTATTGCAGTCAACGTGAGCCCACTCAGGCTATGGGGAAGTGACATTCCCCCAAAGGGTGATGTACCATCAAAATCATTTGGAAACATCCACCGGAGTGGTGGCCTAGTTGATAGAGCATCCACCCCACAACCGGGAGGTTGGGGGTTCAAGTCCTGGCTGGGTCATACCAAAGACCATATAAAAATGGTACTTCCCACCTTCTAGCTTGGTGCTCAGTGTAATACAATGGGGGAAGGAGAAGTTGTTTGTGGTGGCGCCTTGCATGGCAGCGACCCCTCTGAATCTACATGTGATTAACATTGTAGATGGGAGAAACATAATTTCTTTCTCCTGTACGTGATGGACTGAAAGACAACAGAGATTGCTTCTTCTTATTTTAAGGTGAAACTCTTGAACACTGATGCTTTAAGGTGAAAACTAGTGTTGCTTTAAGTTATCTCAGTGATACTCTGCACACAATTGAAGATTACTTAAAGATATGAGGTTATAGATATATACGAGCTAATGACTATTGTATCTTGAACTAGTAAAATAATGATGAAAGTCAGCCACTAATTAGGTTAATTAAAAATCCAATGCAAATGTAATCAGTTGCTGATGTTAAAATGCGACTTTGTATTTCTACTTTTTTGCTTGTGCCTGACTCAACAAAAAGTTTAGGACTACATTAACAAAGCTATAAAAATCACATCACAGAACAGTGTTAATAATATAGTTAACATCTCAGCTGGGATAGAGAAGTAAAACCCTCACATTGTTTTAATGCTGAGCTGGGATAGCTGTAATGTAAAAACAATGAGACATAAATTCATTGTTGAATCATCACAGCAGCATCTTTCACATGCTGTGTCGTTACTTTTACCAGCTTTTATTATTAAAATAATAATCATGTAAGCACAGTGCTGTCGGTGCTTTAGAACTTCACTGGTGTTTGCACACATGTTGATAATGCTCAGCTGGAGCTAACACGGACATACATGTACAGGAAATATACTGTGTACCTACGGATGCTCAACTATCAGGTAGAAAGTCCACAAATATGAGCTGTCAGCTCCCTCCCTCAGCTGCAGGAGGGAGAGGCGGGTTAGGGAGCATGGAAAAGGAGTCTGACTGATGCCCGCACTTTGTGTTGGCTAATTAGTCTCTACTTTATCTGCAGTGGTGTGCTGAAAGTCTGGCTGGAGAAAGACACACCACAGCAGTGAGCTATTGCTAAACTTGTGTTGGCGAGAGAGCCCACCTGCACTTTAAACAGCCAGCCAGTGACAGGCATACACAAAAGCTGTGTTTCAGTGTTGGCATTTTTGCACACAAGAAAAACAAACCAAAACAAACACTAGTCACTGCAGCTAACCAGACACTTCTGTGCTCAGTTCCAGGGGGAAAGCATGTGACTGTTAACATATATAGCATGTTTTTTTTGTTTGGTTCCTTTGCTGCATGTCAGGTCAGGCATTGGTTTGCTTGCTACCAGATAACCATGAAAACCAATACTGCCTGTCTCATGGGTTGGGCCGTCGGCAACTCAACTGGCAACCCCGCCCTTCTGAGGGCGTGGAGGGTGAAACTGGCATCCTGGCAGAACTAAAAACAATATCTGTCACAGGTCTGTGGTGGACCACTCCCAGTTACATAAGGTGAGACTGGACATCCTGGCAGATAAGCACATCTGTTGCAAGGTCTGTGGTGGACTTTTGCCAGTCGGTGCATCGTGACATGCACTACACAAAGAGCAGAGATAAACAAACCTATCATCACACTCTATGTGCAACACATCAGATTGACTGTCTTTGATTAATTGTCTATGTTTATTGCACTGTCCCTGTCAAATAAACTAATCTACTACTACTACTGGTCAGTCACTGCAACAGATACTGGAGTCAGTTTGTCTTGGCCTGTCCTTACCAACTGATAATACTTCTATCTGCCAAGAATGTGCCGCTAGTCCAGCAAAAGCTAGCGGTACTCAAATACTTTGCAAGCAGTTTCATGAAATGGTCAGTCAGAAAGCAACTCATACCGGCTCGGACGTCGCCCGGGATAACAAAGTCAGGAGTTCCTGGCAGTGGAGGACGAAGGACAGAGCTGTGTGGAGGAATCTGATCAGACCTAAATGAAACAGTCATTGTCACCCCAAACACACTGCTATGATGATGGTTGCTTTGCTGCAGTGGGGTTTAGGGATCAGGTGGACTCCCAACTTTTCAGCTTCTGCTCAAATCCTCCTCACAATTTTTTCTGTTGATACACAATAACGGGCCACATTTACAGTGGTATAAAACCCTCCAAGCATGAAATACAACTGTAAAAAAGCTTAATGTTAGAAAGCATACACAGTATAATAGGATTTGCTAATAGCAATGAGGCAAGAGATGCTTTAACACATCATATTTGCTCCGATTTGACACTCGGCTCGCCGCGATCCGAGCGGGTGCACAAATCTCTTTAGGATGTGAGGGGCAAACGGCTGAAGCACAGAGGGTGGAAGCATTCAGAGCAAATTCAAATGAAACAAACAAGAGCAAGGAGGGGTGAGTAGTTATCATACATCAGAGCAGCCAGATTCCTCATCGGCTATACGCCTGCACCTCAATGATGTGGAAATAAAGAATACTGGGCCAAAAGCGGAGAGCAGAGATGGTGTGTTTGTCTGCCCCTGCCAGTTGAATCAGTGCATCTGTATGCATATCTGTATGTGTCAGAGCTCATCAGCCTTAGAAACATCACCTTTCCTACTGATCACATTACTTACACTTCAGTAAGAATGCAGAAGAAAAGAAACGCGCTATTTTTTAACTAGCAGCTGCCACCCAGAGCTCCCTATAATTGGCTTTGAAAAAGCTCAGAGTGAAGCAGTTTCCTCAGTTTTTCTTTCACAATTGAGAAAACAATTAGCAAATCTCAGAAGACTACCGAGGCTGGAAGGATTTTATGCGTTCTCTTTTTACCTTGTGGAAAACGCGCGCACGCACACACACATACACAGAGATGTCACTTTAGTTAAATCTGGCCACAGCTACCCATTAGTAAGCACAGTTAACTCTTGACTGTTAAGAAAACACATGTTTTACATTCTAAATGCTAAATTATGTTTCACTAATTTGGTCCTCCAGCCATGATAAGGACTCACAGGAGCACGTCGGCGGAGGCTCCATATTCCATTGGGATGATTCAGATGAGATGAGAGTTTAGTCATTTAGTTCTGCAGAAATCACACTGTAATAAACTTTGCTTTTTTTTCTTTTATCAAGAGTGTGTTTGTTATACTTTATTAATTCCAGAGCTAAGTTCAAGGGCATCCAGTCAGCTGGATGAGGCAGCCGCAGTGCGGCGCCAGTCCCTTCACCATTCACACACAGGGCCACTTTAGGGTGGTATCTCACAGAGTGGTGATGCTGAGGAACATTCATGACAGTTTTTAAAAAACAAGAATTGGTTGTGACCATAAAAACTGTCGTGCAACCTTTTATGAACCCCGACACTTGCAACATTCCTCAGCATTCGCAGCTCCATGAGATACTACCCTTAGAATCTACAACCAGTCTAACTTGCATGCTTTTGGAATGTGGGAGACAACCAGAACACCTGGAGTGAACCCACATGAGTATGGGCAGAACATGCAAACTCCACGCAGACAAGCCCTTCTGGCTGATGGATATGAACAGACAATCTTCTTACTATAAGACAACAGTGCTAACACTACACCACCATGCTGCTGCATGAGAGCCAAATGAAAATATGAAGATTATTACTGTCTATAGAGACAGATGGCATACTCATCTACATAAATACACTGCGACTTTCAATTGCTATGATCTGCTAAGTCCTGACTAACACTAAAAGATTTTTAAAATCTTAAGATTTTGACAATGTGAGGCCCCACACTTGACAAAAAAAACCCCAAACAAACAAAAATAACCAGAGTGTTAACAGTTTTGTTTGCTTGCATCAGTGTGATTAAGACAGCACACCACATACGATCCTTCCATTCACAAATCACCATAGTCCTGATCAGTGCTGCCAGATTTAGTGTGATATACAAGCCACTCTAAGCATGAAAGCAAGCTGACCTAATATGACTTGTGAGCACTATCAGTCTCTCTTGCTCATTATGCCTCGGTGAAACAGAGGCATACAGTAATAGGTTAGTGCATCTGTTTGTGGCTGTGTGTATCTGTCTGTCTGTCTGCCTCTCTGTTTCAGCTCGCCTGGTCAAAATTAAGACAAACTAAAGGTTTATATCATTGTATCTCCATATTTTCTCAACTTTTAATTTGCCAGAATTGCGAGATAAGGCTGTTTTCAAAATAAACAAATTTAACACCATTTCTGTCAGTGCAGCCGTGAAAACAGGAAATGTAATAACTATGCCGGGCCAGTAGAGGTCGGAGTGCCACTTTTTCACAGCCGCCAATGCTTCCATGCCACAGGCACCGAGGCACAGCTCCTTGGTGCTTTTTATTAATCCAGTCTTTTGTACATGTATTTTTAGGTCAGTTTTTGTACATTTTAAGATAAGATAAGATAAGATAAGATAAGATAAGATAAGCCTTTATTAGTCCCACAATGGGGAAATTCCAGGATTGCAACAGCACAGGGATAGCAACACTCACAGCAGCAATCAGAAGACAAGAAAAAACAAGAGCAGCGAGTATACATATGTACATATAAATATATAAATATATAAACACACAGTGCGGAGCACTGTAGCTAGATGGAATAAATATATGAATATATAAACACACAGTGCGGAGCATTGTGGAATAAATATATAAATATATAAACACAGTGCAGAGCATTGTAGCTAGATGGAATAAATATATAAACACACACAGTGCGGAGCATTGTAGCTAGATGGAATAAATATATAAACACACACAGTGCGGAGCATTGTAGCTAGATGGAATAAATATATAAATATATAAACACACAGTGCAGAGCATTGTAGCTAGATGGAATAAATATATAAACACACACAGTGCGGAGCATTGTAGCTAGATGGAATGAAACAGCATAACCGTCTACTTAGTTATCCTACATGGTATGATTATGTACCCATACATATTGTCACCCTCCGTAGCGACCGGTATTTTCCTAGTTGTATACCGGAGGGGACCATCGTGTAAGTCTATTGCGTCTTTTGCATTCACTACTATTAGGTTGTCACGTTTTTTTGCTATCTCTGCGAGCAGCCCTGCTTAGGTTATACAGTCTGACAGCCGTAGGTAGGAAGGACCTGCGAAACCTCTCGGTTGTGCACCTAGGATGATGTAGTCTGCTGTTAAATGAGCTCCTCAGTGCGTTCAGTATGTCCTGCATAGGGTGGGACTCGGACTCCAGCAGAGATGACAGTTTAGCCACCATCCTTCTCTCTCCCATCTCCTCCACTGGGTCAAGGCGTTGCCCCAGGACAGAGCTAGCTTTCTTGATCAGTTTGTTCAGTCTCTTCCTATCGGCTGCTGTAATGCCACTGCCACAGCAGACCACTCCAAAAGTGATGGCTGATGCCACCACCGTGTCATAGAATGTTTTCAGCAGCGCCCCTTGTACACCAAAAGACCTGAGTCTCCTTAGTAGGAACAGCTTGCGCTGTCCCTTCTTGTAGAGTGCGTCAGTATTGTGTGACCAGTCTAGTTTATTGTTCAGATGAACACCCAGGTACTTATAGGATGTCACCATCTCGATGTCTGTTCCCTGTATGTTTACTGGTGCTGTGAGGGGTTGTCCTTGCCTGCGGCAGTCCACCACCAGCTCCTTAGTTTTCCTCGCGTTGATCTGGAGGCAGTTCCGATGGCACCAGTCCACGAAGTTCTGGATAAGTCCTCTGTACTCAGCTTCATCACCGTTGGAGATGAGGCCAACGATCGCAGAGTCGTCAGAGAACTTCTGTAGATATGATTTTGGCTTCTCATATTAAAAAGAAATCAAACAACAACAGCTCTTTTTTCTCCACAAGGGATTTTCTAAAGAAATAAGCCCAAAGTCACAGAAAATGACTTTAGAGTAAACTAGCACGGTGGACAATGCATCGGCTCCCTTTCTGATTATTGCTTTGTTCACCTGATAATCCACAGACTGTATTCTCTGGTGTTGTAGTCAAGACCACACCAACTAAGACCAAGACTGAGTCAAGACCAAGACCATATGTTATTAGTTCCTTCTTTGAGTAAATACAAGGGTGCTGAAATAAAAACAACCATCTTTAACTGACTCAGACATCCTCAGTCGTCTGTGTTCTCAAAAGTCCCATCAACAGAAAAACATTTAAACAAAAGTTTGGTGGCAACTCTCCCACCTCCTCTTTGTTTCCCCTCATCTTCTCTTGCTTGTGTAAAGGGGCAGGGTTGCAAACGTCAGCGGCGGTGACATAAAATTATACCTGCAAATGGCTTTATTGTTAATTGTTAAGGGAATACTTCCTTGTATCATTCGGATTATGCGGACAAATAAACAAGTCCTGGCCTCGAATGGTCTTGATTTAAAAATGACTCAAATTCTTAGGAGAGACAGAGATCTTGAAAATGTGGTCTTAAAACCAATACTGATCTTGAATACTACAACACTAGTATCCCCGTCTGTCCTCGAGGGTCCCACCATACAACAGGGTATTTATTAGATTGAAAATATACAATGAGTTGGATATCTATGACTTGAGAATGGAGTGACAACACTGTTCTTACAAGCAGATTGGATTACTCATAACACACTTCACACCACAAGATAATTAATAGGACCACTAAGATTAATGGTACTTTTCTTGTAATTGTTGGAAGGTCCAAAATTGTCCAGATGTGCGATTGGCTGAAGAAGATGTTCTTACCTCATATTCAAACTCCTCTGTCCTGTCTCCATCAGCCGGAATAGGAGAGAGGTAGTCTGTCCCCTCGAAATAATCCTGGTCCATTGTGTGAAGCGAATGACAGCTGTCAGGAGAGAAAGAGGAAGGGAGCAAAAAAACAGGAAAAGGTGGAGATTTGGGCATAAGGAAGATTCTTTAAAACATTTAAAAAAACTTTGAAGTGACAGGGTTTAGTTGCTTTTGTCTCCACTGAAATCTGAAGAATAAAGGATTTGTCAAGGGCTTTCACTGCTGCTGTGTGTGCGATAAAAGCACAGCCCCCATGCTAATAACAGCATATCCACATACTGTAATTTGCTTCCTACTCTTGACAGACAACCCCCCCCCCCCCCCCCCCAGTATTATACAGTGTAATTCCATTATGCTTCCCTCAGTCACAGAACAAAGCCTCATTGTGAGGGCCTCATAAGATGAGCGGCTTTGGTACCATAGACAATAATCAAGGTGTACAAAAACTTTTAAAAAAAAGACACACTTGATGTGTGATGTCTTCAGGGCCCGTCTGACTCCCACATTGCCCGAGACTATAAAACTGTCTCAAAACAACCTTCCAGCCATAAAAACAGACTGGTAAATGACAGAATGCTTGATGTCTCAATATTATTCATCTACCAACATTTGGCCGTGGTTGCAAAGAATACAATTACAAATTTACTACCTAGCCTCAAATACAAGATGCCAAACCTTTTGTTGCACCTATAAAAATGTGCCGTTTATTAGACTGTGCACCTGATCTCAGTTGAAGAGAGGAAAAGCAAAGTTTTATAGGACACATTGATTACATTTAGACTTGGCCTGGAGCTGTGTTGCTTTGTGTAGCCTAGTTTTGTTTTATTAGCCCATTCGCTTTAATCACCTTGTAAACCTTAGATGAGCCAAAATGGGTTCACCAAGTAGCTCCAATTATGACAGGAAGTCCCTATGAGAAATTATTTAATGAGATTGTGTAAGATATGATGTTATAACTGTCATTAAATCAAATTAAATAATTTTTTGCAGCAATGAAATTCCATCAAACAAATTTTCAACCATGTATGCGTGTGTAAGAATTAATTATTTACCAAGATGGCCCTAATTTCCCGGTTCTGTGTTCTCGAGCTGCTGCTTTGCTTTTGTTCGCTCCCTGGAGGTGAAACCCAGATATTCCTTTATGCTAAACTTTCACAGCACTTCTCCTCTGAGATGAACAGAACAGAAACCAAATGATCAAAACTGAATAATAAGCCCGGCTTCTTTTGTTGTTTTCCAGGAAAAGCCTCTCGCTAATGCTTCAGACTCTTGAGATCTTTAAACACACATTCACAGTAGAGGCTTTTTCAAAGCTGCACCCCAGCATCCAGCTGAAATATGATTAGACTTCAAGTGACTATCTGCTTGTTAAATGAAGATGAAGTGACCTTGTGATAACATTGTTTCCAGGTTTAAGCTCCTCTTGTGTTGGCTGAGAGCCTCAATCATTCATTGTGTTTCTGTGGTTTTCCCATTGTTTTTGATTTGCAAGACACCCAATAAGACATTTAGCTGTCAGTCTCCCATGTACATTTTTATGTATGCTTCCTTCCCCCCCTAAAAGTTTAGGGTGCAGCAGCATAAACAACAAATTTTGGTATGGAGGATGAGAGTAGTTCTGGTAGCAAATCACTCAAACCCCTCCACAAAAATGACTAACCTGGTGTTGTGGATGTTATAGTTTTCCCTTAGAATAAGTTTTCTCTAGTTTTGTTGCTTTACAGTGAAGCTATTCCTCTCTGGCAGCACAGCTCCGGCCACTTCTGACCCTCAATGACAGAATCTTGTTACTTTGCTGAAAAAAAAAAAAATCTTACAGTACCTTATTACCAGCACAAGCTGCTAACCTCTGAAAGATCATTTACTAACTCAACAAAATTTGTTCGAAACCCCTCAGCTATAACATCATTTAATGACTGGAGTGGTGGCACATCAGTTCCACAGTTAGGAGGTCATGGGTTCATGCCCCCACATGTTGTGGAAGGTAATTAATTTAACTTGGAATATCAGGTATCAGTTGCACTACAAAGGAATATCCTTCAAATCAGTGGGAGGATTCAGTTATAGTCAAGATAGAGGTACAAGTACCATATACTTGACGGGCTTAATCTGGTGAAAACTGCAATGAAGACCATTTTAGACTGAAGCAGCCGTAGTCATCACCTGTTGAATATCAATATCTGCTTCCTAAACTTAAAGTCCTAATCCTAAAGAACAGCTACGGTGATCTGTTAAGGTACATTCAGACCAACCGCGAAGCAAATTTTTCACGTGGCACAATAACATGTTAAGTTAATGTAAAGACGGGAATAGACGCAAATTTGCGTCCAAGCAATTTGTTTGTGATAGCTCATCAACCTTGAAATTGTGATGCCACCAGAGTAACAGTATCAACACTGGAGAGTAAACTAGTTTGAAGATAAGACTGCCACTCACCTGCTGACAGATGAACCGGGAGCTCTGTAGCTGTCTGGAGTTTGTTCGTTCTTTCTTTCTAGTTCAGATGAGCAATTTTAGTTTCACTTTTTAAGTTGAGAATTTTTTAAAAAATATGTATTTTTAGCAGGATAAATATAAAGGACAGAAGTGATGAGCTAAACAAAAGTTGCTGCAGTACTTTGCACAGAGAGACTCATTAAATACATTAAATATCAGCTTGTACCAGATCCCCGCTCCTTTATTTACTGTCACAAAGTACTGAATTTAAGCATGGTGGGCAGCACAGTGGTCACACTGGTTAACACTGCTGCCTAACAGCTAGACGGTTCCAGGTTCGAATTCCCAGGCTGACAGGGGTGGGAGCCTTTCTGTGTGGAGTTTGCATGTTCTCCCTGTGCTGTGTGAGTTTACTCCGGGAGCTCCGGTTTCCCCCCACAATCCAAACACATGCATGTTAGGTTAACTGGTCATTCTAAATTGTCCCTAGGTATCTGTCTCCTATAGGCCTTTAGAATAGAGGGTTAGTACTAATGAAGTGTTTTGAGTGGTCTTTGAGACTAGAAAAAGTGCTATAAAAGTACAGGCCCTTATCCCTAATATGGTGTTTATTTAAGTCCACATACGTACATAAGGGGACACTGAGGAAACCATCAATAGAGGGGAAAGGGCTAAATAATCAACATGGGCAAAATAACCTCGGTTCGAAGGTCTCAATGCCAGTTTTGGCTATTTTTCGGTTAATCGCCCAGCCTTGTAAGGGCAGTTTAAACTGATTTTTAACATTATAATCCTCCAAATGCAAACGCTCCCCCAACCACACATTTGCTGTTTGCATGAGTGAATTCACAGTGACATGAGAGCTCACAGAATCTCACATGATCATCTTTGATCAGCTCTTAAAGGTGAAAGAAATGAGCTCATTATCTATCTCAGAACCACACGCGTGGACAAATATGGGTTAGGACTATTGCCTTCCGCTGACAGGATTTTAAACCTCTGCTCTTCTTATATGTTGAGAATTGATTTATATGCTACTTCTGTTTTGAAAGTATGACTGTGAAGCAAATTGACTTGACACAGCGGTTCAGGAAGTTACTGTGTTCACAGTCAACGCGGATATTAGACACATGGCAATCGTTGCGGCAGTCGCATGCCCACTTGGAGATAAATCTCACACCGTGGGATAATAGGAGCCACTTAAACTTGTCCTTTACTTGTCTTTTGTTTTTTATTTGATGAGAGAAATCATGAAGGACATTGCGAAGCTCATACATCAAATAAATCTATATTTGTCAGAATCCGCTATGCAGCTGCTTAGACAATTTATTTTTATACTGCAGCCGTCCCCCACACTTGTAGTGATAATACTGCAAACACTGACGTTTCTGCTTCAGAGCTCAATAACCGTTTCACCGCTTATTTATTTATTTCCCTCCTAATTACCATCAGTCTCAGCCAAAGTCAAAACAAGGACAACAGCAAACTGTGCATGGCTTACTGTGCCAGTGAAGCAAAATCTTTGTAATTATATCAAATTAAATAAAGATCTGAGAAATTATCTGAAATCACTGGACTGCTTAAAACTAACTTCCCTGTTTTTTAATCACTGTTTGTCATGATTCAGTGTGCTTTGGTTTAAGAAAGCGTGGCCAGCAATTTTAATGAGCGTCGCTGATATGATGAGAGGAATAAAAGAGGCAAAGATTTAGAAGCAGTTGCATATAATTCCTGTTCTTCCTACCTGTCAGAGAGCAGGAAGGGACAGACGTCGGGCACAGGAGGGGTGGAGGGCCGGAGCTTTGCCAGCGCCATGATGTGTTCAAAGGTGATGTCTGTCTGAGTGCACACATCCACCACGTGGATTTCCTGAGGGGGGCCATGGGGACGGCCGCTCGGCGTCCGCCTGATGACCTGCACCACAACGGGGTCCTTGGCAGCACGAAAGGCCTCCACGCTTTCTTCATGACTCGACTTGGACAACTCCTCCCCATTCACCTAAGAACAGAATGGAAAATGTTACAAATCTGATCAGTGACAGCAAGTAAATGTTATTTTGCCCTTGGCTGCATTAACAAGTAGCAGTTAGAGAGCTCACACCTTTACCAAGGCAGGAGAGAGTGCCCTCTGCTGGTGACCAGAAAAACACATTTCACAAGTTTATAGTAGATATTAAACTGTTGTATCCAGATTGTGACTCAGAACTCCACCATAATCTGGGGAACTGCTCCTTGTGCAACACACCACCCCTCTAAAAAAAAAAAATAAATAAAAATCTCCAAACCATCTCAGCCTTGCCTCTCTTACTTTGTCTCCAAACTGCTGAACCTGAGCTGTCCCTCTGATATACTCATTTGCAATCCTGTCCCTCCTAGTCACTCCCAATGAGAATCTTAGCATCTTCAACTCTGTCACCTCCAGCTCCGCCTCCTGTCTTTCCATCAGTGCCACCTTCTCCAAACCATACATAATAGCAGGTCTCACTACTGTCTTGTAAATTTTCCCTTTCACTCTAGCTGCTATCTTTCTGTCACAAATCACTCAATATTCATGTCCACCCACTCCACCCTGCCTGCACACTCTTCCTCACCTCTCTTGTGCACTATCCATTGCTTTAGATTGTTGACCCCAGGTATTTAAACTCATCTACCGCCACTACCTCTTTTTGTTCCATCTTCACCGTTACACCTGCCTTCCTGTTATTACACACATGTATTCTGTCTTGCTTCTACTGACTTTCATTCCTCTTCTCTCCAGAGCATACCTCTACTTCTCCAGATTCTCTTCCACCTGCTATCTACTATCACTACAGATCACAATGTTGTCTGTAAACATCAACGTCCACAGAGAATCCCGCCATGGCAAACAAGAAGAGGCTCAGAGCCGATCCCTGATCTAATCCCACCCCCAACTGGTATCCATCTGTCACACCTACAGCACACCTCACCACCATCTCACTGTCCTCATACATGTCCTGCACCACCCTCACATATTTCTTTGCCACTCCTGACTTCCTCATACAGTACCACACTTCCTCTCTTGGCACCCTATCATATGCTTTCTCTAGCTCCACAAAGATACAATGCAAGTCCTTCTGACCTTCTCTATATTTCTCCATCAACACATACATAACCTCCCTGGTGGAGATAATGAATGAATACAGGAGCTGCTGATGAATATATACATTATCTAGTTGTTTCACTTTCTTCTCTCAGACTCTGTGGAGGAACAAACCTTCCACCACAGTTTCTAGAACAAAGTTTAGCACAGGTATAGTACCTGGATAATTTACAAAAGTGTGGTCTGCATCACCTTCATCCTTTGGCTAAATGACACAGAGAATTTTTGAGTTTATCACAAACATTTCTGAAACATACAGTCTGTTCATTATGTGTATGAGAAAAGGGGCAACTTTGAATCATGCTTGAACCTCACTGACACGCTACTTTAAGATTGACATTTAATAGTGATTGGTTTGGAAAATTCCGGCACAATGTGATTTCTTGGATTGCATGTAAACACCTGTTAATTTCAGCATCACTTGACAGCTCTGGCAAATAATTCAAGGGTTAACTTGTCAACTGCAGGGACGTCACAAATATGTTGGAAATGCACTATTTAACTGAGCATCTTTTACAGCATTTCAGAACTATGTGTTTTGTTGCATGTGTAAATATAAGATAAACAGCAAAAGAAAGAGCTTTGTTGACTTGCCAAATTATGATAATTTGACATGTGATTTTTTTTTATAATATTCATCTATAAACAAACATCAGCAAAATACACCAGAATGAAGTTTATTAAGCATTCATGATTCAGTACTTCATGCATGACATAAAAACATGTTTTCTAAGTATTTCTAAACTAATTAATTTACACACTTTTTTTTGCATTTTGTTCCCATGGATATCTTCTTGGAAAATGTTTTAAAAAAGCATTGAAATCATAACTTTAACATCGGAAAACACAAATGCAAAACACAATGATGCAACATTATCTGACTCTTAGATCAAAACCCAAATGGCTGCTGTCCACACATTCGATCTTCAGCCTCATCTCCACAAAATGAACTTGATTTTCTGGCAGATTGAAAACCATTTGCACTACAGCTGCTGCATATAAAGAAAATCATTGCTTCACTTTGCACCAGTGAGTTCTCTAAAGGAGAAACCTTCCCTCTATGTTTAAAAGTGTGCATTTTTGCAAATGCAAAGCCAGAGATCATAATTTAGATAAGTGCAAAAAGTAAGAAATAAGTTAGAGCCAGCATTATGTATTTAAATATGGCTTTGGAGTGTGGTATTTTCTCACAACTATAAAGTAAAAGAAGCATTTACGTTCACATCTGTCAGCTGCGGGAGTTTAATGTGAGGCTGGCAAACTTTAGAGGAGGGTTTTGGGGTCTGAATCACATACTCTCTTTAAAATTATAAACTGTGTTAGGAATAAAAAATGCATAGTGGAATTATTCCTGACCCAGATTTACAAGCAGTTGACAGATTCAGCCAACTGTGGCTCTGTGTATGCACTGCTTCTAAACGAAGATAAAATACTCAGAAATCTCCAGGGAAATTCCAACACAGAACCCTTATATTTTCAAACTCCAGCACAGATTCTTCAATCATGCTTGTGTGCACAGCACCTGACGGCGAATATTCAGAAAGTGGTGAAGTATTGACACATCTAAACTGTCTCTCAGCATGGAGGTTTTATTCTTTCCTTTTAAAGACGCCCAGATCCCTACATGTAAAACTTCCCTAGAACCTGCGGGACCATGCGTCATTTTTTAGGATTGGTTTTTAATGACCGCATTGACTAAACTGATCACTCGGTTGACCTGTGGAGATAAATGTGATGGTTTGGGTGAGCGCATTATGATCTTTGCACATTCTACTTTTTGGTTGCTGTGTAACGTCCTCATCACCTAATCAGGTGCAGCTGTGGAGCTGCTGCGCTCAGATGATTGTGTGGTCGCCTCTTTAAGAAGCAACCTGTTGACAGCTCGATGCAAGACCGTCAAGTGACTCAGAACTCAGTAAGCTATCTAGCCCACTGTTCTGACTCCTGCTCCTTGCTAACCTCTCTCCCTATGACAACCATGCTACTCTGCTGCGTTGTCCGTTGGCCTCTGTGTGTGATCTCCAGTTGGTGCGCTCGCTTCCCATCTGCCCGCCTCGGCTTGCCCCCTTGACCTCCTAAGCAAGACTCGGCTCATTCTCTAATCTCTGTCTCTGCGCTCCAGCATCTACATCCTCCTCGTGCTCTCTTGATCTCTACCCCCGCACTGATATAACGCTGACTCTGGAGGACTCCTCCACCTTCAATTAAGTCCTCGATCCATTCAAACATTCAGTTAACCCGCGTGCTTCAGGGAAGCTTAATGACAATAATAATACATTTTATTTGTAACGCTCTTTACATTACATAATCTTAAAGTGCTACATGTAAAAAGCATAAAACTGAAATTCATAAAAGAAAATGGGGATAAGAAGATAAAACCAAAATAAGAAAGAGAAGAGGTCAATTGGGGGGGGGGGCATTTCTGTGGATGAAGTGATGAGCAAGAAGGGAGGAAACGGAAAGCCAGTGAAGTGATTTAAGAATAGGTGTGATATGTTCATATTTTCACACCCTCATCAGGACCCTAGCTGCAGCTTCTCAGACTCCATGCTCTGGAAAGACCCCCCCCCCCCCCCCGTGGCGCACCCTCTTGTGCTCAGAATCCTAACTCCAAGCATTAAAGCTTCCACGCAAGTATTGGACCGTCCAGGTTCCGCTGTTGGTGCTGTGCCTCCATTCTACTCTTGGTCTGCGAATCACGGGTTGGGAAACCCTCACGCTCAAGAAACTCACAGTCACTCACTAATCACATTCACTTTTTTGCTCACCAGCCACTGCGGCTTGTGATTTTCCAGAGTTACTAGCCACTCAGCCTTTTCACTAGCCACAATTTTGTGGTTGGAAAATTACGTTTAATATGATTAAGTTTGACCACCGCATGCTAAATTTTACTTGAACTAAATTTACAACCTTTCTAAATGTAAATGACCCTTATACATACATAAAAATAGCAAGAGAAACACTGTTTAATTATTAACAGCAGTAAATACTGTAAAGCAGTTGAGAAAAATATTTGCAATATGAGAGTGAAGTACAGGTTGATTTGGGGTCCGTCCCAATTCTCATTTGTACCTCTTCCCCTTTGCCTACCCCCCACCGCTTGGTCCTTGAAATCAAAGGCCAAGGGGTAGGGGTTGAAAATGACCCCTGTGAATTGGGACACCCCTTCAGAGCTGCATGATGTCATTAGTAATTGCTGATGGATTTAATCTAAATGGACACTACCTGTTTTCACCAGAAAAAAAAGAAGAAAAAGAAAACTGATGAGAAAAAAAGTCTCATCTTAAGGAGAAAAATGTCTCAAATTTACATGAACAATTCTAATCAGTAGAAAAAGTCAGAAATTTACTAGAAAGAAAACTGTAAATTCAGGGAAAAACTTTGACCCCCTGGCGGGCCGTTTTTGGCCCACGGGCCACATGTTTGACACCCCTGGACCAGCACATTAAAAATACATAATTAGAGGTTTTACTTCCATGAAATAGATAATCACAGATAAAAGTTCAGCTCAGAAGAAGCTTCATTTGCTCTTTACAGCAACAAAGTTTAGTCACTTTTTCTCTCCATCATACGAAAACTTAAATTTGCACAATTGCGGACAATAAACTGGAATTTCTTGCTCTAAAAATAAATCATATTTAACCACATAGGTGGGAGATAATGTGAGGTGAGAGCACAGGTTATTCTCAGCGCAGGGACAACAGGAGATCAGGGGCAGTTATCCCTGTGATCTGATCGCTGAGAGCGGCTGCTGTCTGTCTGTTCATCTCGTTTCTCCAGACTGGAAACAAAATGAACCGACCTGTGGCGCCAGACTCCAACCACGTCTTTTTCTGTGCTTGAGAAAACTACAACTCGCCAAAGTGGCTGGTGGGAGTGGCTGTCTTACCTGCCACAGCTGAAATCTAGCCGCCAGTGGCGGGTGGGCGGGTGTGAATGTCAAGACCTGGTCATAATAATAAATTGCTGCTTACCAGCCTATTCCTAAGATACTGACTCTTTCCTCTGTGTCTCCACAGCAACTTATCTCATGGTGAGAGAAATTATTTCTGTAAATAGTTCAATAAAAGTTCACTGTTTTTCTCAACCGTTGCCCCCTTGTGTTGTGTCCTGCTTTTGGCTTCAAACCTCGGTGTATTATGACAAAAAAAAAAAGGCAAAACAACTTGTTAGAACCCAACATGACAGTCGTCAAAAAATCCAACTTCTAAATATTGTATGCTCACAAATGAAAACACTCTTTAAAATATCCCCAGCTAACATATAATTCCCTTCTAAATTGGCACTTCAGCAACGTGACACTCCTCTTTTAACACTTTAACACTCCGTAATCAGTCTAACTCACAAGTGAGAGACCTGATGAAGAAGCGAGAGAGGTTGCATTACACACTTCAGCAGTCTGTACATCACTTCTGACTGCGGTTTACTTTACTTTTCAAACTTTATAAAGCTACAGAAGTGCCAGAAAAGACAAATACAAAGATTTATGAAATGGTTAAAACAATCTAATTATTGTAGCAGTAGAGAGTGTGTGTTTCTCATCTTTTCTCAATTCTTTTTTGTGTCTTTTATTGTTTTTTCCTGACTCTCCTAGTGCATCCCCAGAGACTGAGGGATGCCCTACAAAAAAAAAAAAAAAAAACAACAACCCACAAACAACTTGTTTTCTCAACAATAACAGTAGCCATATATATATAACTCCCTCAGCTCTTGTTGTGCGATGGTCTGCTCCCCTGCCTCTCGATGTAACCTTTGCTTGTAGCGATGCTGCATTAATCACCTGAGCGGGAGATAAACTGGGTCACCGCCGCTCCTCTGTAACTGTAGGGCAATTTGGAAGCAAAAAAAAAAAAGAAAGAAATGTGCAGCTGTGCAGCATTTGTCATCCCTTCCTCGGCCACATTTCAAACCTGTCTTCATTTATAAAGTAAAAAAAAAAAAAAATCACTTGTTTTAGTGACTGTGATGTCCTATTCACTTTAATCATGTCAATCTGATTACCTTACATAGGCTTGCATGCAGAAACACTTTTTGTGTGTGTGTGTGTGGGGGGGGGGGATAAATGTGACAATGCCAGGATAACAAAGAAAACTGTTAGGCTACACCAAAAAACAGCCACTCAAACATTTCTTGCTTCCAATCTGTTTTTGGCAACCCAGCAGACATCCAATGCTGCAGCCCATACATTAGACTTAATTGCTGCATAAAAGAAACACGGAGCACTATTGTAATTAGCGTATTTTGCTCCTTTGTCTGTCTTTCTGGCCTCTTCCGCTGTTTTCCTCTTGTTCTGCAGTCCAATCCAAAGAAGAAGCGAGCCCGGTGAAAACAAAGGAGTTGGAGCAGACAAATGAGGTAGCCTATGGCGTATGACAGAGCCGAAGAAAAATGATCACGTTTCCCAGCTCTCCCTCCAGTTCTGACTGTCTGGACCGCTGGCTCCTCCTCCCTCGCCAGAGCTCACCACCTACTAGCTGCACTTGACAGCTACAGTGAAACGCGGAAAGGCATCGGGGGGGGGGGGGAGGGACCGTGCGTGCGTGTGTGTTTTTTGTCAGTTCACTGGGTTTTAGGATAGACAGATGGAACAATTAATCCGCAATAAACAGAAGAATATTAAGTAGCGTCAACTCCTCCATGAGGGACTCTGCCATCCTTGTTGTGTCCCCTTGACTGATGTCTATCCAGCTAAACACACTGCCTCGGATCTGTAGTCCTATCTGACAGATGGGATGGGTTTTAAAAGCCTGGCTGCAGCTTTCCGGATATTCTCACTGAAGATCTGCCTTCAGCTCAGTCTTGCCATGCTCCCAACAAAGTTCTCCACCAGCCAGCAAAGCCTATAGATGCTGGAGATGAAGAGGCTACACACTGAAAGTTTCGCAATTAGCCATATTGCTTAAATGGGACACAATTTAAAGTTAAAATATAGTCACACAAGGATCAGTTATCCTCCTCAAGCGAGCATGTAAAGTATGCAAATACTTACTCATTCATAAACACATGCTGGTAAACAAAATCTGTTTGCAACAAATTATTTAGCAGCGGTAATGTTTATCAAGTCCAAAGCAGCTCCGCAAGTGCTTCATGGCCAAGAGTGCTCCATATGCACGCAGTCAGCATGAATTATCTTATTGGTCTGGAACGCAACAATGGTGATTACTCGGGAGAGATCGTTTGCTGTACAACTGAGATGGGAGATGATCAGGTATAATTGTGAAGTTGGAGAGGAATGGGTGCTGGGATGGAGTAGTTGGATCAGGGCACATCTGCTGTGCTGTTTGCACATGGATATGCAGCAGCTGTAGCCAGGAAGAGAAATGTGTTTTCGCTCAAATCCTCTGAGACGACCACCAGCCTTCCAACAACAAATGCAGTAAACCAGCTTAGTGGAGTGTAACAAAAGGAGGAAAACACTTCTTTTACTTTTCTTTCATTTTCTCAATGGCAACAGTCACACTTTGACAAAGACGTTAAAAGAAAAAAAAAACTGTGTGCACTTATGTGATGCAGCTGAGGGCATTAAGTCTCTGCATCAGTAAATATCTTGCGTCATTTTAAGCTGTTCTGAGCTGTTACTAACAAACAGACTCTAAAACTTCACCAAAAAGTCACTTTTTCTTAACAGCTATGAAATCGTGGTTGCCTATAGCAAAGCGCAATCCTGCAAGGTGCTCTCATCTGTGACCCATCTAATCGTTTATCCTCCAAGTAAGAGGACAAGCAAGGAACAAACACACAGCTGCCTAGCTCGACCCCTCAGGCGTCTCCTCTGTCAAAGTTTTTGTCTCATCGACTGCCTGCCTCCCATCAATATCTCCAAAGACCGAGGGCAGAATGTAGCGATAGTGGTAGGGAAGTGAGGGCCAGTTTATCTGCGAGCATGTCAGCTCCAGCCACATCTGATGCTGCTTCTACTGAGAGACAGATTCTGAGGCAGGAGGCAAAGACAGTGCTGGCAGCTTGCAGGGGATTACTGATAGATGTGATTGATGTACTTCTTCTGCAAGGAGAAAAAGGCAGCCTTGGGCTATAAACTCTAATAGACCATTAGCTTTTTTATGCCTTTGGATTAACTGGATACACTGCTTTATGTCTCGCATGCAGCACTTCGAATCTCAATGAAATGCATTTGTTTTCAATTTTCAAGAGATTATGCTGTGCAGAAGGAGAATGCATTTGTCTTCGTGTGCATCCTAGCTGATGTGGAAGTGAAAGGTGATACTCTCTACCTCAGCAGTACTGACAGGTGAACAATTCTTTGAGCACACCGAAGGGTTAACTGTGTAACCCTGGGTGCTGTTCTTGACATCTGTACATGCACCAAGTCTCCTTTCCACTCAGTCCGTATCTCCCATGTGCAGCCACCTGCTGGTCTGAGTGGCAGCCTGTGGGGTGCTAAGTATATGCGGGCAGATGGAGAAAGTTTAACATGCAGGTCATCAAGGCCCAGGAGTGTAACGCTTACAGCCTTCGATTACACGCCTGCTCCATCTACTCATCTTTTGGGAAAAGACAATGTGACCCCTGTTGTTAGGCTCCACTCAGGTATGCAGAGCCGCTGGATAAGAGTTAGAGGAGACCATTAATGATGACAGCTAGGAATGGCTTCCAATTGCCTTATCCATTTTGGATTAGGTTACAATGGTAAAATGCCCATATGCTGCAACTCTCTCTGACAATACAATCACTGGCAACACTGCAAACTGCGATGCAATATCACGTCAAAGCAACAACATTAATTGCGTTATCAACATTTAAAGAATATGTAGTTACAAAATGTTTGAAATGTATCATTTGAAAAGAGAGCATTCTGAGGTGTGTGTAACATCCCCCACCTCTGTTTTCTTTGAAGATCTCAATATGTCACTGAAAGAGAGCAGAACCAAATTATGATAAGCCTATCTTCCATGAATTTGCAACAAAAATAGTTGTACACAACCCACAGCTGTAGGGCAGGATCCCAAGGTGAACCTGTGTAGTAGGTTTGGTGACCCTAGCTTTACTCATTCCATAGTAATAGGGCATAGGAAGTGCCAACCTTGACCTTTGACCTTTTGATCCCAAACCCCATAGTCAGATGGCATGGCTCAGGATGAACTTGTGTACCAAGGCTGGTGAAAGGAGCTTTACTTGTTCTATACTAATAATGCAAAAGGAATGTTGACGTTGACCTATGACTTTGTGATCCCAAACCCATAGTCACAGTTCAGGGTCTCAGGGTGAACCCGTGTACCAAGTGTGGTGGCTCTAGCATTACTCGTTGTATAGAAATGGAGGCACAGGGAATGCTGACCTTGACCTTTGACTTTTTGACCCCCAAACTCCCACAAAAATTATCCGATCAGAGCCAAATTACAATATGCACATCAGTGTATGCTAAACCCTGGAACCAATTTTCAAAATAATTGGAACAAAACTGTAGGAGAAGTTGATTTCACAAAAATGGAACAGATGGACAGACAGACCGCCCCACATCATAATCCCCCTTATGGTATGGGGGATAATGTAACGGACAGATGGACCACCCCATGACATAATACAATATGTCTTTGGTCTTCGACTGGTGGGGGATAACCCATCCATCCCTCCATCTTCTACTGCTTTTCTGGGGATCCGGGTTGTGGAGGCAGCAGCTCAAGCAGAGAAGCCGAGACTTCCCTCACCCCAGCTGTTCAGAGGGGACATCAAGGTGTTCCCGAGGCCAGCTGGGAGACAGTCTCTCCAGTGTGTCCTGGGTCTGTCCCAGGGTCTCCTCCCAGTAGGACATGCCCGAAACACTTCAAGTGGGAGGCATCCAGGAGGCATCCTGATCAGGCGGGGATGATAAAAAGTGAAAATGTTCCATTTGAGAAATTCTGGTTCAGTATTAAACTGTACTAGCATCACATAATTTAATGCATTTTTTCAGCATGCATGACTGATATTGCAAACACTCATCCTTAAAACTCAGCCAAAAGGAAGCTGTCATGAACTTGGGGTTGGTGTTCCAAACCCAGTTCTGAGCTGTGGCTTAGTTGTCCCTTTGTGTTGTGTATTTTCCAACGGGCGCTGTCTGGGGGCCTCTGGGGTCCTTCGCTCCCTGACAGCTCAGCCCCGCCTCCTCCTCTTGTCAGTGGGATCAGCTGTTCCCTATTATCCCCTGTCACTCTCTGTGCCACACACACACACATCCTCACTTAGATGCTCAGACATTCAATCATGCACACCGGGTTTCACTTAGTCCAGCCCACACATTCATTCACTCCAGCACACCGGCGATCTCTCTCATCATTAGTGGCAGTACTCTTAAAGGCGCTTTTCCACTAGGGTCAGTACGGTACGGTTCGGTATGGTACGGCACGGTTTGTCCGCTTTTCCATTGAGGACCGGATGTCCTGACAGTTCTGCTTTTTTAGAACTGTCCCTATTTTTTTGGCACTGCTCCAGAGCAGGCCCGAAGCATACTGGCACTGTTACGTCAACCCACTGCTGGCCACTGATTTGTCCAGGCGTAGCGTCATGAGAGTGGGCGTTACGCTGATGTTCCAGAATCACTGGCTGGCCGCCATTTGCAATTTTTCGTCCGTGAGCCCGCGAATAAGTGATATTAGTAGTAGATTAGTTTATTTGACAGGGACAGTGCAATAAACATAGACAATTAATCAAAGACAATCAATCTGATGTGTTGCACATAGAGTGTATAGCTATTAGCTAATTTGCAACTCTTGTCCCTGGATGGGCTTTAGAAAAAAGAATCAAGATAAAAAATATACACAATAACCACATACATCAATGCAGAAAAATTATAAATACACAATTATAAATATTATAAATATTATAAATACACAAATATAACAGCCTGACTCACATTTAACATAAATATTATAAATATTATAAATACACAAATATAACAGCCTGACTCACATTTAACACATATAACATAACTCACATTTGCCTATTTCAGGCCTTCCTCCCTCCGTCACTCACTATAAACAAACACATTTATTCCTTCCCTTCATTCACTCTCACTTTGCAGACAATTAATTCATAATGAGTACATTCTTGTTTATTTTTCAGCCAGTTTTTAACATTTTTAGTGAATGTTTTAAAGTCCGTTATTATTTTAATTTCATTTGGCATTGTGTTCCAGATGTGACTGCCCTTTATAGAGAAAGCTGTTTGTCCGAATGTGGTTCTGCGGTGGAATATTTTACAGTTATTGTTAACAGAACTCCTGGTGGCTCTGCTGCTGTCCTGTCTTTGGACGAAACCAGCAAGTGGCTCGGGTGCTGATTTATGGAAACATTTGAACGTTAATTTCAGAAGACAGAGGTCAATGAAGCTCTCAAAACTCAATAGGTTGTATTTTTTTAAAACATTACAGTGATGCCACCTAATGGGCTTTTTGTCCAAGATTTTTAGGGTTTGATTATATAATGAACCTATATGTCTTATTGTGGAAGGGGCTGCTTGAGCCCAGACTGTCAAACAGTATGATATATGAGAAAAAACCATAGAATGCATATACAGTGCAGCTGCTTCGTAAGGTATGTAATATCTAATTAATTTAAAGCAGTTCAGATTTTTTTTTACTGTTTTTGAAATTTTCTTTATATGAAGATTAAATTTGAGTTGAGGATCTAGTACAATGCCAAGGTATTTGAATTCTAGATAAGATAAGATAAGATAAGATAAGCCTTTATTAGTCCCACAACGGGGAAATTCCAGGATTGCAACAGCACAGGGATAGCAACACTCAGAGCAACAATCAGAAGGCAAGAAAAAACAAGCAAGCAAGAGCAGCTAATATACATATGTACATATTACTATAAAATATATATATACACACACACACACACAGACAGTGCAGAGCATTGTAGCTGGATGGAATAAATATATGAATATATGAACACACAGTGCAGAGCATTGTAGCTAGATGGAATAAACATGTAAATATATAAACACCCACAGTATGGAGCATTGCAGCTAGGTGGAATAAATATGCAAGTATATAAACACACACAGTGCGGAGCAATGTAGCTAGATGGAATAATATGTAGATATATAAAAACACAGTGCGGAGCATTGTAGCTAGATGGAATAAATATGTAAATATATAAACACACACAGTGCAGAGCATTGTTGCTAGGTGGGATGAAACAGCATAACCGTCTATTTAGTTATCCGACATGGTATGATTATGTGCCCATACATATTCTCACCCTCCATAGCGACCGGTATGTTCCTAGTTGTATGCCGGAGAGGACCATTGTGTAAGTCTATTGCATCTTTTGCATTCAAAAAAAAACAAAAAAAAAACTATTAGTTTGTTACGTCTTTTTGCTATCTCTGCGAGCAGCCCTGCTTAGGTTGTACAGTCTGACAGCCGTTGGTAGGAAGGACCTACGAAACCTCTCGGTTGTGCACCTGGGATGATGTAGTCTGCTGCTAAATGAGCTCCTCCTTTTTTTTTTTTTTTTTTTTTTTTTTTTTTTTTTTTTTTTCTCTCGGCGCCACACGAGTCGGCTGCCTTTTGCAACAGCGGCTCGATTCCGAGTCTTTTTCCCTTCCTCTCTCTTTTGATCCGTCTTTTTTTTTCACCCCACTTATATCACGGACACACAGATCGTCCTAAATGTCTCCTGAGCCGGTGGACGGAGCCACTGTCTATAGCAGGATACGATACAGCAGAGAACAGCTGCTAGCATTCAACCGCCACCCGGTCCCATTGGAAAAACTCGACATACCGAGAGAACTGAGGCGAAAACGCCGCGGCTGCCGGGCTGGAGTAAGGCGGAGGACAAAAAATATAAGGTACAGACCCTCCCTTCCATCTGTTGTCATGGGAAATGTACGGTCGATACTGGGAAAGTTAGATGAGCTAGCGGCTATCTCCCGTTATGATAGCACATACCGGGAGTGCTCTCTCCTTTTGTTTACTGAGACGTGGCTAACTGAACTAGCAGCAGATGCTAACATTGAGCTGGAGGGTTTTCACATGATACGAGCTGACCGAACACCAGACAGTGGCAAGGCTAGGGGCGGTGGAGTGATCATGTATGTTAACAACAACTGGTGCAGACCGGGACATATCACTGTTAAACAACGACACTGCAGCAAAGACATTGAGTTGCTAGCTGTTAGCATGAGGCCTACATATCTCCCGAGAGAACACTCACACGTGATCTGCATTGTTGTTTATGCAAATCCGACGGCGAACGCTGGGACAGCACGTGACGTCATCCATTCAGTAACCAGCAGGCTGCAGACAGAACACCCAGATGCTCTTCTCCTCATCTCAGGCGATTTCAACCATGTTTCACTGTCTCCCATTCTACCCACGTTCACCCAGTATGTCACATGCCACACTAGAGACAATAAAACACTGGATTTATTCTACGCAAACACTAAGGAGGCGTACACCTCATCACAACTCCCCCCACTCGGGAGATCGGATCACAACTTGGTTCATCTCCGGCCGGTGTACAAACCCCTAGTGCACAGACAACCTCCGGCCATGCACACTGTGGAGTTATGGTCTGAGGAGACAATGGACACCCTAAAGGGCTGTTTTGAAGCCACCGCCTGGAAGCAGCTCTGCGATCCACATGGTGAGGACATCGATGGCCTCATTCACACCTTCACTGGCTACCTCAGCTTCTGTGTGGACAAATCCGTTCCCACCAAGACCATACGGCGTCACTCAAACAACAAACCCTGGATCAACCCTGAGATAAAAACACTTCTGAGAGAGAAGAAGAGGATCTTCAGGTCAGGGAACAGGGAGATGCTGAAGTCCGTACAGAGGGAGCTGAGGAGAAAGATCAGAGAAGGCAAGGACAGCTTCAGGAAGAAGATGGAGGACAAGCTGCAACAGAGCGACATCAGCGGGGTCTGGAGAAACCTCAAAACCATCTCGGGGCTCCAGAATACCTCCCCCCAGGCCACAGGGGGCAGGGAGTGGGCGAACAACCTGAATCTGTTTTTCAATAGATTTGACCAACCGCCCTCCCCCCTGACTGCACAACAACCACTGCTGCCTCTAAAGAAATCAAGTCCTGCTGCCCACTCCCCACTCTACCAACACCCCCCCACTCCCAACACACAGCCCCCCATCCTGACCCTGACCAGGACCCAGGTGAGGACGGAGCTGAGGAAGATCAAGGCGAGGAAGGCGCCGGGACCGGACGGCATCAGCGCAAAGCTCCTCAAGTCCTGTGCAGACCAGCTGTGTGGGATTGTGACGTATATCTTCAACATGAGCCTGAAACTGGGGAGGGTACCACAGCTGTGGAAAACATCTTGTGTGGTACCTGTACCAAAAACTTCCCACCCCAAAGACCTGAACAGCTACAGACCGGTGGCCTTGACGTCCCACTTGATGAAGACCCTGGAGAGACTGCTCCTTGCTCACCTCCGCCCCCTGGTGGAACCAGCGATGGATCCACTCCAGTTCGCCTACCAGCATGGCATTGGGGTGGAGGATGCGGTGATCTTCCTCCTTCACCGTTCTCTGTCCCACCTGGAGAAGCCCGGGAATATGGTGAGGATCATGTTCTTTGACTTCTCCAGTGCTTTCAACACCATCCAACCGATGATCCTGAAGGACAAGCTGCTGCGCGCAGGGGTGGACCAGCACCTGTCATCATGGATCCTGGACTACCTCACGAACCGGCCTCAGTTTGTGAGAACCCGGGACTGTGTGTCCGACACGATCATCAGTAGCACGGGGGCCCCCCAGGGAACGGTGCTGGCTCCCTTCCTGTTCACTCTTTATACTGCGGACTTCTCACACAACACAACACACTGCCATCTACAGAAGTTCTCTGATGACTCTGCGATCGTTGGCCTCATCTCCAATGGAGATGAAGCTGAGTACAGAGGGCTTATCCAGGACTTCGTGGACTGGTGCCATCGGAACTGCCTCCAGATCAACGCGAGGAAAACTAAGGAGCTGGTGGTGGACTGCCGCAGGCATGGGCAGCCCCTCACAGTACCAGTAAATATACAGGGAACAGACATCGAGATGGTGACATCCTATAAGTACCTGGGTATTCATCTGAACAATAAACTAGACTGGTCACACAATACTGATGCACTCTACAAGAAGGGACAGCGCAGGCTGTTCCTGCTGAGGAGACTCAGGTCTTTTGGTGTACAAGGGGCGCTGCTGAAGTCATTCTATGACACGGTGGTGGCATCAGCCATCACTTTTGGAGTGGTCTGCTGGGGCAGTGGCATTACTGCAGCCGATAGGAAGAGACTGAACAAACTGATTAAGAAAGCTAGCTCTGTCCTGGGGCAGCGCCTTGATCCGATGGAGGAGATAGGAGAGAGAAGGACGGTGGCTAAACTGTCATCTCTGCTGGAGTCCGAGTTCCACCCTATGCAGGACATACTGAATGCACTGAGGAGCTCATTTAGCAGCAGACTACATCATCCCAGGTGCACAACCGAGAGGTTTCGTAGGTCCTTCCTACCAACGGCTGTCAGACTGTACAACCTAAGCAGGGCTGCTCGCAGAGATAGCAAAAAGACGTAACAAACTAATAGTTTTTTGAATGCAAAAGATGCAATAGACTTACACAATGGTCCTCTCCGGCATACAACTAGGAACATACCGGTCGCTATGGAGGGTGAGAATATGTATGGGCACATAATCATACCATGTAGGATAACTAAGTAGACGGTTATGCTGTTTCATTCCATCTAGCAACAATGCTCTGCACTGTGTGTGTTTATATATTTGCATATTTATTCCATCTAGCTACAATGCTCCGTACTGTGGGTGTTTATATATTTATATATCTACATATTATTCCATCTAGCTACATTGCTCCGCACTGTGTGTGTTTATATACTTGCATATTTATTCCACCTAGCTGCAATGCTCCGTACTGTGGGTGTTTATATATTTACATATTTATTCCATCTAGCTACAATGCTCTGCACTGTGTGTTCATATATTCATATATTTATTCCATCCAGCTACAATGCTCTGCACTGTGTGTCTGTGTGTGTGTGTATATATATATATTTTATAGTAATACGTACATATGTTTATTAGCTGCTCTTGCTTGCTTGTTTTTTTTTTCTTGCCTTCTGATTGTTGCTCTGAGTGTTGCTATCCCTGTGCTGTTGCAATCCTGGAATTTCCCCGTTGTGGGACTAATAAAGGCTTATCTTATCTTATCTTATCTTATCCAGTATGTCCTGCATAGGGTGGAACTCGGACTCCAGCAGAGATGACAGTTTAGCCACCGTCCTTCTCTCTCCTATCTCCTCCATCGGATCAAGGCGTTGCCCCAGGACAGAGCTAGCTTTCTTAATCAGTTTGTTCAGTCTCTTCCTATCGGCTGCAGTAATGCCACTGCCCCAGCAGACCACTCCAAAAGTGATGGCTGATGCCACCACCGTGTCATAGAATGACTTCAGCAGCGCCCCTTGTACACCAAAAGACCTGAGTCTCCTCAGCAGGAACAGCCTGCGCTGTCCCTTCTTGTAGAGTGCGTCAGTATTGTGTGACCAGTCTAGTTTATTGTTCAGATGAATACCCAGGTACTTGTAGGATGTCACCATCTCGATGTCTGTTCCCTGTATATTTACTGGTGCTGTGAGGGGCTGCCCATGCCTGCGGCAGTCCACCACCAGCTCCTTAGTTTTCCTCGCGTTGATCTGGAGGCAGTTCTGATGGCACCAGTCCACAAAGTCCTGGATAAGCCCTCTGTACTCAGCTTCATCTCCGCTGGAGATGAGACCAACGATCGCAGAGTCATCAGAGAACTTCTGTAGATGGCAATGTGTTGTGTTGTGTGAGAAGTCCGCAGTATAAAGAGTGAACAGGAAGGGAGCCAGCACCGTTCCCTGGGGGGCCCCCGTGCTACTGATGATCGTGTCGGAAACACAGTCCCGGGTTCTCACAAACTGAGGCCGGTTCGTGAGGTAGTCCAGGATCCATGATGACAGGTGCTGGTCCACCCCTGCGCGCAGCAGCTTGTCCTTCAGGATCATCGGTTGGATGGTGTTGAAAGCACTGGAGAAGTCAAAGAACATGATCCTCACCATATTCCCGGGCTTCTCCAGGTGGGACAGAGAACGGTGAAGGAGGAAGATCACCGCATCCTCCACCCCAATGCCATGCTGGTAGGCGAACTGGAGTGGATCCATCGCTGGTTCCACCAGGGGGCGGAGATGAGCAAGGAGCAGTCTCTCCAGGGTCTTCATCAAGTGGGACGTCAAGGCCACCGGTCTGAAGCTGTTCAGGTCTTTGGGGTGGGAAGTTTTTGGTACAGGTACCACACAAGATGTTTTCCACAGCTGTGGTACCCTCCCCAGTTTCAGGCTCATGTTGAAGATATACGTCACAATCCCACACAGCTGGTCTGCACAGGACTTGAGGAGCTTTGCGCTGATGCCGTCCGGTCCCGACGCCTTCCTCGCCTTGATCTTCCTCAGCTCCGTCCTCACCTGGGTCTTGGTCAGGGTCAGGATGGGGGGCTGTGTGTTGGGAGTGGGGGGGGGTGTCGGTGGAGTGGGGAGTGGGTAGCAGGACTTGATTTCTTAGAGGCAGCAGTGGTTGTTGTGCAGACAGGGGGGAGGGCGGTTGGTCAAATCTATTGAAAAACAGATTCAGGTTGTTCGCCCACTCCCTGCCCCCCGTGGCCTGGGGGGAGGTATTCTGGAGCCCCGAGATGGTTTTGAGGTTTCTCCAGACCCCGCTGATGTCGCTCTGTTGCAGCTTGTCCTCCATCTTCTTCCTGAAGCTGTCCTTGCCTTCTCTGATCTTTCTCCTCAGCTCCCTCTGTACGGACTTCAGCATCTCCCTGTTCCCCGACCTGAAGATCCTCTTCTTCTCTCTCAGAAGTGTTTTTATCTCAGGGTTGATCCAGGGTTTGTTGTTTGAGTGACGCCGTATGGTCTTGGTGGGAACGGATTTGTCCACACAGAAGCTGAGGTAGCCCGTGAAGGTGTGAATGAGGCCATCGATGTCCTCACCATGTGGATCGCAGAGCTGCTTCCAGGCAGTGGCTTCAAAACAGTCCTTTAGAGTGTCCATTGTCTCCTCAGACCATAACTCCACAGTGCGCATGGCCGGAGGTTGTCTGTGCACTAGGGGTTTGTACACCGGTCGGAGATGAACCAAGTTGTGATCCGATCTCCCAAGTGGGGGGAGTTGTGATGAGGTGTACGCCTCCTTAGTGTTTGCGTAGAACAAATCCAGTGTTTTATTGTCTCTAGTGTGGCATGTGACATACTGGGTGAAAGTGGGCAGAATGGGAGACAGTGAAACGTGGTTGAAATCGCCTGAGATGAGGAGAAGAGCATCTGGGTGTTCTGTCTGCAGCCTGCTGGTTACTGAATGGATGACGTCACGCGCTGTCCCAGCGTTCGCCGTCGGATTTGCATAAACAACAATGCAGATCACGTGTGAGTGTTCTCTCGGGAGATATGTAGGCCTCATGCTAACAGCTAGCAACTCAATGTCTTTGCTGCAGTGTCGTTGTTTAACAGTGATATGTCCCGGTCTGCACCAGTTGTTGTTAACATACATGATCACTCCACCGCCCCTAGTTTTGCCACTCTCTGGTGTTCGGTCAGCTCGTATCGTGTGAAAACCCTCCAGCTCAATGTTAGCATCTGCTGCTAGTTCAGTTAGCCACGTCTCAGTAAACAAAAGGAGAGAGCACTCCCGGTAAGTGCTATCATAACGGGAGATAGCCGCTAGCTCATCTAACTTTCCCAGTATCGACCGTACATTTCCCATGACAACAGATGGAAGGGAGGGTCTGTACCTTATATTTTTTGTCCTCCGCCTTACTCCAGCCCGGCAGCCGCGGCGTTTTCGCCTCAGTTCTCTCGGTATGTCGAGTTTTTCCAGTGGGACCGGGTGGCGGTTAAATGCTAGCAGCTCTTCCCTGTTATATCGTATCCTGCTATAAACAGTGGCTCCGTCCACCGGCTCAGGAGACATTTGGGATGATCTGTGTGTCCGTGATATAAGTGGGGTGAAAAAAAAAAGTGATCAAAAGAGAGAGGAAGGGAAAAAAAACTCGGAATCGAGCCGCTGTTGCAAAAGGCAGCCGACTGGTGTGGCGCCGAGAGGACTGGTGTTGCTTGAGATAGCCAAAGCTAATGCTGCTGCCATGTGTGCTAAGGCCGGGGTCCCTATTCCCGAGAGTCTTCGACCAAAAGCCATTCTCCAGCTTCCTCTGCCTACTCCATCGCCTGCACCCCTGTCCTCCGCCTTACTCCAGCCCGGCAGCCGCGGCGTTTTCGCCTCAGTTCTCTCGGTATGTCGAGTTTTTCCAGTGGGACCGGGTGGCGGTTAAATGCTAGCAGCTCTTCCCTGTTATATCGTATCCTGCTATAAACAGTGGCTCCGTCCACCGGCTCAGGAGACATTTGGGATGATCTGTGTGTCCGTGATATAAGTGGGGTGAAAAAAAAAAGTGATCAAAAGAGAGAGGAAGGGAAAAAAAACTCGGAATCGAGCCGCTGTTGCAAAAGGCAGCCGACTGGTGTGGCGCCGAGAGGACTGGTGTTGCTTGAGAAAAAAAAAAAAAAAAAAAAAAAAAAGACCGTCGTGAGACAGGTTAGTTTTACCCTACTGATGATGTGTTGTTGCAATAGTAATCCCGCTCAGTACGAGAGGAACCGCAGGTTCAGACATTTGGTGTACGTGCGTGCGCGGCCGCCCCGCGCACGCCGAGTTGAATCCCCCGGGCGGACCGCGCGGACCCCACCCGTTTACCTCTTAACGGTTTCACGCCCTTATCGCTACGTCTAGGCAGGATTCTGACTTAGAGGCGTTCAGTCATAATCCCACAGATGATAGCTTCGCACCAGTGGCTCCTCAGCCAAGCACGTACACCAAATGTCTGAACCTGCGGTTCCTCTCGTACTGAGCGGGATTACTATTGCAACAACACATCATCAGTAGGGTAAAACTAACCTGTCTCACGACGGTCTTTTTTTTTTTTTGTTACTTATTTGTACCCGTAGGTAGACTTGGTTTGCAGTCTGGTGACAAGCCACCGGCTACTGGTCGCTGCGTGCGCGAGCGCCCTAAACCTACATGTTTTTGGTGTGCGGGAGGAAACCGGAGAAATCCCGGAGTAAACCCGCGCAACACGGGGAGAACATGCAAACTCCACACAGCTCACTGTTGGTCGGGGGCTGGGATCGAACCCACGATCTCATGATCCCCGCGGTCCCCCGGCCGAGGGTAAAACTGTGCTGCCACAGTGCTAAACCACTGCGCCACCGTGCAGCTGTAGCTATTCTGTAGCTAATTCTGTAGCTAAACTGATGTCATGATCATGTATATTAACTTTAAAATGTTGCAGGTTACATTTTTTGATTGAAAAGCACATTGAGACTGTTTTCTGAAGGTTCAGCAATAGATGGTTCTTGAGGAGCCACTCTTGGACATCAACCATACTTGTAGACAGTACATCTGCAGCCTGTGCTGGAGTCTTGGCAGCTGTGTAAATAACTGCATCATCTGCATAAAGTTGGCATGTTGCAGCTGAGCAGTGTAACGGCAAGTCATTAATAAAAATGCTGAAAAGTAAAGGACCAAGAATGGACCCTTGTGGGATACCCATGCGGTTGTTTAAAAATGAGGATTTATCCTGGTGAACTTTTACACACTGTTCTCTATTCTGGAGATAAGATGCAAACCATTCTAATGTATTTGGGGAGAAGTTAAAAGATACCATTTTGGATAAAAGCAAACTGTGGTTTACAGTATCGAAAGCCTTTTTGAGATCTAGAAAAACAGCTCCTACCACATTACCCCTGTCCAAGGACTGTTTGACGTTTTCAATAAGGCAACAATTTGCTGTTTCTGTTGAGTATCCTGGTCTAAAACCAAATTGATGTGGATGAAGAAGTTGACTGTCTTGTAAGTAGTCTATCAGCTGTGTAGCTACAACTTTTTCAAGAACCTTAGATAGGACTGGTAAAATAGAGATTGGGCGGTAATTGCATATATCGTCTTTACTGCCTGATTTATGAACTGGTATGACGACAGCTTTTTTCCAGCCAGATGGAAATGTACTAGACCTAATGGAGAGATTAATGAGATGAGTCAGTGGTTTGATTAATATTTTGCTGTGCATTTTGAGAAAGGAGGTGCTCATATTGTAGATATCATTAGTTTTTGAGTTTGACAGTGTTTTAACAATACCAGCAATTAACTTCTCATTTACCTCATCGATGTGAAAAGTATCTGTTGGAAGTATGGAATTTGTACCAGAAATTATGTTAGTACCAGAAATTATGCAGTCGAGATTCCCACATTTGGGGAATTCGCAGAGGTCAGCCCAGCCGGAGTGCAATGGTTGAGCCTCACCCTGGGTGAACCACCTTCTTGATCATGGTATCTCCCCTGCCAGGTAAGTATTATAAACAACAACAATAGAATAGCTTAACAGAAATCAGCAGAAATCAACACAACGGTCCAGCAGAGTTTTCTGTGCGTTTCGGCTGATGAGAGAATGCAGAGGGAAGCAGACTGAGCTTGCAGTGGGAAGCACAAGCAGACGCACTAGAAAATACACGGAGACGCACCGGGAATTAGACCCAGCCACCCAAATTGAATTGAATGTACGGCCGCGACAGCACCCAACTTCAGCAGTTGAAGCCGTGATATTGTGATATACAGGACAGTGAGTGATGTGATATTCATGTTTTACGTTATTTTTTCCAACAGTGGAAAGTTCACTTTGGACAGACGAAAACTTAATCGTGTTTAAACGATGACCTAGCTCAATGCTACGTCCGTCCTTGTATGTTGCCTTGTGTTGACAATATCTGATGTAATAAGCTAGTTGTAATTCTGGTTAAAAAGGTGTTTTTTTACATGTTGCACTTTCGTGCTGTGCATGTACTTAATGTGTGTATTTTGATTGTAGAGTCCAAACAGGATCTGCTCAGAATGGCGATGTTTTGACAGCAGTATTGTGACAGGTAAACAACACATCATATTTATAGTCAAATCTTTTGCTTTTTAAGTTAAAGCGAGGTAGTTGGATCTGGGAAAAAAAAATTTTTTTGCGTGCATGGAAAGAAAATCCTACAAACACATATAGCGCGATTGTCTGCGAGTGTGAATGGCCTGTTCCACGAGCAAATGTACGTTTTTTGGTCCGTGGCTGTTTACATCGGCCAGGATACTTCGTGCGCCGATGGGCCGTAGGGATCCCGTATTTTACATCCGTAAAAAAACAGTGAAACGGGAACAGCAGGAAGAGCCATAGTATCGTCGCCTAATCGTTTTATAACACATTTCACAACTAATAATAGTAACATTTCCACAAAAAATGTGCTATATTAACAACACGATCGCATTTTGCACACAGCTCGCTCTCCGGCAGCAGCCCCAAGAAGTAAACAAATGCAGGGACGCTTGAATTCTTTTGTCCCGAAAATATCATTTTTGAATATTAATTACAGCTAAACGGGAGCAGCTTCGATGCCAAAATTTCACATACAAATCCTAATATACGTGTTCTATACACCATCAGCTTTTGGGTATCCGACTACCTCGCTTTAAAGTATAGGTAAACCGCTTGTTTATTTATTTTTGTTTATTTTTATTTTTTTATCAGATCATTTCTGTGATCCTTTATGAGTTATAGTCATAATAGTGTATCTTGCACCTTGGGGAATGGGAGTTGTTCAGTCACCATTAGAATTTAGTTTATATGTGTAGTCTATAGTATTTCTAAACTCATCCAGTAAAAGAACACATTACAAATATTTGAGACCCATTGTAGTGCTTCCTTTTATATTTTAGCAATACAAGCACAAAACACCACCCACACTTGAAACCAGGGCGACACAGCAGTGGCTAAACTTTTATTGATAACGTTATTTCACACCATCACAACAACCCAGTATAAATGGTGTAGAGATGAAAGAGTATCCAAAATTAAAATCCTTGGCGTAATAATCGATAATAAACTGTGTTGGAAGTCACATTAATTATATTAAAGGTAAAATATGCAAATCAGTCGCAATACTACACAGAGTGAAATATTTGCTAAATCAACCCACACTATAGACTTTGTATCATTCATTAATACTCCCATACATGACATACTGTACTTTAGTATGGGGAAACACATACAGTATAAAACATATATCCAGTCTTTATGCTTCAGAAGAGAGCTATTAGAATAATAAACAAAGCTGCTCACAGGGAACCAACAAACCCACTTTTTCTTAAATTAAAAGCTCTCAAGTTGAAAGATCTGGTTGACTTTAAAACTGCAGTATCCATCCATCTTCTACCGCTTTTCCAGAGGTCCGGGTCGCGGAGGCAGCAGTTGAAGCAGAGAAGCCCAGACTTCCCTCTCCCCAGCCACCTGCTCCAGCTCTTCAGAGGATGCCAAGGCGTTCCCAGACCAGCTGGGAGACATAGTCTCTCCACCGAGTCCTGGGTCTGCCCCGGGGTCTCCTCCCAGTGGGACGTGCCTGAAACACCTCAAGTGGGAGGCGTCCAGTAATAATGTAATAATGTTTAAAGCTAAGAATCTATCACTGCCCGCAAATATCCAAAGTTGTTCCAAATAAGGGATAAACAATATCATTTCAGAGGAACATGTATATTTCAAAAACCTTCGGTGAGAACTACCACCAAGCAACACTGTGTCTCAGTGCAGGGAGTCAGACTGTGGAACGCTTTTGGACCTGAATTAAAACCATGTACAACGCTTGGACAATTTAAACAAAAATTAAAGGAAGAAATACTCCAAACATATATACAAGATGGCATGTAAAATCAAATAAGGATTATCATATCCAGTCTGTGTTGTGCTGTTGCTTAGTTTTTGTCACGTTTTGTCTTGGCTTTGTTCTGATTTGTAATCACTCTTATTTTATTTTATTTTTTTTTTTTGAATTCTTAGATGGAACATGGGTGGGCAATAGAAGCTGCGGCTTCAGCCATCACCCATTTCGGATAAGTTACAGTGGGGAAAAAAGTATTTAGTCAGCCACCAATTGTGCAAGTTCTCCTACTTAAAAGATGAGGGAGGTCTCCAATTTTCATCATAGGTATACCTCAACTATGAGAGACAAAATGAGAAAAAAAAAATCCAGAAAATCACATTGAAGGATTTTTAATGAATTAATTGGTAAATTCCTCGGTAAAGTTCATCTCATTACTTTGTTATATACCCTTTGTTGGCAATGACAGAGGTCAAACGTTTTCTGTAAGTCTTCACAAGGTTTTCACACACTGTTGCTGGTATTTTGGCCCATTCCTCCATGCAGATCTCCTCTAGAGCAGTGATGTTTTGGGGCTGTCGCTGGGCAACACGGACTTTCAACTCCCTCCAAAGATTTTCTATGGGGTTGAGATCTGGAGACTGGCTAGGCCACTCCAGGACCTTGAAATGCTTCTTACAAAGCCACTCCTTCGTTGCCTGGGCGGTGTGTTTGGGATCATTGTCATGCTTAAAGACCCAGCCATGTTTCATCTTCTATGCCCTTGCTGATGGAAGGAGGTTTTCACTCAAAATCTCATGATACATGGCCCCATTCATTCTTTCCTTTACACGGATCAGTCGTCCTGGTCCCTTTGCAGAAAAACAGCCCCAAAGTATAATGTTTTCACCCCCATGCTTCACAGTAGGTATGGTGTTCTTTCTCCTCCAAACACGACAAGTTGAGTTTTTACCAAAAAGTTCTATTTTGGTTTCATCTGACCATATGACATTCTCCCAATCCTCTTCTGAATCATCCAAATGTTCTCTAGCAAACTACAGACGGGCCTGGACATGTACTGGCTTAAGCAGGGGAACACGTCTGGCACTGCAGGATTTGAGTCCCTGGCGGCGTAGTGTGTTACTGATGTAGCCTTTGTTGCTTTGGTCCCAGCTCTCTGCAGGTCATTCACTAGGTCCCCCCGTGTGGTTCTGGGATTTTTGCTCACCGTTCTCGTGATCATTTTGACCTCACGGGGTGAGCTCTTGTGTGGAGCCCCAGATCGAGGGAGATTATCAGTGGTCTTGTATGTCTTCCATTTTCTAATAATTGCTCCCACAGTTGATTTCTTCACACCAAGCTGCTTACCTATTGCAGATTCAGTCTTCCCAGCCTGGTGCAGGTCTACAATTTTGTTTCTGGTGTCTTTTGACAGCTCTTTGGTCTTGGCCATAGTGGAGTTTGGAGTCTGACTGTTTGAGGATGTGGACAGGTGTTTTTTATACTGATAATGAGTTCAAACAGGTGCCATTAATACAGGTAACAAGTGGAGGACAGAGGAGCCTCTTAAAGAAGAAGTTACTTGAGTTATTTAAGTTACTTAAGTCACTTCTTAAAGAAGAAGTGACTTAAAAGCAAAGTAGCATTAGCAATCATTAGCTTACCGTCATACGTAATGTAGTTTGCATCCTCATGTCTTCTCCTTTATACTGCTCTACAGTTTCCTAAATGCTCCAGTACTTTTTCAGAGTGTGTCGTATTGCCGGTTTTGCCTTCTGTTCTCCGTTCTTGCCTTTATTCTGGCAAAAACAGCCAGAGAACGCAGACGCCTTGTATCCTGCCAACTTGTGTTTTGCGTAACGTTACGCTTGATTTATGCCAGTTACGCTTGTTTTACGTAACGGGAGGGAGAGGGTTGCGCCGCCTCCCTGTAACTATTTCCCACCCACTTCAAATGGGACCTAGTGCAGTGCAAACACAAAGTGGGCCGAACTGTACTGGCCCGTCCTGTACCGAATCGTACTGTACTGACCCTAGTGGAAAAGCGCCTTTAAGGCCAGGGTCTGCGGGGAGAGATCGCCGAATCATTGTTGCTTGTACTCCACTACCTGCATTGTAGTTCCAGCCTGACGTTGTTGTCTTCTGCTAACGCTACCTGACACTCTTTGTTACCTAGTGTTGCAGCTGTTCCTGTCACACCTTCTTGCACCGGACAGCACAGACTGCCTAGGACTGCCCCAGCCGTAAGTTCCTGTGCCTTTCTCCCTGTGCCATCCTTCGGCACTAGGCATTATCTCCCTGGGCTGTAGAGTATCCCTGAGGCCTCCCTGTTTCCCCTGGTGCCCTCCATGACTGCTATCTCATCCATCAGTTGTTATTGTGACTGTTTGCTGGACTGTATCCTTATTTTTGTACAATAATAATAATAATAATAATAATAAAAATAAAAAAGTACCCATCTTTACATTTATCACTGCCCCTGTTGTTTTGACATGATGGGATTGTGTCATAGGAATCGATGGGTAAGCTTAGTAGCTCAACTTAATTAGCCAACCACTGAAGCCGAGTTCACACTACATGACTATAAGCCCAATGATTAGATCGGCAACTAACTGTAGCAGTCTGACAAAAAAATCCCAGTTTGGAAGGAAATCTGACTTGTCACCTATAGGTGCAAACTGCTGCAAAGACTCAGTCAAACTGGCTGGCTGACTAGTTGCAGAATCTTACCAGACACTTAGCATGCTAAATATTTGGGGCCCGTTGCATGTGAACGAGAGGCGGTGAGCATACAAGACACAGGTTGAAGGGGTAGAGATCTCACATAGTCCGGGGAAGACAGAGAGCATGCTGACACTTTTCACGGCTGGAGAGAACAGCAGGAAACTGAGCAAACGTTGACAGAGTTTTGGGCCTGGTATTTATGTTGATTTAACTTTGCATCGTTTTTTCGGAAATATTACAAAAATTATATAATATATACACACACACAGTGGTATGAGAAAGTGTTTGCCCCCTTCCTGATTTCTCATTTTTTTATGTTTGTCACACTCAAATGTTTTAGATCATCAAACAAATTTAAATATTAGACAGAGATAACACAAGTAAACACAAAATGCAGTTTTTAAATGAAGGTGTTTATTATTAAGTGTAAAAAAAAAATCCAAACCTACATGGCTCTGTGTGAAAAAGTGATTGCCTCCCCTGTTGAAACATAAATTAACTGATTTATTGCATCTTTGGAAAGCTGAATTCAATTTCTCTAGCCACACCCAGGCCTGATTACTGTCACACCTGTTTTTAATCAAGAAATCACTTAAATAGAACCTGCCTGACAAAGTGAAGTAGACCAAAAGAGCCTCAAAAGCTAGATATCATGCTGCAATCCAAAGAAATTCAGGAACAAATGAGAACGTAATTGAGATTTTGGCTCCCTTCCTGTTCACCCTTTATACTGCGGACTTCTCACACAACACAACACACTGCCATCTACAGAAGTTCTCTGACGACTCTGCGATCATCGGCCTCATCTCCAACGAAGACGAAGCTGAGTATAGAGGATTATCCAGGACTTTGTGAACTGGTGCCATCGGAACTGCCTCCAGATCAAGGCCAGGAAAACTAAGGATCTGGTGGTGGACTGCCGCAGGCAAGGACAACCCTTCACAGCACCAGTAAACATCCAGGGAATAGACATTGAGATGGTGACATCCTACAAGTACCTGGGTGTTCATCTGAACAATAAACTAGACTGATCACACAATACTGACGCACTGTACAAGAAGGGACAGCGCAGGCTGTTCCTACTGAGGAGGCTCAGGTCTTTTGGTGTACAAGGGGTGCTCTTGAAGACATTCTACGACACGGTGGTGGCATCAGCCATCACTTTTGGAGTGGTCTACTGGGGCAACGGTATTACAGCAGCCGATAGGAAGAGACTGAACAAACTGATCAAGAAAGCTAGCTCTGTCCTGGGGCAACGCCTTGACCCAGTGGAGGAGATAGAAGAGAGAAGGATGGTGGCTAAACTGTCATCTCTGCTGGAGTCCGAGTCCCACCCTATGCAGGACATACTGAACGCACTGAGGAGCTCATTTAGCAGTAGACTACATCATCCTAGGTGCACGACCGAGAGGTTTCGCAGGTCCTTCCTACCTACGGCTGTCAGACTGTATAACCTAAGCAGGGCTGCTCGCAGAGATAGCAAAAAAAAACTTGACGACCTAATAGTAAATGCAAAAGACGCAACAGACTTACACAAATGGTCCCCTCCAGTATACAACTAGGACAATATCAGTCACTATGGAGGGTGACAATATGCATGGGTACATACTGTATTCATACTATGTAGGGTAACTAAATAGACGGTTATGCTGTTTATTCCATCTAGCTACAATGCTCTGCACTGTGTATATATATTTATATATTTATGTGTACATATGTATATTCACTGCTCTTATTTCTTATCTTCTAAATTATTGCTCTGAGTGTTGCTATCCTTGTGCTGTTGCAGTCCTGGAATTTCCCCATTGTGGGACTAATAAAGGTTTATCTTATCTTATCTTATCCATCAGTCTGGAAAAGGTTATAAAGCCATTTCTAAAGCTTTGGGACTCCAGCAAACCACAGTGAGAGCCATTATCCACAAATGACAAAAACATGGAACAGTGGTGAACCTTCCCAGAAGTGGTCGGCTGATCAAACAAAATAACCCAAGAGTGCAGCGATGACTTATCCAAGATGTCACAAAAGACCCCACAACAACATCCAAAGAACTGCAGGCCTCACTTGCCTCAGTTAAGGTCAGTGTTCATGACTCCACCATAAGAAAGAGACTGGGCAAAAATGGCCTGCATGGTAGAGTTCCAAGACGAAAACCACTGCTGAGCAAAAAGAACATAAAGGCTTGTCTCAGTTTTACCAGAAAACATCTTGATGATCCCCAAGACTTTTGGGAAAATACTCTGTGGACTGACGAGACAAAAGTTGAACGTTTTGGAAGGTGTGTGTCCCATTACATCTGGCGTAAAAATAACACAGCATTTCTAAAAAGGAACATCACACCAACAGTAAAATATAATGGTGGTAGTGTGATGGTCTGGAGTTATTTTGCTGCTTCAGGACCTGGAAGACTTGCTGTGGTAAATGGAATCATGAATTCTGCAGTCCACCGAGTCCTGGGTCTGCCCCGGGGTCTCCTCCCAGTGGGACGTGCCTGAAACACCTCAAGTGGGAGGCGTCCAGGAGGCATCCTAATCAGATGCCCATACCACCTCAACTGACTCCTTTCAATGTGGAGGAGCAGCGGTTCTACTCTGAGCCCCTCCCGGATGACTGAGCTCCTCACCCTATCTCTCAGGGTGAGTCCAGCTGGGAGGAGACCCCGGGGCAGACCCAGGACTCGGTGGAGAGACTATGTCTCCCAGCTGGTCTGGGAACGCCTTGGTATCCCCTCTGAAGAGCTGGAGCAGGTGGCTGGGGAGAGGGAAGTCTGGGCTTCTCTGCTTGAACTGCTGCCTCCGCGACCCGGACCTCCGGAAAAGCGGTAGAAGATGGATGGATGGATGGATGGATGGATGGATGAATGGATGAATTCTGCAGTCTACCAAAAAATCCTGAAGGAGAATGTCCAGCCATCTGTTCATGACCTCAAGCTGAAGCGCACTTGAGTTCTGCAGCAGGACAATGATCTAAAACACACCAGCAAGTCCACCTCAGAATGGCTTAAAACAAAATGAAGACTTGAAGTGACCTAGTCAAAGCCCTGACACATCTAGAATCAGAGGGGTCGCTGCCATGCAAGGCACCGCCACAAATTTCCCTCCTTCATTCCATTATTGCTGAGCACCAAACTGGATGGCAGGAAGTTCCACTTTTATATGGTCTTTGGCATGACCCGGCCAGGATTTGAACCCTGGCTTCCCAGGTGTGGGGTGGATGCTCTACCAACTAGGCCGCCACTCCAGTTAGGAGCTCCTAGCTCCTGGCTACTAGCTTGGAGCAAACTAAATTTGACTTAATGAATGAATGAAATAATGCATTCCTGGTGAGCAGGTGTGTGTGGTTTCAGTGGTTGATAGGATATGACCAGTTCCTGGAGTACAATAAGCACAGAAATATTCATGGATGAGCCAAGACCAGAGGCTAAAATGTAGCATCACAGTGACAATATAACAAAATAAGTTAAAATGATGCAAGATATATTATCAACTGTAGATCAGTGAACCAAGTGAAAACAGTGGTGTCTATTGGGGTGACTGAAATCTAAAGAAAATAATATTATAAATGCAAGCTATGTATTATCACTGCAAGCTCTTAAGCTAATTCCTTTGGCTCCCCTGCCCATCTACATGACAGACAGGCAGGGTGGCCAATAATAAACCAGCAGACAAGTATCAAGGCTAGTGACGCTTCCCATTTCTCGATGTACGGGAAAATACCTAGAAGAGTCAAAACAGCTTCTTGGAGAGAAAAACAAGTCTCTGTCTCTGTCTCTCTCTCTCTTTCAGAAGGTTCCATCCATCCATCCATCATAGCAGTCTGTCGTGGGTGACAATGACTGTTTCATTTAGGTCTGATCAGATTCCTCCACACAGCTCTGTCCTTAGCCTTCTGCTGCCAGGAACTCCTGTCTATATCCAACTTCTTCAAGTTTCTTTTTACAGTGTCTTTAAATCTGAGCCTTGGTCTACCCTGACTGCGTTTGCCTTCGCATAACTGTGAGTAGAGTAACTGCCGAGGGAGATGCTGGTGGTCCATCCTCTCAACATGTCCGAGCCATCTCAGGTTCGTCTGTATTAGCATGTCCTCCGTTGATGGTAGACCAGCTCGTTTCAACACTTCTGTGTTGGTTATCTTGTCTTTCCATGAGATGTTCATTATGGCTCGAAGGTGTCTCACCATGTATGCGTGAAGTTTCTTTACCTGCACTCTGTAGTAACCCTGGAGATCTCACTAAAGAGGCTAAAGAAGCTCTAGTGCAGCGACCAGCTGTATCAAGTCTGGATGAACCACCAAATTTTGATGAACTACTGGCAGCTATCAGAACAACACAGGATGGTAAAGCTCCAGAAAGGGATGAGAAGTGTGGAAATTTGGTGGTGTTCGGCTGACCAACTGCCTGCACAAGCTCATCCAAGAGATATGGGATGCCCAGAAAGTACCTCAAGACTGGAAGGACTGTATGGAGTCCCCCGATCAGGCTGACAAACTTCTCTGTACAGCCATATTTCTTGAGTACCTGCCAAAGTCCTTGTCACGAAACTGTATCGAAGGCTTTTCTGAAGTCTATGAAGACTACATAAAGCGGCATGTTCTGTTCGATACACTTTTCTTGAACCTGTTTCAAGCAGAAAATCATATCCATTGTGCTTCTCCCACTTCTAAAGCCGCACTGGGTTTCCGGTAGTACATTCTGCGAAATGTGTTCATTGAGTCTGTTCAGTAGTACATGTGAGAGAATCTTACCAACAGTGGCTAGCAGTGATATACCTCGGTAATTTCCACAATCTTTCCTGTCAAAACCTACAAAACCACCATTTTTCACTCAGTGACCCCTTCAAGATACTCACCAAGTACATTTACCTCACAGGTCACCATAATATAACAGAGTAAAAGAAGCCTTGGTGGCACACTTGCATATTTCCCAACTTATTGAAATGTTTTTTTCCTTATAAATATATGTACATTTTATATACACATATTATGTAGTAATTCTATACAACATGTTTGCAGCCCTTGGTGAGCATTTTACACATTTAACATGTTCCTTTTCTATTTTCTAGACATTTTATGCATTTATTTGTGGGGGACGACAGCAGAGAGATGGCAGAAAACAGCAAGGCAAGCACTTTTATTCAACCTTTGTTCTGATGATTTATAGCTACCCAGGCCTCAGTAATGCTCCAGCTACCAATAATGCAACATCGTCAATGGAGAAAATAAATTGGACTTTTGCTAAAATAATAGCTTGAAAGAGGACAATATTGTTTTGTATGTCTGAACAATAGAGAAGAGATCGCACTGCTGACTGATAGCTGGAGTCTCCTCCATGCCTCCGAACAGCGGCCGTAATGTAATATACACAATATCAACATTTGGTATTCTGCCTTTAAACTTGTAAAACTGAATTAGCATTTTCATAAATAAAAAACTATATACATCTGAAAATGTGGAGCACTCAGAAGAGAAGTGGAATTAAATACTCCCAGAGGATTTTCAAAGGGCCTGAAGGCTGCGGTTTGATGTAAACATGACTGCTCTCTCATCCTCTGTGTGAGAAAACGGACTGGATTCCTCTTTACACCCAAATGTCTCATTTCAATAATAACTGTCAGAGTAAAATACGGGCCAAGGTCTGCTACAGTGCAGCCCTTATGACTGTATAAATCACAGTCAGCGCTACTGTCTCAGCGGTTCCAGCAACGCTCCAATGACATGAAACCAAAAGAAAGAGAGTGAAGATGCCACGGGGGAAATCTGACAATCCCCACAACATCTCTACATGAGCCAATGTACAGGGCTCCTTTAACCCCTCCAACCACATAAAACACACTCCACAAGGCCCCTGGGCTATTTTTCACATTAAAGGCCCTTCCCACCTCTGCCGAGGTTTTATGCCCGCAGAACATTTGATGAATTCTGCCAATTTTCTTCTCTGAGTACCAATCTTGGGCTGACTCCCTTTGGTGCTCAACTCGTTCAAAGTGTATCATCTCCTTCAGCCCGCTCTAAAATTTATTGTGAACCTTTTTACATATGTTTATTATCCAATATCTTCCTATGATCACTCAGTGCAAAGACATCTACTTTAAAAAGGACAAAGGGAGAACACAGACATCAATATCAGGAACGCTGACCTAAAAGAGGCAGTGAAAGAAAGTGCTTGTCCATAAATGGATTACTTACCAAATTTAAGTGAATATTGCAAGCTGCTGCACCTGCAACTTAGAAGTGAAGAAAAAGTGCAGTTCCTCTGATTGCTATGTAAACCATCCATCCATCCATTTTCTACCAGTTTTCTGGAGGTCCGGGTTGTGGAGGCAACAGTTCAAGCAGAGAGGCCCAGACTTCCCTCTCCCCAGCCACATGCTCCAGCTCTTCAGAGAGGATACCAAGGTGTTCCCAGGCCAGCTGGGAGACATAGTCTCTCCAGTGCATTCTGGGTCTTCCCCAGAGTCTCCTCATAGTGGGACATGCCCGGAACACCTCAAGTGGTAGACATTCATGAGACATCTTGATCAGATACACAAACAACCTCAGCTGGCTCCTTTCGATGTGGAGGAGCAGCGACTCTACACTGAGCCTCTCCCGGATGACTGAGCTCCTCACCCTATTTCTAAGGGTGAGTCCTGCAATCCTACAGAGAAAGCACATTTCAGACACTTGTATCCATGGTGTCATTCTTTCAGTCCTTACCCAAAGCTCATGGCAATAGTTGAGGACAGGAACATAGATTGACCGGTAAACTGAAAGCTTCACTTAGAGCTCAGCTCCCTCTTCACCACAACAGATCAGTGCAATGTCTGCATCACTGCAGATGCTGCTTCAATCTGTCTGCAAATCTCTTTCTGTAAATCTTCATTCTCCCCCAACTCGTGAATAGTTCCCTGAGATACTTAGCAACTTCTCCACTTGGGGCAGGAGCTTATCCCGACCCAGAGAGGACAGTCCACCCTTTTCCAGCTGAGGACCATGGGCTCGGATTTGAAGGTGCCGATTCTCATCCCAGCTGCTTCACACTCCAGTAAGACCGCTCCAGTAGTTGTAGGTCATTGGTTGATGAGGCCAGCAAGACGACAACATCTCCAAACAGCAGAGATGAGATCATGTTGTCACCAAACATGACACTCCCCGTTCCTTGGCTGCACCTAGATATCCTGTCCATAAAAATTATGAACAGGATTGGCCACAAAGGGCAGCCCTGGCGGAGTCCAACTCTCACTGGGAATGAGTTTGACTGAAACTAAACTCTCACAGTAGTCATACAGGATAGCCCATAGCAACAAGCGCAATACCCCATACTCCCTAAGCACCCCTCACAAGAAACCACGAAGGAGGAGGCTGAATGCCTTCTCCAAGTCCACAAAACACATGTAGGCTGGTTGGGCAAACTCCCACAAACCCTCAAGGATTCTCGAGAGTGTAAAGAGCTGGTCCGATGTGCCACAGCCAGGACGAAAACCACAGTGCTCCTCCTGAATCTGAGGTTCGACCAACGGCCGGACTCTCCTCTCCAGTACTCTGGCATAGACCTTCCCAGGGAGGCTGAGGTGTGAGATCCCGCTAAAGTTGGAGCACACTGTTAACCTTTCCTGTTTTTGGTCTCCTAACCGTGGTTGGGGGACACAGGGGAGATCTGTCTTCTCCAGGGCCAGAGGCAGCTTTTCCTCCGGGGTCAACTCCTGAGTAAACTTCACGCTTGTTAAAAGTATGGTAGTACACGGAAGAGCAGGCCATTTTGCTGAAGAGTTGGGGCTTTATTGTCTGACTGCACTGTTATTAACAGCACTTTTTGCTCACTACCTGCCCCAGTCGCCATCTCTGTCTCCTCCTTGGTAATCACACACACACACCCGTCCGCTCCGCGGGGAAATTCACAGGGCCCGCACCTCGGCCATGCGCACACACTCACTCACTCACGTTCACGCACTGAGCTGCCCTATCTAAACACATGAGCTAGACACATCCTACAACAACAACATCTGTCTCCCCTTCTTAAAGAGAGGAACCACCACCCTAGTTTGCCATGCCAAAGATAACATCCCCAACTTCCATGCAATGTTGCAGAGACATGCCAGCCATGACAGCCCCACAATATTCAGGGTCTTGAGGTACTCAGGGTGAACCTCATCCATCCCCGGGGTCCGGCCATCGAAGATTTTTTTTTAACCACTTCGGCATTCTCAGTCACTGTGATGAGCAAGTCAACCCCCTCATTCTCAAGCTCTGCTTCCTCCGTGGAAGGCATGTCAGTGGGACTGAGAAGATCCTTGAAGTATTCCTTTGATATCCCCCATCAAAGTCAGCAGCACCCCATCCACACTATACACGTGTGGACAAGGAGCTGTTTCCCCCTCCTGAGTTGCCGGACAGTTTGCCAGAATCTCTTCGAGGCTGAATGAAAGTCTTGATCCATGGCCTCACCAAACTCATCCCACACCGAGTTTTTGCTTCAGCAACCACCCAAGCTTGGGAATTCCGCAAGTCAACCAAGCTTGATAGGACTCCTTCTTCAGCTTGATGGGCCCCCCTCTCCACTGGTGTCCACCACTTGGTTCAGGGATTGCCACCACGACATGCACCAACAACCTTTTGGCCACAGCTCTGGGCAGCTGCTTCAACAATGGAGGTGGAGAACATGGCCTATTCCATGTCTCCAGACTCACTTGGAATGTAGTTGAAGTTCTTCTGGAGGTGGGAGTTGAAGACCTCTTAGACAGGGGTCTCAGCACACCCTCACTATATGTTGGGCCTACTGGGTCTGAATGACATCCTCCTCCGCCATCAGAACAGCTCACCACCAAGTGGTGATCAGTTGACAGCTCTGCACCTCTGGCAGGTCTGATGACACGATAAAATCGATCATCGACCTGCAACCTAGGATGACCTGGTGCCAAGTGCACACATGGACATCCTCATGCATGAACATGGTGATTGTTATGGACAAACTGTTGTTAACAAAGTCCAACAATTGAACATCACTGGGGTTCACATTGGGCAGGCCGTTCCTCCCAATCACACCCTCCAGGTTTCGCTGTTGCTGCCCACGTGCACGTTGAGGTCCCCCAATAGGACAATGGAGTCTCCAAGAGGACACTTTCCAGCACCCCAATCAGAGACTCCCAAAAGGGTGGGTACATTGAACCATCATTTGGTGCATAGACACAAATCAAATCAAATCAAACTTTATTGTCATATTGCTGTACATACAACTGTAGTGCAGGCAAGATGAAATTGCGTTTCTCTCGGCATCCATATAAATAGAAGCAGCATGATTTAAGACACACTCCCACATAGTTCCACCCCCCACCCCCACCCCCCCATCCCTTCACATATCCCTGAGACATACTTGGGAGAAAAAAAAACTAACTAACTATAATATACAAATAATATACAAAATGTCCGTAGGTGCAGTAGTGTGTATGAGAGATTCCGGGTCAACTGTTCAGCATCCTGACAGCTTGTGGAAGGAAGCTGTTGATCAGTCTGGTGGTTCTGCCTCTGATGCTCCGGAATCGTTTACCAGATGGAAGAAGTTCAAAGTGTTTATGCAGAGGATGAGAACGGTCCTTGACAATGTTCAGTGCCCTGCTCCTACAACGGTTCTGAAAAAGTTCTTGGACAGAGGGGAGGGAGACTCCAATTACCCTCTCAGCCCCCTTGACTATCCTCTGCAGGGCTTTTTTGTCTGACATACTGCAGCTGGAGTACCATGTAGCAATGCAGTACGTCAGAACACTCTCCACCACACCTCTGTAGAAGGTCCTGAGGATGCAGATGGGGAGAGAGGCCTGTTTGAGTTTCCTCAAGAAGTGCAGTCTCTGCTGAGCCCGCTTCCTGATCTCCAAGGAATTCTTGCTCCAGGTCAGGTCCTGCGAGATCTGCACTCCGAGGAACTTGATGTTCTCCACTCTCTCCACTAAACGGCCGCCGATGCTGAGGGGGACGTGCTCAGGCTGTGACCGCCGGAAGTCGATAATCATCTCCTTCGTTTTGTCCATGTTGAGCACCAGATTGTTCTCCCTGCACCAGCCCTCCAGGTCTCTCACTTCTTCCCTGTACATTGATTCCTCATCCCTCTGAATAAGTCCCACCACCGTGGTGTCGTCTGCAAACTTAATAATCTGGTTCCCCTCGTGTTTGGATACACAGTCATGTGTATGACTGATGGTCAGGACCCATTTCCCAATCCAAAGATGCAAGGAAACTACTCTTTCGTCCACCAGGAAAAATTCCAATATAGAGGCAGCAAGGCGGGGGATACACAAATTAAAGATTCAAAGATTTTATTTGTCAATACTACTACATGTACAGGAAATACAGGAGAATTGAAATGCCATTTTTCTCTCTTCAGTGGTGTGCGCAATATAAACTAGAAAAGCACTCGGAGAGCGCAGACCTCCGCCAAGCGCCACAGTTCCCCCCATACAGTGTTTGTGTGTACGTTTTCAGATTCCTTGACCATGAAAACATATGACTAGCAATTTGATTGACAATATATGATTAGTGGTTCTGTGGGCGACACACATTGTGGGCTCACGTTTCCACAGAGACAGGACTGCATGTGTATTGAGGGTGTCACCATCCAAGATGAGGGATCCATCCAAGATGGCGCCCACAGCGGTCGACATGGTGCTTCGCTGCGCTCTTTGTTTGTTTTTGTTTGTCAATTGTGTGTCTGCTTGCACTTATACCCGTGAAGAACTTCTAAATATCAGGACTTTCACCCCCACGGACCTCCTCCCAGTTTTTCTAGCCCCTGCCGCCGATCTGGTTTATTGTTTGGCTCGGAAAGTGAGACGGCGGAAGAGAGGAAGACGAGCGGGCGCTCTCGTACGACTTCGCAGGAGAGGCTCGCGAACGGCGCTGCCTGGCATATTTCTGTCCAATACCAACTCTCTCTCTAACAAGGTAGATGAACTGAGACTGCTGATGCGTTTTAAGGACCTCGCCTCCTCAGCTGTCCTCTGCTTTACTGAGACCTGGCTCCGGGAAAATATACCGGACAGCGCGCTGCGCCTCGACGGCTTTCAGCTCTTCCGTGCTGATCGTGACACAGAGCTTTCCGGCAAGACCACAGGAGGCGGAGTCTGCTTCTACATCAACTGCAGCTGGTGCTCTGATGTAACGGTAATTTCCAAACACTGTTCTCCTGCCTTGGAATTTCTTGTTATCAATTGCAAGCCCTTCTATTCCCCGCGGGAGTTTGCTTCTTTCATAATGATCGCTGTGTACGCCCCTCCCGACGCGGACACGCGCGAAGCTCAGCGCGTGCTCGCGGATCACATTCAACACACAGAGCGGAGTTTTCCAGACTCGCTGATTATTGTGGCTGGCGACTTTAATCAGTGCAATCTGAGCCACGATCTCCCCCGCTACAAACAGTTTATTAAATGCCCCACCAGAGGATTAAACACACTGGATCACTGTTACACCACAGTGAAAGACGCATATCGCGCTGTCCCTCGAGCTACGCTGGGATTATCTGATCACGTGATGGTTCACCTCATTCCCACATACAGACAGAGATTGAAGCTCACTAAACCTGTTGTGAGCACTACGAAGATACGGACCAGTGATGTTGAGGAGAAGCTGGAAACGTGCATGGAAATATCTGACTGGGGCATGCTTAAAGGAGCCACGCATGATCTGGATGAGTACACGGACACTGTGAACTCATATATCCACTTTTGTGAAGAGAACGTTCTTCCATCACGCACCAGGGTGAGTTACTCTAATGACAAACCCTGGTTCACAGCTAAGCTCAGACAGATCAGGAAGGAGAAGGAAGCAGCGCTGAAAAGTGGAGACAGGGACTGCTACAGGGAGGTTAAATACCGGTTTAACAGAGAGCTGAAGAGGGCTAAATCTCTATACTCAGAGAGACTCCAGCAGCAGTTCACTGCTAATGATTCGGCTTCCGTGTGGAGAGGACTGAGGCAAATCACCAACTATCGACCTAAGGCTCCTAAAGGTCAGGATGACAAAGCCCTTTGTCAAAGACTGTCCCAACACTATGCCCGTTTTGACACCTCGTCATCTGTGTCCAACCCCCCCCCCCTCCCTCCAGCTCCACAGCCTCCACATTCGCTACTTCATTTAAGGCACCCCCCCCTCCTCCCCCCCTCCCCTTATCATCAGTGAGCAGGATGTGCTCAAACAGTTCTCCAGACTGAACCTGCGCAAGGCCCCCGGCCCAGACGGCGTGTCTCCCTCCACCCTGAGACTCTGTGCGAAACAGCTGGCTCCTGTATTCACAGACATTTTTAACACCTCCCTTAAGTTATGCCACGTGCCGTCCTGCCTCAAATCCTCCACCATCATCCCTGTCCCCAAGAAGCCACGGATCACTGGACTTAATGACTACAGACCTGTAGCGCTCACCTCTGTAGTCATGAAGTCCTTTGAGCGCCTGGTCCTGTCCCACCTCAAGTCCATCACCACCCCTCTCCTGGACCCGCTGCAGTTTGCCTACCGAGCCAACAGGTCTGTAGACGATGCAGTCAACCTGGCCCTCCACTCCATCCTGCAGCACCTGGACTCCCCGGGAACCTACGCCAGGATCCTGTTTGTGGACTTCAGCTCCGCATTCAACACCATCCGCCCCGCTCTGCTCCGGGACAAGCTGTCCCTGCTCAACGTGCCTGACTCCCTCTGCAGGTGGATCATCGACTTCCTGACGGACCGGAGGCAGCATGTGCGGCTGGGAAAGACTGTCTCAGACTATACTAGCATCAGCACCGGATCACTCCAGGCCTGTGTACTTTCCCGCCTACTCTTCTCCCTTTACACCAACTCCTGCACCTCCAGCCACCAGTCTGTCAAGTTGATCAAGTTTGCGGACGACACCACCCTCATCGGGCTCATCTCCAACGGCAACGAGTCCGCCTACAGGAGAGAGGTGGCCCAGCTGGCGTCCTGGTGCAGCAATAACAACCTGCAGCTGAACGCTCTGAAGACAGTGGAGATGATTGTAGACTTCAGGAAAGTCACTACTCCTCTGCCCCCCCTCACCCTCTCAGGCTCTCCCATCACCACTGCTGGTTCCTTCCGCTTCCTAGGCACTACCATCACCAGGGACCTCAAATGGGAGCTGACCATCAGCTCACTCATCAAAAAAGCCCAGCAGAGGATGTTCTTCCTGCGGCAGCTGAGGAAGCTCAAGCTACCCACCAAGATGTTAGTGCAGTTCTACACAGCCATCATCGAGTCCATCCTCACCACCTCCATAACCGTGTGGTACGCAGGAGCCACTGCCAGGGACAGACTAAGGCTGCAGCGCGTCGTGCGCACTGCTGAGAAGGTGATCGGCTGCAAGCTCCCATCTCTCCAGGATCTGTACATCTCCAGGACCCGGAGGCGTGCTGGCCGGATCATAGCCGATCCCTCACACCCTGGTCACGTACTGTTTGCCCCCCTCCCCTCTGGTAGAAGACTTCGGTCCATCCAGACTAAAACCTCCCGTCACATGAACAGCTTCTTCCCCTCTGCCATTAGACTGCTGAACACTAAGTGACTTATTGACTCTCGTGCACCATGTACAGCAGCTCAACCAGACTCATGTCAATCATCACTGTTTTCTTCCTGCATTACCGACTGCACTATATAGTTCTCCACAGTATCTGCTGCTGGCTAATATATATTTTAACTGTTGACCAGTATCACTTAATCTTATCCTACACTTTATTACATGTATAGTTTATTTCTCTTATCTTATCATGTTTAATGTTGCAGCATTGTACCGAGACAAATTCCTAGTTTGTGTACTACATGAACAATGGCAATAAACCTGATTCTGATTCTGATTCTGATTCTGATTCACGTCTGCAAGGACAGAGGACTCGAATCTGCAGAAGATAACAAGGAGGTGTGAGATTTGTCTCTTTGTCCCACAGAAGATGCCCCGGAGAGATTTCCGGTTCATCAGGAAATGAGAGACAATGGTGAAGATTCAAAGGGATGCTTTGTGACTGTATGTTTACTGAAAACACCATGTGACTTGAATTCTGATGCTGGAAACATATAAAAGGGTGATGAGATATGATTCTCTCTCTTTCCTGCTTTGAGAATGCTAGAAGCTGTGTTCTGTCAATAAAGCTGGTTTACGACTAAACTCAGCCTCATCATTTGAGCACATCTTCTACACTGGTGACCTACGACGAGAAATGAGCAGACAGAATTCTCCCGAGCGGGGCTCGGCGGAAGCCAGCCTGATGGCCGCCTCCATGATCCGGCTGCCCGATTTCTGGCAGCACAGCCCGCGCTCATGGTTTGGCGCAGTCGAGGCGCAGTTCAACCTCCAGAGAATCTCCAACGACGACACAAGATTCTACCACGTGGTAGCGAAGCTGGACAGCAACACGGTCCAGAGAGTGGATGATCTGGTTAATCATCCACCAGACAGCGACAAGTACAGAGCACTGAAGGACGCGCTGATCAGCCATTTCACCCCTTCAGTCCAACAACGAGCAGAGGGACTCCTGACGTTGACGGAGTCAGAGAACGATAGACCTGCGGACCTGATGGTGAAGATGCTGAAGCTCAAAGACTCTGAGGATGGCGAATTCATTTTCGCCCACCTTTTCCTTCGGACCCTGCCGCCAGCAGTGAGAGTGGCCCTGGCAGAGTTGCCCCGATTGGCCAGGCAAGACTACCATGGGTTGAGCAAAGAGGCGCAGCGGTTGGTCGACGCCCACAAGCGGAACGCGGTTTCGGCCGCGGCGGCTAGCCCGGGAACAGCGTCCAGAGACAGCGCAGGTCCAGCGGCCGCGGCGCCAGACGCACCAACGACGGCGGCGACGGGAGCCAGACGACGCGGAGCGGAGGACGGCCCGTGCTTCTACCACCGCCGTTTTGCAGAGAGAGCGCACAGGTGCGTCCCACCGTGCAACTTTAAGCGCCAGGGAAACGCGAAGACCGAGGGCCGGTAGCAGCTGCGACCCTCGGCAACGAGAACAGGCTGCTTTACCTGACGGATGCACGCTCGGGGAAACAGTTCCTCGTGGACACGGGCTCTCAGCTGAGTTTCGTCACACCCACCTACGTGGAACGGCTGATGCCTTCTAAAGCTCCCTGGGTGTCAGTGTCAGCAGCGAACGGCTCCACGATTAAAACGTTCGGTGAGAGGACCATGCTTCTGTCCTTACAGGGCCGTTCATTTGAGTGGACATTTATTGTAGCAGCAGTCAGTTTCAACATGTTAGGGGCTGATTTTTTGTGCTCACATGGTTTATTGGTTGACCTTGCTAATAGACGTCTGATTAATGCACTGTCCTTTCATTCTATTCCCTGCACAGCTCGGGTGGCCCCGCCGACTGCACATGCCAGCGTCTCAGCTGCGGGTGGTAAGTTTCACACATTGCTTGCTCAGTTCCCAGCACTCACAGTCCCCACGTTTTCGGCAACGGTGGCTAAACATGGGGTGGAGCATTTCATAACAACCACCGGCCCTCCCGTTTTTGCAAAAGCTCGGCGCTTGGACCCAGCTAAACTGGCCATCGCGCGCGAGGAGTTCACTAATCTGGAAAAACTGGGCATTATTAGACGCTCCAAGAGCTCTTGGGCTTCGCCGTTACACATGGTCCCAAAGGCTGTCGGCTCGTGGCGACCTTGCGGCGATTTCCGCAGGTTGAACAACGTTTCAGCTCATGACCGCTACCCGATTCCACACATTCAGGATTTTTCTGTTCATTTGGCGGGGGCGCGCATTTTTTCTAAAATAGACTTGGTGCGCGGTTATCACCAGGTTCCAGTGCGCGCGCAAGATGTACCCAAAACAGCGGTCATAACTCCTCTCGGCCTTTTTGAGTTTTTGCGCATGCCTTTTGGCCTCAAGGGGGCCGCGCAGACTTTCCAACGCATGATGGATGCAGTTTTACGCGACCTTCCTTTCGTGTTCGTTTATTTGGACGATATTTTGGTAGCCAGCGCGTCCGAGGGCGAGCACGAAAAACACCTCACAGCAGTTTTTCGGAGGCTGGCAGAGCACGGGTTAATAGTTAACCCAGCGAAGTGCCAGTTTGGGGTGGTGCAGATTGATTTTTTGGGACATCGCGTTTCGGCAGAAGGAGTGGTTCCTCTTCCAAATAAAGTGCGTGCCATAACGGATTTTCCGCAACCTCAAACGGTCAAGGCGCTTCAGGAGTTTCTAGGGATGGTTAATTTTTACAACCGGTTCCTCCCAAGCGCAGCACGGCTCATGCAGCCATTGTATACCGCGTTAAAAAAACAAAAGCCCGCAAATAAAGTTGAATGGTCTCCGGAGCGGGAGCGCGCTTTTGCCCAGGTCAAATCAGCCCTGGCAAACACAGTTTTGTTAGCGCACCCAGTTCCAACGGCCCGCATGGTGCTCACCACTGACGCTTCCAATGTAGCGGTGGGGGCGGTAGTTGAACAGTTTGTGGCAGGTACCTGGCAACCCCTCGCGTTTTTCAGCAGGACTTTGCGCGATAGTGAGCGTAAATACAGTGCGTTTGACAGGGAGCTTTTGGCCCTACACTTGGCCATCCATCATTTTCAGTTCTGGTTAGAGGGGCGACGTTTCACCGCATTTGTGGATCATAAACCGCTAACGTTTGCGATGGCCAAAATTTCAGAACCCTGGTCAGGCCGGCAACAAAGGCAACTAGCCGCAATATCAGCGTTCACTACTGATATTCAGCATGTCGTGGGTAAACACAATGTTGTGGCAGACTGCCTCTCGCGCGCGGTAGCACCACCAAGCCCCATAGGGGCAGACTCTGTAGCTGTGGCCGCGGGCCCGGGCAGCGACGCGGGAGCGCGCGCAGCCCCGGTCTGTGTTGGATTAGATTATGCAGCCATGGCTGCGGAGCAGGTTAACGACGCGGACGTGCGCGCGCTCCAGTCTGGACCAACAGGGTTAAGGCTGGAGCACAGGGAGCAACAAAGTGGTATGCCCCCACTAATCTGCGACGTCTCCACGGGACGGCCCCGCCCCATGGTGCCAGCCGCGTGGCATCGCCGCGTTTTTGACTCGGTCCATTCTCTCACGCACCCGGGGGTGCGCGCATCGATTAAGTTGGTGGGGGAGAAATTTGTTTGGCCCGGGTTGCGCAAACAGGTCAAGGAATGGGCGGCAGCCTGCGTAGCGTGTCAGCGAGCCAAAATACACAGACACACTAAGGCCCCGTTGGAACCTTTTCACATCCCCGCTAAGCGTTTTGATCACGTGTATGTTGACTTGGTGGGCCCGCTCCCATTATCACACGGGCACACACATCTTTTGACGATGGTGGATCGCACCACGCGCTGGCCAGAGGCGATTCCTCTGACATCAACCACAGCGGAAGAAGTTGCACGAGCATTTTTAGCAGCGTGGGTTGCGCGTTTCGGTGTACCGTCGGACATAACGTCCGACAGGGGTCCCCAATTTATTTCCGAACTATGGTCATCGATGGCCCGCAGCTTGGGGGTGAAGATTCATCGCACTACCGCGTATAACCCCCAGGCTAATATATGCGAACGCTTTCACAGGTCATTGAAAGCAGCCCTCAGAGCGTCGCTGACGGATACAAATTGGGTGGACAAACTTCCATGGGTTTTATTGGGGTTGCGTTCTGCACCTAAGGAAGATTTGCATGCTTCCCCGGCTGAATTAGTTTTTGCACAACCTCTCCGTTTGCCGGGGGAATTTCTCCCCGATAATCCCGCACCAAATGGCCCCCCTGCTCAGCCGTGGCAGAGCGACTCGGGAGCAAACACGCTCCCTGGCCCGGTCCATCACAGTTTACCACACGTTTTTGTGCCAAAGGCTTTAAAAAATGCAGAGTTTGTTTTTGTTAAACATGATGCTCAGTGTCCAAGTTTGCGGCCGTTTTATGACGGACCGTTCCGAGTGCTGGAGACCGGGCAGAAGCATTTTCTGCTAGATTTAGGGGGCAGAAGGGAGTTGATTTGCATAAACAGGCTCAAACCCGCCTTTGTTTTGGCTGATGAGGAAGTGCAGCTCGCGAGGCCCCCCCGCCGTGGCAGGCCGCCGAGAGGACATTCTCCAAAATCTTCACAGAAAGGTGCTAACAGCTTTAATCCACAGGTGCAGAGAGATGTTGCAGGTGCAGCCAAGCCAGGTTGCAGCAGATTCGGCAGAAAGTTAAAACCTAGGCAGTTGGTGGATTGATTAGCGATGTATGGAGTGTTTTGTGTTTTTCTTTTTTTTTTTTTATGCCATGCAGGTTTTGCCTTACTAGACGTTTGGGGGGGGGGGTAGTGTGGGCGACACACATTGTGGGCTCACGTTTCCACAGAGACAGGACTGCATGTGTATTGAGGGTGTCACGTCTGCAAGGACAGAGGACTCGAATCTGCAGAAGATAACAAGGAGGTGTGAGATTTGTCTCTTTGTCCCACAGAAGATGCCCCGGAGAGATTTCCGGTTCATCAGGAAATGAGAGACAATGGTGAAGATTCAAAGGGATGCTTTGTGACTGTATGTTTACTGAAAACACCATGTGACTTGAATTCTGATGCTGGAAACATATAAAAGGGTGATGAGATATGATTCTCTCTCTTTCCTGCTTTGAGAATGCTAGAAGCTGTGTTCTGTCAATAAAGCTGGTTTACGACTAAACTCAGCCTCATCATTTGAGCACATCTTCTACAGTTCAGTAGTTATTCACGAAAATGACATTTTCCATAATAGTGGCCATAGTTCCCCCCATACAGTGTTTGTGTGTACGTTTTCAGATTCCTTGACCATGAAAACATATGACTAGCAATTTGATTGACAATGATATGATTAGTGGTTCAGTAGTTATTCACGAAAATGGCATTTTCCGTAATGGCGGCCACAGTTCCCCCCATACAGTGTTTGTGTGTACATTTTCAGATTCCTTGACCACGAAAACATATGACTAGCAATTGGATTGACAATGATAGGATTAGTGGTTCAGTAGTTATTCAGGAAAGTGGCATTTTCCATAATGGCGGCCACAGTTCCCCCCATACAGTGTTTGTGTGTACGTTTTCAGATTCCTTGACCATGAGAACATATGACTAGCAATTGGATTGACAATGATAGGATTAGTGTTTCAGTAGTTATCCAGGAAAATGGCATTTTCCGTAATGGCGGTTTTCTTCTGGACGGTGATCCGGATCACCACCAAAATTTAATCAGTTCTTCCTTGTACCATTTCCAACAACACCTGAAAGTTTCATCGAAATCCGTCCAAAACTTTTTGAGTTATCTTGCTAACCAACAGACAGACAGACAGACAGACAGACAGACAGACAGACAGACAGACAAACAGACAAACCCTGGCAAAAACATTACCTCCTTGGTGGAGGTAAAAAAAAGGAATGAAGCTGGCAAAACAACAATAGCAGTCTATGTACAGTAATGCTACCCGTAGTGCACAAGATAGAACCCAGACACCCCACAGTGTAAATAAAGATAAATGATAAAACCCAGCAATGCTATATACAGAAAAAGGTAGAGCAGTAATACTCATAGTTGCAAGTTTGATGTGGTAGTGTAGGTGCAGACAGTGACAGATTGGACTGCACATGATCAATATTGCAATAACAGACAGCAGCAGGTATGGCATTTGTGCACATAGTTGCAGTAAGGTGTAGAGACATACAGCAGCAGATGTATTACTGTTGGTGTGCCAGTCTTTCTATGCAAACAGCTGAGGTAGTTATTGTGCGGGTGAGTGCATTACGGTCCGGGGGGGGCTGGAAGTGGACACAGTTCAGGGTCCTGATGACCTGGTGAACAAAGCTGTTTATCAGTCTTGTGGAGCCGGCCCCGAGGCTCCAGTACCTTTTCCCCGAGGGCAGGGGGCTGAAGAGGGAGTGTGCGGAGTGGAATGTGTTGCCTGCAATGTTGATGGCTCTGCAGGTGAGGTACATGTCCGGGGGGGGGGGGCAGAGGGGCATCGATGATCTTGCTGGCAGCTTTCACTGTGCATTGTAGTGTTTTCCAGCAGGAAGTGATGCAGCTTCCATACCACACCGTGATGCAGCTGGTGAGGATGCTCTCAATGGTGTCCCGGTAGAATGACCCGGTAGAATACCCAGCCCTGCTTGCCGTCTCTAATCTGAGCTGATATTTTTGGGATGTGGTCAATTTGTACACACAGCTGTATTGTATATTTATCTTTCTATAATCATCTGCTTAGCTTCACCTCCATTAATTCGTCACTGTAGTTGACTTCTGGACCAGTTTTGATGAGTAAAAATATAGAATTTTAATAAAATGTTATGCAACAAAACTGTCAATGTATGTCCACTCTTTTCTAGCACTGAAATAAACACTCAGAGATAAAGCTGCAGTAGGCAGAGTTACTTTGTCTTAAATTGAAAATAAATCAATCATCACCCTATAGCAATTTGTAATGCAAGTGGTCTGAAACTACACCACAGCATTTCCTCTGGGCTCTGTTTATTCTGCAAAAAGTTTCACACCCCGGGAGGGTTTCTTTGCCCTATTGTGGACCTTCTCAACCAGAGGCTTTGATACTGGCTAATCTGCAAAAGGGATTAAGACAGGGAATGGAGGGAAGCTGCTGGAGGCTGTTAGACTTTTTTTTCACCCAAAAACATTTCAAGTGCTCTCTTATGGTTTTTGTTTTGTTTTGTTTTGTTTTTTCTTCAGATTTCTATCTACTGCAGCTTGTTGTGTATAACCAAGAGTGTTCAATACTAGAAAAGAGTGGACACATACAGATGTTTTTTGTAATGACACTGGTAAGTTTCCTGCATATGTAACATGTATTCACAATTATTGTATTTATGTGTTTGTAGCACGAGTTCATGAATCTTAAATCCACCAATCAATAGATAGTGCTGGTCATCTGTCGTATACAGTAGAGTCTTTGAAAAATGGTAACCAATCTTTTTTCCTGGTTGTTGAAAACCACTGTTGTTTTATAATTATTCATCAAAATATGTTTTCTTTTATTATCAGATTGAAACAGGGAAGACACACTGCTCCACTTGAAAGCTTACCGGTAAAACAATTCAATAAATTTTGCATCATAGGATTCACAACATCCACCTTCACCGATTCTGACCGCTTTCCCATGAAATTAAATCCAATTCTATCTTCATAAGTAACAAATTAAGTCTGGATATGAGTTAATTTTATTATCCTATTCTGACTGTATTGTTAAATTCTGATGGTAATTCCTAATATGATTTGGGACTGCAGAGGGGAACAACTGCAGTTAATCAGGCTGCTCAAGGTTAATGATACATGCAGGGTATACAGAGATTTAGATGCAGTTAATCTGTGCTTAACTTTTAAAATCTTGCCATCATGGGGGTGATTTTTAATGTAAAATAGAAGGAGAAAATCAAATTAGAGTAAAAGCTGCACTCGGGTGGATGAATAGCTAATGGATAAAGGGCCTTCTTCTTGGTGATAATTGGTAATTGTTTTTTGGGGGGTAGGTTGGAAAGTGGAGGGACATGAAGAGAAGCTGGACAATGCTACAGGCTGTGCAGATCAGCAAATTGGCCTGGCGTGAAAAGATGTTGTAAGGAGTAATGGTCCCTTCCATATGCTGACTGAAGAAAATCAAGTGGGTGCTGTCATGTAACACCTCTTTATGTGCTGAGATGAGGCAGAAGGGGTGCAACAAATGAAGGTGCACAGGAAGGAGTGTTTAGCAAAAAATGCACAAAATACAAACTAATAAGAAAAGAGTTAAATGCCTTTTTTGTGCATCATATTTGAGATGATGCATCTGTTGTGTTTTAATTAACTCATAACTCAATGGTATAAAAAAAAGCTCAAAGCTTGACTTGAGGATTCAAAACAGGAATCCACAAGTTGTCTAAGACCCATAGCTTTTACACAGAGTAAAGTTCTGAGCTAGTTCCAGCAGACAATTTAAGCTGTGCCATGTAATCATACATACATGCATCATTGGTCAAAGGCACATTGTTCTATTTTGGCGGTGTTTTTAAGCAGCAGAATTTTCCCCATCTCCCCACTCTGATTTGCCCTGCATTGCTGCCTGCTGTTCAAACCCCATCACCACACCAGCACCCAACTGTGGGCTCCAGAGGAAGGGGGCTAAATATTTAAGAATCACTTCCTAACTACTGCAAACATCTTGATCAAAGGGAATGACGAGCCGCAGTTCTGTTTCTTGTGTTCACTTTTACACATATTTTGTTTTAAAAACCACCTTCTTCTGCGTTCTATCTGCCACTATCAACTGCACAGCTATATGATGGTAGACATCCCATTTTGCGGCCAATGTCCTGGGGCTGATGCGTTCTATCTTTCTTTTCCCCAATCCATTATGCTGAGCACCAAGCTAGCAGGCAGAAAGTACCATTTTTATATGATCTTTGGTATGACCTGGCTGGGTTGTGAACCCAAAACCTCCTTGCTGCACGGCAGATGCTCTACCACTAGGCTGCCACTTCGATTATAAACCACCATTGTTCCTGGGACTGCAGATGAAAATTTGACTATATAAATTAATCTGGCACATTTAAATAATGGAATCCACATCTTTATATTAATGCTTGTTAAATGTTCCTTCTCAATGAGACAAAATTGTGTTAAAGTTTATTTACACTTGTTATTGAAAGCTTTTCCTGGCTAACTTGTTTTATGTTTGTCTGTGTCTATTATTTATTTGTTTGTTTGTTTGTTTGTTTGGAAAGCAACCTTGGGTTTCTTGAAAGGCGCTATATAAGATGAAACTATTATTATTAATATCATTTTTCAGCTATCCATCCATCTTCTACTGCTTTTCCGGGGATCAGTGTTGCAGAGGCAGCAGTCCAAGTAGAGAATCCCAGATTTCCCTCTTCCCAGCCACTTCCTCCAGCTCTTCAGAGGGGACACCAAGGCGTTCCCAGGCCATAGACTCTACAGCATGTCCTGGGTGTGCCCCAGGGTCTACTCCCAGTGGGACGTGTCCAAAACACCTCAAGTGGGAGGCATCCTAATTAGATGTCCAAACCACCTCAACTGGCTTCTTTCAATGTGGAGGAGCAGCGGCTCTACTCTGAGCCTCTTTTGGATAACTGAAATGTTTTCTCTATCTCTAAGGGTAAGTCTGTCAACCCTACAGAGAAAGCTCATTTCAGCCGTTGGTATCCGTAATCACATTCTTTCAGTCATTACCCAAAGTTTATGACCATAGGTGAGGGAAGGAACGTAGATTGAGTAGTAAATTGAAAACTCTGCCTTAGAGCTCAAGGCCTTGTCACACCTAGATGATTTAGGCAGTGTTTGCCAAACGTATGAAAAATTTGGAGAATATACTGGCATACGTCGAATCAGTTACGGGTAAGTTTTGTATAAGTTAAGAGCATGCTGAAGAACGCTGAAGCACGCTGATATATGGAATTGTACAGCGAGCTCCTCTAAAAATTTTCAGCATGCTGAAAATTTTCCAATGTATCCAGCGTATGGCTGAAATGTCCCGCATAAGTGGGGCATAAGCTGTAGGGAAGTTATGTGTTCGTTCACACACGTTACTTATAAGCGACTCACAAGTTACTCCTAAGCCAAAATACGTTGAGATAAATGTCTAGTGTACCCAAAACTTATTTCTAACATATGAGTAACACCTTTTGGACCTATGAATAACTTACTGAACAGGTTTCAAACTTACAGCAACCCTATAATGGCGTATTTGCATTGTTGGTTCATGGGAAAACCCCATAGAGAGCTCAGCTGCTGCCTGCAGCACATACACACACACAGAGCTAAATACACGTACTTTTTCACATAACGGGACCTGTCGGGGACTGTCCAAGCACTTTCAAGCTACAGGATAAAGACCCAAATCGCTGTTTAGCCCTCCTTGCCATGTTTTTAACCTTTGACTGCAGTCTGTACCATCAGCTGTCCAGTGCTGTTCTGATAGAAATGTCAAAATGTCAGAACACTGGAGAAGGTGGATCCAATCAGCTGATCGCCCAAATCACAGAGATCAACTGCTTTCTATGATAAATCCCATTTTGCTGTCCCTTGGCTGCGGCTCCAGGCAAAAGCACACCCCATGCATTATCTTGTTTTTTTCACTTTAGTGAAAATAAACTTTTTTTAATCGCCATCAGTTTGTGTGTCTTTGAGTCAGATTGTGACAACTGTGATGTGACGTTCATGATGTTTCACATCAGTTGTTTTAGACTGACCCAACACATTTGACAGCCCTGCCAGGTCAGTCACACCCCTCCACTGTAGTCTTTGGAGGGGAGAATCATTTCGGCTGAACAGAGATGATCTCTCACACACCTGGGATTCATGGATCAGGAGGCGACGACAGTTTGGCATGACTGCGCTATGCAGAAGTTAGGATAAGCTATGCAGAAGTTAGACTACTGCTGTGCATAAGTTGTGAACGTCGGCAAAACACTAAGCATTCAATGGTTTAAGTTATTTAAAAGTTATGGAAATATTCTATACAAGTTACTAATACATTATGTACTGTATATGTCCAACGCGTTATGGCTATTCAATGCATATGGCCAAAAGTGAAAATTTCAGCATATGCCAGTGTTTTAGACCAAATTTTTTTTGTGTGTACACATACACAGCACTTCACTAATGTGGCATTTGAATGTTTTCTTTTGTAGCACCTTAACTCTTGCACTTTAGCATATTCACTTTGTACAGTTTCAATGCAGATGTTCTTCTCGTGTATGACTGTGTGTTTTTGTGACCCACCGGGGGACTACATATGCGAATTAGCAGTATTGCTAAATGTGGCACACTTACATTTGCATTAATGTTCATTAGTACTGTATGTAATGGGCCTTTCAAATAAACATTAAACTTAAAACCCCAAGAGGAAAATCCACCATTTTCCAGCTGACTACCATGGAGGTACTGATTCTCATCCCAGGTGCTTCACACTCAGTAGCAAACTGCCCCACCATGTCCTGGGATCATTGCTCAACGAAGGCAACAGGACAGCATCATCTGAAAACAGCAGAGATGAGATCCTGTGGTCCTCCGTTCCTTGGCTGCACCTAGAAATCTTGTTCATCCATGGACAAAACAGGATTTATTAAGCTATTTATCATAAACTTATAATAATTTAGATTCTGATCACATTATGTGACAAAATTTGTTCCTGGACAGTATGTGTTATTTTTTAATGGGTTATGGTGTAGGAGAGGCTCAAAGCAGAACCACTGCTCCTCCACATTGAAAGGAGCCAGTTGAGGTGGTTTGGGCATCTGATCAGGATGCCTCCTGGACGCATCCCACTTGAGGTGTTTCGGACACGTCCATCTGGGAGGAGATCCCAGGGCAGACCCAGGACACGCTAGAGAAACTATTGTCTCCCAGGTGATCTGGGAACGCCTTGGTATCCTCTCTGAATAGCTGGAGCAGGTGGCTGGGGAGAGGGAAATCTGGGTTTCTCTGCTTGAACTGCTGCCTCCATGACCCTGGGCCTCCAGAAAAGCGGTAGAAGATGGATGGATGGCTTATGGTGTAGAGATATAGAAAATGCCCATTATTTCCTTTAAACTTTGTCTTTGTGACCTGAATGACATTTGAAATTTAAGTTGTTACTGTCATGGCCGCCAATCATGGCACCTGTGTACGCACCTGCCTGTCATCTCCTGCGGCCCTATTTATTCCCATCAAGACCAGTGCTGGCCACGGAGTCATCTGATTCTTTCCATGAGTCACGCCACAACCTGCCTCTGTGCTTCCCTGCACTGAATTCTCCAGCCATCGGCTTCCAAGCCCAGCTGTACGACGTCCGGGTCGGTTTCGCCAAGTAAGCGTTATTGCTTCTAAACCTGTCCATTCCCCTGTGCACAGGCGGAGCCCGCAACGGCGGACCTCCTTCTCCCTCCAGGCGACAGACTTTTATTCCACCTCCAGCTGACCTGCCCGCAGACACTGTCTCCCTGGCCGCAGCTTCGGCGCCACCTAAAGACACTTCGACATCTGTTGACAGTAAGCATTACAACATCTAACGTGCTGCATAGGGTGAACTGTAAGCTAACGGCCCTTGTCTCTTTCCAGGGTTGCCAGTCTGTACAGTGCTCTGCCGGCCCAGCTGGAATACACGGACTGCACTACACAACATTACATCATATATTATTACATACATATTATTACATATTATTATTACACTCACACACCCACTCACTCACGTTAACAAATAAAGTACGATAATTGTGTTAATCCTGAGTCGTGTCTGTTCTGTGGGTCACCTGAACCATGTCAGTTTCCATGTATTAACAGTAAGTTTACACCTACAGTGGTGTGACAAAGTGTTCACCACCTTCCTGATTTCTAGTTTTTGGTTTGTTTTGTCACACATTATCAAGGGTAAAAAAAAAAAAAAAAATCCAAACCTACATGGCCCTGTGTGAAAAAGTGATTGCCCCCCCCCCCCCCCGTTAAAACATAAATTAACTGTGGTTTATCAAATCTTTGAAAAGCTGAGTTCAATTTCTCTAGCCACACCCAGGCCTGATTACTGCCACACCTGTTCTCAATCAAGAAATCAGTTAAATAGGACCTGCCTGACAAAGTGAAGTAGACCAAAAAATCCTCGAAAGCTAGACATCATGCTGAAATCCAAAGAAATTCAGGAACAAATGAGAAACAATGTAACTGAGATCTATCAGTCTGGAAAAAGTTATAAAGCCGTTTCTAAAGCTTTGGGACTCCAGTGAACCACAGTGAGAGCCATTATCCACAAATGGCCAAAACATGGAACAGTGGTGAACCTTCCCAGGAGTGACCAGGCAACAAAAATTACCCCAAGAGCACAGCGACGACTCATCCAAGAGGTCACAACAGACCCCACAACAACATCCAAAGAACTGCAGGCCTCACTTGCCTCAGTTAAGGTCAGTGTTCATGACTCCACCATAAGAAAGAGACTGGGCAAAAATGGCCTGCATGGCAGAGTTCCAAGATGAAAACCACTGCTGAGCAAAAAGAACATAAAGGCTCGTCTCAGTTTTGCCAGAAAACATCTTGATGATCACCAAGACTTTTGGGAAAATACTCTGTGGACTGAAGAGACAAAAGTTGAAGTTTTCGGAAGGTGTGTGTCCCATTACATCCGGTGTAAAAGTAAAACAGCATTTCAGAAAAGGAATATCATACCAACAGAAAATATGGTGGTGGTAGTGTGATGGTCTGGGGCTGTTTTGCTGCTTCAGGACCTGGAAGACTTGCTGTGGTAAATGCAACCATGAATTCTACCGTCTACAAAAAAATCCTGAAGGAGAATCTATTCATGACCTCAAGTTGAAGTGCACTTGGGTTCTGCAGCAGGACAATGGTCCAAAACACACCAGCAAGTCCACCTGTAAATGGCTGAAGAAAAACAAAATGAAGACTTTGGAGTGGCCTAGTCAAAGTCCTGACCTGAACCGACTGAGATGCTGTTGCATGACCTTAAAAAGGCGGTTCATGCTTGAAAACTCTCCAATGTGGCTGAATTACAACTCTGCAAAGATGAGTGGGCCAAAATTCCTCCACAGCGCTGTAAAAGACTCGTTGCCAGTTATTGCAAATGCTTGATTGCAGTTGTTGTTGTTAAGGGTGACCCAACCAGTTATTAGGCTTAGGAGACAAACGCTTTTTCACACAGGGCCATGTAGGTTTGGATTTTTTTTTCCTTTAATAATAAACACTTTCATTTAAAAATTGCATTTTGTGTTTACTTGTGTTATCTTTGTCCAATATTTAAATTTGTTTGATGATCTGAAACATTTAAGTGTGACAAACATACAAAAAAATGAGAACCCAGGAAGGGGGGGAACACTTTTTCACACCACTGTATAAGGTCTGAACAAAACAAAATATGAATCAAAACTATATACATATGTATATATTTTTTTTTAGATTTAGTATACTTTATTGATCCCCAGAGGGGAAATTGAGGGTCATCCACCACCTGGATGGATGAAGCAGCCACGATACGGCGCTATCCCTTAACCACCCACACACACACTCACACCTAGGGCCACTTTATATGTATTCATATTTAAGTTGCACAAAAATTAACAAAACAATTCAAAAATGAATTTTCAAGATTTAAGACTGCAATGTAAGCTACTGTATGTTTGAAGAGTAAAAGAGGTATTTTCTATTTACCTTAGGCAGAAGAAATTGGGAAATAGCATGTTTTTCCTAGAAACAGCAAAGAGCAAACATTTGATTACATATTGCAGTCAGTAAGATGTGAATATTAGCCCCCCATTAACAATTATATAATCACTGTGATACTGTGTTACCTTAAAACTCTCATTACACAATAATACAGAATATATCTTAAAACGTTTGTTGACCAATCCAGTTACAATAAACTGGATTGTTTATCATAACAATCCAAGTTGAAATTAATCTGATTTACCCAGTAGTATCTCAAACTTTTGTGGCAGAGCCATGGAATCAAATCCAGGTCCATTTCTATTCACTCTGGCCAGGAGACTTTTGCTAAAGGGCAATTGTTTCCTTCAGCTATGATGTGCTCATCCTAACAGCAAGGGGAATTAACTCTGGACTAATACCATTTATAAAATGCACTCATAATCATAACAAAAGCATCTCACCATTCTTACCACTGCCCCCACCCATCTCCAGCTGGCTCTATGTCTGTCATACGGTTAATGCTTTGGGAAAGAGAGTCGAGGTCAGAAGGTGGCACATGGAGCTTTGACAGTGCAAATAATAAACTGAGAGTTGGAAAGGTCAGTCAGGACCCCTGTGGGTGGGCAATGATCTGCCTGTTAGTGATTAACTGTAGTTTGGGTAGGATGGGAAGAAAAACGTAGGAAGAAAAGAGGTAAGATGAGGTGAGAAGCCACAGAAGAATAGCACACCTCAAACAATGAAGCAGTTAATATTCAGGTCTATGAGCTGAAGGGAAAAAAAAAAGAGTCAATCAACAAAACAATTTATTTTGTGTATAGCATGTGTGACTGCAGTTATCTTCACCTAAGGCGGCTGCTTTTAACACGTTCTCTAAATTCAAACAGAGTAATTAGCATCGCATCACAAATGCCAACCACCACAAAAGACTTGGAAAAAGGAGCAAAAATCAAGGCTCCTTCATGGGCCACCAATGAGCAAGCCTAGTCAATTTTGCACATGTCAAGGAGAATAAAAGAATTGAACTACTGATGATCGATCACATTTTCCATTCACATTTTCATTTCACTACACTCATCTTCAACTCCTAATTCAAACAGTGCAGATGTTTTGCAGAAAGCAAAGCTAGGATATGTCTGACAGGTAAATGGCTGGTGATTTGATGAAATGTCAGGTAGTTTATAGAGCATAGGATTATACAGCCTCACCGGTATGCCATGAGTAAATACAAGGCTATTGACTTCAGAGCACTCAGCAAAGCTCAACACCACAGGGATCAAGCCAACAGACCGCAAGTACTCCCAACTCTTTGATTTGTACAAAAAGCAGTTGTGGAAGTCCTACAGAGCTTTGTCGAGTAATTACCTTCACCTGCCAACTGACAATCGACACTTAAGCAGTAAGAAGCAAGGAAAGCAAAGACAACCCATTGACTTCTCTGCGTGAGTGAGGACAGTGCACACACATGCACAAAGCATACAGCCAAAGAACTCCACCCAGAAGTGATCCTACTTCAGCCGAAGGACACACGGCAGTAAATAAGATGAAAACCTGAAACCAAGAGCAGAGTGGTCCAATTAGGACACCATTTTCAATGAGACAGTGATGAAGCTGCTACTGATAATCTTATCCTTGTAAAGAGTGGTGGCACAATTCATGATTAAAAGGAAGGACATTATCTTAGAGAAGTGATCACAAGTGTAATCAATCTACTTCACGGTTCCCCGCTGTGTTGTTCATGGCACAGCAAAAAGCGTCAGCAAGAGGTTAGGGGAGTTAGTATCTGTGGTTTTTCCTCTCAACCCACTCAAGTCTCATTCGCTGTCAGGTCCCCGAGTCAATAAACAAGGGGAAGTGAGAGGAAATTGGATGCAATTTAGTGTTTCCCACTGTGTCCTGATTACACAATTTGAACAGTGGAGAAATGACATTTGGAAGAGTGACTGTTAATGTGAAAAAGATGTGTGTTGCACCAGAGACACGAGCAAGGACACAAAACCTTCAGAAGTCAGACCGATGTAGTACAAATCCTTTAATTAGCAGGATTAAATATGAGATACAACCGAGGAAATGTTGAAGTTCAATACTCCCAACTGTGCAAAAATAGCACATTATATACATACTTTTACAAATGCAAATAAAACATAGATTCCAGCACAAGAGGATAAGACTGGGTGTCATGTAGTGCCACTCTGGAGATCTTACTAGTATGAGAACATCTTTGGACTATGGGAGAAAGCTGCACCACACCCATGTAAGCACCATTTTCAAATGAATAAAATCTGTAACATCATCTGATCTTATGATTGAGGTAAAAAAAAATATTCCTGTTTTTCATGTATACATTTCTGTATACTTAATGATGTCCTGATTGCTTGGTTATTAAGTAATTGCATACTGTAGAGACAATACTTGCAAAAAAAGGATTATTTTTGTAAAGACATAGTAAAATGTATAAAAGGCCATACTGTGATATATGGGAAATGGCACGATGCACCATGCTGCAGTGGCACGTAGGCACGCGTGACATCATCATGCCGTAAAGTATATTAGACAGCAACCCAGGGATAGCCGCTCTCTTTGGCACACCGCCCCAAAATGGGGAATTAAAAAGTTTAAGAGCCACTGATATAAATGAAAAAAAAAATTAAAAAAAAAAATCAGCAGATTACAATGACCAGTCTCTGAACTTTTCTTGCTGGCCTGGGCTTCACCTGCCAAACAAGAATAAATGCTACAGCTCCTCAGCTGTACAATTTATTCAAGTTTAAAAGCAGCCTACTTTGTACTTTTAGTGCTGTTTACAGCCTATTAATGCAGTCTTAGCAGGCAAAATATACCTGACAACACTCCAGTGCGCGTTGGGCGCATGCGCACGCAGCGACCAGCAGCTTGGTGATATAGTGCGTGTGTGCGTGTGTGTGTTTTTTGTACTTTTTTACGTTTTTAGAAAATCCTCTGTGTCGTTTCTGCTCTGGAGCGTTTGTGGAATATATGGCGAACAGCTCCCTAGTATCTGCAACATGGATTTCCTCTCATATCTCGCACTGCTGCTTTCTGTGTTCTGGCTCTTTGTCTCTGAGGTAAACGCGTTCGGCTCCATGATGAGCAGAATAGCGGGCAGAATACAATATTCCAGGGACGTGTTGCTGCGCTTTAACACAGCTGGTGCAGAGTCTCTGATTGCGCCCAAATTTCATCTGCCGGACTTTATTTTGAGAGACGGTCACAGCGGTGAAAAAAGAAGCGGCAGGAGGAAGCGTGGAAGACGTGGAGGTGTGAAATTGCGCCTTAGGAGACGTCAGTTTGGTAACATTCCTCTTCCTTCGATCATTTTTGGGAATGCACAGTCTGTGAGAAACAAGGTGGAGGAAATTCAAGGCAATGTACGTTACCAGAAGGATTTTAAGAACTGCTGCGTCATGGCTTTCACTGAATCTTGGCTTACTGCGCATGATCGGGATGCAGACCTGTGGATTGACGGCTTTGGAGCTCCGCTGCGCTCGGATCGGCAGGAAGAGGTAACTGGGAAGCGTCAGGGGGGCGGAGTATGTTTATACATTAATAAGCAGTACTGCACATCTGTCACGGTCAGAGAGCGCATCTGTACACCCCATGTGGAGCTGCTGTCTGTGTCACTACGCCCCTTTTATTTGCCTCGAGAGTTTCCCCAACTTTTCATCACAACTGTGTACATTCATCCGAGGGCAGACGCTGACTCCGCCTCCAGCACCATCTCTGATGTGGTGCAGCAGCTGCAGTCAATTTCTCCAGAGGCGCCAAACTTCATTCTTGGGGATTTTAACCATGTTTCTTTAAAGAAGACACTTAAAAACTTTCATCAGTATGTCTCCTGCCCAACCAGGCGAAAAAAGACATTGGACCTGTGCTATGGATCCATAGAGAGGGCCTATAAATCACTCCCCCTTCCTCCTTTAGGATCATCAGATCACAACTGTGTTCATTTGCTGCCCACATATAAAACTGCTCTCAGAAGAGGCAAAGTGGAGACCAGAGACATTGATGTGTGGACAGAAGATTCAGAGCACAGCCTCCAGGAATGCTTTGACTGTACAGACTGGAAGATCTTCATAATGGCCTGCGGGGATGATTTAGACTCTCTGGCTGAGCTCACATGCTCATACATGGCTCACTGTCAAAATAAGTTTGTTCCACGTAAACGTGTCAAAATATACCCCAACAACAAACCATGGGTTACTAAATCAGTTAAATCCTGCTTACAGAGGAAAGCTCTTGCCTTTAAACAAGGGTCTGTTTCTGCGCTACAGGTTGCCACTAAGGAGCTGAAGGCCGAAATTTTAAGAGCAAAACAGAATTATAAATCAGAGTTGGAAAGCAAGATGGCAGCAAATAAACTTGGTTCGGCCTGGGCCAGTATGAAAACTATTGCAGGCCTTCAGAGCACAGAGCGCAGTAACCGTGTGTTTTTAGATGGTTTTAGTTCAGACACAGAGCTGGCTAATGCTCTTAATTGTTTTTATGGTCGTTTTGACTCCTTTGATTTTAGCACAGAAATCCAAGATTTGAAACAGAAACTCAAAGACAATCAGCACTTTAATATTGAGATGCAGGATGTTAAAAGGGAGTTCCGCGCTGTAAAAAGTGAACAAAAGTCAGGGCCCTGATAATATATGTGGACGCCTGGTAAAGTCCTGTGCACATGAACTGAGTCCTATATTTCATTATATTTTCAATAAGTCCTTACAGACACAACATGTGCCTAAGATCTGGAAAGATGCCGTGGTTGTTCCCGTTCCAAAATCCAGCTGTCCTAAAACGGTAAACGACTTTAGACCAGTTGCTTTGACTTCAATTTTAATGAAAATTTTTGAAAAACTGGTCAGATGTGAGGTCCTAAGGCAGACTGAACATGCATTGGATCCTCTGCAGTTTGCCTATAGGCCTCACAGAGGAGTGGAGGATGCCACTGTCACTCTGTTTGACATGCTTTTTAAACATCTGGATTTTAATGGGACACACGCCAGGCTTTTATTTGTGGACTTTTCTTCTGCCTTTAATACAATCCAACCTCATATTTTAGTTGAAAGGCTCCTGCAACAATTTGATTTAAGCAATAATCTGGTGGGTTGGATTCTGGATTTCTTAACCAACAGGACGCAGAGAGTAAGGGTCCATGGCACATTGTCTGACCTAAAGTGCTCTTCTACTGGCTCTCCTCAGGGGTGTGTGTTGTCACCACTACTCTTCATCCTGTACACAAACATGTGTCGGAGCAGACATGACAACAGACACATTATAAAGTATGCTGATGACTCAGTCATTGTCAGTCTCCTCCAGGATGGTGAGAGTGGCCACGGCCCAGTAGTTGATGACTTTGTTCACTGGTGTGAGGATTCCTACCTGCAGCTGAATACAACAAAAACGAAAGATATGATTATTGACTTTAGGAGGAAAACTCCCAGGCACAAAGTCACCATACTAAAAGGCCAGACCACCGAATGTGTACAATCGTACAAATATCTTGGGACAATTATTGATAGTGGATTGAACTTTGAGGTGAACTGTGAAAGGGTGTGCAAAAAGGGTCAGCAAAATTTGCATTGTTTGAGGAAACTTGCACGCTTCCAAATTGACCGAACCATAATGACTATGTTCTATCGGGCTTTTATTGAATCTGTTTTATCCTTTTCTTTAATGTCATGGTTTGGTCAGATAAAACTGAAACAGAGGAAATCCTTGGATCAGGTAGTCAGATGGTCCAGTCGTTTGCTTGGTGAGTCACAGCTGAGCCTGACATCCCTGTACACCAGACAAGTACAGAGGATGGCCGACTCGATTTTAAATGATGACTCCCACCCTTTGCACTGCAACTTTCAGCTTCTTCCCTCCAGACGGAGGTTTGCTGTCCCAAAAAGTAGAACCCAGCGCTACAAAAACAGCTTTGTCCCTGCTGCTGTCAAAGAGTTGAACAAGCTATAAAAATTATATTGTACATATTTTATATTTACCTATTTTGTAAGATGTGTGCCTGTGTTTGTGTCTATGTTGAATGTAATTAGTGGCTTGTAAATATGGATGTCACCAACTGCAAAATAAATCTACCTACGGGTACAAATAAAGTAACCTGAACCTGAACCAGTGCACACTGCTGCTCCCGGTAGTGGCTCCCTCCCTTGCTCCATCACTTGCAGAAAGCAACACTTAGGTTGCAAATAGAGTTCCCTCTGCTGGCGGACTCTATAATTGCATTTAAAAATGCAGTTCTAAATGTGATATAAATAAATAATTGATTTTTGGAAATGGAAAGGCCGGCTGTAGTGGATGAGGGGGCAGGCCACAGGTGGCCCATGGGCCACCAGTTGTCCATCCCTGTTTTACATAACTACCATCTTTACGACCAGCACTGAAATGCTTTCATACAAGAAGAGACACTGTGTGTGTGCATGCCTGTGCATGTGCACATGTTTGCACACTTGGACTTATTTGGTGGGACCCTGTGTTTGTGTGTCGCATTTTGTATCAAGCACCACACAAAAAAGGATAATTTCTTTCCAGAGGGGACTATCACATAACAAGAGTGGAGGATCACACGGTGCATGTTAATGAAGGGTGAACCAGGATGCACGAATGAAGACAGTCACCGCCACTGTATAGTTTGGGAGGACTGAATGAAATGCAATGCTCTTATAAGAAACTGTTTACTCTCAGCTGCTGTGATATTTGCGTAATTTTGGCACACACAGTTGTTTGCTGTAGCTTCAAAATTAAAATAATTTGTCAAAATAATAACAGAGAGCCTTCAGATTCCATTCCATTCTCTGTCGCTGTGCTGTGACATGGGGATGGTGACACCTACTTCAACACACGTTTATACCTTGTTCTATTTAAATGTCAGCTGAGCTGAGATGAGGTGGACAATGACCCACATGGCTAGCAGGGACGATTAAACCGGGTCAAGAAGCCCAGGGAATCCTACTCAGACGACAGCAGGAACCTAGGTCTTACTGGGTTTGCCTAGGCTGCTCGTGTAGTTTAAAACAGGTGTGTCCCCAGTTTTCGTTAAAAATTTAATGGCACTAAAATGAAAAACTACATGGGTCCGCAATTCCAGTGGGCTCACCACCTGCAGGAGGGATCATGGGGGTCTGGTGCTATGTGGATCAGGTGGCGGTCAAAGGCGGAGACCTTGGCGGTCTGATCCCAAGCTTCCTAAACTGACTTTTGGGACTTGGAATGTCACCTCTCTGGTGGGGAAGGAGCCTGAGCTGATGCATGAGGTTGAGAGATACCGGCTAGATATAGTCAGCCTCACCTCAACACACAGCTCCGGTTCCGGAACCAGTCTCCTGGAAAGGGGCTGGAGCTTGGCCTACTCTGGAGTTGCCCCGGGCAAAAGGCGATGAGCAGGGGTGGATATTCTTGTATCCCCCCACCTTGCTGCCTCTATATTGGAGTTTTCCCCGATGGACAAAAAAGTTGTTTCCCTGCGCCTTCGGGTTGGGAAACAGGTCCTGACCATAATTTGTGCCTATGCACCAAATGATGGTTCAGAGCACCCACCCTTTTTGGAGCCTCTGACTGGGGTGCTGGAGGGTGCTCCTCTTGGAGACTCCATTGTCCTACTGGGGGACTTCAATGCACACGTGGGCAATGACAGTGAAACCTGGAAGGGGAAAGGGAGTGATTGGGAGGAACGGCCTGCCCAATCTGAACCTGAGTGGTGTTCAGTTATTGGACTTCTCTGCTAACCACAGTTTGTCCATAATGAACACCATGTTCAAGCATAAGGGTGTCCATAGTGCACCTGGCACCGGGACACCTGAGGTCGCAGGTCGATGATCGATTTTGTTATCGTGTCATCAGACTTGCAACCGTATGTCTTGGACACTTGGGTAAAGAGAGATGCAGAGCTGTTAACTGATCACCACCTGGTGGTGAGTTGGATCCGATGGCAGGAGAGGATACCATTCAGACCTGGTAGACCCAAACGTATAGTGACGGTGTGCTGGGAACGTCTGGCTGAGGCCCCTGTCCGGTAGGTCTTCAACTCCCACCTCCAGAAGAACTTCAACCTCATTCTGAGGGAGTCTGGAGACATGGAGTCTGAATGGGCCATGTTCTCCACCTCCATTGTTGAAGCAGTGGCCCAGAGCTGTGGCCACAAGGTCGTCGGGGCATCTCGTGGTGGCAACCCCCGAACCAAGTGGTGGACACCAGTGGTGAGGATGGCCATTAAGCTGAAGAAGGAGTCCTATCAGGCTTGGTTGGCTTGTGGGACTCCCGAAGCAGCTGAGGTGTACCGGCAGGCCAAGCGGAGTGCAGCTCGGGTGGTTGCTGAAGCAAAAACTTGGGTATGGGAGCAGTTCGATGAGGCCATGGAACAAGACTTTCGGTCAGCCTCAAAGAGATTCTGGCAAACTGTCCAGCGGCTCAGGAGGGGAAAGCAGCTCCCCGTCCACACTGTGTATGGTGTGGATGGGGCGCAGTTGACTTCGAATGGGGATATCGTTGGGCGGTGGAAGGAATACTTCGAGGATCTCCTCAATCCCACTGATACGCCTTCCACAGAGGAAGCAGGGCTTGTGGACGAGGGGGACGACTCGCCTATCACAGGGGCTGAGATCACCAAGGTGGTTAAAAATCTCTTTGGTGGCTGAGCCCTGGGGGTGGATGAGATTCGCCCCAAGTACCTCAAGGCCCTGGATGCTGTAGGGCTGTCATGGTTGACACGCCTCTACAACATTGTGTGGAGGTCGGGGGCAGTGCCTTTGCCATGGCAAACCGGGGTGGTGGTTCCTCTCTTCAAAAAAGGGGACCAGAGGGTGTGCTCCAACTTTTGAGGGATCACACTCCTCAGCCTCCCTGGGAGGGTCTATGACAAGGTACTGGAGAGGAGAGTCTGGCTGCAGGTCGAACTTCGGATTCAGGAGGAGCAATGTGGTTTTCATCCTGGCTGTGGCACATTAGACCAGCTCTTTACCCTCTCGAGAATCCTCGAAGGTTCGCGGGAGTTTACCCAACCAGTTTACATGTGTTTTGTGGACTTGGAGAAGGCATTCGACCGCATCCCTCGTGGTTTTTTGTGGGGGTTGCTTCGGGAGTGTGGGGTATCGGGCTTGTTGTTACAAGCTATTCGGTCTCTGTACAACCGTTGTGAGAGTTTGGTTCGTATTGCCAACACTTGGTCAGACTCATTCTCAGTACTCAGAACTCAGAGTTCTGAGTACTGAGAATGAGTTCTGAGTACTGAGAATGAACTCAGAAAAGATTTATTTATTGCCAAGTACATTAACAGATACTGATAACAGATCACTGATAATATACGAGGGATTTGACTTGACACAGAAAACGCCCTGCATTTCCGGTGACACGGCTGCATCTGAAACGCGCCTGCCAACAGGAGGGTACAGGAAGCATTGGAAATAATACAATAGGAAGGAGCAAAAAAATAATTGATTTCAGAATAGTGGTCATATGTGATCAATATTATGATTACAAAGAAAAAAAAGCCCTCAATGCACAATCAGCAGACCAAAAAAGTTCACAGGACACAAAGAGAGCAGTGAGTGAATCATCTTTATCATCAGTTTGTGAATCAGTATGAGTGTAATGTTGGAAGTAGGTGTTGTATCAGTTAAGAACAACAAGGACTCTTTGGCAGGAGATGTTTTGTCTAGCTGCTAGCATTGTCCTTGGCCATGCAGCTGCCTATCCGAAGGCCATGAGCTCAATGTTTTGAAAACAAAGACTGCAGATGATCAGGAGGATTTTTGTGAGGGAGTCAGATTAAATCAAATAGTACTGATCACAGAGAGGGAAACTTTATATTCTCTTGCAGATTCAGTACTTAATCCTTCATTGCTGGGCGTGAGCAACTCAGTGAGCAACTCAGTGAGAGTTGGACTCCGCCAGGGCTGCCCTTTGTCACCGATCCTGTTCATAATTTTTATGGACAGGATTTCTTGGTGCAGCCAGGGAACAGAGGGTGTCATGCTTGGTGACCACAGGATCTCATCTCTGTTGTTTGCAGATGATGTTGTCCTGCTGGCTTCATCCAGCAATGACCTACAGTTCTTACTGGGACGGTTTGCCACTGAGTGTGAAGCGGCTGGGATGAGAATCAGCACCTCCAAGTCTGAGTCCATGGTCCTCAGCCGGAAAAAGGTGGATTGTCCTCTCCGGGTTGGGGACAGGCTCCTGCCCCAAGTGGAGGAGCTTAAGTATCTTGGGGTCTTATTCACGAGTGAGGGGAGAATGGAGCGGAGATTGACAGACGGATCGGAGCAGCATCTGCAGTGATGTGGACGTTGTACCGGTCTGTTGTGGTGAAGAGGGAGCTTAGCTCTAAAGCAAAGCTGTCAATTTACCAGTCAATCTACGTTGCTGCCTTCACCTATGGTCACGAGCTTTGGGTAATGACCGAAAGAATGAGATTACAGATACAAGTGGCTGAAATGATCTTTCTTTGTAGGATCGCTGGACTCACCTTCAGAGACAGGGTGAGGAGCTCAGTCATCCAGGAGAGGCTCAGAGTAGAACCGCTGCTCCTCCACATTGAAAGGAGCCAGTTGAGGTGGTATGGGCATCTGATCAGGATGCCTTCTGGACGCCTCCCACTTGAGGTGTTTTGGGCACGTCCCTCTGGGAGAAGACCCCGGGGCAGACCCAGGACTCACTTGAAAGACTATGTCTCCCAGCTGGTCTGGGAACGCCTTGGTATCCTTTCTGAAGGGCTGGAGCAGGTGGCTGGGGAGAGGGAAGTCTGGGCTTCTCTGCTCCAACTGTTGCCTCCGTGACCTGGACCTCCGGAAAAGTGGTAAAAGATGGATGGATGGATGGATGGATGGATAAAATGAAAAAATAAATAAATATGGAATACAGTGGTGTGAAAAAGTGTTTGTCCCTTTCCTGATGTCTCATTTTTTTGTATGTTTGTCACACTTAAATGTTTCAGATCATTAAACAAATTTAAATATTAGACAAACATAACACAAGTAAACACAAAATGCAGTTTTTAAATGAAAGTGTTTATTATTAAGGGAAAAAAATCCAAACCTACATGGCCCTGTGTGAAAAAGTGATTGCCCCTTAAACCTAATAACTGCTTGGGCCATCCTTAGCAGCAACAACTGCAATCAAGCATTTGCGATAACTGGCAATGAGTCTTTTACAGCACTGTGGAGGAATTTTGGCCCACTCATCTTTGCAGAATTGTTGTAATTCAGCCACAATGAAGGGTTTTCAAGCATGAACCGCCTTTTTGAGGTCATGCAACAGCATCCCAATTGAATTTTGGTCAGGACTTTGACTAGGCCACTCCAAAGTCTTCATTTTGTTTTTCTTCAGCCATTCACAGGTGGACTTGCTGGTGTGTTTTGGATCACTGTCCTGCTGCAGAACTCAAGTGCGCTTCAGCTTGAGGTCATGAACAGATGGTCGGACATTCTCCTTTAGGATTTTTTGGTAGACAGCAGAATTCATGGTTCCATTTACCACAGCAAGTCTTCCAGGTCCTGAAGCAGCAAAACAGTCTTAGACCATCACACTACCACCACCATATTTTACTGTTGGTATGATGTTCCTTTTCTGAAATGCTGTGTTACTTTTATGCCGCATGTAATGGGACTCACACCTTCCGAAAACTTCAACTTTTGTCTCGTCACTCCACAGAGTATTTTCCCAAAAGTCTTGGATAATCAAGATGTTTTCTGGCAAAACTGAGACAAGCCTTTATGTTCTTTTTGCTCAGCATTGGTTTTCCTCTTGAAACTCTGCCATGCAGGCCATTTTTGCCCAGTCTCTTTCTTATAGTGGAGTCATGAACACTGACCTTAACTGAGGCAAGTGAGGCCTGCAGTTCTTTGGATGTTGTTGTGGGGTCTTTTGTGACCTCTTGGATGAGTCGTCGCTGTGCTCGTGGGGTAATTTTGGCTGTCCAGCCACTCCTGGGAAGGTTCACCATCATCATCATCATAGCAGTCTGTTGTGGGCAACAATGATTGTTTTATTTAGGTCTGATCAGATTCCTCCACGCAGCTCTGTCCTTAGCCTTCCGCTCCCAGGAACTCCTGTCTATATTCAGCTTCTTCAAGTTTCTTTTTACAGTGTCTTTAAATCTGAGCCTTGGTCTACCCTGATTGCGTTTGCCCTGTGAGTAGAGTAACTGCCGAGGGAGACACTGGTGGTCCATCCTCTCAACATGTCCGAGCCATCTCAGGTTCGTCTATATTAGCATGTCCTCCACTGATGGTAGACCAGCTTGTTTCAACACTTCTATGTGGGTTATCTTGTCTTTCCATGAGATGTTCATTATGGCTCGAAGGTGTCTCATCATGTACACGTGGAGTTTCTTTACTTGCACTCTGTAGACAGTCCAAGTTTCAGCACCGTACAATAGAGTAGCCAGTACTGTCGCTCTGTACCCTGCATTTCACACGGATAGACACATGTCGATTGTTCCACAGTCTCTCCCTCAAGTTTCCAAACACAGCACTTGCTCTTCCTATTCTGAGAGATAGTTAATTCTCCAGCCTAGCATTCTCTGAAACAGTGCTCCCTAGATACTTGAAAGTCTTGCAGTTGACTAGTGGCTCTGTACCAATGCTGAGCTCTTCTGGTAGTGATGTTGATAACTTATCTTCTGCACTGTGTGCAACTAGAGCACTGTAGTCGGCAAAGAGCATTTCTCTTACTACCTTTATCAATGTCTTACTCTTGGCTTTAAACTATGCCACATTGAACAAGTCTGCTTCTTTCCTTGTTTGAGTGTATACTCCTTCTGAAGTGTCTTTGAAGGCCACCTCAAGCATGGCTGCCAGATATAGTGAGAAGAGTGTAGGCGCCAGCACACACCCTTGTTTCACCCCCTTGCTTACTGAAAAGTCTTTAGATACTGAACCACTCATTGCCATGTTTGCTTGCATACCTATATGGAGTGCCTCAATCAGGCTGACAAACTTCTCTGTACAGCCATAGTTCTTGAGTACCTGCCAAAGTCCTTGTCGGGAAACAGTATCAAAGGCTTTACTGAAGTCTACAAAGACTACATAAAGCGGTATGTTCTGTTTGATACACTTTCCTTGAACCTGTTTCAAGCAGAAAATCATGTCCATTGTGCTTCTTCCACTTCTAAAGCCGCACTGGATTTCCGGTAGTACATTCCACGAGATGTGTTCATTGAGTTGGTTCAGTCGTACACGTGCGCTGTTCCCCGCGCTGCGCTCGGACTATCTGATCACGTGATGGTCCACCTCATTCCCACATACAGACAGAGATTGAAGCTCACTAAACCTGTTGTGAGCACTACGAAGAAATGGACCAGTGAAGCTAGGGAGAAGCTGGAAACGTGCATGGAAATAACTGATTGGGGCATGTTTAAAGGAGCCACGCATGATCTGGATGAGTACACGGACACTGTGAACTCATATATCCACTTTTGTGAGGAGAGCATTCTTCCATCGCGCACCAGGGTGAGGTACTCTAATGATCTACTTCCGCCCTCCCAAGAGAGCAGACGCTTTTTTCTTCTCTCCTGCTGATTTTTTCCTCCCCTCCTGTTATTACTAGATCCCAGCTTGCTGTTGTCTGCCTGCGTCTAACTGCGACCGCCGAAAAGAAATTATGGAGTTAATAAGCTGGGCTTTGAACACAATTGACACTATTTTTTCAACAAGGAAAAGTGCTCCGGGGGAAGCTGTCTGCCCCGCTGGAACGGCTCCGGTGGGCTATCTATGTGACACGGGTAAATGGAAAATGCTGTGTCTCTCTAATCTTTCTATCGAAGATATTGAAGATCTGTTTATCTTCGTAATCTTGGTGATTGGGATAATTCTGATTGGGACAGGAATTGTCTTGGTTTACCGCAAACTGCTGAAGATGGATTCAACCTATCAAAATGCTGGCCAGGCGAGGTGCATCCAACAAATTGAGAAACTGGAGAAGACCATGATAGCGACTACTGGAGAACTGTCTCGTAAGGTGGATTACATCATGGGTTCGCTCAGGTCTTTCCACGACGAATTCAAAGCTGCGCAATGAAGGATTAATGTACTGAATCTACAGAAGAAATACAAGTCTTCTCTGTGATCAGTCCTATTTGGCACTATTATTCCCCATGAAAATTCCTCCTGGCTGTCTGCAGTCTGTGTTTTTTTTCAAAATCATGAGCACAAGGCCTTGGACAGCCAGCTGCAGCGCCAGATAAGACTGGGCGCCAGACAGACAAAACATCTTCTGCCAAGGGTCCTTGGGTCTCTCTTATTATCATCAACACTGCTCAACACCGCACACACATTGATTCATGAACTGATTAAAGATACTGTACACTGCTCTCTTGTGTCTTGTGAATTCTATTGTATGCTAATGCATGAGGGTTTTTTTCTGTGTAGTCAAAATTTGGCTCACATATGAGCGTTTATTCTGATTACTATGTTTTTTCTCTCTCCTATTGTGTTTTCCTCCCCCTCCTCCCCCCTCTTTACCTCCACTGTTGACAGGCGCCTTGTATGGCGACGCGTCATTGGATGCGCCTAACGTGCGCGTCTTATGTCAAGTCAAATTCCTTGTGTGTTTACTTGTAAATATACTTGGCAATAAAGCTGATTCTGATTCGGATTCTGATTCTGATAAGCCCTGGTTCACTGCTAAGCTCAGACAGATCAGGAAGGAGAAGGAAGCAGCGCTGAAACGTGGAGACAGGGGCTGCTACAGGGAGGTTAAATATCGGTTTAACAGAGAGCTGAGGAGAGCTAAATCTGTGTATTCTGAGAGACTCTAGCAGCAGTTCACTGCTAATGACTCGGCTTCTGTGTGGAGAGGACTGAGGCAAATCACCAGTTATCGGCCTCAGGCTCCTAAAGGTCAGGATGACAAAGCCCTTTGTCAAAGACTGTCCCAACACTATGCCCGTTTTGACACCTCGTCATCTGTGTCCAACTCCCCCCCTCCCTCCAGCTCCACAGCCTCCACGATCCCTACTTCATCAAAGGCGCCCCCCCCCCCCGCCCTTGTCATCAGTGAGCAGGACGTGCTCAAACAGTTCTCCAGACTGAACTCGCGCAAGGCCCCCGGTCCGGACGGCGTGTCTCCCTCCACCCTGAGACACTGTGCGAAAGAGCTGACTCCTGTCTTCACAGACATTTTTAACACCTCCCTTAAGCTATGCCACGTGCCGACCTGCCTCAAATCCTCCACCATCATCCCTGTCCCCAAGAAGCCACGGATCACTGGACTTAATGACTACAGACCTGTAGCGCTCACCTCTGTAGTCATGAAGTCCTTTGAGCGCCTGGTCCTGCCCCACCTCAAGTCCATCACCACCCCCCTCCTGGACCCGCTGCAGTTTGCCTACCGAGCCAACAGGTCTGCAGACGACGCAGTCAACCTGGCCCTCCACTCCATCCTGCAGCACCTGGACTCCCCGGGAACCTACGCCAGGATCCTGTTTGTGGACTTCAGCTCTGCATTCAACACCATCCGCCCCGCTCTGCTCCGGGACAAGCTGTCCCTGCTCAACGTGCCTGACTCCCTCTGCAGGTGGATCACCGACTTCCTGACGGACCGGAGGCAGCATGTGCGGCTGGGAAAGACTGTCTCAGACTCTGCTAGCATCAGCACCGGATCACCCCAGGGCTGTGTACTTTCCCCCCTACTCTTCTCCCTTTATACCAACTCCTGCACCTCCAGCCACCAGTCTGTCAAGTTGATCAAGTTTGCGGACGACGCCACCCTCATCGGGCTCATCTCCAACGGCGACGAGTCCGCCTACAGGAGAGAGGTGGCCCAGCTGGCGTCCTGGTGCAACAACAACAACCTGCAGCTGAACGCTCTGAAGACAGTGGAGATGATTGTGGACTTCAGGAAAGTCACAACCCCTCTGCCCCCCCTCACCCTCACAGGCTCTCCCATCATCACTGCTGATTCCTTCCGCTTCCTAGGCACCACCTTCACCAGGGACCTCAAGTGGGAGCCAACCATCAGCTCCCTCATCAAAAAGGCCCAGCAGAGGATGTTCTTCCAGCGGCAGCTGAGGAAGCTCAAGCTACCCACCAAGATGTTAGTGCAGTTCTACACAGCCATCATCGAGTCCATCCTCACCACCTCCATAACCGTGTGGTACGCAGGAGCCACTGCCAGGGACAGACTAAGGCTGCAGCGCGTCGTGCGCACTGCTGAGAAGGTGATCGGCTGCAAGCTCCCATCTCTCCAGGTTCTGTACATCTCCAGGACCCGGAGGCGTGCTGGCCAGATCATAGCCGATCCCTCACACCCTGGTCACGTACTGTTTGCCCCTCTCCCCTCAGGTAGAAGACTTCGGTCCATCCAGACTAAAACCTCCCGTCACATGAACAGCTTCTTCGCCCCTGCCATCAGACTGCTGAACACTAAGTGACTTATTGACTCTCGTGCACTATGTACAGCAGCTCAACCAGACTCATGTCAATCATCACTGTTTTCTTCCTGCATTACCGACTGCACTATATGGTTCTCCACATTATCTGCTGCTCGCTAATATATTTAAACTGCTGACTAGTATTACTCACTCTTATTCTACACTTTATTGCATGTATAGTTTATTTCTTTTATTTTATCATGTTTAATGTTGCAGCATTGCACCGAGACAAATTCCTAGTTTGTGTACTACATGAACAATGGCAATAAATCTGATTCTGATTCTGATTCTGAGAGAATCTTACCAACAGTGGTTAGCAGTGATATACCTCGGTAATTTCCACAATCTTTCCTGTCACCTTTCTTGAACAAAGGCACAATACTTGCATCCTTCCAGTCTTGAGATACTTTCTGGGCATCCCATATCTCTTGGATGAGCTTGTGCAGGCAGTTGGTCAGCTGAACACCACCAAATTTCCACACTTCTGCTGGAATTCCATCCCTTCCTGGAGCTTTACCATCCTGTGTTGTCCTGATAGCTGCCATTAGTTCATCAAGATTTGGTGGAGTTGATACAGCTGGTCGCTGCACTAGAGCTTCTTTAGCCTCTTCAGTGAGATCTCCAGGGTTGTTTAGTAGTTGGTCAAAGTGGTCTGCAAATCTGTCCAGGATCTTGTCTTTCTCCTGCAAAACCGTTTCACCATCCATAGCTTTTAGTTGGATAAATCCTCTTGGTTTAGGGCCGTAGATTTCTCTCAAACCTGTGAAGAATGCTTTCATATCCTTCCTGTCTGCTGCAGTTTGAAGTTCCTCCGCTTTTTCATCCCACCAGTTGGACTTCATCTCTCTGGTGTACTTCTGTAGCTCACTCTGAGCCTTTGAGTATTTCTTATTCTTTGACCTTGTGTTACACTGTAGTTTTTTTTCTGCCTAGCTGTATTCCTCCCTTCTAGTAGTTTCTTCAGATGTTCATCATGCTCATCAAACCAATCTTGATGTTTCCTCTCAGGGTGGCCTAATACATCACTCACAGTCTGAGACACCGTATCCTTCAGTGTTGCCCATTTCTCTTCTATGTCATTCTCTGAGTTGTTGCTGTCCCAGTCTTTCAAGTTTTCATCCATTTCCTGTGTAAGTTCTTCCTGCTTCTTTTGGCCTTTCAGTGTACTAGCGTTTAGCTTCCGTGGTGGCTTCGCACCCGTCCTGCAGTGCTGTTTTCGTCTGCAAATCCTTAATCTAGATCTCAACATAACATGATCAGTACCACAGTCCACACCTCATTGCTCTGATGTCCAATACATCCCTTATGTCTCTCTGCCTTACTATGATGTAGTCTAACAAGTGCCAGTGCTTGGATCTTGGGTGGATCCATGTCTTCTTGTGTGTGTCCTTGCGCTTAAATAGAGTGTTGGTTACCACAAGGTTGTACTCTGAACATAGTGCAAGTAGAAGTTCTAGATTAGCATTGCACTTGCCTACTCCATGACTGCCTAGCACTCCTTCCCATTTCTCAGTGTCCGAACCAACTCTGGCATTAAAATCTCCGAGTATCGCCTGTCATCAGTCAGTACACGCCTGATAGTCTCACGTAAATCACTGTAGAACTCTTCCTTTGCCTCCTCTGTGTTGGTCATTGTTGGGGCATATACACTGATGAGTGTGACATACATCTTCCGCTGTAGTGGGAGTCTCATAGTCATTATCCTGTCATTGATTGGCACCGGTTCTTCATCAAGCATTGCTGCTATCTCCTTTCTAATTGCAAAGCCCACTCCTGCTTCTTTCCTTTCTTGAGTTGATTTCCCAATCTAAAAGAAGATGTACCCATGGTCTTCCAAGTTGTCATATCCAGGAAATCTTGTTTCACTAAGTGCAGCTATGTCTACATTGTACCTGTTCATTTCCAGGGCCACAAGCGTGGTCTGTCTTTCTGGGCGCTGTGATGTTGTTCTGTCCAACAGAGTGCATACATTCCATTCTGCTACACACAAGGCTGCTGTTTTCCTCTTCTTTTGTCTTCCTGCTCCTAGCTTACTTTTCGCTGCCTGTCGGAGTGCGAACAGTTCACCACTGTTCCATGTTTTTGCCATTTGTGGATAATGGCTCTCACTGTGGTTTGCTGAAGTCGCAACGCTTTAGAAATGGCTTTATAACCTTTTCCAGACTGATAGATCTCAATGACCTTGTTTCTCATTTGTTCCTGAATTTCTTTGGATCGCAGCATGATGTCTAGTTTTGAGGATGTTTTGGTCAACTTCACTTTGTCAGGCAGGTCCTATTTAAGTGATTTCTTGATTAAAAACAGGTGTGGCAGTAATCAGGCCTGGGCGCGGCTAGAGAAACTGAACTCAGCTTTCCAAGAAGTGATAAACCACTGTTAATTTATGTGTTAATGGGGGGGGGGGGGGCAATCACTTTTTCACACAGGGCCATGTATGTTTGGATTTTTTTTTTTACCCTTAATAATGAACACCTTCATTTAAAAACTGCATTTTGTGTTTACTTGTGTTATCTTTGTTTAATATTTACATTTGTTTGATGATCTGAAACATTTAAGTGTGACAAACATACAAAAAAAAGAGAAATCAAGAAGGGAGCAAACACTTTTTCACACCACTGTAAGTGCCATGGAATCACTGCATTGCTGTGTCAGGGATTAGCCTCCATAGAAAACACAAACAGTGTCAAAGTCTGTTGTGTATCTGATGAAACACCTGTCAAAACATGTTTATATGACCTGGAGCTCTGCACGGTAAATGAGCTGTAACATTACCTTGCTTATGATGAAGAATACATTAATAAAAAAAAGTCCACCTGGCATTCTTAATATATTCAACAAAAAACAAGCAAATGATCCAATCTTGATTAAGAACACCTGGCACTGCTGTTGTTTGAAGAGTGCATCCAGGGATGAGGGAAATGATTTACAGAAAAACACAGTGAACTTCTTTATTGATAATTCCACTATATCTTGAAGTTTCTCCAAACGGGGAAAAAAATGTGTTGGAACATATTAAGCTCATAGAGGCACCCCACAGCTTCAACTATTAGCTGGTGCTTCAGAAATATTTTGACATTACAAGTAGTGAGCAGAGAGCAATACTGAATCCAATAGAGGGGAGACTGAGGGTGTTAATGTGGTAATGGTATACATGTGTGGTCATGGGTTGAGGGTCTTCACACTTGCATGAGGGACATAAGCAGGCCACATATGCGATAACTAAACAGCATGTCAGGTGTCCCCCATTTCATAAGGCTCTGGCTCCTCTGGCTAATGGGTGCAATAAAAGATTGCTCGTGCCACCACCCGCTCATTTATTCTCATTCCTGAGAATGTGAAGGGACCGCTCCAGCAATCAGCCTCTACCCACTGGTTAATTCCGGTGCAGATTTATAGTCCTGTGTAGACTGTTTAATGGATGCCCACATGCATGTGCATGTTGATTGCTCCTCACCCAAGATGCACACAAATTCTGTGTTGTTTTACAAAGCATGATCCCTTTTAACTCCGAGGCCAAGATTAAATTTTAATCAGCTGCTAAGTACAATCACACCTAAGGTCTGGGTACCGATGAAGCTTATAGCCGGACTCCACACCTGGACTGAGCAGACTGCGGCAGAGCTGTCATCTGTCTTTGCTCTGAGACGGGAACAGGTCACTTGCGGCTGTGGTGGAGAGGAAGGATGCTCCTGCCAGACAGAACTGACAGCTGCTCTGCCTCCCCAGCACAGAGTGTGTTGTATGAGAAGTAATGAAGCCAGGAAAAAGATGGGAACACTGGAGGAGAAGGAGACACAGCATAAAGTCCAAATTAAGCTTAGTAAATGAATGCCACTTTTCCACAACAGTAGCTTAATGCAACATAATGGAGCAACTTCACTTGATGAGAAAAATTACTACATTTGTGGCATGGTTTACTGGATCTATTTGCATATGATCTTTTCTGGTCCTTTTCAGAAATGATCAAGAGTAAGTCTGTTTGATTATCTCTTTTAATCATTCACTGACCAGCTCTGTCACTCATTAGGTTCTGGCGTGTCTCATTAATCTTGTTTTATATACGTTCAGTTCCAATTATTTTTAAGTCAGTCATTCTTTCAGGAGGCAAATAATGACTCTCACTGCCCATGGTCAGTAAATGAAGCAGGCTCATCAAAAGGAACCTGATCCATGCGGGGAAAGAAGGAACTCAATCCCCACCGAAGTCACACCATCACATTCTGTCATCATTATTACCCACTACACGCTTTGAAGTTCCACATACTAAAGTTGGGCACTCATATAAAAAGGGAATTTATTTTTTGGTATGCATTCAAAGAATCTTGAACAGATACAGGAGAATTCTGTAGATTAGCGCTGTCACATTTAAGATCAATTTACCTGATATGTTACAGCTAAGCTGGGTCTCCATTATCCAGCCATGTTATCACACTCATGTATTTGCACAGCTGAGGTTCACAGTCATAAGTTTGTAATAGCAGACAAGTACTGTCCATTAAATACACGTTTTTTCTTGGTTTAGACATCAACTGACAAAGCTCAGCTACTGTTCAAGTCCTCCAACACTATATGAATTAAGATAAGATAAGATAAGCCTTTATTAGTCCCACAATGGGGAAATTCCAGGATTGCAACAGCACAGGGATAGCAGCACTCAGAGCAACAATCAGAAGGCAAGAAAAAAAAAAAAAAACAAGAGCAGCGAGTATACATAATCATGTCAGCACTCAGAATTAAGCCACAAATAAACTTGTGTATGCACAATAGATGTTATTTTTTTTTCTTCATTTGATTTGGCTGATGGCCCTCCACCTTATCGTGGTGGAGGAGTTTGCATAGCATAATGATCCCAGGAGCTATGTTGTCAGGAGCAATTTGCTCCTGCTCAGGTCTCCACAGGTAAATTGGTCCTGGGTGAAGGACTATACCAAGAGTGGTCCAGTTGATCCCCATGAAGCGGTCACAACAAGGAACCAATGTACCCCACCCATTTTGGGGTTATGGGGCCTCGAGGGCAAGCACCTGGCAACTGAGTGAGCCATATGGGTCCAACCTCCAGTGGGCTGAATACCTGCAGGAGCGATCATGGGGATCATGGCAGCAGGCTGGGCTTCTCTGCTTGGACTGTTTCTCCTATGACTCAGATGCTCAAATAAGCTGTAGTGGATGGATGGATGGATTTGGCTGATAATTCCATATCTGCTTTTAAAAATGTTTGTCCAGTGAGCACTGAAATATCTGTGCCCATCTCCTTATTAGTTTAGATATCTTTAGTAGAAAGGTGGCCTAGTGGTAGAGCTCCACAGTAGGGTGTGAGTTCAAGCCCCAAGCCGAGTTGTACCAAAGGCCATATAAAAATTGTACTTCCCGCCTTCTAGCTTGGTGCTTAGCATCATAGAACGTGTACATGCTTGGCTGTATGGATTGAGCTGTCTTTCTTCTTCTTTGTTACCCAAAGGAAGCAGTTTGGGTGGCTGACACAAAAAGAGACTTTCTTTTAAAGGATATTGTTTACTTACCAACAGTAGTGCTCATCTTGATTGGCTGGGCTAATAAAAAGGCCTATTAGTTTACACAAAGCCATACGCTCACAGGCTGCTATTGTAAAACACAAAACTTAAATTTTCCCTCAGTGGCTCCTCATTTTTATAATCCACCTCTAGCTTAGTCTTTTCACTGCTAATAGCCTAATTATGTTTCAACAGTGTGAAATTCAGATACAAGGACACTGAAGCCATTAGTTATTAGCGCAGAGTCTGACATTTTGAAGTTTGTACCGCATCCTCATGCACCCTTTCAGGAGATGCAAACTCCTTCAACTACCCACAAGCTAGGGACCCAGACACCACAGCAGGATGTGACACCAATTCAGTGAAGTAGACGTTCTTTTGTTCTTGTCTGCCGGTCAGTGTGCAGAGTTAGCTGGAGATGAGGTTCATTTATACCACGGCGGCCGCTTGGCATGGATCATCACTCCATGTGGAGCCAATGTAACACTACAATGAGACCAAATGGCTCTCTCAATTGGAAGGCAGGGAGGGGGGGGAGTGGAGGGGGACTGGTGGAGGGCATCTGTTCAGCATTTACCTAGTGTTTTATAATTAGATGAGAGCAACTGCTTGGGAGCAAGGCGTCTGTTCCACTGTGAATTTCTGATAACAATTCTGCGGCTTGGAAGCAGGCGGAGGAGGGCTGTAGATGGAGACAATTAGATGCTAATAAAATATGAACCATATTGCAAGTGAAATAAATGCAAGTTCAAACCATGTAGACTGTTGACAGGGTGGAAGCTGGTCATGACAAATGCTAATTGGTCCTGAGCAGCAGCAGCAGTAGGACAACCAGTTAAAACCTCCTCACATCTGGCTCTCTGTGTACTCTCTTGAGGCAACATTCAAATCTGCCAAATACCAATGATTAGATGCTTCGATGGTATGGATATGAAACCTTTTCTCAGTTAGAAGCTGTCAACATTGTGCACATTTAAGGGTTTTTATGGTTCTGAAACTTAAAGTGCGATAAAAATGACTTATGGACTTGTGTTACTATTCCCTCCAGCAACGCTGCAGTACTCAACCTGCTTGACCCTTGATGCTTGGCTTGACTGGTTTGCCGCTATGAAGCAACTCTCGCTTACAAGATTTATAGATTAAATCCAACAATACCATTCATGAATGCGTAAACACAAGCAAACCAGAAGGACTACGTGGCAGCCAGGACAAAGATAGGAAATGTCTTCCTCGTGGATGTCGCGGACAAAAGGATCTTCACACGTTAGCCAAACATTGTGATGACACACATTGTCTAGCTTATTTATCAAACTACTGTATGTCTTTTGCTCCTGTGTGAACACAGAAAGAATTGCAGAGCTAACATGCATTGGGAATGATATACTACTAATCAGCCATTTGAAATGACATCTGAATGCTTTGTTTTGTAATACTTAAACTCTTGCACTGACTTTAGCATATCCACTTTGTTCAGTTTCATTGCAGATGTTCTTCTCGGGTATGACTGTATGTTTCTGTGACCCACCAGGGGACTACAGATGCAAATTACCAGTACTGCTAAATCTGGCATACTTACATTTGTATTAATGTTCATTAGTATGTAATACCCCTTTCAAATAAACATTAAACTAAACTAATCATATGCTAATACTGGCTATGCTAGTTAGCCATGTTGTGCTTTAATGATTTTTCAGAGAAAGCCTAACTAGATGAGTAAAATGAAGACTATCATGCCTTCAAGGCCAAATTATCATGTCTGTTTTGTTTAAATAGCAATTTTCACCATACTCTCTTAAAAGTAAAAATGTGGACTACAACTCATGGCATACAGCAGTGGTCCCAAACCACCAGGCCACGGAGAATGCCAAGAAAAAATAAATAATTTATTCTGTTGGTCTGTCTTGACCAAGTCTGAAGGTGTTTTATTTTGAAAAATTAGTGTATTTTCTCTCTTCCTGTGCCTGACTTCCTGCCTGTCCGGTCGGTCTGCATGGTCTTGACATACACCTGTCTCAGTAATAGGGACGCTCAAAACTTAAACCCACATTCAAAGTCAAACTGGGGCTGTGGGGACATGTGGGCAAAGGGATATATGACACGTTTCCATGGGTTGGGAAGAAACTGAGTTTCTTGATTAACTATCGTTGCTTTCAAGAGAGTTTGAGCATTACTTCCTAGTGGAGTAGATTTGCAACCTTTTTATGAGCATCTGTCCACGTGAGTCAACTCTGCCTATGCACGGATTGTCTCCTTGCAAAGAAACAAGGTCAGAGCTCCCAGGAAGGTGACGTTTTTTAAAATCTCACACTTTGTTTTTAATAATGCTAATGTATTCTGTTCGTTTTGACACCCCCAATCGCCCGCCCAGTCCATGAGGCAAAAAAGGTTGGAGACAACTGAGATAGACAACTGAAGTGCAGTTTTTGAAAATCAAACTTGTATTACTGTTCTTAAACATTTACAATACTGTATAATGGGTTGACATTTTGATTTATTTTCAAAGATTAATAGCAACAAATATCCTCTTTAATGAGTAATGTTTCTTAGGATTTGGTAACTGTTAAAGTTCAACTAAGAATGCCAATTTTTGACATGAAATTGATTTACTGTATGGCTTATATATTACAGATTCACCTGGGGCCATCACAGAGGTGTGTTCAGTAAAATGTCTGAAAAAAGAACAAGGACAAAACGGAACTCCCTCTGCTGTCTCACTGCCAAACTTCTTCCTTTACAGAGAACAAGCAAACACGATAGATTTTCCCCAACAACTGGGATATTAGTAGTAGTAGATTAGTTTATTTGACAGGGACAGTGCAATAAACATAGACAATTAATCAAAGACAATCAATCTGATGTGTTGCACATAGAGTGTATAGCTATTAGCTAATTTGCAACTCTTGTCCCTGGATGGGCTTTAGAAAAAAGAATCAAGATAAAAAATATACACAATAACCACATACATCAATGCAGAAAAATTATAAATACACAATTATAAATATTATAAATATTATAAATACACAAATATAACAGCCTGACTCACATTTAACATAAATATTATAAATATTATAAATACACAAATATAACAGCCTGACTCACATTTAACACATATAACATAACTCACATTTGCCTATTTCAGGCCTTCCTCCCTCCGTCACTCACTATAAACAAACACATTTATTCCTTCCCTTCATTCACTCTCACTTTGCAGACAATTAATTCATACATGAGTACATTCTTGTTTATTTTTCAGCCAGTTTTTAACATTTTTAGTGAATGTTTTAAAGTCCGTTATTATTTTAATTTCATTTGGCATTGTGTTCCAGATGTGACTGCCCTTTATAGAGAAAGCTGTTTGTCCAAATGTGGTTCTGCGGTGGAATATTTTACAGTTATTGTTAACAGAACTCCTGGTGGCTCTGCTGCTGTCCTGTCTTTGGACGAAACCAGCAAGTGGCTCGGGTGCTGATTTATGGAAACATTTGAACGTTAATTTCAGAAGACAGAGGTCAATGAAGCTCTCAAAACTCAATAGGTTGTATTTTTTTAAAACATTACAGTGATGCCACCTAATGGGCTTTTTGTCCAAGATTTTTAGGGTTTGATTATATAATGAACCTATATGTCTTATTGTGGAAGGGGCTGCTTGAGCCCAGACTGTCAAACAGTATGATATATGAGAAAAAACCATAGAATGCATATACAGTGCAGCTGCTTCGTAAGGTATGTAATATCTAATTAATTTAAAGCAGTTCAGATTTTTTTTTACTGTTTTTGAAATTTTCTTTATATGAAGATTAAATTTGAGTTGAGGATCTAGTACAATGCCAAGGTATTTGAATTCTGTAGCTAAACTGATGTCATGATCATGTATATTAACTTTAAAATGTTGCAGGTTACATTTTTTGATTGAAAAGCACATTGAGACTGTTTTCTGAAGGTTCAGCAATAGATGGTTCTTGAGGAGCCACTCTTGGACATCAACCATACTTGTAGACAGTACATCTGCAGCCTGTGCTGGAGTCTTGGCAGCTGTGTAAATAACTGCATCATCTGCATAAAGTTGGCATGTTGCAGCTGAGCAGTGTAACGGCAGGTCATTAATAAAAATGCTGAAAAGTAAAGGACCAAGAATGGACCCTTGTGGGATACCCATGCGGTTGTTTAAAAATGAGGATTTATCCTGGTGAACTTTTACACACTGTTCTCTATTCTGGAGATAAGATGCAAACCATTCTAATGTATTTGGGGAGAAGTTAAAAGATACCATTTTGGATAAAAGCAAACTGTGGTTTACAGTATCGAAAGCCTTTTTGAGATCTAGAAAAACAGCTCCTACCACATTACCCCTGTCCAAGGACTGTTTGACGTTTTCAATAAGGCAACAATTTGCTGTTTCTGTTGAGTATCCTGGTCTAAAACCAAATTGATGTGGATGAAGAAGTTGACTGTCTTGTAAGTAGTCTATCAGCTGTGTAGCTACAACTTTTTCAAGAACCTTAGATAGGACTGGTAAGATAGAGATTGGGCGGTAATTGCATATATCGTCTTTACTGCCTGATTTATGAACTGGTATGACGACAGCTTTTTTCCAGCCAGATGGAAATGTACTAGACCTAATGGAGAGATTAATGAGATGAGTCAGTGGTTTGATTAATATTTTGCTGTGCATTTTGAGAAAGGAGGTGCTCATATTGTAGATATCATTAGTTTTTGAGTTTGACAGTGTTTTAACAATACCAGCAATTAACTTCTCATTTACCTCATCGATGTGAAAAGTGTCTGTTGGAAGTATGGAATTTGTGTTGTTGAGCACATTTGGCAGCACAAAAATTTTTGTTAAGTCTTCCACAGAGCCCACAAAGTGTGAATTAAATTCATTTGCCAAAGTAGCCTTGTCACTGACGGTCTTGCCATTGATTCTAAGTTCCTTTACCCCCTTCTGATCGTTTTTTTTATTAGTTAAGTTATTTAAATGCCTCCATAGGGAACTGTTGTTACCCTTTGCATGATCTATCAGTTTATTGTAATAAGATATTTTTGATTTTCGCAGCTCATGTACCACTTTATTTCTTAAACTTTTGTACACAAGGTGATCATTTTGTAGTTTGGAGGTTAGTGATGTTTTCAGTGCATAGTCTCGCCTCTTCATAAGTTTTCTTATTTCATTATTTAACCATGGTAGGCTAATCTTCTGTTGTCTACTTTTAATTTGCTTTGAAAATTTTTCTATAGACTTTGTGATTGTTGCAGTTATAAAATTACAACAATCATCTACTTCACATGTTGACATGAGCTGCTCCCAATTTTGATTCTCTAAGTAATGTTCAAACTCCTCATTTTTTGATTTGGGGATAATAAAATTTGATTTGTCAATATCGACTCCCCCAAAATACTGTAGTCGCTTTTTAGTAAGTTTCCTGACAGCAAGAACCATGTTATGATCTGAGAGACCAGTTACAAGATTATAGGTTCTGGTTATTCGTTCTGGTTTATTAGTAAATACCATGTCAATAAGTGTTCTGGATTGTTTGGTTATCCTGGTGGGTCCTTTGATCATTTGCTGGTAATTAAATTTAGTCATGAGGCTTTTCAGTTTTTGTTTGTCTTTTTTATCAGACCAGTTGATATTAAAGTCACCATGAATTATTGTTTCTCTGTTCTTCTCAAGTTGTTTAACCAGATCACTTAATTCATTATAAAAGGAAGAGTTGTGTGACGGTGGGTTGTACACTACTGCAATGTTGAAATTCATTACCGGAGAGAGACATACATTCACAGCTAAACATTCAAGTGAAGTATTCAAATCAACCAGTTGACATTTATATTTCTCTTTGATGTAAATTAAAACACCTCCTCCCCTCCCTACCTGCCTGTCTTTTCTAAAACACTGGTAGCCCACAATATCGATCATATTAGTGTCTATGTTACTGTGTAGCCAGCTTTCTGAGAGACAAAGGTAGTCCAGATTTGAGTCCAACAGCAACACCGAAATCTCATCTCTTTTGGGGATTATGCTCCGTATGTTTAAATGACCGCCGAGGATCCCCTTTGGTTTAGCCTTGGTGTCCCAAAGAACTCGTGCATGATTAACAGTTTGGAAAAATAAATGTTGTTTTTGCTTTTGTACAGCTCGGTTTTGTGCTAACCCAGTGGTCTGCTGTTTAATAGTGGCAGGTCCAGGGTTAAGGTGAATATCTCCTGCCAGAAGTAGCAGAACTAACAGAACTTTAATTGTATATCCTCTGCCATATTGTGATTTTTGCTTAACAGCCATGTTTGCCTTAATTTGGAAGTTTTTGCTCAGGGCTTTTAAAGACCACATAGAGTGTAGGGTGAGATGACCAAGCCCAAATCCATACAGATAAAACTTTTTAACTTCACCTTTGGTTGAGTTTGTCGGAAAATCCTTCTTGTTGCAGGTCCAGACACACAAAGACAAAACGAAGAGGAAGTAGAGAAGTAGAGAAGGCGTATTAGTGGTGCCCATCAGCCCACTTTTTAATCCGGTGGCAGCCATCTTCAGTCTTTCTTGGAAAGAAGGAAAAAGAAAATCTGTGGATAGTAAAATAAATTCTGCTTATATCGCCAGAATCTGATCCGATCGTCCTCGAATCCAGCTGGGCCTCAGCTAGCCAACTAGCCCCTTCCGTTGCTGGTCTCGTTGCTCATAGTCGCCGTAACTGGTCTCCCGTCCCGCTCCTCCAACCGAGTCTCGTCACACACCGCCGCTGCCACCGAGCTCCGCTGAGGTCACGGTAAGTCCTCCGCTAGGCACCGCCACCTACCGTCGTCTGCCTGGGTGAAATCTCTGCTGAGCCCCGTCAACAAATAGCCGCTTGCCTGGTAGTATCTCCGCTGGGCCTCGCAGCTGGGCTTCGATTCAGGCTGGTGTAAGGTGGAATGACTGGCGCCAGCATTAAGCTAACTAGCGTTAGCTTAGCAATCGCTTCGGGTAGTCTCGTCGCACACCGCCGCTGCAGTCACGGTAAGTCCTCCGCTGGGCACCGCCGCCTACCGCCGTCTGCCTGGGTGAAATCTCTGCTGAGCCCCGTCAAACAAATAGCCGCCTGCCTGGTAGTATCTCCGCTGGGCCTCGCAGCTGGGCTTTGATTCAGGCTGGTGTTAGGTGGAATGGCTGGCGCCAGCATTAAGCTAACTAGCGTTAGCTTAGCAATCGCTTCAGGTAGGGCACATCAGTGAATCACAAGGAAGCGCTGGAATCGCTGGTCAGTTTACTCACAGTGGCCGGATAAAAGCGATCAAAGGGGTAATCCACCGGAGGTATATCCGATCGCTGTAGGTTAGTTATTTAGAGACTGGCGCCAGCATTAAGCTAACTAGTGTTAGCTTAGCAATCGCTTCAGGTAGCATTAAGCTAATTAGTGTTAGCTTAGCAATCGCTTCAGGAAGGCGCAGGAAGTCGCTGGAGAAAGGCGATTTCCAGACTCGATGTCTCCTGAAATACAATTCTCTCCCAAGAGCAGGGAAATCTTGTGGAGAGCTAAAAAAACATTTTTTTTTTTTTGCTGGCACAAACTCACACTTGCATAACCCTCTCCCCACCATACGCACAGACCAGTCAGACACACTGAAGCAGCATGTCAAGTCCTCCTTGTCCTTTTTTTAAAAAAAAAATAAAAAACTGTACTGTCAGTTCCCTGATGAACAGCAGCCCTCAGGTGGAGGAAGTAGCTCATCCTCATCCCACTCCCTTCTCCCGCTTTCTAAACATATTCTGCTATTGATTAATTCACAAACAGTCTAAAATGCACTCCATCTAAAAACAGGCATTCCACTATTGATTACCTCGATGCTATTTCCCCAGGCCTCTTCAGTTTCAAGGCATGCCTCCAAGGAAAACTACTTTCAAATCACATTCACTTTGTTTAAACTGCTTTAACAATAAAATGGTGGCAATTTGATGTCAATAATACACTTCTTATGCAGACTTTGTTTACCATTAAATAAAGCTTCTTTTTTGTTATTAGTCTGACTATATTTGACTTCAGAAAGCTTTGGGACTTCGTGGTAATCTTTAGGCACCGATCAGTTGATGTCTTTTTTTTGTCTGCAGATACTCGGCATGTCTTGTGCGAATATGGTCACCACTCCCTCTTCAAATTTTGAACAGCGGTGCGAAGAAACTGACACAGACTGACAGTGACATGCTGATGACACTAATAGATTCCTATTCTTCACCCCGACTGACGTTATCCAATTTCTGCCTCTCATTCCTGATCCGTGTCTGTCTAACACAACTCAGAAGATAATCACATCCACAAATTTGGAATGTGCACATTCACCAAGGCTCACTTACTGTTAACCATATAGTTGACTATGAAGTACATTTACCATTTTGTAGTGCTTATACACCAAGTAATACTCTATATACTGTAGTGAACTCAAAGAAATTTATATGGTCTCACAAAATGTAGAATAAATTGATGGCCACTACCCAAGCTGTGTGCATCATCGTGCATTGTGCCAAAGGAAAAACAGTTGAAAGCAGCATAATAAGTAGGACTAGCAAATCCGTGTACTCTTCGTTCTTTTAATATTTTGTTTGTGAAGCGAAAACAGAACTACAGAAAATAGCCATTATATCGTTCTCGCCTTGTCAAAATAAAATCTAAATTGAGCAAAAACGACATAATGGATCTGATTCCGTTTGATGTTGTTTTCCTTTTATTTTGTCAGTCACAACCGGAAGTGGGGATAGCAGCTGCTATTTTCAAATAAGCCTGAAAGACTAGCTGCTAAATCTCACTTTAAAATTGGGAAAATGCCCAAAGCTGCAGCACAGACTCATGGAGACATCATCTGAGAAAAGATAAGAAGGACAGAAATAGACGTTTATAGAATTCCCATCAGCCAGCAAAGGAGAACGTTGTGGACAAATGGATACCGAAGACCTCTGGAATCATGAAAGGTTGACATGATTGGTAAATTCCTCGGTAAAATAAGTATTTGGTCACCTACAAACAAGCAAGATTTCTGGCTCTCACAGACCTGTAACTTCTTCTTTAAGAGGCTCCTCTGTCCTCCACTCGTTATCTGTATTAATGGCACCTGTTTGAACTCGTTATCAGTATAAAAGACACCTGTCCACAACCTCAAACAGTCAGACTCCAAATTCCACTATGGCCAAGACCAAAGAGCTGTCAAAGGACACCAGAAACAAAATTGTAGCCCTGCACCTGGCTGGGAAGACTGAATCTGCAATAGGTAAGCAGCTTGGTGTGAAGAAATCAACTGTGGGAGCAATTATTAGAAAATGGAAGACATACAAGACCACTGATAATCTCCCTCGATCTGGGGCTCCACGCAAGAGCTCACCACGTGGAGTCAAAATTATCACGAGAACGGTGAGCAAAAATCCCAGAACCACACGGGAGACCTAGTGAATGACCTGCAGAGAGCTGGGACCAAAGTAACAAAGGCTACCATCAGTAGTAACACACTACGCCGCCAGGGACTCAAATCCTGCAGTGCCAGACGTGTCCCCCTGCTTAAGCCAGTACATGTTCAGGCCCATCTGAAGTTTGCTAGAGAGCATTTGGATGATCCAGAAGAGGACTGGGAGAATGTCATATGGTCAGATGAAACCAAAATAGAACTTTATTGTAAAAACTCAACTTGTCGTGTTTGGAGGAGAAAGAACGGCATACCTACTGTGAAGCATGGGGGTGGAAACATCATGCTTTGGGGCTGTTTTTCTGCAAAGGGACCAGAACGACTGATCCGTGTAAAAGAAAGAATGAATGGGGCCATGTATCGTGAGATTTTGAGTGAAAACCTCCTTCCATCAGCAAGGGCATTGAAGATGAAACGTGGCTGGGTCTTTCAGCATGACAATGATCCCAAACACACTGCCCGGGCAACGAAGGAGTGGCTTCGTAAGAAGCATTTCAAGGTCCTGGAGTGGCCTAGCCAGTCTCCAGATCTCAACCCCATAGAAAATCTTTGGAGGAAGTTGAAAGTCCGTGTTGCCCAGCGACAGCCCCAAAACATCACTGCTCTAGAGGAGATCTGCATGGAGGAATGGGCCAAAATACCAGCAACAGTGTGTGAAAACCTTGTGAAGACTTACAGAAAATGTTTGACCCCTGTCATTGCCAACAAAGGGTATATAACAAAGTATTGAGATGAACTTTTGTTATTGACCAAATACTTATTTTACCGAGGAATTTACCGATTAATTCATTAAAAATCCTTCAATGTGATTTTCTGGATTTTTTTTTTCTCATTTTGTCTCTCATAGTTGAGGTATACCTATGATGAAAATTGGAGACCTCTCTCATCTTTTAAGTGGGAGAACTTGCACAATTGGTGGCTGACTAAATACTTTTTTGCCCCACTGTACATGAATAAACTAAATGCAAAGTGTGTACATATGTGGCGTGGTGGATGAGAATGGAGGATGTCATGTTGGATGGTTGAGTTGTAGTAAACTTATTTATTTGAGGGCTGGTTTGAACTGCATAGAACCATTTTTAACAATTAGACTTTAGGACCAATGAGCCTTCAGAATATTGACTAGTCACCCAAATTGTGCTTTCTATTATTAGTATAAAATGGTCACTAATTTAGTGAATTGTGTTTCTACTATTGATGAGCAATGAGTTAAAAAATATATCAAAAAATAATAAACCAATAAATGAAAATTCTGAAGTCCTTCACTGTCCAACAGCCACACAAGTCAGTAAAAGTTATTTTCTATTGTAAACATTCCACTGAGCAGAGGAGGTAATGTACATTAATCACTGTGAATTTTTTTTAATCCACCAAACGTCTGTGTGACCCGTGACAACTACAACTGACGTGGAGCTGAGAGCTGCAAAGGCCAGGGGACCAGTCTGGCGTGTTCAGCAGAGCTCAGCGGACCAGTCTGGGTGTGAATGGTGTCCACATCCACTGGTTCTGAGATGGAAGCACCTTCTCCTTTCTCCTTTAAGACCTACATTGATGTCTTACATGTTTACAATTTAAATCCATAAAAAAGTCTAATTTGACAGTGTTAACCTTTTTAAATAGCCAGTCATTCACACTTTTAAACAACTGTGAGCTGCACCTCAGTTCATGCATTCTTTATGCATTTATTTATGACAAGACATAATCTGGTATTTCCAAAAATAGCTTTTTTTAATTATTAGATAAAAGGTTTATATCAAGTACTTTATCTGTATTCACTTATTTAAAATCATTAATATTCACTGCAGGTTTGGGTAGAATCCAAGTTATATTTATTCAGAACAGTCAGACATTGGCAGTGATGCATAAACATGTTGCCAGAAAAGGTTCTTGTACTTGTAGATCCTTTGACAAAACAGTACTTAGATGAGTAACTTTATTGCAGGATACTTTCTACTCAAGTACGTGTGAGGATAAAACTATTTTTATTCAAGTACCTTTGGTCACAGTCACTAAATTTTAATTTCACTGATTTGAAAATTGATTAGAAATGTGCCCGTTTAAAATGACTAATTAGTCTCACTAGAAATTACTGTATCTTCGGTCATTTTAGTAAATTTATAATCTTATTTAGCTGAGATGGGTGTTACTGTTCTTTTATTCCAGCTACAAAGAACAAGTAATTTAAACAAGTTAGACTTAAAATGTTACAAATTTATGTGAAAAGTTTATATGTAAAATGTTACAAATTCATGTTTAAAAAAATCATGTAAAAGTCACAAATTTGACAAAGTGATACATTTAAAAGAAAAATGCTTGAAATGTAAAACTGTTAATTGTTTAAGTAAGAAGCCAGAAATGTATGTTACAAAAATCTAATTTATGTGGAAAAACTCAAATTTATAGGATAAAAGTTGTATATTCAAAAAAGACAAATTATATGAAAAGACTCAGAAATTTAGGAGAAAAAGTTTGCAAATTTAGAACCATCATTACTACTCCAGTAACTTTTTTTTTATTGAATACTTTCATCCTCACCTTTTCTGGCAACGACTCTTATACTTGAACAACTCCCATAACAGTAATATTACTGGAGAACAATTTCTGGCTTCTCTACCCACCTCTGGTTTTAAGCAAAGATGTAGATAGAAAATTAAAAAATAAATGAGAAAATGTATGTTGCTGTCCTGTTAAATTTTATTATAACAATTAAAACAGGGAGAAGAGTGCATGGTGGTGGTGATGACAGTGAGAGTCCTGGTTGCTCCTGGTTGGTGTGAAACCTCCTGAACAGGATGAAGTGAAGGACCAGTGATCTTCTCTGCTGTCCTCTGGAAACACAAGTGATTTTAGGTCACAGCATGGACTCTTTCCTGTACTGTAACTTTAACATTTAAGATGCTGAATTTCACCTGTGATGGTTGGGGTCATGAACTGGTTCTCATCAGTCTGGGACAAGTGGTCCACACTGTCTTCACGTTCCACATTATGAAGATCTTTTATCAGACACACAGAGAAACAGAACATTAGAGCATAGTACACTATGAAGTCTGTTTCTCTGAGTTTATTACTTTGCATGTTAAAGTTTGTGACAAGATTATAATAAATAAAGCTGTTTACTGTGGAGGCAGACGGTAGTCATAAAAATGATAACTTGTATATTAAATTAGTTTTATGGAAGAAAAAATTTAAAGCTGTAACACTTGGAGGAAATGACAAAAATATCACTTTCTAAAGTGGGACATATTAAAATACAAAAGACAATCAAGTACAAACACCTTAGAATCACCCAGAATGCAAATATCAACACTAAATATCACATAAGATCAAAGAGACTCCAGTCATATTAAAACTGCTGGAAACCTGCATCATCTCAGTAATCACTGAGCCGACATGTGGAGCCCAAACTAATCCGAAAAGAGAAAAAAGTAACAGAAGCATAATTTATAAGTAGACCTTACCTGTAGTAAAGTGGTACAAAACAGAGGTTGGTCACGTCGACCTTTCATGACTTCCCAGGCCTTTGGTATCCACAACGTCCTCCTTTCGTCCTCTCTGCTGGCTGATGGGAACTCTATAAATGTATATTTCTGGCAGTCCTTCTCATCTTTCATCAGACGGTGATGTCTGCATGAGTCTATGCTGCAACTTTGAGCATTTTCCCAATTTTAAAGTGAAATTTAGCAGCTAGTCTTTCAGGCTTGTTTGAAAATGGCGGCGTTCTGCTGCTGCCATCACCACTTCCGGCTGTGACTGACAAAATAAAAGGAAAACACCACCAAATGGAATCAGATCCGGTATGCCGTTTTTGCTCGATTTCAATTTTATTTTGACAAGGCAAGAACGATATAACGGCTATTTTCAGTCATTCTGTTTTTGTTTCACAAAAGAAATATTAAAAGAACGACGAGTACACGGATTCTAGCACACTGTATTCATTTATTTAGCTGATGTTGATCTGCCAAGTTTTAACTGAGCAACAGCAACAATGCAATTATCAGCAACTTCCACACTCTTGTTAGGCTCCTCAGTACTGACTTATCAACCATAGAATAGAAGGTCTACATAGCACTAATTCTGCTGCTTGTACGTGATGACAATATCCACTAATGCCTGAGAAACAACTTACCCTAGATTTTGTTCAACAAAACAAGAATTACAAAGGCACAACACCATGGACACACAGGTGCATCAAAAACTGTTTCTGTGTTGTTTTACAGCTCCTCAAAAATGCTGTCTGTAAAGCTCTGTCCAAAACCGTTTTCACCCTGCTTTTTTTCAATATGAATGAACTCTTAATCCGTTTCTGTAGATTTTCTGAATGGGCCAACCACAAGTAAGGGAGGTATCTCTCAGAGCAAAGAACGCTGATGGACGTAGCAATTTTTTCCATCAAAATCAAACTAGTATCTCACAGAGCGGTGAATGCTGAGGAACGTTCATGAATGCTGTAACTGTTGGCTTTTCTCAAGGTTCATAAAAGGCTGTACACATTTTTTAAGGTTCTTAAGGTCACAAATAGTTTTGTCGTTAAGGTTCTTAAACAGATGCAAACATGTTAAGGGGTCTTCAGATAAACGTGAACGGGCGGCACGAATGTATACATAGTCAATAGAAAGAGGCGAGCATATGTGAAACTGCATTCGCGCATTCACGTCCAAGGGATAGCAGTAGCTCTGAGATTCTGCCGTCATCGGAGTAAAAGTATCAACACTGGAGAGTAAATTAGTTTGAAAATGAGACTGCCACTCACCTGGAAACAGAAGGAGCGGGAGCGCTTCAGCTGAATCGGGATGTCAGGGTTATTTATCCACAGATTCCTGCCACGGACATGCTAACAACGCTAGCAAGCTAGCAACAGAAACACCCATCATCTTTCAAAGTTTTGACAATGGGACAACTTTTTCAGGTGAGCCCCCGTCAGATAACGTAAACCTAAGCATGACGCTATTTTAGAGAGTTCCACAGCAGATTGAACACAGCTGCAGAAGTTATAAAGGCAACTTCGCTTGTCTGCATCTCACTCAGACAGTGAATTCATGTCTATTCGTGTGTTTACATTGGCTATGTTTACATGGACACAAGTAACCGGATTAAAAGCCTGATCGGAATAAAAATGCTTCATATAAACACGCCAATCTGAATATTCTAACCCGATCACGCTCATTCAGATCAAAATTTCATTCCGATTGAGAGGGGCGGGTTATGCCGATTGTTAATCCGAATGGCACGCATGAAAACACTTATTCCGAACGTAGGGCAGAAAATATGTTTACTGCGCATGTCTATACACCAGCCGCACGTCGATGTGACATATATCCGCCTTAGCAGCAGCTAGCGGAAAACATAGCGGGAGTAAAACAAAACTGCTCTGTATCGTCCTGCTGTCTCCCTCTGTTCATCATATGCAGAAGTATGTACTTGTAGCTTCATGACAGAGACCGGCAGAAGCAAAAGTACAGTCTGAATAACACAATACAGGTCAATTTCAACACGAAGTGGGGCTTGCCAACACCAGAAGTTGCCTCTTCTTCTACTATTTTAGGAATGTCGAAATGTCGATGTGCACATGTCAAAATGATTTATTCCATTCAAACGTTTGACACATCGAAACGCACGTCCTAACCGGCTCAGCTTTTTCAGGATCCATGTAAAGAGTAAAATTCTGATCTGAATTGTAATCAGATTGATGAAATTTTGCCCATGTAACTGTGGCTATTGAGTTATAATGTAATCGTGCTGCGCGAAAAAATTCACCCATTCTCGTTTTGTGTGAAGGCACCTTTACAGCCATTTGCAGATGAGTACAACTATTTTGCAAACATCTGCAGCATCGGAAAAACACATGTTCAAAATTTCTTTGTGACAAGAAAAACTGTTCTCGATTTTAAAATCTGTTTGTGAACTGTTTTACAACCTTTTCCGAACTGTGACAAAACCCATTCATGAATGTTCCTCAGCATTTGTCAGTCCATGAGATATGGGCTTAAGGGGTCAATCAGGGTGCATTTGTTTGACTAACTTACAGAACTGAAAGTATGGCTTCTTGGAACATGACAAAAGCCAGGAAGTGCAGTCCACTGGAACTCAGCTAAAGATAACAGTAGTGTGTATTTGTGTAGTGAGTATTTTAATAGCTTAACTTTATACACAAGGTCCCTGGCAAAAAAAACAAACAAACAAAGAACACCCAATATGGGCCCTTTAAGTGCAAAATAATTAGTTTGCCAAATTGGTGAAACCATTATAAATTAGCAAAATAACTGTTATTGGCAGATACATTTATATAACCCCCAAAGCACAATGCAGTGTTTTGAGTAGCAGAATCATTCAAGCTCCATTTTTAAAAGGGATTTTGATTAATTCTGAAGCTAAAATAGGAAAAGATGTCCAGTTTAACACATTCAGTCTAGACACTGTCCCTTCCCTGACAGATGTGCAATGAATATCTTCAGAAGGAGCCTTTTTGAAAGCATGAGGCACCTAATTTATACTGACTAGTTAGTCATAACCCTTCTGTGGCTTGTCACCTTATCATGGTGGAGGGAGTTGTGTGTCCTAATGACCCCAGGAGTTATGTTGTTGTGGTGGTGGTAGGGGGGGGGGGGAGTTACTCATGGTAGGATCTCCCAAGGCAAATTGGTCCTTGGTGAAGGGACAAACCAAGAATGGTCCAGTTGATCCCCATGAAGAAGTTTCAAGGATCCAGTGTACCCCACCCATTTTGGGTGCTCAAGAGCAAGCACCTGGTGACCAGGTTTGTGTCCATAGGACTCGGCTGGGCTCAGCATGAGTGAGCTACATGGGTCCGCCCTCCAGTGTGCTCACCACCTGCAGGAGGGCTCATGGGGATTGTATTGCTATTCTTAGTTTGGACTGCTGCCCCTGCGACCCAGAGCCCCAGTAGAAGATGTGGTAGTAGATGGATGGATGGATGGATAGATAGTCAGAAAGCAGCCAAGAAATGGTTGTTCCCAAAGTTCTTCTGCATATCCATCTTCCTCACTGATATCTGACATCTAATTGCGGATGCTTGTATGTAAAAGTGTGATCTCATCTTGTAGGTCATCACTAAGGCTTTCATCGCTGAAGCTTGGAAGTTGGGAGTACAAATGCACGGTATAGTTTTACCTATTCTTCCTCTAGACAGGGGACTTTAAGTCCTGCTGCTACACCACACTAATGATCAGTTTCACATTCTGTCACTACATTCACTCGGAAGCCACCAAGCATCTGAAATCTTATACGGAGTCCCGATCTGTTTACAGCAAAGGGAAGACGAGTTTACTTTAGTCACCTCACGGGAATATTGCTAACCTTATTTTTATCAAGCAGAGCTAACGCTGTATAAGGGCAAACATCAGATTTTTAAATAGAATCAAGTAATTATCTGTGTCTAATCCTAATGAGTGATGGCAAGCAGAATAAAAAGTGAAAAGGAAGAAAATGTACATGTAAAAACTTAAGCCAAATAGAGTCCAAAAGACAGATTACAATTGATGCATGAGTTACAGTGTGTCTGCTTTGTGTGTAGCTCTGCCTGTAACTCATTAAGGCATCGCATGAATGCAGACAGTGATGTATCCCTGAGTTATGTTGCTACAGGTCTATGGGCAGATGGGTGATCTCCCATGATGCACTGAGCTCCCAGTTCTTTTTCATCCCTCACACACACACTGCTGTAAAGTTTTTGCTGTTCATTAACGTGTGTCTCCTCTCTCCCAGATCACGTTTATCGTACATGCTGTTTGTCTCGTTTCTTCCTCTTAAAAGGGAGCTTTTCCTCCATGCCGTTGCCAAGTACTGCTCACAGAGAACCATCTGATTGTTGGGGTTCGTTTCCTAAGATTGTAGGTGCCTACATAAATAAAGCTGAACCAAAATGAATGAATTGGTAGCGAACTATTAGATCAACAAGGCTGGGGAAATGACTGACATGACAACAGTAATGTATAAAACCATTAAGAATGAAACTACATCTAAAATTATGACTTCAGATTAGATTCAGGACTTCCACTGCTGCACAGTGAGCTCAAAATAATTTCAGTCTTTATTGAATCAATCTCCAACTGCAGCTGAATTTTTTTTTATTCAATAAGAAAAGAAATGACAGGTGCCCCCTCCCCTTCTCTTGCACTCCTCCCTTCTGCCAGTCTGCCTGCCAGTGTAGAGACTGTGAGGAAGTAGGCCTGAGTGTGAGAGGATCTGGGTTGTGTGGGAGGTGCTGGGTTGACTGCAGTGCTGCGGGGGAGAAAACACGGACGCCATTCCAACCTCGCAAAGATTGCATCCACTTCCTACTGTGAACTTCTGCTAGCTGCTGTTTCACAACAATGTGCTGTGTTGTAAAAATAGTTTTGCTTTTCACACACGCTCTCATTGATGCATATAAAATGAAGTGCGCTTTCTATGGGGGAAAAAAAATAACAGTTTGTGATATGGGATTCGTCACATAACGGACCATCTCTTGCATAGGGAGGAATCTCGAGACTCAATTAACTTGCTAAACACACAAGATTCAATTTCTAATGCACTTGGACTTTTAAATAGATTTTGCAGTCCAAATCAATTACATTTACACAGAGGTGTCAGCTGAAACTCACCCCGCATTGATGGGACATTGATTTCATTTGAGAAAGGCTGGAGTTTTTAAAAAGCCGCTGTGACGCCCTCATTGCTGATGCACCTAATTAAAAGTGAGGCCTTTGTATCTGTGTCAGTGTGCCAGGAGCGGCAGCAATAAAATCACAGCGGACTTTAACGCTCGCCGCACGAGCCACACCACAGACTGGAGACTGAGCACGCACCTAGGGGCCCTTTGTTTAGCCATTGTTCTTTTTCTAATAATACCTGATGTTGTTGTCTTCCTGTGATTTGAGCCCCTTTAGGACAGCGGTTAGAAGAATTCACATGGCTTCTTATCACTTTCCTCCCTAGAGCCCTATGTGAGCTGTGGCATAGTGGGGGGCTGTGAGTGTCACGCTCCCCATCACATGGCTGTCAGGCTGGGCTTATCACGGGGCTGCAGGGGGTGCCCGCTGACCTGTAGAGTGACACCCGGCACGGCTGCATCACCCGGGAAGGGGGGGCGGTTTGGAGCTTTGTGCCACCTTACTGCTGCTGACACCATCCTCATCCCCCACCCCCTACCAACACACACAGGCTAAAAAGCCTGACCTCTGTCAGCGTCTGTTATTTTCTCATACATTAGTGTTTGAAAATGTGCACACAGTTCACACCTCCTGAATCGCACGCATCCTGTGAAGGTTACCGCATAAAAGCAGAGGGAATGTTTTAAAATTCAGACAAAAAGTGAAAGATGCTGTCATTGACCAGCTTTTGTCAGAAGAAGTCGAGATTTTGTCACTTCTTTGTTTTATTAAATATAGATGATGCAAGCAGCCTAAGCCCTCACACCATCTGATATCTCCAAATGTCATGAGCGATGCAGAAGCTGATGCTTTATGGCCGGGGGGTAACTGGACGCTGAATGCAGTAGATGATAGGGATAAGCGAAAGCATGTGTATGCTGTCAAGTCCTTTCTCATCTCACCAGGAGCAAAAACGAAGACCTGCTTTTTGTCACCAGCAGCAGTCATGATAAATATTTGCAACACTGCTGGTGATTTACACTGCCAACAATGGTTTGATGAATTAAACCAACTTTTTTCATTTGTTTCCTTAGAAATGAACAGTGTTGGGAGTAACGCCACTACTTTTGCAGTAATGTTCTGTGTAACAAAATTACTGTTTAAAAATTCAGTAATGCATTACAGTTACTGAAATTTGATCAGATGTGTTACTCGTTACTCATTTTATTAATACGGATAGATATTTTTAGCGCGCATAAATGATTATACAAACTGACCCTACTGTAGCTGAGACACAGCCATCAGTCGACGCGACCTGTTGCAGAGAGCCGAGTCTTCACTACTAAGCGGAGGATGAGATGAAGCTACTTTGTTTTTGTGGAAATAGACAGATTTTTCCTTTGTCACGGTTAAAGACAAAAGCATATTGGTGGGTTGCAAGCTAAAGTGCTAGTTGAGACCTACTGCAATCTTGAGAAGTGCGTGAAAACAGCAACAAAGCTCTGACGAGGCTAGTGCTAAGTAACAGTTAGCTAAGCTAAAAACTAACACCATGCTATCTGAACAGCCACGGCTGGATTTCAAGCACAGGTATGCATCTGGACACTTTGTGGCCCAGCAAGAATTAAACCAACTGATTAGCAGATACGTTGTTACAGACTGAAGGCGTGATGTAAACAGCGACTTTTCATCAGACAGCTGAGACTATGATCCACTGAAGTTAAAACACATTTACTTGACTTCCGGGAAGATGGCGGAGAGACATAACGCTTAAACAGAGAGCTCTCCCTAGCCGGATTAAAAATCATCGGTAAATGGCCAACTCGACATAAGCGGATCAATAAACTAAGGGATGAAAACACGAAGGAGCCGGGCACAAGGACAAAAGCAGAGTAAAATTAAAGAATTCCTCTTCAACAACACAGGAGAAACCGCTGAACACGGGGCCCAAAAAAACGAGGTGACCGCAGCAGAGAAAATGGAGGACACAAAACTCGATACCATGAACACTGGCATCGCCAGTTTGGGTAAAGAGTTGAGAGACTTCAAACGGCAGCTACAACAGGATTTAGCGGCTCTTAAGGAGGAGCTGAAAAAAGAGATTAAGGAAGAAATTATGGGCCTCCGAAGAGAAATGGAGCGCAAGCTAGCAGAAAACATGGAGGAGCTGTGCTCCCAGCGGGCGTGTATGACAGAAGCGCAGGCCCGAATATCAGAGCTGGAAGATTGGAATAGCGAGGCAAGCGAACAGCTGCAGACCCTGACGGCACAAATGCAGAGGATGCAGGAGAAAGTAACCGACTTGGAGAGCAGGTCCAGACGGGGCAATATACGCATCTTCGGGATCCCGGAGGGCATTGAAGGCAACTCGATGACGAAATTCATGGATCAGTTCTTAAAAAAAGAGCTGGAACTGCCCAGCGAAGCGGATCTGCAGATTCAACGAGCGCACAGAGCCTCGGCACAGAACCCGAACCCACGCTCTACACCCAGGTCAGTTGTGGTAAACTTTCTGAAATATGATGTAAAGGAAAGAATCCTGACACGAGCGTGGAAAAAAAAGATACGAATCGGCGACAAGCAGATATTCTTTGATCATGACTACCCGGCAGAAATTGTGCAGCAGCGGAAGAAATATGCCAACATTAAAAAAACGCTGAAAGAAAAAAAAATTAGATTCCAAACGCCGCTAACGAAGATGAGGATTCATTGGGAGAACGGCGTAAGAACCTACAACACAGCCAGAGAGGCAGCGCAGGACATGATGGAGCGGGGCCTTGAGGTGTACGTGCCGGAGGAAACGGTAGGAGCAGCGGAGGCCCTGAACGCATCACGACAGCCGGAGTGGAGGCGAGTGAACGGCAAAAGACGGGGGGAGACGTGGCGCAGCGGGCCCAGGAAAGACTACAAGGCTTTCAACTGAAAGCCTAGATTATAACAAAGATTAAGAAAGACACAGAAGAAATGAAGGCCAAGAAGACAAGGTAAAAGAGAAACAGACGGCTAGGAGAGGTTTAAGTGATATTTGTTGGACATTTCTAGACTAATGACTATTTCTTGGATAGTAAATACAGGTCTAGGGAGGGCCCTACACTCGGTGAGGACAATCCCTCCACCCACCAACAGGGACCAGTGGGCAGAAGAAAGGCCCAAAGTACGGAGGTCGAGATTTTTTAATGTGTTTTTATATAAATATGTGTTATTTTTGTTGTTAAAGGGGCTAGGAGCACAAGTTAAAAAAATGGAAAAACATGATTATGGGTAAAAATCTTAAGATAATAACACTAAACGTGAATGGTCTGAACTCACCTGTTAAAAGGGAAAGAATAATAAGAAAATTCAAGAAAGAAAAAGCCGAAATTATATTTATGCAAGAGACACATTTGAGCAAGACAGAACATGTGAAACTAAAGAGATTTGGCTATAAGAACTCCTACTACAGTTCATTTAAGGGAGGAACTAAAAGGGGGGTTATGATACTAATCTCAAATAAAATACAATTTGAATGTGAACAGGAAATCCAGGATAAAGAAGGCAGGTATGTAATAATAAAGGGTAGCATAGATGGAATGCAGATCACATTAGTGAACATCTATGCCCCACCAGAAAGTGACAAGGGTTTTTTTCAACATCTGTTTGATCTCATAGCAACACACAGTGAAGGAGTCCTAATTTGTGGAGGAGACTTAAATGCTGTCATGGATCATGAAATTGATACAACAAGTGTTAAGAAGACAAAAAAACATGTAACAAAATTCATAAGAACCTCACTGGCAGAAATGGGTATGGTAGACATTTGGAGGGACCTACACCCACTCGAAAAAGACTATACACATTATTCAGCAGTCCATAAAGTACACTCTAGAATAGATTACTTCCTTATGAATGAAGATGACAGACACAGGGTGAGAAATTGTTGGATTGGAGGGGCAGAAATATCAGATCATAATCCTATATACATGGAAATAAATTTAAACAATAGAAAACGACAAACAACATGAAAACTTAATGTAGGACTGTTAAATGATGATAAAATGAAAGAAAGAATAAAAGTAAACATAAATGAATATATCCAAGAGAATGACAATGAAGAAGTGGACCCAACAATACTATGGGATGCACTAAAAGCCGTGTTAAGAGGTAAATTAATTGTTGAAACAGGAAAAGCAAATAAGACTAAACTGGAAGCATATGAACAAAGATGTGAGAGACTGAGGGAATTAGAACATAAACATCAAAGCACAAATGACCCAAAAATATATCAAGAAATTAAAGAAGAAAAAATAAAGATAAAAGAAACACAAATGGATGAAATTGAAAGGAAAAATAGATATCTAAAGCAAAAATATTATGAAACGGGACCAAAAGCCACAAAACTGCTGGCAAAACGGTTAAGAAAACAACAAACAATGAATAATGTATATAAGATTAAAGACCCCACCACAAATAAAACCACAGTTAACCCAGAAAACATCGAAGAAATATTCCATAATTTCTACCAAGAACTATACTCGCAACCTGAAGAAACAAATACTAAAGATATTAAAAAATTTCTATGCACATTGGACTTGCCATCAATAGGAAATCAACAAAATGAAAAGCTAACAGCAGAAATAACAACACAAGAGATTAGAGATGTGATTAAGTCACTTAAAAACGGTAAATCACCAGGTAGTGATGGATACCCATCTGAGTTTTATAAACTGTTTATAGAAGAACTCACGCCACAGCTTCTAAAGTCATTTAATTGGACGTTGAACAACAACAAAATACCTCCATCATGGAACGAAGCCATTATTTCAGTCATTTTAAAGCCAGGGAAAGATAGAGAACAATGCGGAAACTATAGGCCAATCTCTTTATTAAATGTGGATTATAAAATATATACAACAATTATATGTAAACGAATAAAGACATTCTTGACGGAATTGATAGAAGATGATCAAACTGGTTTCATAGAGGGACGCCAAACACATGACAATATCAGGAGAACAATACATATAATTAATCAAATACATAAAGAAAAGAAAAGCGCAGTAATAATGAGTTTAGACGCAGAAAAAGCATTTGACAGGGTTAACTGGAAATTCCTATATAGTGTGCTGGAACGCTTTGGATTTAACGAAAAATCAGTACAATGCATAAGGACGCTGTATCAAGAACCTGTGGCAAGAATCAAGATAAACGGTAGCTTAACAGACAAAGTAAATATACAAAGATCAACTAGGCAGGGATGCTGCTTATCGCCCACCTTGTTTGCTCTGTTCATAGAGCCACTGGCTCAAGCGATACGACAAAATAAGAAATTAAAAGGTGTAACAATAAAGGGGGCGGAACACAAGATTGGGCTATTTGCAGACGATATTATAGTTTACCTTGAACAACCAGATGAATCAATAATGGAAATGATGAACTTGATAGAAAATTTTGGAAAATTATCAGGATACAAGATAAACATAACAAAAACACAAATACTGACATTCCACTATAACCCTCTAAACCAGATAACTGATAAGATCAAACTAAACTGGAAACAAAAAGAAATAAAATACCTTGGAGTGAACATACCTAAAGATCTAAGCAAAATCTATAAAGCAAACTATGATAGGTTGGAACAAGAAATAAAAAAAGATATTGATAGATGGTCAATCTTAAATATGGATCTGAATTCAAAAATTGAGACAGTCAAAATCAGCATACAACCTAGATTACTTTACCTCTTCCAGGCTATACCAACAGAGATTCCAGATGCCCAATTCTCAAAGTGGGACAGGATGATATCGAGATTTGTTTGGGGAGGTAAAAAACCAAGAGTGAAATATAAAACCCTCCAATTACCAAAAGAGAAAGGAGGCATGGGCCTACCGAGTCTAAAGGAATATTACTACTCAGCACAAATAAGATATATCATATGTTGGTGCGACGAGGGATATGAGGCAAAATGGAAAGAAATGGAAAAGGAAATTGAGGGACTCCCAGTACAAAGCATAATAGGAGATAAAGATGCATATAAGCAAATCAAACAAATAGACCCAATCACTAAATTTACTTTAGAACTGTGGTATAAAATAGTACAAAAGTATAATATAAAGGAAGACATAAAACTATTGAAATGGGTAGCATTTGACAGTCAGTTTGAACCGGCAAAACAAGATAGGGGATACAAAAATCTGGTGAACAAGGGAATCACAGCATGGGGCAATATCGGAAAAAAAGATCTCGGGAGCTTTGTAAACATCAGGAGAAAATTTAAACTAGAAAGATCGGAATTCTTCAGATATCTGCAGATGACAGACTATTATATGAAGAAGATTAGGCATAACCTCCAAACAGATGTGAGCGAGATTATACAATTCATTTTAAGCTCATATACAGGAAATAAAACAAGAATTATTTCAAAGCTATATCAGAAACTTATGGCAAACAATCATTCAAGTAACTATATAAAGGAGAAATGGGAGAAAGAGCTCAATTTAAACATAACAGAAGAAAGCTGGCAGGAAATATGGAAAACACAACACACGTCAACAAATTCAAGAACATGGAGGGAATTTGGATGGAAAAACCTGATTCGCTTTTTCATTACACCACAGATTCAAGGAAAGTATACAAATACCCAATCTATATGCTGGAGGGGATGTGGGGCTCAAAATGCAGACCACTCGCATATGTTTTGGAAATGCTGCAAAATCTCATCATTCTGGAAATCTGTACATGTGACAATACAGAGGATATTAGGATATAATATACCAATGAACTGTAACTTGATGTACCTATGTGATCTTAAAAGAGACAATGTTATACAGGCTGAGGACAGATATCTAGTTAAAATCTTGTTGATTGCATGTAAAAAAACTATCACAAAAAAATGGCGATCAGAAGTTCTTCCTGACCAAGAGCAATGGACTGACATTATTGAGGACATACGTATGATGGAAAAACTAACATATCGACAAAGAATGCAAGAAGGACTATGGGGAAAAAAATGGCGGAAATGGACACACTACAAAGTGCAACAACGAGACAGATATTGAAAGAATAACCAAAGACGCTGGAAAAACCAGAAGAATTAAGAGATGGAAACTAAAAACTTGATGCTCCAACATTTGTCCCCCCCCCCCCTTTTTTTTTTTTTCTTTTTCTTTTTTACTCTAGCCCCTTTGTTTTTTTTTTAAATGTAGACTGTGATCTGAATGCAATATATATAATGAAAAATGAATAAAAATCTTAAGTTACAAAAAAAAAAAAACACATTTACTTGCTACCTGGATAAAGATTATTCAAAACTGGATTTTGATCTCCAAAATGAATTTTGAGGGACTGGATCATGTCTCTGTCACAGCAGACATTTGGACTGTGGATAATGGACATTTTCTTTGGATCACTGCACATGGGACTAAATCCATATCATAAAGGTAAGATGAACATGGCCAGCTTTATGCAGTGTTGTCAACTCTCACTTCAAAATGAGGAAATTACTGGCAATATCATGTTGATTTTCTTCAGATTTTCCCCACAATAAGGGCTCTCAAAGCAGGATAAAGCAGACTGAACATGTTCTAAGAGCTCTGTCTGAAACAGTCTGTTTTCAGCATGACATTAATAAGCCCGTAATGTAATCCATTAATTAAATTATCTTGCTACAGTATGTGTGCAAGATGATTTAAGTATGCATTTAAAAGTAACATGAAAGTGACTTTTCCAAGAAACTAGTTACTTTAATCATGCAGTAATTGGTAAACTCAGTTACTTTTGAAAAGAAGTAACTAGTAACTGTAATTAGTTACTATTTTTTAGTAACTTGCCCAACACTGGAAAGGAATTGCATAGATTTTTAGCTGATGTAGAGAAAACCTTTAGAAATAAAAAATGCACTTCACCTTATTATTATTGTGTACATTTTCCCGGTATCTGCTTTCAGTTAACCAAGGATAAACCCACTGACTCTCTGTGACAGACTTGGGTCCAATTCCAGGCAGACAACCTTGCATTTGTTTGTCGTCGTCATGTTGGGGGTGTCACAAACATGCTCAAAGACATTTCTTCATGTCTTAAGCTCATGTCCCTTTGCCAAACAATACAACAATATGATGGTAATGTTTATTCTTCAGTCCTGGCTCAATTGTTTTGGTCTCCAGCTACTGGCGATGCCTACATCTTCATGTAGATTAATGTGTTTATCCAGGTGTTCTGTTCATTTTGTTGCCAATCAAGGTGAAACTGATTAATAAAAACCCAGGCATACTGCAGAGACACTGAATACAGGTGAATGTGTTCCCACTGCTGACAATACCCAGGTACTGAAGAGTTTAACTGGGTTTTTTGGCCAGTTTTATAAACGCTATGATAGCAAAGAGAGCACCTTAGATCACACATTCATCAGTGAAGATTATTGCTTTTAAAGGATGTCATCAAATTTTTCTCAAACACCCAGTGTAGGTACAACCACTTTATTACCATAAAATTTGGAGGTGACAAGACAGAAAAAAATCTCACTGCTGCCTCGATCCCATTAACTTGCTACATGCCTGGAGGTCACTAGCAAAGCTTGCAGTTCTTTCGATCACCTCATTAATTCCTTGGTTTTAAATGTAATCTCACTTTCAGTAAGTTTGCCTTCGCTTAGATGAGAATGACATCAGTGTGGCGTCATCTTAGAGTGATGCTTATCCGTGTCTTAGTGTGTGTTTTACTTTCACATTCTCGTCAAGATCAAAGGGTATCGGCTTCAATCAGACTGGAGGGCCAATGGAGAAAATGAACTACATGCCCAACTATCTCTCTGCCAATCCCTAGTGAACCAGAGCATCTATTTAATGAATTGAGCCCAGAGTAAGATGACTCAGTTGGTGGTGGTGGTGTGTGTATGTGTGCGTGTAGAGCTGGGAAACAGCAGGTTACCATGCCCTGAGGGAAATAAAATATCTCCAGCCCCAGTCTTTTTGTTTGTTACCTGCCAGTAAGCAAAGGACAAAGGAGACTTAATTTTCAGCCTCCATTATTATTACTACCCGTGACTTGATAACTTAGAAGCATTTTCCCCCTCGCACACACACAGCTGATGTTCAGAAGTGGTTGTTTATGGAAATGTAAGTATGCATGTGTGCTTTTTTTCCATAATTATTTGTGTCTCCTTCTAAATTGGTTTCCGTCTGTGCCTGATTACTGTAAGTGTGTGTGTTTGTGTGTGTGTGTAGTGGTGCTGCAAGACTTTGGACTGTTAAATTGTGCGTTTGTGTAAGTGTGAACAGACCTGACAGCTTGTGCTCTTCACTACAAACATTGGTGAAAACAAAGGGCACACACACAGGGCATGCATCTGCATCCGGGGTGCCTCTTAGCTGATTATCTGTGTTTAAGCAGACAGGAGGGCCCTCATTAATTTATCTCTATTCACAAGAATTCAGCTTCCCCTGTTTTCCAATTAGTGAAGATTGTGTGCTAGGTTTGAACTGGTTCTTCCTCACATCGGAAAGCCAGGAGAGGAAATATTTTTATATGCGTAATTTAGAAACCGTGGAACTGGGATCAAAATTCTTCAAGAGTGTGATATTTTTTCCTGTCGCACTATGGGTAGTTGTGGAGAGATGTTTTTTTTTTCTACCCAAGGAATCAATCAACACCTCTGCATAGCCTTTAACAGCCAAACAGAGGCTGTCATTTTGCTCCTTCCACCCAGAGACTGATGTCTGACTTGACACCACTTGAACTTGTAGATGGCGGCCACTTACAGGTATTTCTGCATATTGTGCAGCTGCCCTGATCACAGGTCTGCATTGATTTCAGTTTAAATTTGATGGATTCTTATAGACCTAGACTAAACAGCTAAAAGTGTTTCCCTTCTCTCTGTGTTTTTGGCAGTCAGTTAAGGAAGATGGCCTTGTTGTCAAGCTTCAAGCTGAACATTTTGTTGGCAGCAAAAATGGTGTTTTTAAAACCCGACCTGACAATCTAAGGGCAGATCTGATTGAGAAACATATCCATACTGCACACTTAAGTGGTTGTAACACCTTGATCACATAGAAGACCTGTTTTAGGACTCACTCACACAGACTGCACCTGTGATGCATTTGGGATGCAGGTGGGTAGAGGTAGTGATTATCTTAATTCGAATTCAAGCTGACAAATGCAGCATGCAGGTGTGAACAGGTAGATAAATTTTACCCTTCCCCCCATATCCACCTGCGATGGATCCTTAATGCATCACAGGTGGCTAGGGGTTTTCCTAGGTACTCCAAGTCCGAGTCCTTGGCTCTCAGCTGGAAAAAGGTGGATTGTCCTCTCAGGGTTGGGGTTGAGCTCCTGCCCCAAGTGAAGGAGTTGAAGTATCTCTGGGTGTTATTCATGATTGAGGGGAAAATGGAGCAGGAGATTGACAGACAGATTGGAGCAGCATTTGCAGTGATGCAGACGCTGTACAGGTCGCTTGTGGTGAAGAGTAAACTTTGGGTAATGACTGAAAGAATGAAATCACGGGCACAAACAGCTGAAATGAGCTTTCTTCGCAGGGAGAGAGGGAGAGGAGGTTAGTTATCCAGGAGAGTCTCAGAGTAGAGTCACTACTCCTTTACATCAAAAGAAGCCAGCTGAGGTGGTTTGGGCATCTTATCAGAATGCCTCCTGTACACCATCATGTGTTTTTTGGCACATCCCACTGGGAGCAAACCCAGGACACGCTAGAGAGACTATGGGCCTCATTATAACGATCAACAGCATGTTTCTGTGCCACGCTTCACGCCTTGCGCCAGTGCTTTTATTATTTTCTGTTGGATCATTGCCTATTTTTTACGCTTTCCTTCACACCATCTAATTACCAGTAGACAGCGCACTGGCTTTCCGCTTGGACGAGTAGAAGAGGTGTGGCAGTGTGCAATCTCATGCGCATTGGCATTTTAGTGCATTTTATGACAATATGCTTTTGATCAGGAAAAAAGCTGGTCTGTCCTCAGAAATGCATTGTTTAATGCTATTTTAGCAGCATGTTTTGAAATTGCTCTTGAGAAAACAGCATGTGCTGTCCCACAGATTTGTCCTCCCATTTAAACACTGTCATGTTAGTATTAAGCGTTGGGTCTTGTGCCCCTGTTTATTAAAGGGAATGAGAGCAAAGACAGTGATTGGTTTATTTCATGCTACTCCCCAAACACACCTCTGAAAAAGTAAAAGCATTAGGACAGCCTCTTTTTACTTTGTGCCCAGTGCAAAATTCTGTAATAAAGAAAGGAACTTGGCCATTAATGCACCCCGCTCCTCAGACAATTGATTATGGACTGTGCTGCTATAATACAGCCCTATGCCTCCCAGCTGGCCTGGGAACACCTTGGTATCCTCCTTGAAGAACTGGAGGAGATGGCTTGGGAGAGGGAAGTCTGAACTTCTCTGCTTTTACTGCTGCCTCTGAGACTTGGACCCCAGATAAGGGGATGGATGGATGGATGGATGGATGGATGGATACATTCACAGGTGCAGTGAGTCCTAATAACCTTTTACACAAGATGATCATCCTGCATTTATTTACAGGTGCATCTGAATAAATTAGAATGTCATCAAAAAGTTAATTCAGTTCAGAAAATGAAACTCCTATATTATATAGATTCATTTCACACAGAGTGATGTAGTTCAAGTGTTTATTTCTTTTAATTTTGATAGTTATGGCTTACAGCTCATAAAACCCCCAAATTCAGTTTCTCAAAAAATTAGAATATTTCATAAAATTAATTTTAAAAAATGTTTTTTTAATAGAAATGTTGGCCAACTGGCCTTTCCGGTTATGGCTGCCACGTAGGACGGACGTGTCTCGCTCTGCTCTGCTCCTGGAAAAAAAAAAATCGGCAAATAACTCTCTCATTTGGGACAGAACGTATCCCAGCATTTGGGCGAAGATATGTCGGCGAAGCCTAAGGCTGGAAAACCAGGAAAAGGAAAAAGCGAGCCGCCGAAACAGTCCAAATTAACGGACTTTCAGGTCTGTGACGCAGTAAACAAAACTCCATATATGGCGGAGGAGGCTGGCAACGCTGCGATATCTGCGGGGAATGGCGCAGATGCGCTGATGGCTGCCATGAGTTCAATGAGAGCGGACTTTTCCTCTAGATTTGATGGGATTATGACAGCGTTGGAAGGAATAAGAAAGGAATTGGGTGACTGTGTAGAACGAACGGCGCAGATGGAGCTCCGTCTCGCTAGTGCTGAAGATGACGTCACCCGTCTTCAATTAAAGGTGCGCACTTTGGAAAAAAAAATAAATCTCTGGAAGATAATATTTTGGATTTGGAATCTCGGTCGAGACAGAATAATTTGAGGCTGGTGGGTCTTCCAGAGGAATCAGAAGGTCGGGACATATGTTCCTTTCTGGAAAAGTGGATTCCGGAGGTGCTGGGCAGCGAGGAGTTGCAATCAGCAGTGGTTCTGGAAAAAGCACATCGTATTGGCCCACGGAGAGATAAGGGACCGCCGAGGACCTTAATTATGAAGTTTCTTAGCAACAGAGACAGGATGAAGATCTTCAACGCTGCACGAGCTAAAAAAGGAGAGATTAAACACCAGGACCAGCAGGTGCGGTTCTACCCAGATTTGGCCACAGGAATCCAGCAATTGAGGAAGCAGTTTGATCCCGTACGTAAGGAGCTGCGCAACCTTGGGATTCGTCATGGTGTAATCTATCCTGCGAGACTGCTGACCACGTATGAGGGCAGAACCCACATCTTCAAGACCCCAGAGGAGGCGCAGGAGTTCATCAAGAAGATCAAAGAAGAAGAAGAGACTGGTGGGAGCTAAGCATGAACAAAATATAAGGTAGAATAATTAAGCATTTGCACAGGCATCTGACTGACTTGAAGTAAATAGTAAGTTTACAAAATATAGACTGTATTATATATTAAAAAAACAAAACAAAAACAAAACAAACAAACAAAAAAAAACTATGATGTACAAAGTTGTTAAAAATTTTGGAGTTAAGTTGGAAAACTACAGAGGAGAGTTAATGTTACGTCATTAAAAGCAGTAGAGTTAGGGTGATTGGGAGGATGAAGAAGGAGTGGCTTAGGCTGTTCCCCGTGGGTGTGGAACGGTCGATGGCTATATCGGGAGACAGAATTTTTCTTTTGATTTTGGGGGGTTTGCCACAAGTGTGGGAAGGGGAAATTTGTTTGTGTGTAGTTTGTAGGATGAATGTTCAACCACTCATGTTTTTGCTTCTCTGTATGAGCATGTTTACACTGCAAGGTAATCTCAAACTCTCTATTGATCATGGACCAAAGTGTTAATCTTAATTTAACTTCATGGAATTGCAGAGGTCTACAAAATTTAAAAAAACTTAAACAAGTTATGAATAAAATAAAGGACATGGGTTCAAGAATTGTGTTTTTACAAGAAACTCATCTGATAGAGGAGGATGTTAAAAGAATTAGGAGTAGATGGCAGGGAAGTGTATTCACCTCTTCATTTTCATCCCGAGCCAGGGGAGTTATGACTCTCATACATAAATCAGTTCCTTTTCAAGTGAAAAATGTAATTGGAGACAAATTTGGAAGATATGTAATCATTCAAGGTTCTTTGCTATTAGAAAATATAAATCTTGTGAACTTATATGGTCCCAATATAGATGATCAGAAGTTCTTTGCTAATTTATTTCTCATCTTATCATCACTTACAGGGCAACATATAATAGCAGGGGATTTTAATTGTACATTGAATCCAGGTGTGGATAGATCAACAGGACTGGATTGTACGCACATTGGATGTAGGATGACTATTAATCATTTTATGAAAGAATTGAGATTGTTAGATATATGGAGAGAAATGAAACCACAAGTTAAAGCCTATTCTTGTTATTCCAGTACCTACAAGACATTCTCACGTATTGATTATTTTTTGATTTCCACAGAATTAAGGTCCAAGATTCAAAACTGCTTTTATGATAACATTGTGATCTCTGATCATGCACCCTGTTGTCTAATATATGTAGATAAAAAATTGACAAAGGAATCAGGTAGATGGCAATTTCAGCATAAATGGCTTCAGGATGAGGAATTTGTCAAGTATATAGAAAAACAGATAGACGAGTTCTTTGACATCAATACTACACAAACATCAGCATGTGTAAAGTGGGAGGCTTTCAAAGCTTTTATTAGGGGACATATTATTAGTTATACAGGATCAAAATCTAAGAAGACTCGAGAGGAGAGAGCTAAATTGGAACATAAAATAAAAAGTCTTCAGGAAAAAGTGTATGCAGGAAGTGACCCAAGGTTGGAGAATGAATTACTGATTTTGAGAGCTGAATACGACAAAAAATCAGCGAATAGAGCTGCCTCGAGTCTTCTAAGATTGAAACAATGTTTTTATGAACAAGGTGAAAAATCAGGAAAATTATTAGCATGGCAGATTAAACAATTGGAAATTAAAACACCAATTACCAGTATTATAAGTAACGGACAGGTAGTTATAGATCCTTTAGAAATTAATAGAGCCTTTAGAGATTACTATGAAAAATTATATGATACCAAAAATGAACCTGATTTAACAAAACTAAATGGGTTTTTGAACGAACTATCTATACCGTGTATACCAAATGAAAACAGGGAGATATTGGAGTCTAAAATTAGTCAAGAAGAAGTTGGGCTAGCCATTGATAATATGAAATCAGGAAAAAGTGCAGGACCAGATGGTCTTCCAGTTGACCTTTATAAAAAATTTAAGAATAAATTAATAAAACCTTTTTTGGAAATGGTTTTAGAAGCATTTCAAAATAATAATTTACCATCATACATAAATAATGCCTTAATTATACTGCTGCCAAAACCAGGTAAGCCCTCTAATAAATGTGAAAATATGAGACCAATAAGCCTATTAAACGCCGACCTTAAGATAATCTGTAAAATTTTAGCAAGACGAATACAAGAAATTTTACCAAATATTATTAATCGAGATCAGAATGGCTTTATAAAGGGTAGACAAGGCTTCCATAATGTAAGAAGACTATTTAATATTATTTATTTTAATAAAGAAGCACCGGATACAGCTCTCCTATCATTGGACGCCGAAAAGGCCTTTGATAGAGTTGAATGGCCCTTTCTTTTTGAAGTCCTACAAAGGTTTGGACTTGGAAATAATTTCATAAAATGGGTTCAAATAATATACAATAATGCTACAGCAGAAATCCTAACAAATAACAATATTTCAAAACCAATAAAAATCAATAGAGGATGTCGACAAGGCTGTCCACTTTCACCTTTACTGTTTACTATGGCAATTGAACCTTTAGCGATAGCGATACGTTTACATTCACAAATATATGGAATTAAAGTTGGACCAACAGAACATAAAATCTCCCTGTACGCCGATGATATAATTTTGTTTATGTCGAATCTAAAAAAATCAATTCCAACCTTGTTGAATTTAATAAAGAATTTTGGGGAAATATCAGGATATAAAATAAATAAAACTAAATCTTCAATATTAATGCTAAATGAGACCCAGAGAAATTACCCAGCCCCTGAGGCAAATCAATTCAATGTTGTAAATCAGTTTAAATATTTAGGAATCCAAATTATGCCTAAGCTAGAATCAGTCGCCAGCGTCAACTATGAAGCCTTAATGTCAGATATCAATGAGTTAACTCAGAGATGGATGTCACTACCAATGTCGATGATCGGGAGAATCAATATACTTAAAAGTAATATTTTACCTAAAATACTTTTAAAATCTAAAATCTATTCTCAAGAATAAAAAAAAAGTTAGTGGAATTTATATGGAACAACAGGAGGGCTAGATTACGTCTGTCTTTATTATATTTACCATTTGATCGTGGAGGTCTGAAATGTCCAAATTTTATGTTGTATTATTGGTCGGCACAACTGAGGTCTATGACATATTATTTTTCATCAAATGATCTCCCTCACTGGACTGAAATGGAATCATACAATTTACCTTTACCTCTTCCCATATTCATATACTCAGATTCGGCAAAAAAATTACAAAAACAAGTTAAAAATCCATTTGTAAAGCATATGATTAAAATATGGTGTGAAGCTAAAAACTATTTAAAAGAACCACAGTTATTGTCACAATTTAGTCCAATATGGGGTAATCAATATTTTAAACCAGGGAGAGCGGACGCTGTATTTAAAGTATGGAATTTAAAAGGGATACAAAAGATTCAGGATTTATATTTGCCATGTGCAGACAACATAATGTCTTTTGAAGAGCTGAGGATCAAATTTAATCTCAATAGAACACATTTTTTTAAATATCTTCAACTTAGAAACTTTATTCGATCAAATCAAAATAAAGCTCTCACTCGACCTATTTATTCATCCTTGGAAAAAATGATGATGAAAGATAGTAAAAGAAAGGGTATTATTTCAGAGTTTTATAACTCATTGACACTATCTTCAAGTGAAAATTCACTGAAAAGATTAAACTACTGGAAAGAAGATCTGCAAATTGAAATTTCGGAGGAACAATGGGAATTGGCTTGTACAGAAGCTCAAACCAAATCAATAAATGCACGCCTTAAATTGATACATTTCAAATGGTTAATGCGGATGTATGTTACACCGGAGGAGTTAAATAGATATAACACAAATATACCAGATACATGCACAAAATGCATGGAAAGTAAAGGAACCCTATTTCATTGTTTATGGGAATGTAGATTAATAAGAATGTTTTGGGAAGAGGTGAGGGTAACAATTGAAAAAATAATCTCAAAACAAATCATACTGAATCCTAAACTGTTTTTGTTGGGTCTGTACCCAGAAAAGCATAATTTTAATAAAAGTGAAAGAACATTCATAGACCTCAGTTTGCTTAATGCCAAAAAATGTATTGCACTATTATGGAAAAAGACTCATAGACCAGATGTGACTCAGTGGTTAAGACAGATGTTAACAAACCTTCCATTAGAAAGAATAACATATATACTGAAATCAAAGGAAATTGTGTTTGAGAATATATGGAGACCTTTTATTGATTATGTAAAAAATTTAAACATAACTCTTGAAGAAGAAGGTGAATGATGTGTGTGGACCTTGTAAATTCCAAACTGGTGAACATAATATGTATACTTATGTATTGGATTGTCTAGACTAAACAGAGGAGCATTGTTGAAGACTTGATTTTGTTGGTGGTTGTTGGTGTTTTTAGTGCATTTTTTTTTTTTTTGTAGTACTTTAGCGTTAGTGTTTGATTGTTTGTATCATGTTTGTTAAAAAAAAAAAAAGGTTCAATAAAGATATTGTGGAAAAAAAGAAATGTTGGCCAACTGAAAAGTATGTCCATGTACACACTCAATACTTGGTCGGGGCTCCTTTTGCATGAATTACTGCATCAATACAGCGTAGCATGGAGGTGATCAGCCTGTGGTACTGCTGAGGTGTTATGGAGGTCCAGGTTGCTTTGATAGCGCCCTTCAGCTCGTCTGCATTGTTGGGGTTGGTGTCTCTCATCTTCCTCTTGACAGTACTCCATAAATTCTCTATGGAGTTGAAGTCAGGCTAGATTTCTGGTCAAGCAAGCACAGTGATACCATGGTCATTTAACCAGGTTTTTGTACTTTTGGCAGTGTGGACAGGCATCAAGTCCTCCTGGAAAATGAAACCAGCATCTTCATAAAGCTTGTCAGCAAAGGGAAGCACAAAGTGCTCTAAAATTTTCTGGTAGATGGCTGCACTGACTTTGGACTTGATAAAACACAGTGGACCACTGCCAGCAGATAACATGGCTCCTCAAAACATCACTGACTGTAGAAACTTCACACTGGACCTCAAGTAACTTAGATTCTGAGCCTCTCCACTCTTCCTCCAGACTCTGGGACCTTGAATTCCAAAGGAAATGCAAAATTTACTTTCATCTGAAAAGAGGTCATCTGCTGGTGTTGGTCCACTGTGTTTTACCAAGTCCAAAGTCAGTGAAGCCGTCTACCAGCAAATTTTAGAGCACTTCATGCTTCCCTCCGCTGACAAGCTTTATGGAGATGCTGATTTCATTTTCCAGCAGGACTTGGCACCTGCCCACACTGCCAAAAGTGCCAAAACCTGGTTTAATGACCATGTCATCACTGTGTTTGATTCGCCAGCAAACTCACCTGACCTAAACCCCATAAAGAATCTATGGAGTATTGTCAAGAGGAAGATGAGCGACACCAGACCCAACAATGCAGACGAGCTGAAGGGCGCTATCAAAGCAACATGGGCCTTTTTAACACCTCAGCAGTACCACAGGCTGATCACCTCCATGCCATGCCACATTGATGCAGTAATTCATGCAAAAGGAGCCCCGACCAAGTATTCAGAATCAGAATCAGAATCAACTTATTGCCAAGTATGCTTACAACATACAAGGAATTTTACTTATCACTAAGGTGCGCTCATTTCTAAGCGCTCCCTAATGACGCGGCAGCCATACAAGGCGCCTCATACAGTGGGGGGTAAAGAGGGGGAGGGGGAGGGGGTGACACATTGGGCAGAGAGAAAAAACAAAGTTATCAAAATAGTGCTGGAGTGAGCAAGATTGTGATCACATTGAAAAAAAACCCTCTAATTGCACAATTAGCAGACAAGATACAGATCTACACATTAACAGAGCTAAAGAGAGAGACCAGTGTGTGCATGTCAGTCATGTGATATCAGTATGAGTGCAGTGTGAATGTATCAGTTACTGGTGCACAACAAAAAATCCTCTCCTAGGCAACGGTTAGATGTTATGTCCATGTATTCTAAACATAGATAAGCATGTCCACAGAGTCCATCTCTCTTCGGTGCATGCCAGATGGTAAAACTCCATGTTAGTCACATGATAACGCTGTCCTTGGAGAGTTCAGATTGCTGCACATCAGCAATTGTTTGGGTTAAAGAGAAGCCAAAACTCCCTTCTGCTTTATCTCTTCTCCTGGAGGAATGAGATCTCTCAAGGACGCCGAATCAAGGCCTGATAAGCACAGTTCACTTAGAGCATAGAAATTTCCTCTCTTATGCGATTCTGTGCATCACAATTTACATACTCAGGCTTTAAAATCATTCCCTGGAGAGCACCCCGCGACTCCAAGATGTTTTCCACCTTCCGATTCAGTTCGCCAAACATAGCTAAACATGTCCACAGAGTCCATCTCTCTTCAGTGCATGCCAGATGGTAAATTCCATGTTAGTCACATATTTGCCGCTATTAGTGCTCTCCCCAGCTGGTTGAATTTGTTGAAGGAGCTTTGCTGGGTCCGCATTTTGATTAGCTCTTCCAACTTCTTTAATTTTCGATACACCAGGAAAACTCCAGAGCCAAACAACAGAAATCCTGTGATCATGAAGCTAAAACAGGTAGATGGCTTCCACATCTTCAATCGAATCACGCAGACACATGAGTTCCAATTGTTCCATGAGTCTCTCCACTTGGGCTCCCCCTGGCCCGATTTTCTGTTAAAAAGTGGTGTCAATAGCATTAAAGCCCAGCTCACCAATTCCAATACTGAGTGTGTACATGGACATACTTTTCAGTCGGCCAACATTTCTATTAAAAATCCATTTTTTTAAAATTAATTTTGTGTAATATTCTAATTTTTTGAGAAATTGAATTTGAGTTTTCTTGAGCTGTAAGCCATAACCATCAAAATTAAAAGAAATAAACACTTGAAATATATCACTCTGTGTAATTAATCTATATAATATAGGAGTTTCATTTTCTGAATTGAATTACTGAATTTAATTAACTTTTCGATGACATTCTAATTTATTGAGATGCACCTGTAAGTCTTAAAATAAATAATTGAAATCCTAACTGTATTTAGCAAGAGTTTACTGAAGCTATAGACTGTCATATAATAACTCCCATTATACCCCCATTGAGTGTTAAAGCAACAGCATTTGGAAAACACCAGCACACACACTTGTTTTACTTTTCAGACCCCAAGGCTTTGTTTATTTTGTATATACTGGCTGCCTACAGCATATGGAAAAACTGTATACACCGGTACCCCAAAGTACCCAACTGAATCCGATAAAGAAAACATCCACATTTAAAAAAATCAACAAACTTGTAAAGGATCTTGGTTAAAATTGAATTTTTTTTAAAGTCTGACTGTACTGGCTATGAGTAGGGCTGTGCGATATGACGATATATCGGATGAGGATATAAAAACGTCTATAGTTTCATAGAATACACTATCGTTTTTATCGTTATTTAAAATGCACATACTTCTGTTTATTCAGTAAAGCTCCTCACCACTACTTGTCAGCGCCCCGTCTCTCCTCTGCAGTGCGCACAGCGGAACAGGTGTGTCGTAGGTGGCTAGGCTTCAGTCTGGTGGATGCTAATGCTAACTCCAAGCTAGCGGTTCAGGTAGCTGCTACACCTGTTTGCCAGGGATGTGGGACTGTTTTTCATCATACTGTGTCAGAGAGGATAGTTGACTAACCTCGTTTTACTAGGAGGTAAGTAACGTTAACACCATGTCTAATTATGAAATGTAAATGGCAATGCTAAGTTGTGCTAACTGGAAACCGTAGCAGACCTTCGTTTTTTTTTTTTAAATTACAGCTGAGTTTCTTAGTTTTGTCTGAAAAAAAAAATATTAAAGCTCCAAAAGTGTATGACGGTGGCACATACACGCAAAATGAATAATAAATACATTAAAATGGGCCGGAGGAGCAAGTTGGCTCTTAATGTAATTTATTTGATTTCTAATTATTTTAATTAGTCAAGTATTGATAATAAATAAAGTCATCACATGTATTACATTACCTTTTGTGTCTTTGACTTTCAGATCATGACCAATCTGAAATATTTTTACTAAGAAGCAAACAGGTTAAATCAGGCCAGAATGGCAGTTTTTAGGTATACTTAATATTTTACTGATTTAAACTAACAGCTAATTTATATCTGTAGGTAACAGCCATGGGTCATTTTCTCATTTTCAGACACTTTTTATGTTTTTGTTTTGTTTTTTTTCTATTTTCCTCTGGCTCAGGAAATATTTAACTTATTGTTTACTTTTTATTGATGTATGATTTAGAAGAAAAACCTGAAATTTATGAGAATCAAGTCTCAAATGCACATTAAAAATCTATTTTATAACAACACTGCAAAACTGAGGGAAAACAGTACATGTAAAAAAAAAAAAGATGGTCCTTTTTATGTGATTATTTTAACTGTAGAATTTACAGAAAATGCGTATTGTGATATATATCGTTACCATGATATGAATTTTTTGTCATATCGCACAGCCCTAGCTATAAGTATTTGTGATCCTGCATTAGGCGTGGTAATTTCTTTTTTTTTCTATTAAAAAATCTACATATGTTTGCAAATTTTGGTGTGAAAGCAGCTTAGTCAGCATGTTTAACAGAATATAAAAGGTTTTAAAATAGCCACAAGACAATACAGGCTCCATGTCAGTGAAGCAATCAGATGTGGAAGAGTATTATTACTGGACAGAAAGACAGAAGGGAGATAAATCCATGTACTCTTCGTTCTTTCAATATTTCATTTCTGAAATGAAAACAGAACCAGTAACAGCTGTTATATAGTTTTGACCTTGTCAAAACAAAATAGCAATTGAGCCAAAACAGGATAACAGATCTGATTTTGTTGTTTGTTTTTTTGGTCACAGATTTATACCTACTTATCCATTTTCTTTTTTTTTTTAAGTATCAGATTTGCCTGTTGCTTTTGCCAGCAATGTTTGTTTTATAGATATTATCACATTGAGTTTTCAATGAATTAACACAATACAAATTGTAAAGGCACAAGTTTTTGCATAACTTCTGGCTCTTACTTCCGGCTGTGACCCAAACAGCCAGGCCATCAATGATGAAGAGTGCTCAGACCTCCTGATCATTGACCTTGACCTTAAGCACAGCCCAGAAGAAGACCCATCTGGGATGTGCTTTAGGTCAAGGTCAATGGCCTCGGTGGAGTAACCTTTTTCATTAAATCATAAATGCCCAGAGCTCCTGAATTTTGACAATGACCTTGACCTTGACCTTGTCCTCAACTTGGATGCAAACCTAACTGAGGATCATTGTGAGTGAGTTTGGTAAAAAATTAAGGTAATTACCTAGGAGGAGTTGTGATTTTTTTGAAAATCATTTAAACGTCCAGATCTGCCAACCTCTGACCTTGAGCACAACTTGGATGCAGACTCTTTTGGGGTTCCTTGTGAGTGAGTTTGGTGACCACGGGGGAAACTGCCCAGGAGAAGTAGCAATTTTTCTGAAATCAAATAAGCGCCCAGATCTCCTGACCTTTGGCCTTAAACACAATTTAGATGCAGAACTACCTGAGGATCATTGTGAGTGAGTTTGGTGAGAAACAAAATATTGAAAGGATGACGTGTATACGGATTGATAATAATAGATTAGATTTATATGGGGCTTTACAAGTGACATCTCAAAGCGCTTAGCATTAGTCCATTATTCATTCACTCCAGACAGACACTGATAGTGGTAAGCTACTTCTGTAGCCACAGCTGACCTGGGGCAGACTGACAGACCTGGCTGCCAATCCATGCCAACGGCCCGAACATTTACTATACACATTCATACCCAGTGTCATGGACAGTGGAGGCAAGGTGAGTAAAGTTTCTCGCCAGGGACACAACAGCAGGATGGCTGGGGAGAGCGGGATTCAAACCATCAACCCTCTGGTTATTGGATGACCTGCTCTACCTCCTGAGCCACTGCCGCTCCATAGAGATGCCTTTGTGGTTGTAGTTATTCATCTACTTGAGCTACAGTATAAGACACATGCTGCAAAGAAAAAAGGCTGTTGCAATCTTCTTCAAGAAGAACCTTGATGAGTAATATACGATTAGTATATTTCTTATCATACTGAAGTTGCTCAGAAGTGGCAATTGAGATTAAGATGATAAAGCTATTGCTAAAGTCCTCAATATCATTACTCCATCTGAAGCTGGATGCCACCCCAGTTGTAAATTCATTCCACTGCCTCTAAGACTTTTATTTACTTCTGTAATTGCTTTAGCTGTTCTTGTCCATGTACATTAGATGATACCCTCCTATCGCACCCCTTGTCTGAAAACAACAGAACAGCAAACAGCCTGAACAAGCGCTTCTACATCCCACGGCCAGCTGTGAAATATTAGGGAATTTATTCTCTGAGAAACAGCCTCAGTTCACTAAGGAAAATGGTATGTCACGGTTTGTTTGTACAACTCTTCCTTTGCTGCGGTTGTGGGTGAAATGAAAGAAATAGGCACAGGCGAAAGCACATACCGGAGATAAAACTAATTTTAAAAAGCCTGGCTCACGTAGGCTTGGAAGCAATGAGGAGACGAAGGGGTCCACGGGTTTGATATGTGGTTGAAAAAGGTCAGCTTGGTTCTTATTGAGATAAGAAACAGATGAAAAGGAAAAGGTCACTTCGTCAGCTACCTCTTAAATCCCTCCTGCTCCTCCATGGAGAGATTTAGTGGAAGCACTGATAAAAACCCATTGACTTCATGTCTCATGGCAAAAGTAGCATCATCTGTATCAGGGGAGTACAGCAAAACATCTCTGGGTCAAAGTGTGTAATCCAAATTGTAGCATTCTTTTTAACTTCACTTTATTTAAAACGTAGCAGTTATCAGTCTGAAAACATTATGTCAAGTGAACCTATGTTTCACACAGAATCAAACAATGAAATGTCTTGTGCCTAATACAGGTAAGGAAAATTCATTATAAAGCAAAAGAGAAGCTAAAGAGTGATTCATAATTATTTAATCATGATTATTTAATAATCATAATTTTAGGCTATGAAAAACCTGAGCAACAGCAGAATGCAAAGTTCATATGTATATTTTTTCTAAATGTTAAGGAATTTGAATTACTTGCATTACAAGCACATATTTTAAATGCTGCCCACCTGCCTGCACAGGTACCCAGCGGCAGCATCTAAAATATGAACCACACAATTGTTTGAGAACAGCGAAGGCATCGCCGAGAGCTCAGATTATATTTCAGACTAATCTTTCCAGGGTGGGCACAAGATCCATCAAGCAGCACATTTTTCTCTCCTCCCCCTATTTCTTTCCTCCCATCAATTTTAATGGGTGAGGGACATCTTTCAAAAAACATAATGGGATAAGAAGATGGATGAGAACATTTGCAGCCAACTGTCTGGAGACAACGCTGGAGATGGTTCTGGTTGGGGGGTAGGGGGTGGTGAGAACAAGGTTCAACAACCTTAATAGACCATCAAAGCCATCATATGCACATGATAAGGGCATCAAAGAAAAACATGGTGCATGATCGTTCTAAAAGCAGCTTTCTCTGATGTGGATTCCAATTTGAACAAAAGACATACTAATTGTTTTCTCAGTTGGTTGTTTGGTGTATGAAAAGGTAATGAAATATGGAGAGATTTTCTCATAAAAAGGTCAAAAGTCAATGATGTGGAAGAAGAAGATGATTCAAAAGGAACAATAAAATTCAGCATCTGTTTATTATAGCACCACTAACCAAACCGTCTGTACATTTTCATAGTTATATGCTTTAAAGGTGTACTGTTGAAGAAGGAAGCAGACGAGGCCGCAAGCTGCGCGACGCATGAACTTTAGTCCTCTTCCAACATCAAGTACAGAACATCTCTCTTTCTCCCGTGGCACTGGCATCTCCTGAACTCCCCGGAGGGGGGGCGAATAGTCCTTTCTGTTCCATCTGAGACCCCCCGGTACCACTTCCTCCTTCATTCCATTGTTCCCTCTTCCCCCCGGCTCCAGACTCTGGGTGGAGAATCCCCCACACAGTGCCACCACACAGCTCCCCCCGAACACCCAGAAAGGGCACTAACCCCCAACTCCGTCCTTTGGGCTTGAGCTGGCACCCATAGCGGCTGTAGCAGAGGGTCGCTGCTCCGGTCAAAACACCCTGCTGGTGAGGTGTGCAGCAGGGCACATCAGTCTGAGGAGGGAGAAAGGGTGTGGCGGGGGGGGGGGGACATGTTAGCTTTGCGAGCGCAGGTCTCTACCGAGGGAACACCAACTTGAGGAGCCACAGACGGTGGGTGTCCGCGCCGGGGAGCTTGGGCCAACACTACCTGCTCGTCTGCCAACACAAAAGCGGGCTTCAGCCTGTAAATGCAGACGGTATCCCTATGCCCTCCCAAGTCCAACACAAAATGCTTTGCCCCAGTTTCCAGCACCCTGCACAGTCCAGTGTACGGTGGGCACAGCGGGGTCTGGTGCGCATCCTGCCTGACAAAAACCAAACTGGCATTCTGTAGGCTTTTCGGGATAAAGGTGCGGGGAAAACAATGGTGGGCTGGGCCCGGCACGTTAACAGCCTCTGTACTGTGCAAAAATTGCGCAGGCCGATCGGTCCTGTGTGCGGAGTTTTTCTGTAAAAACTCTCCGGGAATCCGTAGCGACTGAGAAAAAACAAGTTCTGCTTGGAAGGCTGCCAGATCCTCCTTAGGCGTGGAGCGCAACCCTAAAAGAACCCAGGACAGGCGGTCGACCCAATTTGCATCAGTGAGTGAAGCTCTGAGCGCTGCCTTAAGAGACCTATGAAAACCCTCGCATAACCTGTTAGCCTGGGGGTTGTATGTGGTATTGCAGTGAATTTTGACCCTTAGGCTCTGGGCCATGATGGACCAGAGGTCCGAAACGAACTGCGAACCCCTGTCGGAAGTGATGTCTGACAGGGATCCAAACCGTGCAACCCAAGCTGACAAAAAAGCGCGAGCCACTTCCGCAGACGTGGTGGAAGCCAGCAGGACCACTTCAGGCCAACGTGTGGTGCGGTCCACGATTGTCAAAAGATGCATGAAACCTTGCGACGGCGGGAGGGGTCCCACCAAATCCACGTGGACGTGGTTGAACCTCCTGGCCGGGATTTGGAACGGCTCGAGGGGGGCTTTGATGTGCTTGTGCACTTTAGCCCACTGGTACGCGACACACGCTGCAGCCCACTCTTTCACGTCCTTGAGCAAGCACAGCCAGACGAATTTTGCCCCCACCAGTTAAACCGAAGCGTGCATGCCAGGATGCAAAAGGGAGTGGACTGACTCAAAATTGCGGTGGAGCCAAGAGCTCAGAACCACCGGGTGCAGGCGACCGGTGGAGACGTCGCAGAGCAAGTTAGGGCACCCTTCTTGCACCACCCTACTCTCCAGCTTTAACCCAGTAGGCGCAGACTGGAGCGCGCAAATGTCCGCGTCCCTGGCTTGCTTTGCGGCCATGGCAGGGAAATCTATTCCCATGTAGACCAGGGAGACTAACGCGTGACAGGCAATCAGCCACAACGAGCTTACCAGCAATGTGTTGAATGTCGGTCGTGAACTCCAAGACTGGGGCCAAATGCCGTTGTTGCCGGGCTGACCACGGTTCCGAGATCTTGGACATGGCGTATGTTAGCGGTTTATGATCCACGAATGCGGTGAACTCGTGCCCCTCTAGCCAAAACTGGAAATGGCGCATTGCCAGGTGGAGAGCCAACAATTCTCTGTCAAACGTACTGTATTTGCATTCGTTGTCGTGCAAAGTACGACTGAAAAATGCAAGCGGCTGCCACGAGCCGGAGGTGTACTGCTCCACCACTGCCCCATAGCAATGTCAGATGCGTCCGTGGTGAGCGCTATCCGTGCCGACGGGTCAGGGTGGGCTAGCAAAGCGGCATCAACAAGCGCTGTTTTGGCATCTGCAAAAGCCTGGACTCACTCAGGGGTCCAGTCGATGTTTTCCACGGGCTTCTTTTTCTTAAGTGCAGCATTCAACAGCTGCATCAGCTGGGCTGCCCGGGGGAGGAAACGGTTATAAAAGTTGACCATTCCCAAAAACTCCTGTTGGGCCCTCACGATCTGTGGATGCAGAAAGTCCGACACGGCGTGCCCCTTATCCGGTAGAGGAATTGCGCCCTCCGACGAAATGCGGTGGCCCAAAAAATCAATCACTGGCACACCGTACTGGCACTTCACCGGGTTAACTATAAGCCCGTGCACTTCCAACCTCGGAAAACCGTCTTGAGATGGGCAAGGTGCTCCTCCTCGGACATACTAGCCACCAGAATGTCATCTAAGTAGACAAAAACGAAGGACAAGTCACGGAACACTGCATCCATCATTCTCTGAAAGGTTTGCACCGCACCTTTTAATCCGAACGGCATGCGTAAAAACTCGAAAAGGCCAAAAGGAGTTATTACCGCTGTTTTAGGAAAGTCTTCCTCGCGCACTGGGACCTTTTGGTAACTGTGGACCAGATCCACTTTCAAAAAAACACATGTCCCAGCCAGGTGCACGGAAAAATCCTGGATGTGTGGGATGGGATACTGATCATATTCTGTGGCGTTGTTCAAGCGCCAGAAATTGCCGCACGGTCGCCACGACCCGTCGGCCTTAGGCACCATGTGCAGCGGGGATGCCCACGGGCTGCTGAAGCACCTGACGATGCCCAGCTGCTCTAAGCTGGCAAACTCCTCACAAGCGCTGGCCAGTTTAGCCGAGTCCAGGTGCCGAGGTCGCGCGAACACCGGCGGGCCTTTTGTGGTTATAAAATGCTCAACCCCATGTTTGGTTACCGTAGCCGAAACAGTCGGGACTGCGAGTGCTGGGAACTGTGCGAGTAAATGCTGGTACTTACCCCCTGGAGCTATAATGTTACTTACCCCCTGGAGCTATAGCGTTAGCCAGTGTTGTTGACCCAGCTCCTCGAGCTGTGCAAGGCAGGGAGGTGAAAGAAACAGCGTCCACTAAACATCTGTTGGCAACATCGACTAATAACCCATAAGCACATAAAAAATCTGCGCCTGAAATGGGTGCAGAACATGCAGCTACCACAAAGTCCCACTGGAAATTGCGTCCGTGCAAGCATATCGTCAGTGTCCGTTCACCAAACGTCCTGATGGCGGATCCGTTGGTGGCTGTGAGCTCGGAACCGCTGCCTCCTGCCGACCTGTCTGCGCTGACCGGCAGGATGAGGCTCTTCTGGGAGCCGGAGTCCACCAAAAACCGTCTTCCCGAATGTGTGTCCTTGATATAAAGCAGCTTGTTCCTGTCGCCAGCGGCTGCAGCTGCTACTGACTGCTGGTTGTGCCATCTTCCCGGCTTCTTGAACTGGCATGGCAGCAGGCAGCGTTGGGCATTCAGCTGAAACAGTGATTATATAAATAGATCGCCCCATTCTTGCATCTTTTGGTGTCCGTCCCGGCTACCAACCACAGCTCCTCAACCTCGCTGGAGTCCCTCATGGATACCAGTGCCACTGCCTGCACACTGAGAGCTCTGGTTGCCAAAATGATGCAGTCCGCTTCCTGCGCCAGGGCACGGTAGTCTGTGGTAACCAGCCGCAGCGAGTTGGCCAGGATCGCCCTCGCTGTAGCAGGAAGGTTATCTTATCTTCAAAGTATATGAACCCCAAAATCAGTACAATGTAAAGAAACAAAGAAATTCGTCACTTACTGTTGGTGAAGGGGGGCTCGCTGGCTGGCGCGGTCACTGCGTTTTTGTCCATCATGGTTGTTATTTTTGCGTTCTGTCGGTCATTTACGCTCTCTACCACACCTACAAAAGTCTTATGATTAACCCACGTAAATTTTGCTTGTATCCAATGGCTATTTCCAGTGTACGAAGCCGTTTATGTGACAGTGCATGATGATGCATGGCGGCCATATTGGTCTTGTGAGCTCAGAGAATGAAAAAAGGAAGAAGAATAAGAAGGATTTCTTCTTCTTTGGTGTATTCCACATCAGCCATGATTCCTCCAATGTGTGCCTGCCACCTTCTGAACCAGCAGATCAGTACAAATTGGCAGCACAGCTGGGGAGTTAAAGGGGTGTCAGAGTGAGTTGACAGGTGCAGTTGCTGCACTGTGAAACTGAGGGCGCGTGAAATCTGACAGTTAAAAGGTTAATAAAGCATCGTGATACAGGTGTCTCTGAATTGATACACTATCACCACTGTAAAGTATCATGATATTAAGCTGAATCAATTTTTCCCCAACACCCCTACAACACAGTAAGGCATGATTCCTTTTTGATTATTTTGTCTGAAACTCAAGGCGAGAGAGTGAACATTCAGCTACTTCAATTTTTTTTAAACTTCCAAGTTATATATAACTGCACTCATAATTTGCAGTTTTATATGCAACATACAGACTTGAAATAATACAGTGGGGAAAATAAGTATTGAACATGTGAACATTTTTTTCATTAAACATATTTCTGATGGAGCCATTGACCTGAGATTTTCACCAGATACCAGTAACAACCCAAGTAATCCATACATACAAAGAAATCAAGGTAACTCTGTTCACAAAACAATTTATATTTAATAAAGTGGAATGGCACAGGGAATAAGTATTGAACGCATGAAGAAAAAGAGGTGGAAAAAGGCATAGAAAGCCAAGAAACCAGCTGAAATCCATCATAAAATTTAGGAAGCCACCCCATCCCCCATCAGTGCAAATTAATTTCATCTGGTTAAGTCCCAACTGATAGCCTTTAAAAAGGTCTGTGAATATCAGATTGTCACACTACAAAGAACTCATGATGGATAGAAGCAAAAAGCTCTCTCTAGACCTTCGCAACCTTATTGTTGCAAAACATAATGATGCCATTGGTTGCAGGCACATTTCTAAACTGCTGAATGTTCCAGTGAGCACTGTTGGAGCCATCATTCGGAAGTGGAAAGAACATCATTTTACCATAAACCAGCAATGACCAGGAGCTCCTTGCAAGATTTCTGACAGAGGAGTCAAAAGAATTATCAGAAGAGTTATCCAATAGTCAAAACCCACTCGTGGAGATAGGGCTGTCGCGATAACTGCAATGATGTAGTACCGCACTATGGACAAGCCTAGAGGAAAACAAGCAACTGCAACAACCGCAGTGTTCACTTTTTTTGTGTGTGTGTGGTTGGTTATATGTCGTTGTTCACTTATGTGCCCCTACTGATTAATAAATAAATTGTTAAATGTTAAGTGTATTTTTATTGCCAACAGCACGTTTGCACCCGGTACAGTGGAAGCTTCCACAGTATACGGTGCTGCTGTCGCCGGGTGCTGACGGCAGCAACACCGTGTGGAGCACTCTCTCTCTCCAGACGGACTCCAGCAGGCAGTTAGTGGCGGGAGCATTTGGATGAATTGCTAAATACAGCTGTGACAGTGAGCAATGAAAGGGCACAAAGTGTGTTATTTTGTTCTGAGCAGAGTATGTATGATCCTGACAATTGAAGTCCGAGAGTGAAACAACTACTGCATAGTGCATTGCTTGTTTGAACGTGATTTTTCGGACAGCGGCAAAAATTACAGCAGCAAAAGTCATGGAGATAAGAGCCACGCAGGGTCCTGTACAGAGGCTGTCCTGTTTAAATATGCTGAATGTCGCTGCAGTCTCCAGTCCACACACACTGTAGTTACTGCAACTGCTTTATGAAAATGACTGTTTGTTTTTTTTAACAGAATCAGCAGTTCATGCCTGTAGAAAGACCGGAGCTCCACACAATTGTCAGACACGCACATAAAGTTGCGGAGCTGCAGTGAGTTTCTCACAGCTTCCGTCGTTTGCCACATAATTTATGAACTCTGTTTAAATTACGAGACCACAGGGTCCTAAAAACATTTTCAATAATACCGCATATCATGGTATTGAGCTATCCACCGTTACCGCAGGGGAAATTCCTCTACCGCGACAGCCCTACATGGAGAGCTCCAGAAAGACCTGGAGTTAGCAGGTACTGCCATTTCAAAGAAAACAATAAGTAATGGACTCAGCTGACATGGGCTCTATGCCCACTCACCTCACAAGACTCCAATGCTGAAGAAAAAACATGTTGAAGCTCGTTTAATGTTTGCTGCACAACATTTGGACAAGCCAGTAAAATACTGGGAGAATAAAATCTGGTCAGATGAGACCAAAATTGAACTTTTTGGATGCCACAACACACAGCATGTTTGGAAGCGAAATGATACTGCACGTCCCATCATGGTGTGGGGTGTTTTTCAGCACATGGTACAGCCAGACTTCATATAACTGAAGGAAAGATGAATGGACAAATGTACAGAGACATCCTTGATAAGAATCTGTTGCCATCTGCCAAGATGCTGAAGATGAAACGAGAGTGGACATTTCAGTAAGACAATGATCCCAAACACACAGCCAAGGAAACTCTCAACTGGCTCCAGACAAGGAAAATAAAGCTGCTAGAATGGCCCAGTCAGTCACCTGACCTGAATCCAATTGAAAATCTATGGAACAAACTGAAGATCAGAGTTCATAGAAGACACCCACAGAACCTTCAAGAATTAAAGCCCGTTTGTGTAGAAAAATGGCCTAAAATCATTCCTGAGCAATGCCTGCACCTAGTTTCTCCATACAGGAGGTGTCTGGAAACTGTTATTACCAACAAAGGCTTTTCTACCAAATATTAAATGAATTTCACCAAGCGTGATCAATGCTTATTCCCTGTGTCATTCCACTTTGTAAAATATAACTTGTTTTGTGAACACAGTTGCCTTGATTTCTTTGTATGTATGAATTACTTGGGTTGTTATTGATATCTGGTGAAAATCTCAGGTCAGTGGCTCCATCAGAAATACGGTTAATGAGAAAAATGTTGACATGTTCAATACCTATTTTACCCACTGTACATGTAAACTTGGCTCCAAACGTAAACTCATGCTTGCGATTATTCTGGCAGCAAAGTGCAGTTTGCCAACAAATTTACCAAAGAAGTCTTTTATTGAATACATATCATTACAAAGACGGTGAGCGGTGATTGAGAAGAAGCAGGGAGTCAGTCTGGTTTCACATCAGGAGTCAACATACAATACATCCAACCCACTGCAGGACCAGGCCTTTCATTTAGAAATAAATGAATTCCAGATCTGTTTTATTTTTCATATCTCTCTCTCCCACCCCGTCAACCTCACGACAGTACTCAACTCAGCATCGCTAAACTCTTAAATTCCATTGCATTACCTTTTGCCTTCCGAGTGCTAATTCGCACTAAAATTCCTGAATGCTGTTTTCTGGTTTTATAGTTATAATATTCAAGACTGTGTTTTGTTTCCTGGAGAAAGATGCGTGTGTGTTCTTCCACACTGCAAGTGCCTCATTCTCATTCATATGCATCAGCAAGTTATCAGGGACTGCTGTGCCTCATTGAGCTGAGAAGCTGCTTTCCATTTATTTCTCAAATGCAGTGGAGAGTGATTCTTCTTCTGCCCAATAAAACTTATAAAACTGGTTATGCTGCTTTGAAAACTTCTACTAACAAAAAAGAAAGAAAGAAAGAAAGAAAGCCAGGCTCATTGGAAAATTACAAAACAGGATAATATATGGAGGACCAGTGCTCTGTGGCATGAAGGGTGAAGTGTACTAAAAGCATTGCTCAGACACAATAGCAGCTGGCTGCTACAATAGCTGAGTGGAGGCTTAGCAGGTGTGTTGGGACCTTGGATTGAAAACCTATAGCTTATGTGGAAAAACATTGCAGAGCATTACTGCATATATAAAGTAATGAAATTTCATCCTGAAGGATCGTCTCTGCTAAATACACCATTTATCGCCATAAAATCACTTGTAAATGAAAAGTGGATGTCAGTGACTGAGTAGCTCATTCTTACCTCTGCTTATGTCTTTACATATACACACATGTACTAAGAACTGAAAAGCCATACCACGGATACACTCATCTCTCGTGAACCTTTGAACTTGAGCACAACCTGGATGCAGATCCACCCAAGGATCAGCATGTGTGCGTTTGGTGAGCATCCGGGCAACTGCCTAGAAGGAGTTGTGATTCCTTTGAAATGTGGACTGATGGATGGCCGACTGGATGGATACAGCGCTATAGCATTAGCTCATTGCACCTTTGTCAGAATGAACAAAAAAAAAAGGCTCAAATCATTAAAAAAAAGGAACTGAAGACTGCATATCTCCATACTATGCATGATTTCATATGATATCAAAATCTAAATCTAAATCTATACTATTCCATGATATTTGTTTTAAGACAATGTCTTCTACTTTTATTTGTACAGTTATTCAAAATCCTGCATCACCAGAGTCATAGCCTTGTGGAAGAGCATCCGCCCCACAGCCAAGAGGTTGTGGGTTTATGTCCGGCCGGATCGTACAAAGGACCATATAAAAATGGTACTTTCCACCGTCTAGCTTGGTGCTCAGCATAATAGAATGGGGAAAGAAAAGTTGGTTAAGTAGCCACGGGGCAGGGGGCACAAGCCAATGTTTTCCTCATGCCAGTTCCAAGCCCAGGTAAATGGGGAGGGTTGCATCAGGAAGAGTATCTCATAACAACGCATGGGCTATGCAGGACTAACACAAGGACAAAAGCTTCAAAATTCTGCATCAAGCTCTGAATGGGCTTCGAAAGCAACCACTTCCAGCTACGATGGGCTGTGTCCCACTTCTGAGGTCTTTATGTAAATATGTCTGAAACTTTGAACTGCCAAGAAACACAATGAAAAACTGATTACTCACCCAAATCAGTAGCAAAGTTATTAATCAGTGTGTGAATGTGTGTGTGAATGGGTGGATAGCAGGATCTGTAAAGCGCTTTGGTCATCAAGAGATGAGAATAAAAGTGCTATATAAGTGAATGCCATTTACCATTTACCATTTTTTAATCAGTTAAAGACAAATGCATATTATACAGTATGCACACCCTTGCTGTGCATGATGTGTTCAGTGGGAACAATCAGTGAATCTGATCTACGCAGCATTCTTCCTCATCAACATCTGCTATGCTGCTAATTAGGCCCAAAAACCACACATCACTGGGTTTTATTGGTTCACAGACAATGTGTGACACTCACAAGGGGAGCCCAGGCACACAATGGGAATTTCAAAGTGCTGCCAGATCACAAAGCGAATGCACTACACTATGTTATTGTCTGCAGAAATGGTATGAGCAGCGGCTGGGTGGACAAAATGTGTTGAACAAGTCGGGCTAACCACAGCCTGAGAGCTAGTGAACCTTGGGTCAGTAGTTTCAACTTGGGTTCATCCTCATTGACCAAAGAGGAGAAGAAAACTCCACACTTCTTCCCCAAGACACTGGGAGGTTAACTGGAGTGGAATCCAGCAGAGAGCAGCTGGAGCAAAGGTTGAATGAAATGCAATCAAAAAAGGTGAGCAATCAGAGGAATCGGAGAGAAAAAAGAGACAGGAAGACAATAAAAGAAAGATGGACAGGGCTAATCAGTAATAGGTGCAGGAATAAAGTGGATGTTTGGCCAGTGAGAAAGAAGAACAGCTCTTGCAAGAGTTCCGCATTCTCTTGTTCTGGCAAGAGAGCTGCTTCAATAAATAACAAATGCCAGCTCTGTGAGATAGCTTTGCAGGCCATGTGAACACATTTCCATGCAGAACACCTGCAGCCGTGAGAATAGAGGAAGGGAAGGGGGTGTGTGAGGGAGCCAGCTATAAGTCATAAATCTCCCACAGCTTGTGGGGTCAGGCGGACAGAGAGGGTGTCAAAATTGTTTCTGGTTGTGAAGAAAAGGGGAGGAAGGCGGATAACCAACCCCTGTGACTGACTCCTGCTCTTCGAATCAACCTGCCACGAGGCCGGTCAGTCACGCTGTCACACCAGTAAGCCCCTTCTTCATTTGCATACACACAGCCACCAACTCTGAATAATCACAGCAGAGTGTGTGTGTGTTACTTTGTACAGCAGAAAAAAAGCACAAACAAAAAGAAAAAAACATGAGCGGACAAAAACATGTAGCGAGGGTGAAAGCTGGCTGACAGATGATATTTTAAGAAAGAGGACTGGATTGCGGGTGTTTGGAGCGTTAAGTGCAGCTCCTCGCTGTCACAGCATACTTCTCCTGACCACAACGACACAGTGACATTCCTGCAGTGGGAGCTCCACTACTCAACAAGATTCCTTCCCCGTCTGTCTTCCTCATCGTTTCCACCACATACTGCATGTTATGTTGTCTTAAGAGGGCATAAGTGAACATGTGCATGGAAGACTATGGGAAGAGGCGCTTCTCATCAGTAGATGCAACTATACAATCCACTTCTTTCAACCTTCTTTATTTTACCTCCATTACTTCTGTTTGCCTGTCGCTGCTCCTTTCTTAATCTCCAATTTATGCTCTCCCTTTATCAGATTAGTCTATTAGTCTTAATCTTATAGTCTTATTCTGGCCTTTATCTTCCATACACTTTATCCTTTCTGCTTTCCCTCCCACAGTGGGTGAAAGTAGGTGCTGATGTTGCAGCTCGTGCCTGAGCCAGCTCAGTATATCAGTGGGCGGACAGACGTGCCAGAGAGCTACTGTCAACAGCGACTGTGCCCTAGAGACTGGCCCACTTGGCAAATTCTGATCCCTCCCTCCCGACTAAACCACAAGAAAAGGATTCAACATTATTTCCTACACAACTGGTGCAAAGAGAGGCACAAAAGCTCAGATGAGCACCAAGACAGCACTATTTTTATGATCCTTCCGTGGAGCAGCATGCGCTGCAGTGGCCCTCCTACTCACCCTTCAGTGTCCCTCGGCACTTCTGCTCGCTAATATTACGCAGGCCATTAGTGAAAGCAGCTCCCTTCGCTGCTGGTCTGGAAGCTTGCACCACATTTCCAGTGTGGCACCCCTTTTTCTGGTCTGAAATCCCAGACAAAATCTGTCACCAGAGTTTGGGAGCATCTCAAGTTGCACAAGAGCTACAGGCAGCGGTTAACCCAACTAGTTTACCTCCCCCACTCCTTCTCACCCCATCGCTTCACAAGGGTAAAGAGACATTTCACGTCTAATTAATGCACAGGATGGTTGTATAAAACAGCTAATGAGGCTGTGATCACAGTGGCGTGAAGGCAGGCAGGCACTACTGGAGGGGAGGGGAAGCACGCCACCCCACTTCCAGGAGACACGGCTTCACAGTTATTAGCCTGTCATAGGAAGAGGGCTGATGGGGAGACTGGCTGTGGGTAGGGGAATGCTTGTTTATCGTTTGACTTTGCCTCAGTTTATGACACAGTCGGCTCTGCCCGTTTGCCTCTTGTCTGATTAAATACTCATAAGTGACTACACAGACAAGTGGGGAAGACTTTCAAAAAAGCGCTGCCTTGGTGTCAAGCTAATAAACAACATTAGTGGAGCTGGTATAAATATGCAGGTCAATCACGCATAAACTCATGGAAACATGAGTTTACGTGTGATTATGTGGGACTGCATTTGACTTTTGCTCTTTAACGCCTCCTCCTGTAAAAAAAGGGGCTCGACTTGATTAATGAGCTCATAGTGTGGCAATAAAGTCCATCGGGATCAAATGGTCTCAGAGTCTTAAGCAAAAATAGTAATGTCAGCATGAAGTGAGGCAATAACAGCGCTTGAGCCAAAAGGGGAAAGAATATTTACAAAACTGGCATGGACGTACCATGTGGTTGGCACTCAGGTGTTACTATTCTATTAAAAAACTTGCTCCCTCAGCACAGCTCCTCCAACAGGATGAATGGACTCTCCACGCTGCTCTCAAAGCAACTGCTCATTACTCAAAGCACATCTGCTGGAGAGCAACAAACCCCTTGCTCCATTACACTGCCTCACTTTCATCTTATACATTAATCGCTCATCCATACCTTTTTCATCTACCACCTAAATTACCTGTCTTAACAGCGAGCCTAATGGATTATACACACACCAACACACACTCGACGGCAGAGGCTCACCTGTGCAAGCTCGTACAGCAGTTTGTAGTGTTCCTCTCGCTTCTGTAAAGTGCACAGATTGCAGCCCATTATAGTTGTCGTGGAAACGCCAGCCGTCCAATTCTCCCCGAGTAGTGGTGGCACAAACGCAGAGGGTCACCCTCCACACCGGAGCGCTGGTTCTCATCAGTCACTCCTTAGCAAGCATCTCTCTCAGGCATCCCATTCACACAGTCAAAGGCATTAGAAAACAAGCTGGGTTCTGAGGAACGGGGGGGGGGGGGGCGCTCCAGTTGACTCTGACTGGGTGGGGGGGCAGATTCAGACGTGAAGAGTGTGGCAGCGGCTTCAGCAGCATTTAGGCATCAGCCCAAGTATCCTCCTCTCTCCTGCTCTGTCTACATCAGACTCACACACACACGCTTACACACACCAGAGTTGTGACTCCCGCTCACTGAGACACTCCCCCCTTTTTCTCCCCCCCCTCCTCGCCACCGGTTTCGGAGCACATGACTACACAGATACCAGCTCATGAATAATGAGGAGATATTCATGAGAAAGGTGGGCGAAAGGGAGGAGCATCTTGGAGTAGGAGCACTGGTCCATTAAAGCTGAGGCGCAGTTACACAATACGCTCCTTTGTGTGAGCAGCTCCTGAGAGCAGCCTGGGCAGGGCTGAGGGGCTGACTTCACAGCGACGACACGGTGCAGGGAGAAAAGAGTTTCGATGATTTCTATGTGACCTACGCTGTGTGTAAGAGTGTTCGTCAAGAGTTTATGTGCTTAATGAAAGCAGGAGGTTATGTTGCTACAGAGTTTTTATTTCTGTTGGAGATATGGCATGGCACTAGATAAAGAGAACTTAAGCAAAAGCTAGATTTATAACCATGGGTTTAATTTGTATTTGATAATTAACTTCTTGATTGCTTGTTTTTCTACTTTTTTCAATCTCAAAACATAATACTATATTCGCATAGCTGTGCTTATATTGCTTACTTGGAATGTCTGTTGGATTTTTGTTCAGAAAATGTAACAGCTAAAGCATCAGTTAATTGATTTTAATTTTTCTGGTTTTGCAGCATTTCTTTGTCCAACATTTTGACAAATCACAAAACTTTCAAGTTTTATCATTTTCTCCAGCATTTCATTGTAAACAAACATAGAAATAACAGAAACAATAACACTTGCCAGCTGCTGCAACTACTGCAATAGAGAGACAACATATTCAGCATTCTTAACAGGGTCTTTCTATTGCAGTGTGCAAGGCACTGAGCGCACAGCCCCAGGACTTTATCTTTTGCAGTAATTACTGCCAAAAAGTGATCTTAATAACAAAAAACAGGTGCTGTCAAGCTTTTCATCAGTCATTCAGCCTATTTGAAGGGGGGGGGAAACATATTACTGTGTTGTTTGGTATCATTGTGCGCACCACACTGAACATGGACCAGAGACAGCAAAGGAGAGAGCTGTCTGAGGAGCTCAGAAAGAAGATCATAGATAACCATGTTAAAGGTAAAGGCTATAAGACCATCTCCAAGCAGTTTAATGTTCCTGTGACCATAATTGCCAATATTATTAAAAAGTATAAGGTTCATGGGACTGTAGCCAACCTCCGAGGACATGGAATCAAGAGGAAAGGCAACCCCATGTTGATCAGAAGAATAGTGAGTACTGTAGAAATAGAGCCTATACCAAGATTATGAAAACACCCACTGTTTACACCAATACTTACTCATATATAAAAGTGTGTCTGCATGTTCACAAGCTTTAAAGAAGGGTTGTATATCACAATGCATTTTAAGCTTTGATGGAGTCTATTATTTAAAATGTGTGGATTTCACTTAAAATGTGAAGCACTTTGTAGCTTAGTTTAAAAAGGTACACATTATACTCAAGTTTCTTTCAGGAATGACTTGAAAAAGGATAAAAAATTGAAATAAATACCCATCCACCCATCCATCCATCCATTGCTTATCTGGGAGTCTGGGCCATGGGGGCAACAGTCTAAGTAGAGAAGCCCAGCCTTCCACCCGGTTCACATAGCACCGTGATCCCCATGATTCCTCTTGCAGGTGGTGAGCCCACTGGAGGGCAGACCCATGTGGCTTGCTTGAGCTGAGCCCAACAGGGCCTTATGGATAGAAACCTGGTCACCAGCCACTTGCCCCTGAGCCCCGGTAACCCCAAAACCATTGGGGTACACTGGATCCTAGGTTTAACTTCGTCATGGGGATCAACTGGACCACTCTTAGTCTGGCCCTTCACCCAGAACCAATTTGCCTCGGAAGACCCTTCCAGGGACAAGTTGTGCCCGACAACATAGTTCCTGGAATCATTAAAGCACACAAATCCCTCCACCACAATAAGGTGGCGATCCACGGAGGGGTAAAATAAACATTTTATCATCTATTTTGAAGTCGGGCTCCAAATTAAGATAAGATAAGATAAGATAAGCCTTTATTAGTCCCACAATGGGGAAATTCCAGGATTGCAACAGCACAGGGACAGCTACACTCAGAGCAACAATCAGAAGACAAGAAAAAACAAGAGCAGCGAGTATACATATGTACATATAAATATATAAATATATAAACACACAGTGCGGAGCATTGTAGCTAGATGGAATAAATATATAAACACACACAGTGCGGTGTGTGTAAATTAGCGGTAATCAATGGCAGAGACGACAACAATGACTGCCTTCGCATACACTGTGATAAAGGCAAGACGTTGGCTATTGTCTCATCCATCGAACATCCTTTCACCAGCAGGAGGCTATGGTAAAAACAGGCAATAACTGTTAAATTGATCTCTGAGTCGAGTGACGCTTCCTCTGCAAGAAACAGCTAAGACTAGATGAGTGCTCATCAGCTGGTTAGTGGGCATCAAACCCCCAGGGTCTAGTAATCCGATTTTCTGGGCTTTAATTTTGCTCCAGCGCCCTGAGGCAACACAAACAGAGATCACCATTATTATGAACACCATCTACCTTCCTTCCTCTAGTAATGACTCCAAACTATCAACCCGAATAAGCCTCAAGAAGCTGAGTTTTTTTGCACTTGCCAGGCAATATCAAATCCATTAAGTGCTGTACACTCAAGTGTCAATCTGACATCAAAGAGTTTTGTTGGGAGAATGGACAGCATGGATATAATACTCCATTTGATGAACAGAGGCGCTATGTTTGCTTGTGGTACGATGGACTGTGACAGAAATGTCAGTCGGAGGCAGTCTTCTGAAAATGTATATCAAGGGTCGCAGCTGTGTGAGCAAGAAGCACCGCTTGTGTAGCTGCTTACAATCAGCAGAGAGAAAATGTTAGACAATGTAGGGTCAAATTTAATGTCCACCCAGCATAGATATACTTCTACTACACCTAGAATGTGCTGTACAAGCAAAGGAATGTTTTTGCAGAGTTCACTTCGTGATGGTGCTCTCAATGACCCCTAAAGGTTGAGATGCTCATCAGTCACTCAAATGGGTCTTTCTCATCCTCTGCAAAGTGTAACTGATACAGTAGCCTCTGCCTGCGGTCAAGCAGCACCTCTCGATGGAACATGGCAATAGAGGGATGCACTTTGCGAAGTGCATTAAGGCTGATAAAAGCTCTTCTGAGGTGTTTTCTGGCACTGTGTTTTATGGCATGACAGGATGAAATTTACCTGAAACTGCATTTCCAGAACAACAGAGCAAGAGTTATGCCTTCTAGTTTTGTTTAGTAGAACCATTTACTTTCCAACAACATAAGGCTCTTCGGAATGTATCGTTAATCTGACTGTGCTGCAGGAAATCTGTGAAAGTTATGATTAATAGAAATAGAGCGGGGAATCTTAAAGAAATCCACTGTTTAATGTTCATATAGAAAACAGAAGTAGCTATTGGGTCTTTGTAATAGATAAACAAATGGTGTCTATGTCTCCTTCTTGTGTCCTTAAGCGTCCACTTCCCAGCAGTCCTGTTCTCCAGTCCAGCCATCGTTTATCATGCGGCCTGCCCTTTGCCTGCTCGGGTAGAAACAGGCTCTCAGTCGTGTTCGTTCTCTCAGTTAATGGGTCTCCCATCACAGAGAATGGAGAGGCGATTTGTCCTGACAGGTGATGGGTGTACTTCGAGCTTTCTTTAAATGCATTTCTCACATTTGAGCCCACCTTAAATCTGCAGTTATAACCTTCAGCCAAGTGTGTAATAATGTAGGGATATGGTCAAATTGCAAACCCTGGTGCCCTCAGACATGCCTGCCTAATGCTCTTGTCTGGCACCAGAATAAAGCACTAAAACCAGCAACAGAAACACAGCTGATGTGGACCCTGCTAGTGTGGAACATAAAAATCATAATTAGTATCCACAAACTGTATTTGTATTTATTTCTTGTCTTGTGGTAAGTAAAGACATGGAACACAAAAGTTGGATCAATTTAATATTCCACAGCATGTGGTTCAACAAGCTCACTTGTACTTGAATTTAAATGACTTCCAAGGTACATAAAATTTATTGCTGATTGTGTGTGTGTGTTTTTTTTTTAATTTGGATCATTCCATGTCAAATGTTAAAGTTTTTTTTAAATCCCTGCTGGACCCTCTCGAATTAAACTTGAAAAAGATCCCACAAGGTGCGCACAATTCTTAATGGAAAAAGTGCCAAATATCAGCCTTTTTTAACTGCATTTTCTGCGGAGCCACTTTAAAACATCCTTATTTAGGAAACTACTTCAGCTATGACATCCAGTTTTGAAGGGGGCAATGATCTGTAACTATGAATTCAGGAATATGGCGCTTCCAAGTGTTCCTCATGTTAGAATTCTGGAGGCTTGAATTCTGTCAAAAATTTTACTGTGCAGCCACCATCAGCATCTTTAAAGGCCCATATAAAGCTCAGTTTGAAAAAGCGGGTAAATATTTATAACACAGGGTACCATGTATTATGAAATTGTCTATGGAAAAAAAAAACTATGAAATTGTCTAAATCAGATAGCTAGTGTAAAATATATTAGAGCTTAGACATTAAAAAAAGTACTTTCATGCAACTTTACAGGGATAAAGCACAGTAAATCGTGACAAAAAAAAGACACCATCCACCCACTTCCAGCTGGTTTTTCTAGAAAGGTGTCTGCTAGTAACATAACTAAGGGCTGTTTTAAAGTGGATCCTCAGAAAATGTAGCTCAAAACAGACCTGAAATGTCGAGACCACATGTTTTAACTGAAAATTGTTCTCCACTGACAGATTTTTATTCTGTAGTGACAGAAAATCTGAAAGCTGTCTGTCATTTTGACAGATTACACTGAGGGTGATCTAATTAAAATCAAGTATAATGACTGGTAATAATAGATTATTACAGAATTTTAAAAACTGTCAAAATTATGGAAAACAAAAGTATACGGCAACCTCTTACACCAGATACTGTCATGTGTCTGGGGTCCTATGTCGTCCCAGACCCCAGACACATGTGATTGTTGTACTTTGTTTTTCTGTTCTTGTCTGCTCATTTGTTTAGGATTGTCTGTGTTCCTGGTTTGCCCCTCTCTCTCCAGACACTCTCCAACTGGCTGCTCACAGCCTGCTGCTGCAGTGAGCATCTGGTAATTAGTGCACCTGCAGCTCAGCTCACTCACCTGCCTCCACTCTGTTCATTATTCCAGTCTGTATTTATTCTCTGTTTGTGCACTCGGTTACTGTCACTCCATTGGTCAACTTGGACTATGTTTGGTGCTGTTCCCAGAGCTCAGCTCTAGCTCCAAATGTTAGTCTTCCCTCATTCTCTGGGTTAGTTAATGTTATGCAGTTTTCCTCTCTAGAGGCCTAGTCAGGCTCTGAGGCATAATATGGACCCAACCTTGTTTTCCCCGTATTACTAATTTGGAACTGTTTCACCTGCAGTGCTTTTAGCCTCTCCAGAGCTGTGTACTCTGAGGCACTGCAGGATTGTCTTCCTTTTTCACGTTTTGTATTGCATTGTTTCAACTGTTGCCTTTGGTTATAATAAACTCACAACTTCATCCAGTGTTTGGGCTTCTCTTTCTCCGCATATGACAGAACAGAGTGACCCATTAGAGCCCAGTGGTGAAGTTGTGTGTTTTCTTTTCGCCTTTTTCTGTGTGTTTTTCTCCTACCTGTCTGGAGCTCATCATGGACTCGACGGGCAGAGGCGGCTACCCAATGCGGCTGGGGTGGAAGTGCTGTCGTGCTCTCATGGAGATAGATGAACTGATCTCCGTGACACGCTCCTATTCCACGCCAGAATACGTGTTGTGGTATTTGGGACTTGCTGAAGCAGCAGCTCGCCGATGTCCTCAGCTGAAGGAGCACGCTGAGGGAGAGGAGAGGATCGTTCTGATCGCTACGCTGCAGCAGGAAAACAGAGGAGTGGTGAGAAAATCCCTGGAGAAGCCTGGACGTACGGCGAAGGGGAGGCGTTCCCGGGCCTCAATCATCTCTGCCACTCGCCAGTCTCCAGCGCCCATTCCACCTCCATCTGCTCTACGATGCCGTCGTTCCACCTCGGACCACCGGAAGAATAATCCAGCCTCTTCGGCAGCCGCATTCCTGGCACCAACCCCGGCTATTCCTGCAGCAGACTACCAATCCTGTTCTTCTTCGCCAGCAGTTCCGCCTGCTTCGCTTCCCTCCACTTCCGCTGCAAGGCCATCTCCCCCGGTGCATCCTCCTGCTGCCAAGGGATGTTTAATTTCTTCACCGGCAACTCACATTCCCATGGCTACAGGGGCGGCTCTCCTGCAGTCCTCAGGGGGGCCCATAGCCCCCTTTGACACAGAGAGGGACAACGTAATTACATCTGCAGCAGTCACCATTGCCTACCAGGACAGCAGGCAAGTGCAATTTGTTTCTACTTTAATTCATGATGCTGTGCCTTGCTTGATCCCTGGTAGAGAGACTCTGGGATTGCAGTCTCCTGAGTTATCTCCACCTGCTGCAGTCTTAAAATCTTCACCTGCCCTCTCCTTGTCTCCTCTTCCCATCCTTGGGAGTCTGTCGGCTACAGAACAGACATTGGGGAACTGAGAGGAATACAGACTGGCGTGGATGGTGGAGATAGGCCGCCACTTAGAGGAGGAACAGTGGCCCCTCCCGGAATCGGCGCCAGAAATTGAGGAGTTTTCTCCGAGGGATCCGGAGCTCCTACCTGAAGTTGAGCATGCATTCACTTTGGAGCCTCCTTCCCCTGTGCACCGTCACCGTTCCTGCAGGTCTCGCCCGAAGGACCACGTCACCCCTCAGCCAGCGGCCTCGCCTGCAGCCATCTCCTCCTCAGTTTTTACCTCCGCCAATGTGGGGAGGGCAGTTTTCTCCCCGGTTTCTTCCACCTCCGTGCCTGTTTGGGAGGCTTCTCCGCAACATATAGAGGAGCCCAGGCCCGCCACAGCCACGGAGAGGGACGTCTCCTTGCCAGCTGCAGCAGGAGACATCATTCACCAGGAGAAGAGGCAAGTTTTCTCCCTTTCTGTTCCTAATACTGATGTAATATCTTGCCTGATCCATGGTAGAGAGTCTCTGGGTGTGCAGACCCCAGAGACCTCTCCACCTGCTGTAGTCACTCTCCTCTCACCAGCCCTTTCCGTGTCTCCTCCTATCCCCTGTGAGTGTCCACTGGCTCCAGAACGAGACCATCAGATGATGGAGGAGGCCGTGACTCTGGAAAGTCCAGGTCCAGCGCCCATCTCAGCCGCCACGCCGGAGAGGTCACCAGCGTGGTCCCCTTTGCCTGGGAGTTCTGAGACTGCAATTAATATCATGTCTGCTGCAGAGGCTGCCGCAGCGGTGTCAGTGACTGAGCTGAACCTCCAGGGGGCCGAGCACAGGTTTACATCGCCTGGATTGTCGGAGTTCTGAACAGCAGTGGAGCTTGAGCTCAGGCAAGTGCTCTCCTTTGTCTTTGTCCTT